>CM040242.1:33818032-34558032 GCA_022545495.1 Chrysanthemum lavandulifolium
AACTTGTAAGTCAGGAATCAAAGCTTATTACTAACCGTTTGAAATGTTTTCTTATTATGGGCGGGATGATCGTCTTGATTCTTCTCATGCTCCGCCAACATCATCACTAATGGAAGTTCTATCATAAAGCAACACAACGGTCAGAATGATTCTTCGTCAAATCAAAGAATCTACAAAGTTAAAGACTTAAAGAACTTCATCGATCTTGAATTCCAACGTCAAAAGAGCATGTGAGCATGTTGAAGAATGGCGTGGAACAACATGTGTAGCGAAGCGAGACACTGAAAGCGAGACTTGATCGAGACAACAACATACTATCACTTTCATCACAAAGAACAATGATCAAAGAACAAAGTTAAAGATGGCGTCAAAGCATAACCGTTCAAAGAAGATAATTTCTCTACTTTGGGAGATTGTTCGAATCAAGGAAATTCTTCTCACAAGAAAGAAGAATGTCGAGAAAGCGTCGAGCTACTATTACATCAACGCCTTCACGTTCATCACCAACACTTGAGGAGGAGATTGTTGGAATCACTCTAAACTATAATTCAAGTGTTAGTTATTCTTATGTAATAGGTAGCTTATTATAGCCTTTATGTTTGTTATTAGCCTTAAGCTTATGTAGAAGGCCCATGAGCTTAGGCCCAAGCCCATAAAGGAAAGGATGGGAACTAGGAGTGTTGCCTAGCTTCCCTCCTATAAATCTCTTGTAAACCTTCATTTGAAGGTTAGTTGTTCAAGTTATTTCTCTCATTACACATCTCGCCTAACCGTGCTTTATATATCGTGTGTGTGTGTGTTTTACTTGTTCAATCGCCTTATCTCTTTCTATATTACTTGTGCTTGTAAAACTAGTGACCTAACAACAAGATATGACCTGTGTTACATCCGCATGGCCTTTTAGCCAATGGGGGATAGACATAGTTGGTCCTTTACCAATAGCTCTAGAAGGGGTCAAATTTTTGGTCGTAGCCATTGACTACTTTACAAAATGGGTCGAAGCCAAGCCTTTAGCATCAATCACAGGAAGACACATGGAGAAATTCGTGTGGGAACACATCATTTTCCAATTCGGAGTCCCTTATATCATCATATCAGAAAATGGGAAACAATTTGCCGAAGGAGTATTTCCCGTGTTTTGAAGAGGTCTAAATATAAAGCAGTCATTCACCTCCGTTTACCATCCTCAGGGTAACGAGCAGGTGGAAGTCAATAACAGAGATGTCAATTCAAGGGATAGAATGAAGGCTTGGTTGAAGCCATCATGGTTGGGTGGACGAGTTGCCTCAAGTATTCTGGGCTCACAGGACGTATACAAAGTCCATCCATGGGGAAATGCCTTTTAGCCTAACATATGGCATCGAAGTTGTGATACCTTCAGAAGTAAGTGTTGAAACGGAGCGCGTCATGAACTTTGAAGCAACAGAAAATAAAGAAAGACTCCGTGACAATCAGGACTTACTTGAAGAAAGAAGGGACATCGCCTCAATACGAGAGGCTATTCACAAACAAAAGATTGAAAAGTATTACAACAGCAGGGTTCAACCTTCAACATTCAAGCCAGGCGAATACGTCCTCCGACTTAACAGTTCAAGTAAAGTTGAGTATCAGTGAAAACTAGGGCCCACATGGGAAGGACCCTACATCGTAACAGAAGCATATGGCAACAGAGCCTATAAGCTAGAAACCCTCGACGGAGACGCTATTGATAGGACTTGGAATGACACTACCCTTCATAAGTTTTACATATAGAGCTTACAATTTCTAAGGACATTTTTACTTCGCTTTCAATCTTTGTATTGCATTCTTCTCACTTAGGGAAAGAAGCATTAATGGTAGGTGTCCTAGTTTTCATTTTTTAAAATGATGTAATCCTCCCTACCCAATTAATGATACAACATATTTTCCCTCAAATCTCTTTTTTCATTCTAATACAACAAATATTTGTCAGCCAAGTTGTTTATAAGTTTCAATGTCGAAGGGATGCAACAAAACAACAATAAGTCTTGAACATATACATAACATCCATCTAAACTTCACATTAACTTTCCTAAGTGGTCTTAAGGTATTCCAAGCCTTATGTTACCCAAAGGATGAAGATGGAGTGCGTCGCAACCCTTTGTCAACAATTAAATTATACGATTGCTAATATTCTTGGTGCAGAATTTACACATAATGAGACTATGTATCTACCATACGCCTTAGGTTGTAAAATAAGTTACGTGCATATGAAACGTACGATAAGAATCAACATTAAACAAAAATGAGACATAGTCTCCTATAGTAGATATTTAAATTATGCTAGTCTACCTAGCAATAGGCCGTAGCCTTAGCGATTGGTTCAGAACATTGTCTAAAATATGGCCATAGCCTTAACAAATACACATATAACTGTTTCATCAGGCCTAAGCCTGGAAAGAGCCATCAGACAATTGTTTAAAATAGGGTACACACCACCCTTGGGGTTGAATTACTACCAACATGGTAGCCTTTGTTAAACCTTGGAATGAGTCGGGTCAACAGATATGGGGGATGGAAGCTTGGCAGATGGAGTCTTCTTACTGGGAGAGATAGGCTGTACCTTCTTGTCTTCTTCGAAAGGAGGTCTTTGATGGATGTTGTGGGGTCCTTCATCACCTCATAAAGGAAAGGGAACTCGGCAGTGAACAAGGTATTTCCAGCTTCGTCATACTCCTTTTTAGTTGTAGAGCGGTAATAGGGCACATCAGAAAGCACCACCGGTTTTCCTGTAGCTACTACCTCCTCCAGTGTGGTGCATTTGCCATAGAAGATGGCCGCATTGACTAACCTTCCCACCACCTCACACACTTCATCACTGTGGTAGAGCTCCATAGCTATGTAAGGAATGACTTTGGAAACCAAATCAACCATGTCCTACTTAAGCATCTTGCAACGAAGGTCCGGTCCATCCACTTCCTCTCTCAGCTTAATCTCCGGCTCAACAAGCCTAGTCCTCTCCGCTTCATAACATGCACATTTAGAAGTCAACGCAGAAATTTTTTCTTTGTAGTTGGTGACTTTGGTTCCTTCAAATGTTAGCTTGCTGCACTCAGCACGGATCTTGGCAAGTTTCCCCTCAAGCTTCTTGACATCTGCTCGGAGATCATGAACTAGGGGATTCTTCTCAAAATCCTCCATTGCTTCCTCACACTTGGCCTGCAGATCTACATATTGTTGATCTCTCACCTTCTCCCTAACAAGCATTACATCCATCTCTTCTCTCGTAGACTTTACAGCATGCAGGAGTTCTCTAGTTCGAGTATTCAGATGATTATCAAGCACATCATGCCGTGTGTAACTTTTTTCGTGCAGGTCATAAAGCCTCTCCAGGGCCATATTGTCCAACACCCCTTTCCAACCAGGCGGGGTCACACACTCTACCAGCAAGTGACAAGCCAAGGGGGTCGGAAGCTCCTTCGTATCAGGAAGACCTGTGGAAGTCATATGATTATCAGACTAACGAAATATAACAAATTTTTGATAATAGGAATGCAGGCTTACCATGAATGTCCTCATCACTAGGCCCTTCGATAGCAGGAAAAACCGCTGCTTTGCTCTGGATACTCTTCTGAAGAGTGGTACGGGATGGATGGGTAGGCAATACTAACTTCCTCTTGGAGGCGGACTTTGAAGCCTTGGCACTTTTATCCTTCCTACTTCGAACTCTATCAGCAAAGCCGGAGGACCCTACGATCGATGGTCCTCGGAGACAGGGTCATCAGAATCAACAACATTCTCCATAAGTTGGGTCTCTTCCTCAAGTTCCTTTCCTTTCGAAGGCAATGCAGATGAGATAAGCTCAATCCTCTAAGCATCAACGTCATTGTTGTTCACCGACACAGATGGGGAACCAACATGTGGAAAACTAGAAGGGGGGTTGAATAGTTTTGCCAATTAAAACTTCCTTTTAATTATTTAGATCAACTTATGTTAATCTATTTGGATGTGTGTGTTGGATGTTGACAAACAAGCATATAAATGTATGTAATGAAAGATAAGAGTAAAGCACAAAACCACAAGCAGTATTTATAGTGGTTCGGCTACAAGGACACCTTCCTTGCCTACTCCACTCCCAAGTCACCTACTCGAGGTTCGTAAACACTACACCAATCTCCTTATGGCGGAGAAGCCTTCACAACGTCGCCTACCCTTTTTCCGGTGCTAGGCTAACCACCGGGTTCTTTCACTCCAAAGTGAACAACACCTACACAACGTCGCCTACCATTTATAAGGTACTAGGCTAAGTACCTAGTTCTTTCACACCAAGGTGAACCACACCTACACAACGTCGCCTACCCTTTATTAGGTACTAGGCTAAGCACCTAGTTCCATTGCAATGGAGGAACTAATACCCACACTACACCAATCGACTAATCCCAAAGGAGATCAACTCCTTTTTACAACATCATCAAGGACATCAATATCCTTGGATCTAGTACTAATCTATCTTGTACATCGAAACACACCATATCGAATGTACATCTATGGCACCTTTCACTAATGCCTTTAACTAGATCTTCAAGACACCCTTCACTAATGTCTTGTGTCTTGACTTCCAAGCACCCTTTAATAATGCTTCTAGTCTTGACTTCTAAGCACCTACCACAAGTGCTTATGATATAGACGATAGATACCCTTCACTAATATCTTCGTCTTGACACTTGAGACACCTTTCACAAATGTCTTCAACACTTCTTAGGAAAAGAAAAACAATCATCAACAAGAAGACTTCAGTAGTCTTGATGATGAGGAAGCATGGCAACTCATGGACTTGAGCTTGATCGACTTTAAAGGTGGTGATCTTGCCTTTAAGAGGAACCTAGAAGATCACACAAAAACAAAACTACAAACATAGATCTCTTGGATCTGAGGTTAGAGAGTTTTAACTCAAGGGAAAGTATGTTAGAAGGGGTGAGAAACAATGAAGAAATGGCTCACTATTTATAGAGGAAAAATTCTCTTGTTCCCGGATCCCACGGATCCCTTCCACAAGGATCCGTCTAGCGTAAAGCTAGGGATCCGTGGGACGCTCCTCTTTACCCATGGGTATTTTGGTTATGGTCATGGGTTGATCCATGGATCTTTAGCTACATACAATGTATCTCTTGAGTGCAATGCACCTAGTCACATGGGTATGGGTCAAAACCATGGGTTATGGATATTATCTATATATGATATAAGCATGATGTCATGCAATGGGTTATGGGTCAAGCTCCATGGGTCATGGGCTTTGGGTTGTACCAACTACATTTAATGTATTTGCCCAATGGGTTTATGATACTTAAGTTTCTACCCATTTATATTATCAATATACTACATACTAGTTATGTGTATATTTTACCCAAATATGTAAACACTAGTTATTATACATATGTAATATTAAATCATAAAATCACTTATACTTGTTTTAGTGTTTTATGTGAAAATGTGAATATGTTAGAAACTATTAGTTCAAACCATTTCGTATTTTATTTGTTTCGTTAAAATGATTTTCGTTTGTTATCGACAAAACATTAGAAGATCGTAAAATATAAATAAGCGTTTTTCGGACTTATTTGTATTAACAATCTCCCCACTTTGTTGATGACAAAACATAAAATTATTTTAAGGAAAACTAAAATTAGTAAAAGTTTAATTGTAGTTTTACTTTCTTATCCCCTTTTGTCGAGAAGAAAAAGAGCTTTGAAAGAAACTAACACATTGTTTTAGGAAAAAATGTGAAAGAAATAAAAGAACTAGAGAGCAAGTAACGGGAAAGGATCTGTCTTTACTCCCCTTGACTAGTCCATCCCTATGTAAAGGCGTCAAGAAAGTAATACTAATCTAGTTTTTGCAAGTAAGTTTGCAAAAGATTTAAATCTAAGTGACGAATGTGCTCCCCATGATGATTGCAATTTTGCAAAGGGATGTCAAGAAATGTAATCCTAATATTGCAAGTAATTTGCAATGTATTGCTTTGATACAAAGCTCCCCAGCTTTAGGATGTCAAAGTCTTCATGTGTAAATTGAATAACTACAAAACAAAGATTAGAAAACAAGTATAATGCACAATTTCACCGCATAGGTGATCCAAGTTAGTAGAAAATTAGTTTTACGTATCACGGATCACGGTTTCCTCTAGTAGGGATCCGTCTAGGCAAATAAGAGGATCGGTCGGGTGATGAATAAATTCAGCAAATGGTGGTATAACAAATAATGTTATCACAAAAGTGAGATATGAATACAACGTAATCATATACTCAGAGAAATAGCAAGTAGCATGTAATTTCATTTAATAAAACTAGAGTTATGGTATACATGACTCTAAAAACTAAGAAAATACATGACTAGGAATTTCTAGACCAACTATCGCTTGATGCTAGGACACCACTAAAATCTTCTAGCTCAAGTTTTGTCTAGGTTTAATCTCATCGAAACGTTCGAGGAGATGATAGAACATGAAACGTTGGTCTTCTCGTACTTCATGTATCAAACTTTCAACATGTTGACAATGATAGCAATCTTTGTCATGGCTAGGTAGTGGTGGTGGAAGAAATGAAATGGCTTGATGCGAAGGATCAAGTGAAGCGGCTTGTGGAGCTTCAATGGCGGAGGATTGGTGGGCGCATTTAGAATGGCTCGACCAAGAATGATGATGGTGGTAGAAAGTGTCAACTTCCATATGGTCGGTGGTTGACTTTGATGATTTCTCATAATCCAAATGGGATTATATGATGGAAGCAATGAAAAGGAAGCCGGAGCAAATGTTGACTCAACACCTTGATTTTGTATCATTATTCCTCTAATGAGGAGAATGTTGTCGGCGGAGGCGGATGAGACGGCCTAGGAGGCAAATCCTCTAAATTGTAGAGGTGTGGTGATGATAGTGGAGATGTAAAAGAAATAGCTCTAGGAACCAATGGTGATGGTTTAGTGGAGATGATATTGTTTGGCCTAGGAGGTATGGTGGTGTTTGGCATAGGTAGTTTTGTGGGTACTATCCTCTTAGGAATTGGTTTGATTAGTTGAGAAGAGATCCTTGCATTAGTTGGCTTGACCGGAGATTATTCGGTTGAAGAAATTTCGTGTACAACACGAGCAATTTTCTTAGGTGGTTCTTTGGTGGATAAGTTACTACTTGGAGTTTTCTCATGATGAGATGATTTCAAGAAGTTTGTAAGGGTTTCTTAAGTCTGAAAATTAGGATGAAGGTGATGACTATGGAAGTCCTAACAATGTGGTTTATAAAGCAAGAGATTTGGTAAGTGCATTTAAGCCTTAAGCCACTTAAATTCATTGGAATGTGATGATTAACATGCCTGAGAGTCAACTTGAGTTTGTCTTGATCTAGGGACTCATTTAAGATGAGATAGAGTGTTTGAGTTAGAAACATGAGTTGAAATGATTGTTTAGCAGGTTTGACATAATCATCATCCGGATCCCACGGTTCCCTCCTCGGAGGGATCCGTCTAGGCTAATCCTAGGGATCCGGCTCTCGGCAGACTATGAAGGAGTAGAAATGATGTTTCTAAGGTCTAAGATTTATATTATCTGGAGTGTTTTAGTCCTCCTAAGTGTTTTAAATGAAGGGGTGCTTAAGTACTTGAAGGTAATGAGTGATGTAGCTAATGATTGCCTTTTATGGAAGGATTTGGAACTTTCATGAGTACCAATGAATGAACAAAGATGTTACAAAAGGTTTTGAGAGTGTCAAGTAAACCTAAATGATCCTAGATATCAGATAGTGACTTTAGATTAATGCTTTGGATAATATCCTAAAGGCTTAAGATGGAAAAACTAGAGTTTGATCAATTTCGACCAATTTTGACGTAAGGATGATTATGATCAATTTTGCTATAAAAGATTTCCAACGTTTAGATATGAGGAATCATGTGAAACATGATGTGTGAGCTTGAGAGCGGAAGAGTAATGGATTGAAGTGAAATGATAGATCTACAAGTGTCTTTAAGTGCGATCTAGGTGAGTTATGTGTGAGTAGGAAGGATCTACTTATTTTGATAAGGACTTAATTTGCCTTAAGACACTATGTCAAGCTTAGTGTGAGGTGTTCTAAGGACATGTTTGAAATACAATGCTTGTAATTGCATTTTCTGTTTGCCGGATCCTAAGGTTACCTAATTGTAAGGATCCGTCTAGCACATACTTTGGAATCCGTCCATCTGCTAAGCAGAACCTTTACTAAAGGTATGCAATGATCTTCACAATGCATTATATTCCAAGGTTAGTTTAAAGGGATTCTAACACTAAGATATCAAATGTAAGATGTTTTATTTCATGAGTGAAATTGGATTACATTGATAAAGCATGAGTACAAAAGGATTGATCCTATTTGAAAGACTACTAAGTTCCTTGAGTGTTTTCGCTAGAAGGATCATCAAATGGTTGATGAGTGTTGGTGGAATCAAGAATGAAGAAAGTATTCATGAGAGATATGTTTAGCGGTTCCATCATCTTGTTCACAAGTACGTACAATGGACTTTGAAATTGAGGATGAAAGTGCATAACGTTGTGATAGAGGCGCGTCAAGAACATTCCACAAGGGATGAGTTTATTCTTAGAGCTTTGAAGATTTACAATTCGCCTTGCAAAGAAATAGGCGAGATTGTATGGTTGTTGTGTTAGCAAACAGTACAACATGTGAGCACAACAAGCGGGAAGGATTTCTCGATTTCACCTAAGACTCCAAACATTCTCACATAGGATGAGTGCAAGGGGCTTGTACTCTTCTCGGATGTCCCGTGTGAAGATAATGTTTGGATCTGAGTAATATGGTCGAGGTTTGCATCTTATGCGATTTAAATCTTCCGGGGAGGGTATGTGTGAACAAAACACAAGTTTTATGAACCATGACTTTTAGACGAAAGAGTGACACGTATGCGAGAAAAAAGAACTTCCTAATGAAGCTATATGTAAAACATGTGTATACACGAAAGCTACTGATAAGGTTTTAAAAGGTACCATTTTGAGGGGTCGTTTAAGTCCTTATTTGATCACTTTGTATCCGTTATTGCTTAATATCGTTCCTTTTCACTTTTAGGTCTCGTGAAGGCAAAATCTTTGGAATGGCACTTATTTGCCTGAAAAGCGCGAATATATGAAGAAAATGGCCAAAGTCGAAATCGAGACACTCACGATTCTTTGAAAGTATAAAGCGACGGCGTCGGTGTTATTTGCAACGCCGTCCCAGAATATTGTGACGGTCGAACTCAAAACTCGTGTTTTCAAGAGCGGCGTCTAGTTGTGAAAGAGTAGGCCGTCGCTACTCGGGCAACCTAGATGCGATCCGGCGATGTCGAGGAAGTGAAGAGGGCGGCGTCACGGACATAAGGTGGCGCCGCGCAAGGTTAACGTGGCAAGGCGAAACCCTAATGGCGGCGACACGGCGTCACTAAACATAAGGTGGCCGCCGTCGCAATTGTAATCTTATATATAGAATCCGAATTTTTCGGTCTTTGGGTGGAAGTCTTTGGAGTAAAACCTAAACCGAACCTAAGGTGTCTTGTACTGATATTTTAGGGTTTTAACCCTATCTTACACCAAGATAAGTCTTTGCTTCATTAATTCAATTATGTCTTTGATTATTTGTGTGTATGCTTGCATGTTCTCCATGTCAAGCTAATTTATTTGTGTGTTTGCTTAGGAAGTATGAAACTTAATTATTAAATATTGATTGGTTGTTTCTTATCTTAGTTGATTAATGATCTAGTAATGCGATAGGTCATTCGTTGTGTATTAATGCTTGATTCATCTTTGTGAACCTTAGAGTATGATTACGAGTGATTGTAGGCTAAACCATCCAAAGCGCCTTAGAGTAGGAGTCTATAATCTCTAAGTGGATTTGTAGACAAGACCCTTTGGTAAGTTCAAAGAGTTGGGAGAAACGCATACCCTACAACTTTAGAAACACAACGCAACTAGGAATAAGGCGTGACACTCAACCATCAATAAGAGATAATTAAGGAGTAATACAAACTAAGTAAACACATCTTTAAACTATCATACGAGCACACATTAATTAGACATAGACTCCCACAACCTTAGTTTAGATAATTAGATAATAGTAGAGTAATCGGTGAAATACCAACCCCAAATCCAATACCCGAGATTCGTACCTTTCCATTTTTCATAAAATATAAAAGATAAAAAATAATCTTCTTCAACCTTAACCTTAGCGTAGTAACTCCCTACTAGCATTCATATTCCCCAGAGAGCGATATCAATACCGTAAACACCCTAATTACTACACTACAACGATTAGGTTCACTTGCCTAGGGTGTTATAAAACTTGCTCGAAGAAAAGGAAGTTCCTTTGACCCCGAGCAGCGTGTGGCGTTATCAAGTTTTGGCGCCGTTCTTGGAATAGAATAGCTAGTTAGTAGTCCACCTCGTTTAGGTTTCTTTGCTTGATTCCTATCAAGTAAACTTTTTCTCATTTTAGATTTCTCTTAGTCTATCCCCCTTCTTCGTGACCTTTGTTAGTAATTCCATCACTTTTCATCATGGAAGGTGATAACCCACTACCATTCATCAACCCACCACAAATGACCCGCCAAGAGCCCGTACTCTTGGTGAATACTCGATACCAAGCCACCTGGGCTATAGGAACACCATTGAGCTTCCCGACCAAGCCCAAACTACGACCTGCGATCCGACACCATCCGGTTGGTGCAAAGCGGATGTGCATTCCATGGACTTCGTTAGAAGATCCAAATCGACATCGAGGATTTCCTCAAAATCGTCGATTCCATCGATCTTGATGCTACTACTCGGGAGACCACGCGCTGCGTCTCTTCCAATTCTCTCGGGACCAAGCTA
Source organism: Chrysanthemum lavandulifolium (assembly GCA_022545495.1). Classification (NCBI taxonomy): domain Eukaryota; kingdom Viridiplantae; phylum Streptophyta; class Magnoliopsida; order Asterales; family Asteraceae; genus Chrysanthemum; species Chrysanthemum lavandulifolium. The sequence goes on from CM040242.1 coordinate 33,828,869, forward strand.
GTAATTGGCGAGCGACTTCCGTTGGCTCCATCTCAAGTTGGGATGATCTTACTTCTCGCTTCCTTGCTCAATTTTTCCCACCGGGAGAACCACTAAGCTTAGGAATGACATCTTGATGTTTCAACAACGTCAAGGTGAATCTCTCTGAAGCATGGGCCCGATTCAAGGACTTACTTCATAAAGTCCTCATCACGGCATCGATCTTTGGCTCCAAGTCCAAATTTTTATGATCATGTCAACTTTCCCACTAAGCGATCCATTGACCAAGCGGCGGTGGAAAACTTAGTGATCTCACCGCGGAAGAATCATGGGAAATAATAGAGGACCTCGCCCTCTATGACAACGAAAGTTGGGATGACCCCGTGAGCTGCCCAAACCGTCAAGGCAATCTCCTTGCCTCCTCCCGGCCGTAGGATGATCGAACTTGAAGATCAAGTTAAATTCCTCATGAGCTCCTACGAAAATCCTAAATCTTCACACCATGTGAACAAAGCTTCTTCCTCATGCGAGCCGTTTTGTGATCCTCATAACACACGCACTAGCACCCGATCCCGAACATGCTTGATTGACTCGCATCCTCGCGTATTAATGGAGTGGGAGGAAGATTCCCTACAACACCCGGACCTAGGAATTTCAATGAAACCCGTGAAGCATGGAAAAACAAGCCCGACTTTTATTGGGGACAAACCAAAGAATTCACTTCTAATGATTTCTCATGGCCGCCTCCTAACGGTCCTAACCAACAAAACATCAAAGGGATGTTGCAAAACCTAGTTGCATCCCAAGAAACCCAAATGGCTAAGCTCTCGGACCGCTTTAATAATCAACAAGCCGAGATGGATAGGAAAATAGACAACCTTTTGAAAGCCATAGCTAGTGATAAGAAGGTTAGTGCTATCTCAACTCCGAGCCTTGAGGCATAGAGATTAAGGATCCAAGCAAGCTAAAGTATGTCCAATTCGTCAATACCATCGCCTTAGTTGAACACGATGACGAAGAAGACTATACACTAGTGGATGAGGAAATACAGGAAGTAGATGAAGTAGACATTGACTATTTCAAAAATTTCCTACGGAAGAAGAACTATCTCGCCACCCTCACTTAGTGCGTGACCTCCGTCACATGTATGTTAGGAAAAGTCCTCGGATTAAGTTTGGGAACCCTTGGAATCTTAACATACCATGTGTCATAGGACACCTTTTTGTGTAAAAGCTTACATTGATCGCAAGTCCCCAATCAATATAATGACTAGCACCTACTACAATTGGATATTGAAGAAGCCTATTCAACTAGGCAAGACCCCAATGATCCTAATGTTAGTTGCAATTTTCTTGGTAGAGTTAAGGGATTGCCCGTTTATGTAGGTAGTTTCACGTTTCCTACGGACTTCATAATTGTGGATGATATTAGCACGGCCATAGACCTAGCTTGTCCCATGTATTCTAGGAAAACCTTTCATAAAGCAGCAGGATGACCTATGACCCCTCATTAGGGTAGTGCGGTTCAAGAATAAGACCGATGACATAGCTTACCAAATGCCGTTTAAGATTGAGAAGTTTTCATCACTCTCTAATGATGAAAAGGAACTTAAACTATCGGTCTATTATAGGAATGATGAGGATAGGGAGAAAGGTATTGATTATGTTATGGCTAAGATTTTCGGATTCTACAAGGATTGTTTGAGCCTAGGACGGAATCTGGGACCGAATGGGAAGATGAACTCTTAGAAAGCGCATTTAGGGCACTTCTACAACATGGAATCCCCATTAGAGGCCATGAAGAGGCGGTGGTGAGAAAAGCGTGGGAGCACGACTATGAGTCTAGCTACAAGACTCTTTAATAAAGAAAAGCGCTTCGTGGGAGGCAACCCATGCTTAATTGTTTGCTTGTTAGTGTCATATATCTTTTATTAATTGTTTATCCTCATGTTTAAATTTGTAAAAATGCTTTATTTTGTTTTTAACCGTCTTAATTACATATGAAGGTATTTTACATAAGGGATAAGTGTAGGGAGGATTACACGTTTTCAAAAGAAACGTAAACATGAGAATAACAATTAATTAAAAGATATATATGTTTGTTTGTTTGAGTCAAATGCTTGTATCGAGTCATAATGGATGTTTTGCGAAATTTTTCCAGTTCTAAAGATGTAAATTTTCGAATTTTTCGAAAAATGAGACCGGTTTTGTCGGGATAACTTTGTGGTCGAGATTGCAACTGACGCGTCGGGAAGGAGTAAAACATCAGTTAATTTTCTCGTTTTCGAGCTACTTATAAATTTTGGAATTTTCGGTCTTAATTTTCTTAGAAATTACGTAAACATCCATTCCACAAGCATTATATCCTAGTTTAAATCGAGTCTTATATATATTATTACCGATTTTACGCGAAGGTTTCGTTTGTTTTCTTCAAGTGTGCGGTTTAGTTTGTCGAGAAGAAGTTACATAAGATTGGAAGGAGCTTTTCACGCAATAATTCTTCTTGAAAAGAATTTAACCACCACTTTACGGATCCTACCGAGCTAATCGGGGGTATTAGTTTCTTTAGTTTTTAATTACCTTCCATTATCATAACTTTGATACTTTCTCGGGAACATTGGGGACAATGTTTAGTTTAAGTGTAGGGAGGGAAAATAAAACGGGAACTTTGAAACTATGCTTATCCTTGACTATTTGCTTTGTCTAATTGTGATTGTGTAATAAACCATGAGAAAATGTTGGTTAGGGTAATTTTGGCACCAAATTTAAAATTTTTCATGACATATAGGAGTGGGCCATTAGTCTTAACAAAAGCGTCTCACGGATAGGAAGTTGCATGACTAGCACAAAAACTCTTACCACCCAAATTCCACCCAAAATGTGAGGATCGCCCTTAGATTAGTAGGAATAAAAGCATTCATCTTTAATGCTTTGAGTGTGAACCGGTAGTATATTAGATTCTAGAACTTGTTTGGTGATGCATTCGAGATCATAAGTGAGGCTACACTTGTGTAGTTAGGAATAACTAAATGATAAGAGGCATTAGGATAAACCCTTGTTTAATAACCGTAATATAATTACTTCTTCCACATCGGTTGAGTAATTCCCCACACCCTGCGTTGTACTCATCTTTAGTACACGATACCCTAGTTAACCCTCGAGCCTATCCTTTTCGCGGTTCTCGTGATATTTCGGTTTTCGGAATATCAATGAAAACATTATTTACACCACCCCAAATATACACCCAAATCGCCTTAGCCTACCCTTATGCACTCACTTTTAGTGCAATTATTTGTTATCACCTTAAACCCTTAGTTCAATTATCTAGTTCCTTGCATAAGTTGCTAAGTCGAGTCATATCCTTTGTATACTGATTTTGGGATGATTGGGATTCATGGGAAAAGTTAAAGTTTATGAAATGACGGAAGGGAACGTTAAATTCAAATTCCCTTTGTTTGCGTAATAATGTACCCCAAGTGTTTTGATCTTTTCAAATCGGGTCAAATTAGTGTTAGAGAAATAAAAACTCAAGTGTAGGATATGCCCTGTAAATCCTAGTATTTTGATGTTACCGTAGAGGATGGTAGAGTAAAGTGTATGAAAAAAAAAAAAAAAAAAAAAAAAAAAAAAAAGAAAAAATTTGAAAAAAAAAAAAAAAAAAAAAATACTGCTACCATCCTACATCTATCTTTAAATTTATGTTTGTTTATTTGGTTATCTAGAGTTTAGAGTGTCGAGTCTTGGCTTAGCAACGCCATTCTTCATATCGATTAACATAAAGATTTTGACTTACCACCACTAAATAGCCTATCCCACAAACCCTTATTTCCTACCGTAAGCCTAACGTTACAACCCTTTAAAAGACCTCTTTGATAGTCTTTCCTAGGTGCTTACGCCAAAGCGATGGAGGTTTGATCTATTCTCAAGCCTATGGTAATCTATGTACTAGGACCGGTTAATGAGTGTTTATCTTCCATTTCCTATATTGTTATATTTCATTTATACACACGAGAGAGATGTGAGTATCAAACACCCCATGTGAGGTGCTAGTATGTAATTCCGTGCTTGTTATGACTTTCTTGGGGCTTATATGTGTTGTGGACCGTTTGAATTAATGCTTCATGACCCCTAACTTATAAATTAATTGGCTAAAGCACATTTGCTTGAGGACAAGCAAATAACAAGTGTAGGGATATTTGATAAGGTTTTAAAAGGTACCATTTTGAGGGTCGTTTAAGTCCTTATTTGATCACTTTTGTATCCGTTATTGCTTAATATCGTTCCTTTTCACTTTTTAGGTCTCGTGAAGGCAAAATCTTTGGAATGGCACTTATTTGACGAGAAAAGCGCGAATATATGAAGAAAATGGCCAAAGTCGAAATCGAGACACTCACGATTCTTTGAAAGTATAAAGCGACGGCGTCGGGTGTTATTGCGACGCCGTCCAGCATTATTGTGACGGTCGAACTCAAACTCGTGTTTTCAAGAGGCGGCGTCTAGTTGTGAAAAGTAGGCCGTCGCTACTCGGGCGGCCTAGATGCGATCGAGACGGCGTCGAAAGCGAAGAGGACGGCGTCACGGACATAAGGTGGCGCGTCGCAAGGTTAACGTGGCCAAGACGAAACCCTAATGGCGGCGACACGGCGGCGTCACTAAACATAAGGTGGCGCCGTCGCAATTGTAATCTTATATATAGAATCCGAATTTTTCGGTCTTTGGGTGGAGAGTCTTTGGGTAAAACCTAAAACCGAACCTAAGGTGTCTTGTCAATATTTTAGGGTTTTAACCTATCTTACACCAAGATAAGTCTTTGCTTCATTAATTCAATTATGTCTTTGATTATTTGTGTGTATGCTTGCATGTTCTCCATGTCCGGCTAATTTATTTGTGTGTTTGCTTAGAAAGTATGAAACTTAATTATTAAATATTGATTGGTTGTTTCTTATCTTAGTTGATTAATGATCTAGTAATGCGATAGGTCATTAGTTGTGTACTAATGCTTGATTCATCTTTGTGAACCTTAGAGTATGATTACGAGTGATTGTAGGCTAAACCATCCGAAGAGCGCCTTAGAGTAGAGTCTATAATCTCTAAGTGGATTTGTAGACAAGACCCTTTGGTAAGTTCAAAGAGTTGGGAGAAAGCGCATACCCTACAACTTTAGAAACACAACGCGACTAGGAATAAGGCGTGACACTCAACCATCAATAGGAGATAATTAAGGAGTAATACAAACTAAGTAAACACATCTTTAAACTATCATACGAGCACACATTAATTAGACATAGACTCCCTGACCTTAGTTTAGATAATTAGATAATAGTAGAGTAATCGGTGAAATACCAACCCCCAAATCCAATACCGAGATTCGTACCTTTCCATTTTCATAAAATATAAAAGATAAAAAATAATCTTCTTCAACCTTAACCTTAGCGTAGTAACTCCCTACTAGCATTCCTATTCCCTGAGAGCGATATCAATACCGGTGGCTTACCCTAATTACTACACTACAGCGATTAGGTTCATTGCCTAGGGTGTTATAAAACTTGCTCGAAGAAAAGGAAGTTCCTTTGACCCCGAACGACGCGTGTAGCGTTATCAGCTACTTAAGTAAATACCTAAGTAAACACACTTATTTATTAAACTAATATCATTGAGAAATAAGTGGAAATTCATACCTCGAATGCACTTAGGAATGTCTTTACAAATGACACAACTAATGTCAGAAGACAATTCCAGCTCCTTTATGCTTAAGATACCTTCTTAGGGAAAGTAATCTTTATTATCAAGCAAATCCTATGGCTTGATAGATGTGAGTTTTGACCAATCAATATGACAAAGAGGATTAGTGCAATTAAATGAAAAGGTATATAAAAAAAAATTTGTTATCAAATCAACATCCAAACATATAGTTTTAAAATACATGGTGTTTGTTTTTATGAAAAACCTTTTTTGTAGTTTTCAATTAACCATGGATCGTATCAAGTTTTTAAAGTACAATATACTTCAAAAACTTGGTAACGAAGCTCGATGCCAATTGTGGAAAACTAGAAGGGGTTGAATAGTTTTGCCAATTAAAACTTCCTTTTAATTATTTAGATCAACTTATGTTAATCTATTTGGATGTGTGTGTTGGATGTTGACAAACAAGCATATAAATGTATGTAATGAAAAGATAAGAGTAAGAAGCACAAAACCACAACGCAGTATTTATAGTGGTTCGCTACAAGGACACCTTCCTTGCCCTACTCCACTCCCTAGTCACCTACTCGAGAGTTCGTAAACACTACACCAATCTCCTTATGGCGGAGAAGCCTTCCAACGTCGCCTACCCTTTTCCGGTGCTAGGCTAACCACGGGTTCTTTCACTCCAAGGTGAACCACACCTACACAACGTCGCCTACCCTTTATAAGGTACTAGGCTAAGTACCTAGTTCTTTCACACCAAGGTGAACCACACCTACACAACGTCGCCTACCCTTTATTGGGTACTAGGCTAAGCACCTAGTTCCATTGCAATGGAGGAACTACTACCCACACTACACAATCGACTAATCCCAAAGGAGATCAACTCCTTTTACAACATCATCAAGGACATCAATATCCTTGGATCTAGTACTAATCTATCTTGTACATCGAAACACACCATATCGAATGTACATATAAGGCACCTTTCACTAATGCCTTTAACTAGATCTTCAAGACACCCTTCACTAATGTCTTGTGTCTTGACTTCCAAGCACCCTTCAATAATGCTTCTAGTCTTGACTTCTAAGCACCTACCACAACTGTTTATGATATAGACGATAGATACCCTTCACTAATATCTTCGTCTTGACACTTGAGACACCTTTCACAAATGTCTTCAACACTTCTTAGGAAAAGAAAAACAATCATCAACAAGAAGACTTCAGTAGTCTTGATGATGAGGAAGCATGGCAACTCATGGACTTGAGCTTGCTCCACTTCAAAGGTGGTGATCTTGCTTTAAGAGGAACCTAGAAGATCACACAAAACAAAACTACAAACATAGATCTCTTGGATCGAGGTTAGAGAGTTTTAACTCGAGGGAAAGTATGTTAGAAAGGGTGAGAAACAATGAAGAAATGGCTCACTATTTATAGAGGAAAAATTCTCATTGTTCCCCGGATCCGGATCCCTTCCACAAGGGATCCGTCTAGCGTAAAGCTAGGGATCCGTGGGACACTCCTCTTTACCCATGGGTATTTTGGTTATGGGTCATGGGCCATGGGTTGATCCATGGGTCTTTAGCTAGATACAATGTATCTCTTGAGTGCAATGCACTTAGTCACATGGGTATGGGTCAAAACCATAGGTTATGGATATTATCCATATATGATATAAGCATGATGTCATGCAATGGGTTATGGGTCAAGCTCCATGGGTCATGGGCTTTGGGTTGTACCCAACTACATTTAATGTAATTGCCCAATGGGTTATGATACTTAAGTTTCTACCCATTTATATTATCCAATATACTACATACTAGTTATGTGTATATTTTACCCATATATGTAAACACTAGTTGTTGTACATATGTAATATTAAATCATAAAATCACTTATACTTGTTTTAGTGTTTGTGTGAAAATGTGAATATGTTAGAAACTATTAGTTCAAACCATTTACGTATTTTATTTGTTTCGTTAAAATGATTTTACGTTTTATCGACAAAACATTAGAAGATCGTAAAATATAAATAAACGTTTTTACGGCTTATTTGTATTAACACAACACCATAGCTGACCTCATTGGACTCTTTTGGAATAATGCTAACTTCTTTAGCACCTCCAGATACAACGAAGTTGCGGAAAGCCATTCCTGCGACAAGAAAAGAAAAAGATAAATATCAGCAAATAAGTTCCTAAATTTTAATTTAATTGGAAAAATACATACTTTCTCCACAATAAACAATTTCAGGAGGCAATGGGGAGCCTCCTAACTCTCAGCAAGACCAGCCATAAACAAGATAGGCTGTGGGAAAGTCTGACAATCAGCTGGATGACGACACAAGCTCTGATACAAAGGGTCCCTCCTCACTATATAGGGCAGCGGATCATTGAATCGCTTCTCATCAAACTGAAACTCTGTGTCCAACAAAGCAGGGTACTGGGGAGGTAAAATGGTATTCTGTATATAGAAAAAATTTCCTTTCCAGTTCCTGATATTGGTAAAAGGCCTCTCAATCAAATGAGGCACATCATGCTCACCTCTATTGGCTAGAGTCAACCAGTCTCCACAATGGTATATGTTCAAGAAGCCTCTAAGCACAGTTAATGATGGTTCATACCCATATGCTTTGCACATTAAAATGTATGTGGTAAGCTTGGCTAAGCCAAAGGGGTTGAACATAGATATGTGTACTTTGTAATACTGAAGCAGCTCTAAAAACATTGGATGCAGAGGTATCCTTAGATTGGAGGTGATAAAAGCATGAGTGTACAGACCAACGTATCCTTTTGGTGCATCATATATGCCCTGACATCTACTAGGTAGCATTATCTTAAACTCTTTGGGGATAGAGTAGTCTGTGAGGAAGGCTTGAAGCTCTTCCTTCGACAAAGTGCAGGTTTGTTGTCTTATAGTAAACTTTTCATTTGCACCCATCACGGATATATGCAGCACAAAACAAGAAAATTTAATAGTGTAGATGGAATATGTTACCTTTTGGTCGGACACTTGATCGGAAGCACAAGACTGTGTGTGTAAAATTTTAGGCGAGTGGTAAAAGTGATTTAGGGTTCACCGTGTCACATTTTATATACCTCGTTTAATTTAAAATCATGTCCATACGCGTGTCACTTGGATCACCTAACATCCGAACTTCAAACTCAATTCAAAATTTGAAAAGACGTTTGCATTGACCGAGAAAAGAGTGGTTTAGCTAAGTGTCCTTGCTAGGGGTGTCAAAAATCTTGACCCGACCCGAACCTGACTAAGCATATTCGGGTCGGGTTACTCGGGTTAGAAATTGAATTCGGGTTATTCGGGTCAACCCGAGTAACCTGAATACTAAATAGGGTTGGGTATCGGGTTGAGTATTTTTGGTTAAGTCAGGTCCGGGGTCAACCCGTTTGACCTAAATAAGGATTTTTTTTTTTTATTTTTATTTTAGAAATTTTCTATATAAATTAGAACAAATAGGCAATTTTGTCACTATTTAACTTATATTCGGGTTGACCCAAACCCGAATTGACCCTACCCAAGTTGACCCGACCCGAATTAACCCGAACCCTACTAACCCCGAGTTCAAATAGGGTCGGGTTCATGTAAATTATTTTTAGCCTTGACCCGACCTTTGACCCGACCCGAATTGACACGAACCCGACCAACCCGACCCGAATGACACACCTAGTCCTTCCATTAAATGCGCACTAAGTACACATCCAACTTACACCTTCTGTACAGATTTATGACAAAGGGGGTTTCTTGTGTATATTTTTAAGTTGTAAGCAATATATCCTCGTTCGTACATATCACTTTCGAATGGGGGGCTTGATGACGTACCCTTCGATCAGGTCAAAGGACTCCCCTTCGACTTCAGTCGAATCTTCATGACGAAGGACAAAGTCAGTCTTCCTAAGTCATCGATGGCTTAAAACCATTCATCATTGACATGGTTACCAGTTGGGAAGTCGCCAATCGAAGGCCTAAGCCCTTCGGGGTCTGACCTTGGAAACACTAAGACAAAGGAGAACTTGACTTGTTCTAACCCACGTTCCCACTATCTCCTTAGCTTTCCCGCCAAGACAAAGAGAGTGGGGATGAAGCCCTAGCGGTTACCATAAATCATAGGATGCCCCCATGATCTCCAAAACATGTGAAACACTCTCCAAGCCTATTTTTCTACCTATAAATAGCTTGGACGAGTCATTACTGATGGTATTTTCATTCAACACAACATTTCACACTCTCAACATTACTTACATAACTTAACATATACTTACTCGCACGCCGGAGGTGGTTCGCAGGGTCCAACCCTTGCTCAATCACTTAACGAAGTGTCTTCTATTTCTTATTGCAGATTGGCTACAAGTTTGGCGCAAGCATAACACCCTCATACCCTTCAATCACCATCAAAGGCCTGGTCGTACGATTTATTGTACAATCATCATGGGTCAAGTATTCTCCCTCAGTTGCAGGGACATAATAGTATTCCTAATACAATTACACTCGTTGCACTTCATACAAGCCCAAATCCTCCTCCTGGCTACTCCTTCACACAGTCCATCAGGATTTGGAAACCCGTATGTACATTCTGGCCCAACTGCTACCACCCAGTTCGTGAAGCCAGCCATTTATGGTCGAGCAGTCGATTCTCACCGGTGTTCAAGACCCCAGATCATCTACCGAGTCGGTCCACGCCCGGTTCAACCAACAGCTCCGGTTTAACTTAGCACAGCCGGTATTCTTGGACCCGCACCGGCTCAATATGGTTTGACAGGTTAGTTTATTATGCCAGTTCAGCAGGCTCCTGGTGGTCCTTTAGGGGCATCTTTAGGTCATGAAACTATTTTGCCACACGCTTTTACTACTCCCACCATTCATGAACCCGCTCCTGGCAATTGGAATATGGATACAGGTGCATCCTCTTATCTAAATGACTCGGTTAATAATCTCAGAGATGTATTTAATTTGTTTATTTATTCATCTGTTGCAGTTGGTGACGGGCATACTATTCCCGTCACCAACTCTGGCCATAGCATTTTGCCAACACCTTTTCGACCCCTTCACCTAAACAATGTTCTAATCACTCCTAATATTGTTAAAAACTTGATTTATGTTTGTCAGTATACGTGGCATCAACTTCTTGGACATCCAGGAAGTGACGTGTTGCGTCGTGTTATTTCTAATAATTCTATTTCATGTAATAAAGAGAAATCTCTCGTTCTTTGTCATGCTTGTCAGCTTGGCAAACACGTGCGACTTCCATTTGTTAGTTCATCTACTTTAGTTCAAACTTGTTTCGATATTGTTCACTCGAATTTGTGGGCATCCCCAATCCCGAGTCTATCTGGTTTCAAATACTATGTCATTTTTTTGGATCATCATTCTCAGTTTGTATGGGTTTATCTGTTAGTTCTTAAATCTGATGTTTTGTCCAAATTTATATTATTTCGTAATTTTGTCAAAACTCAATTTAACCGTGAAATCAAGTCTTTTCAGTGTGACCATGGTGGTGAATTTGACAACCATGCCTTTCATAAATTATTTAACGAAAATGGGATTCAATTTCGTTTCTCTTGTCCTCGCACCTCCCAACAGAATGGTAAATCTGAATGGATGATTCGCACTACTAACATCCTTATTCGCACCTTGCTTTTTTAGGCCCACCTGCCCCCAAACTATTGGGCCGAAGCCCTCAACATGGTCGTTTACCTATTAAATATTTTACCCTCCCGTGCCATAGATAATGAAGTTCCATTTACTCGATTGTTTGGCACTATGCCTGATTGCAGTATTTTACGTGTTTTTGGGTGTCTTTGTTATCCTCACATTGATACAGATCACAAACTCAGGGCCTGGGCCACACCATCCATATTTTGAGGGCATGCCACTAATCATCGTGGGTGTCGTTGCTTAGATCTAAACACTAACAAAATTATTATATTTCGCCATGTAACCTTTGATGAGACAGTTTTCCCATTTGGATCCACGACACCCACTATAAAAACCATCTTACGACTTTTTGGATGATTCCTCCAATATCATTTTCAATATCATAAAGCTCACCCCAAAACCAACTACATCCTCACAACCATCTGTTCCTGAACTACCCACTTCTCCCATACCAGAATCACCACCTTCTCCCACTGTGGCATCCCCAGATATACTTCCCTCCCCCCAAATTGACCACCCTCCTATTGTACAGCCTACTGCCCCCATTTTCGTTTCCCAAACTCCCCCTATCGCAAACCCTAACCCGACCATGGCTTATGTTCATCCCATGGTTACACGCTCTCATGTCGGGACTACCCGTCCCAATCCTCGTTATGCTTGTCATGTGTCTTTGGTTTCCCCCTTACCCAAATCCAATAACGTTGCTTTTAATGATCCTAGTTGGCAGAATGCTATGTATGATGAATTCAATGCTCTTATTAAAAACAACACTTGGATTCTTGTACCGCATCCTACGGACACCAATATTGTTCGGTGTATATGGCTGTTTCGTCACAAGTATTTGGCGGATGGTACCATCAGTCGCTACAAGGCTCGCCTTGTCACGAATGGAAGCACTCAGATGAAGGGAGTTGATGTTGATGAGACCTTTAGCCTGATTGTTAAACCTGGCACTATAAGGACGGTTCTTAGTTTGGCTGCTTCTATTACACATCTCTTCAGGGATGTTTTTGTCTTAGCGCAAGTATGCTACAGAGATACTCGAGCGCGCTCAAATGGTTGGTTGTAACTATAGTCGGACTCCGGTTGATACTGAGTCTAAACTAGGGGATGATGATGCTTTGGAGACTGATCCCACATTATATCGTAGTCTTGCAGGGTCTCTTCAGTATCTCACATTTACTCGCCCTGATATTTATTATGTTGTCCAGCAGGTGTGTATTCATATGCATGATCTGCGAGAGCCTCATTTCTCTGCTCTCAAGCGGATTTTGTGGTATGTTTGGGGTACTTTGGATTACGGGTTACAGTTATATTCTTCTTCTACTACCTCATTGGTTGCATATTATGATGTTGATTGGGCTGGTTGCCCAACTACCTGGATGTCGACTTCTGGCTATTGTGTGTGTCTTGGCAACAACTTATTCTCATGGTCCTCTAAGCGTCAACCGACGCTTTCTCGTTCCATTGTTGAGGAAGAGTATCGTGGGGTTGCCAATGCTGTTGCAGAGACTTGTTAGTTGCGGAATCTCCTTCGCGAGCTACATACTCCGGTGTCTTCGGCTACGCTAGTATACTGTGATAATGTTAGTGCAGTCTACATGTCCTCCAACCCGATTCAGCATCAGCGAACAAAGCATATCGAAATTGACATTCATTTTGTTCGGGATTTGGTGGCTACAGGTCAAGTCAGAGTTCTTCATGTCCCTTCTCGCTATCAGTTTACGGATATCTTCACTAAGGGATTGCCTTCAGCTTTATTTGAGGAATTTCGCTCCCGTTTGGGTGTTCGGTGTCCTCCTGCTCCAACTGCGGGAGTGTGTTAGCATTATGTATTTGTATTGAAGTATGTATAGGCCTGTGTACATTATGTTCGGGCTAAAGCCCATGATCTTCTAGGGTTTCTCATGTATATATGTATGATCCGATTTTGGATCTCTAGGCATTCAATCAAACACCATTCTACACGATCTACATAGATAGTTTCATGAACTTCAAGTTTTGTAAAATATGCAGTTACCGGAAACTAGTATATTTTGATTCTACACGTATGATTGTAGTTTTTACATAATTTTGCCAGAATATACGATAAGTTGAATTAGTATCGCAATTTCCAGATATACCTCAATCATTAGCGATATCTCTATCTCCATTATTGGGTGCTTGAGTTGCGACATGAGAGATATTGACAACTGATTAATTATTTGCCGGTTAGTTTTTCATACACGTTTTGCTAGGTAAGTGTTGAATGTTTTGAGCATAAACTTGTTTGCTTCAAGTATCATATAATGTTAACATAAAAGTCAAATTTATATAGTTTGATCATACTCAACTTTTATTAGGTCACATAATTTGGGTTTTACTTAAAGGCTAATAGATGTACACGTAGTTTTTTTTTTTAAACTAAACATTATTTATTTTGAAATTCTGACAAATATGATTTTCTCTCTATATGTAATAAAATATAACTTGCACGTTTTATTTTCTTCTTACATACTTATATATTATTGGGTTAAGACCCTTTACCAAAAAAAATAACTTGCACACTATTATTTTCTTAGAAAATAAATATATGCATTATAAATTGTTGAATATATAATAAACTTAGATTAAATATCATTTATATAACAAACTTTTCTCATAAGGGATCAATCTATACCCTTCATCTTTATTTGATCTATTGAAGTGATTAATCCCAATAATTTAAGAAACCCATTTTTATTTTTTATTTTTTTCAAATATTAATATTTTTTAAACCGTTAATCGTTAAACGAAAAAACATATACCATCACGACGAGCATTTAATTATCTTATACTTTCGACAAATTTTTTTTCGTTTTTTCCACCTTTTTTTTCCCTTTTTTTTCTTCATTATTTGAAATTTGCATAAAGAAATCATATGTGATTAAACACTAATTTAATATGTTAATAAAATCACATGTGATATTAGTGTTAAATCGCATGTGATATTTGTGTTAAATCACATATCATATATGATTCGACACTAATATCACATGTGATATTATTAATGTTTAATCACGTATGATTTTTCATGCAATTTTCAACAACGAAAAAAAAATTGACGAAAGAACGTGAAAAAAAAATGAAAAAAAAATTTTTGTCGAAATTATATCAAAATGCCCATCTGTAGAAAGATAATTAAATTATCGTCGCGATGGTGTAATTATTTTCGATTAACGATCAACGGTTTAAAAGTTTGATATATAAGAAATCAATTTAAATATCTTCTAAACCATTAATCGTTAATCGAAAATAATTACACCATCGCGACGAGCATTTCATTATCTTTCTATAGACAGACACTTTGATATACTTTCGACAAATTTTGTTTCTTTTTGTTTTTCACGTTTTTTGTCATTTTTTTCGTTGTTGAAAATTGCATAAAAAATCACATGTTATTAAACACTAATTTGAATATTCTAATAGTATCACATGTGATATCAGTATTAGATCACATGTGATATGTAATAAAATCATATGTGATTTAACATCAATATCACATGTGATTTTATTACATATCATAATTTAACACTAATATCACATGTGACTTTATTAGCATATTCAAATTAGTGTTTAATCTCATATGATTTCTTCATGCAAATTTCAAACAACTAAGAAAAAAACGAAAAAAAAATGAGAAAAAACAAAAGTTTGTCTAAAATATATCAAAGTGTCTGTCTATAAAAAGATAATTAAATGATCGTCGTGATGGTATATTTTTTTTCGCTTAAGGATTTACAGTTTAAAAGAATATTTATTTGAAAAAAAAATAATGAAAATAGGTTTTTTAAAATATTGTGATTAATCTCATATATTTGATCAAATAAAAATGAATGATGAAAAGTGATTCTTTTGTATGTGAAAAAGGTTTTGTATATAAATGATCTTTAATCCTTCTTATGAAACTTAAAACAAAATCTTTTGTTCACTATAGATTTAACAAAAATCCTTTCCTTATATATAATTGATAACGAGGAATAGTTTTATGCAAGAAAGGAATAAGCAATGATTTATGGAAGAGTTAATTTCATAAATGGTTTATGTGGTCTTTTGGGTTTAACAAAAATCGTCCATAAACTTTTTTTTTTTAATGGATCCTTTCTTTGTGGTTGCGACCCCATATCGGGTTTGGTCTCTTAATCAATAATTTTGTTAGTTTGACCGTCAAACTTACAGAAATGACATAAATACCCTTAAAAGTAAGGTCCCTGTGGTTCGTGCGGTATCACGAATTTAGTCCCTAATTTTTTTATTATGTTTTCGTTCATTTTCGTACGTTTTTATTTGTTTTTGTCATTTTTTTACGTTTTCGTCCGTTTTTCTTACATTTTTTTACGTTTTCACCCGTATTTATAAGTTTTCATTCGTTTTCAAAGTTTTTTATTTGTTTTCGTCCATTTTTATACGTTTTCATCGGCTTTTTTTCATTTTCATACGTTTTCGTTCGTTTTATATGTTTTCATCCATTTTTATACGTTTTCGTCCGTTTTTATACGTTTTCATCCGTTTTTATACGTTTTCGTCTGTTTTTATACGTTTTCGTCCGTTTTTATACGTTTTTGTCCGTTTTTATATGTTTTCATTTTTTTTATATGTTTTCATCCATTTTATACGTTTTCATCCGTTTTTTATACGTTTTCATCCGTTTTTATATGTTTTTTACGTTTTCGTTCGTTTTTATACGTTTTCATCCGTTTTTATACGTTTTCGTCCATTTTTATACGTTTTCATCCGTTTTTATACGTTTTTGTCAGTTTTATACGTTTTCGTCCGTTTTCTTAAGTCTTCATATGTTTTCTTACGTTTTTATCCATTTTCGTCCGTATTTTACGTTTTCATTATTTTTTCGTTCATTTTTATACATTTTCATATGGTTTTTTTATGTTTTCGTTCATTTTTATAGGTTTTTATTCTTTTTCCTCTGTTTTAATTCATTTTCGTCTATTTTCTTAAGTCTTCGTACGTTTAAAAATGGATGAAACATATAAAAACGTATGAATACATATTAAAACGGATGAAAACGTATAAAAACGGACGAAAATGTATAAAAACGAACGAAAACGGATAAAAACGGGCGAAAACGGATGAAAACGTAAAAAACGGATGATAACGTATAAAAACAGATGAAAACGGATGATAAGGTAAAAAGAACGGATGAAAACATATAAATCGGACGAAAACGACATAAAAGCGGATTGAACACGTTTAAAAATAAACGAAAACGAATAAAAACCTATGAAAACGAACAAAAACGTATAAATACAGAAAAAACATATAAAAACATAAGAAAACGGATAAAAACGTATGAAAACGTAATAAAAAATGGGGTAATTGTTTTTAAATGTATCGAAGTTGCCACTTTTTACTGAGTTGTGTATCATTCTTTTTTTCTAACAAATGCATTGAAGTTGCTAATCCCACTTATCTTAACACTTAACGTGGTTTTTGGTTAGAATTTATTACATTAATCGTCCTTGTGGTAAGGCCCAAATTGCAAGTTTCGTCCTAACGATTGTTTGCAACGTTAGTCCTTAAAAATAATTCTTTTCTACGTGGTTTTATACACATTTTTACACAAAGTTTTTACACACGTTTTTATATACGGTTTTACACACGTTTTTATATACGTTTGTATGCATGTCTTTATACACATTTTTACATAAGGTTTTTCACACGTTTTTATACATGTTTTTATGCATGTCTTTATACACGTTTTTAGACACATTTTATACGCATTTTTATACATGATTTTATACACGGTTTTACACACGGTTTTATAAACATTTTTATACACGTTCTTATACTCGTTTTTATATACGCTTTTATACATGTCTTTATACACATTTTTATATGCTGTTTTACACACGTTTTATATACGTTTTTATACATAACTTTATACACGTGTATAAAAGTGTTTACGCGATTTTACACACGTTTTTATACATGATTTTACACATTTTCTATACATGTTTTTATACATGTATTTATACACGTTTTTATATACGTCTTTATAAAAACGTATATAAAACGTGTATAAAAAATTAAAAATGTGTGTAAAACCACGTATAAAACCATGTATTAAAACATGTATAAACACGTGTATAAAAATGAGTGTAAACCGCATATAAAAACGTGTATAAAGAGATGCATAAAAACGTATATAAAAACGT
This sequence comes from Chrysanthemum lavandulifolium, assembly GCA_022545495.1. NCBI lineage: Eukaryota > Viridiplantae > Streptophyta > Magnoliopsida > Asterales > Asteraceae > Chrysanthemum > Chrysanthemum lavandulifolium. Next base: position 33,846,398 of record CM040242.1, read on the forward strand.
GTATAAAAATGTGTGTAAAACCGCGTATAAAAACGTATATAAAAACGTGTGTAAAAACATATATAAAAACTTATGTAAAAACGTGTATAAAAACGTGTATAAAAAATGTGTATAAAAACGTGTGTAAAAACGTGTATAAAACCATGTATAAAAACGTGTACAAAGACATGCATAAAAATGTATACCAAAACGTGTATAAAGACATGCATAAAAACATATATAGAAATGTGTATAAAAAACGTATATAAAAACGTGTTTAAAAACCATGTATAAAGACATGCATAAAAATGTATACAAAAACGTGTATAAAGACATGCATAAAAAAGTATACAAAAACGTGTATAAAAAATGTATATAAAAACGTGCGTAAAAACATGTATAAAAGCCATGTATAAAAACGTGTATAAAGACATATATAAAAATGTATAAATAAACGTGTATAAAGACATGCATAAAAACGTATACAAAAACGTGTAAAAAACGTGTATAAAAACGTGTGTAAAAATGTGCATAAAAACCATGTATAAAAACGTATATAAAACGTGTATAAAGACGTGTATAAAATGTGTCTAAAACGTGTATAAAAACGTGTATAAAGATATGCATAAAAATGTATGTAAAATCGCGTATAAAAACGTATATAAAGACATGCATAAAAACATATATAAAAATGTGTGAAAATCGCGTATAAAAACGTGTATAAAACCGCGCAGAAAAGAATTATTTTTAAGAAACCCAACTTTTGAGTTAATTAGAAATGGCTCTTAGTATAAAACACTAACGTTGCAAACAATCGTTGGCTAAACGGTCGTTAGGACGAAACTTGCAATTTGGGCGTAACCACAATGACGATTTATGTAATTAATTCTAACCCAAAACCTCGTCAAGTGTTAAGATATGTGGGATTAGCAAGTTCAATACATATGTTAGGAAAAAAGAATGATACACAACTCAGTAAAAAGTGGCAACTTCAATACATTTATAAACAATTATCTCTAATAAATTAAGGACTAAATTCGTGATACCCCACAAACCACATGGACCTTACCAATGGAGTATTGGTCAAGGGACCAAACTCGATATGCGTCGCAACCATAAGGAGAAGAACCGTTAAAAAAAAGTTTTAGAATTATTTCCGTTAAACTCGACAGACCACATGGACCATTTATGAAAGGGGTACTCTAATGGGGCACCCCATTATTTGCTTCCCAAACACCCCATATAGGGTTGTCCCATCTTGTCCCATCCGTACTTTGTTCCCTTTTTTTTTTTTTTTTTAATTAATTGCGTAGTGTTTAATTTGTGTATTATATTTAATTTGTGTGGTGTTTTTATATGTATAGTGTATTTATTTGTGTAGTGTTTTTATATGTAGAGTATATTTATTTGTGTAGTGTTTTTATATGTGTGTATATTTATTTGTGTAAAATATATTTCTGTAGTTTTTTACGTTATGTTTTTTTATTGTGTATTTGTTTCCATTTAATTAAACAATAACATTAAATATTAAAACATTAAACAAGTACAACAACAAATGCTACTACTACTACTACAACGAAATCTACTCCACATGAAGATTATTAATGTCATCTATAAGGTCATAGAGTATTCCACTCGACTGACATGCGTGATCAACGGGATTTCTTGCCAATTCCAGTGATGCCTCCAACGTCTTTATTCTTGCCTTCAACATATTGTTTTGAGACAATAACATCTGGTTTCTTGTTTCAAGCATTTTGATCGTGTTATCTTTAGTTTCGCAGCTTTGAACAACTGCGTTGAAGAAGAGCCTTGACTAAAGTACTTTTGTTGAAATACATCCTTCCACATAAAGTATCGACGCCCATAGTCTTACGTCCTCGGTCATTACATGGTGAAACAATTATAAGAAATGTATTCTTAACAAACAAGTTATTGATATATTTACGTAAATAAGCAAGCGATAATTATTTACCTTTGATAAAGGACATGCATAATACTTGACTATAACTTTTGGGCTTTTGGGATGTTCTTTCAATTATAAGTCCCCGCTCACAACGACACAAGAAATGATTTTTTGTTGCATCTGACCAAAAGAATTTGTATAATTATTTACAACATAAATCAGTAATATCATGGTTCACAAAATTACAAGCTTCGAATCCCATGACCATCTAACGGACGCATAGTCCTCTTCCGTGTCGAATTTGTGTCTGCAATGCTTGAGCACATTTTGATTAATATGCCATCGATAGAGTAATTTGTTAGCGTTTGGGAATTCTGCTTTGCATGCCCCAAGCAATGCTAAATCTCTGTCGGTGACGATAACCCGCGGGTAATATTGTTCTTCTATTACCCTCTTAACACATTCCAACACCCATCTGAAATTTGGCTCTTTTTCACAGTTCAAAAAGCTAAACGCCATTGAGAATGTTCTGTTTGTTGAAGTAACTCCAACAATTGTAAAGAATGGCAGTTTGTGGTGTTGTATGTGGAGTCCATCAGCATGATTTCTGGGAATGTTGTCCATAGGGCATATGACGTCGGGTGAACAAAAAATAATTCCTCAAGCTCATTAGTGCGGTCATTTACCCTGGGGTAATATGTATAACCATGACGCCTCAAATGAGCTAAAAGGACTTGTATTGGAGTCATATCACCACGAATGGTGCCGCGTATTTTCTTTTGTGCATTATATATCGTTTTAATGTTAGACACGTTATCCGGATCGCTCTCTTTTAGTGACGAAAGTATAATTCGTGGTGCTACTTTATGTTTTGTCAATTGCTCCACCAAAACTAACTCATGATATTTTAATCGCATTGCGTGTGAAAACCCATGGAACGAGTCTACAAAATGATGATTATGCCTCAGACACTTGACCCTCAAGATCCAACCATTAGTTTCACCTTTCATATATTTCGCTAGTAATCTGAATGGACAATTAGTTTTAGCGGTACTAGTCTGCCGTTGAAGTTCATCTTCTAAACCTTCACGTGCAGACGTCCCATGTCTTGAACACTTAAATTCGATTGAGTACTTATAGCCCCTATCTGTTTTAGTTCTTCCTTTAACAATAAGAAAACCGTTCGATTGAGCAATAGATTGCACCCAATTAGTTAAAACATATTAATCAGGGAACACCTAAAAAATAAAAAATACAACTTTTATAACTTTCATTTTTAACATATAATTTATAACTTTTTTACATTTTTTAACAACTTTTTTTATTTTTACAAATTTTTAAAAAAACTTTGTACCTTTTATAAAAATTACAACTTTTTTATCTTTTTAACAACTTTTTTTATTTTTACAAATTTTTAAAAAACTTTGTACCTTTTATAAAAAATACAACTTTTTTAACTTTTTAACAATTTTTTTTTTTTACAAATTTTTTAAAAACTTTGTACCTTTAATAAAAAATACAACTTTTTTAACTTTTTAACAACTTTTATAAAAAAATTTGTATACAACATTTTTTAACATTTATATAACTTTTATATAACTTTTTACAACTTTTATATAACTTTTGTATACTAGTAACATTTTTTAACTTTTGCAAAAAAAAAAAAGAAAATAAAAAACTTAAAAACGCGTTTTGTGTTAAACCGTGTGCTAGCTGTCCCCTTTTGTCTCACTCTTATCTATGTTTCTCTCTCACTATCTCACACACAAATAACTTTGTCTCTCTCTCTCTCTAATCTCTCGTTTCTCTCTCCTCTCGGTCTTTGATAAGACTTTTAGATCTAGATCTAACAAGTTTTTACTTGCTAGATCTAAAAAGAGAGTGGTTTCATTGTGAGTTGGTGATGTTTGTGGTTTCATTGTCACTTTGCAACTTTCAATGAAATAAGCGATTTAAAAAAAAAAAAAAAAAAAAAAAAAAACTTAGGAGTTTTGGCATGGCAAAACCGAATGGACGATAAAGTGAGTTTCTATCTCACTTTGCAACATTCGATTCTGACCAACATGATATAAAGAGCTAATAATCCGAGCCTATTAGATAAGTTTTTACCTCTTGTGTGTCAAATGGTGAACTAGACATGGTGTTGTTGTTTGTTGTGGTGGTATGAGACTTGTGTTGTCCGCCTTCTTGTGGTGGACCGAGACTTGTTGCTTTCTTGCTAGTTGGTGGAATGTGAGACTTGTGTTGTTGCTTTCTTGCTAGTTGGTGTTGTTGCTTGTTGCTGGTTGGTGGAATTTGATACTTGTGTTGTTGCTTTCTTGCTAGTTGTGTTGTTTCTTGTTGCTGGTTGGTGTTGTTGCTTTCTTGTGGCATTAAAAGGTTGAACTTCCTGTAGTTTGAGAATCTTGTTTACTTTCTTGTGAACTTTTTCAGTTTGGGAATTCTACTTACTACTTGCACATTGAAAACTTGTAAACGTGAAAATTTTTGAACTTGTGAGGCTTGTGCAGTTTGAGAATCTTGTGAACTTGTGACTTGTGCAGTTTGAGAATCTTGTGACTTGTGCAGTTTTGAACTTGTGAGACTTGTGCAGTTTGAGATAATATTTAGAACTTGTGAGGCGATGATGATAACCGAAACCGAATGGACGGTAAAGTGAGATTTTTATCTCACTTTGCAACCTTCGAATTTGAGCCTTAAAATTTTCCGAGGCGATAATGATAACCGAAACCGAATGGACGGTAAAGTGAGATAAAATCTCACTTTGCGACCTTCGAATCTGAGCCTCAAAATTTTCCGACTACGTTTTTTTTTTAAATAAGTTATAAAACATAAACTTGTATAAACAGAAAACTGAAACAAAAAAAACTTGTAAAAAGTTATAAAACTAAAACTAAAAACTTTTTACAAGTGAGACTTGTGCAGTTTTGAACTTGTGAGACTTGTGCAGTAATAAAAAATACTAAAAAAACTTGTAACAAAAAAACTTGTAAAACTCAAATTTTATAAAAATTTGGCACGAAAATCGAGGAAAAACATTCCCCCCCCCCCCTGCCCACTGCCACAACAGTCTAATGAGTCACCCAAGGAAAAGTACAAACACCCCTTTGGGGTGTTGCAATAGCATGACCCTTTATGAAATAACTTTATTAAAATAGTTTTATTAAAGGGAAAGAGTTGTCATGTCTTTTTCTCCAAAAATGAAAGTAACTTAGATGCATTCTGATTTCTATATATAGAAAGTAAACTATATAAAGAAAGTAACTTAGGGCCCGTTTGGTACATGACTTTTACTGGTTTGGATTAATAGATTTTAAAAAAAAAAAATTGTTTGGTACAAATCCATACCCCTGACACGCTCCTAACAGTGGCATCTGACTCCAATTCTTCATTCCAGCTTATTGTGGTGACTTTTTGCCTGGTTTCCACAAAATGGACCAATCAAAAGACAGAAATTATTTGATGGTTTTTTTTATGCCACAAATTATTTAATTCTTCTTTTTATTTTTATTTTTTTAACTTTAAAAAAATATATAAAATAAACTTATCACTCATTTATTTTCTCTCTCTTCATTTAATTCAAAATCCCAAATCCAAATCCTAAACCCACCTACAAACCAAACGGGCCCTTAAACTCTTTATGAACTAGGAATTCCCCAAAAAGGTTGACTAAAGATTTTCAGCATCCAATCAAGCGAACCAAATCCATTTCAGAGAATTAAACCAACAGAAAAAAAATTGTTTACACTTTACATAGCTTTAGGAGTTGTTGTTAATAATTCTATATAAACAAATTTACATTTTATGAAGTTATATATTCTACAATAATATGAATGTGACGTTAAACTAAAAAAAAAAAAAAAAACTATAAAGGGGGTTTGGTGTCTCTTTGTATATATGTGTATGGGTAAGTAGAAAAACCATGTCGGGTATTAACAGAGACGTAGCTAGGATCAAATATAACCGGGTACATAAAATCTTTTGAACTGTAATACTGAAAACACATTTCGAAAAACCGGATGCATTTAAGATGTATTTAAGATGCATTTAAGAAAAATCGATATTTTTTTAAAAATTAACACTAAATCAAAAAAATTAATGAGGTTTCCAGACACCCACAAAAACCCCCTAGCTCCATATATATGAATCCCACATATTTCATACTCCACAGAAAATATTGTTGCTTAAGATTTTCAAAATGAGAAACTTTAAATTACAATTATGCCCTTATTCATAAAATGTAATGAAATCGAATATCTTTTTAAATACGAGTAGTTAATTATAATTTAATCTACACATTTCTACACTCTCATTTACTTCATCAATTTTCCTTTTCTTTTAACCACTTTCTCAGAAATATCGTTTTACGATCAAACCACAAAAAAAACTAAAAATTGCAATAAAAGAAGTACGCGGACACAAATTAATTGAACTAAATCTTGTCAAAAAGTATACACCGTCGACATTATACGTGGATAATATTCTATATTATCACTTTGTTCATTATTTTATACTTTTATAATTGTTAAGCATGACCAAACAGCTATTGATTAATTAGTAATTAACAATTTAACATTCTAATTAACAAGTTGATTTTGAGCGTTAGGCCATTTCAATAATGGGCCTAACTAATACCTTGGGCCACTTGTTCCTCCAAAAGTCTAATTCTCTTGGGCCTAGGGAAGAATTCCTAGATCAGAAAGTGAAATTGAGACTTTGAGAGTTTGAGAGGTCACAAATAAGCCTAAAAGATTGAAGCTCTAAACAATCTTGTGTCACAAATAAAAACCTAAAAGATTCATGAAAATTTACGACATACATTTAAAAAATTAAAAAATATATATATATTTTTTAAATTATTTTTTTTAAAATAAGTTTTTTAAATAAATACATTTTTAAAAATATTTTTTAAAAAACAATTTTAAATAAATATATTTTCACTTTAAGGAATTTGTTGGTGTAGACCTTTAGAAGCCTCACCTAGCTATCATCTCCCCAAAGGGATCAAACTTTTTCAGCTTGGACATTTTCTTCCACATATTACTTTTTAAATAAGACATTCAAATTGGTCCATGTCATATTTCTCATTCCAGGTATTGCAAAGCTTTTATTTTTGAATTGGAACTTTTACAAAATTTTCAAGCATTGGAAAGCTACATGTTTCAGAAGTCAAAATTACTCTCCCATTATAGGTTACAAATATTTAAAGTGTTGAATGTGCTCAAAATGGCAAATTGTGGAAACTTAACATATTAAAATTTCTATAATATGGTTTTAATCGGGGTGGCAATCGAGTCGTGTTCGGGTTGAGATACTCGGGTTCACGGGTTCAATGTCATAATACATTAAAATCCAAATTCCACTTTATCCAAAGTTACATATTTCAAGGCTTACATACTTTTGGCGTCACAGGTTGACATGTTTAATATGTTCAACCCAAACTCGACCCGTTTGTTAAACAAGTTAGATAGGTTGACCTATTTTTTATCCAAACTCGTTTATCCTCAACCCAAACGTGTTTAACTTTGTGTCAGATTTATGTCAATTATCATGTCATGTCGAGAATTGTCACCCCTAATTTAAATGCATTACCATTTGTCCTATCAATTATAGGTTACATGTATTTAAAACTCTTGGATATGCTCAAAATGGGAAGATTTTTAAAACCTTTATTTTTAGCAAATATTTTTGAAACCTGATATTCAACTTTTACCTGTCTCAAAAAGAAATATAGTATGTGACTGTGTTATGCCCCATGAAACATACACCTAGCTACCAGGATAATCAACTGCATCAATAACTTATGATATACTTATGACTTCAAACAAACTGAAAAAGAAATATATGGTAGCAATCATGGTTAACAATTACATAATAACAAATTGACATACCTTACATTTCCCATTCATTATTAAAGTAACATTTCACTCCCATAAAGACCTCAAATAATTAACCAAAATATAGTATTCATCTATAGCCTTAACATCCACACCATTTCTTAATATTTGTGGCAAAAACAACCAAACACCAGTCACAGCTACAAACACCACAGTAAACAAGCCCGAAACCGCCCTATGCAACCTAAACCTATCATTAACCGCCTTCTTAACCGCCACCTCAAGAGCCGTACACACTCCATGTAACACAAAAAACCATGTCACCTCCCACGTAGGCCGTGCACGTGTCAAATAAAAATAAATCAACTCATGCATTAATCCAGACACCAAAAATGTAAAAAATATAGCCGGTAACTGGCTATATAGTTTCCCAATTAATGGAGACGTGATCTCACGTACTGGATCATAAACTGTGGGCCGTAGGATCCTGGTTACCATTAGGTTCCATCTACGGCCCCAAAAATCTTGTAAAGATGTAGCTAAATAAGGTTCATTAAATTGTGGCTCAATTTCAAACCCTAATTTAAGAAACATAGTTAAATAAGCAGTTAGTGCTAATACAAGCTCAACACCTAAATAAACATGACAACAATAAAACCCTAAAATCACATTAGGGTGAAAATGATCCCTATATGAATAAGCATTAACTATTAAAGCGAGAATTAACGCTTTAATAGCTAACAATATCGGTTTATGAGATACTAATTTCTTGTTAGATAATTGTTGTGGATTGATTGGTAGAAGAGCTATTGTGATGAATTTAATGAATTGTAAAGGTGGTGTAGAAGCTAAAGGGCCGCGGTTAAAGGCAAGGAGGACGAGTTTGAAGTTACCGAGCCAAACGAGGTAGAAAATAGTGGGGCCCGCTAGGTGTACTAAGGAGAGCTGTAGCGGGAGAAGGACGAATGCTACAATGACCGGGAGGAGAGAGAGCAACCGCGCATAGCCAGCGCGGATTTGGTAGGATACAAAGTAGCAATAACATAGAGATGTAATTGCTAGGAACCATATTTTGATGAATGTTTTGAGTTCTTCATAGTTTTCCATTTCTTTAAACTTTTGTTGTGTTTTGGATTCGTTTTGGTTTGTTAAGAGTTAGTTATTGTTTGATGTGGACTTGCAATGTTTGAGATGTGGACTAGCATAAATTAATAAGATTCTATTGGACAAAATTATATCGATTGAAATAAATGCTGTTAGGAAAATATGAATTAAAATAAAATAAACTAAAAATATAATAACTAAAAACTAATAAAATATATCCTTTTTAAAAATAAAGGAGCTATAATTAGTTCTTTATTTAATTTTTATGTGAATGAGTAGATTTGGAGTTTGTTAGAAGTTAGAGCTTAAAGTGTTAAGAAGTGGCAATGAATAAATGAATTTCTTTATCTTAATTTTGGTTAGAAAAACTCTTTCATTAAGTAAAAAAAGTACGAATTTTAAGCCTTCTCCTTTTAGCCTCGCGTTATAAAGTAGTATAGATTCTATCACAAAATGGGCTGTGAGGAGCTATTTTTATTACGAGGTCATGATGTAGGAAATAATATTTAATTATAGTGTATTTTGTTTTACTTGATAAGGACAAATTAATTGCTTTATTTAAGACCGTATTAGAATAAATTAGGCGCGAGTATTCGTGAATAAAAACGAGATTTTGTATCAGCAAACAGTTATAGTTATGATTATGATATTATAGTTAAGTGTTTTGTGTAACTTTTATACATATAACATAAAATAATCAAAATGTAATTGAAAAATGATGTAACCTGCCAAGATTTACAAAGAACAATTCATAAAATGTATCGAAGAATGTATAATAACATATAATGAAATTGAAAATGAAACATTACATCAATTTTGATTTATGATGTCTTATATAGTATAGTTTGTTGATGACTTTTTTGAAGTTATTATACGGTGAGATTAAAAAAATGTATTTTTTTCTTTTTCTTCTTCTAAATACTACATTAAAAAAAACTGTAAAAACTTGTTAAGACAACTACTTTATTAAGCCAGTATTTTCATTAATTATTATATATTAAAGTAAATAAAATACTGAAATTTAAGTCTTAGAATGGTATTTTAGAGATTGAACATTAGACATTTATAAGTTTTTTAAGTTTTAAGCAAAATTATTTTTCTTTATGTTTAGTAGAGATTAGAACATACAAAGGACAAATTATGTTTAACTATGTTTAACTCTTATCTTAAGTTTATGGAGTTATCGATAGTAGTAGTGATAGAAAACATGAAACGCAAATTTGAGATTATAGGTTCAAATCTTGTCAAGTATGTCTTTATAATTATAAGATTATATGATTTATTTTTTTAGGGTAGTTGTGAAAGTGACCGACAAATACTTTCACAAAACCGATTTCCTCAAACAAGTATTTTAGGCATATATTTACATGCATTTCGGTTACGTTTGGCGACATGTTTTTTAGAGTATTTTTAAGCATCTAGCATCTAAGATTTAGCATTTGAATATTAAAAGCATGCTTGGTAGAGGGTTATGAGCAGCGGTGAACCCAGGATTTTAGAGGATGGGGGGCAAAAAAATTTGATAAAATTCGTGATGCGCTTTAATAAAAAAAATCATAAATAAAACACTAAAAACTAATATTTTTAAGATTAAGATAAAAATCTAAGGTTTTTACATAGTTTGACACTTTGACTTTAAGGTGGGGGCAATTTGATTTTGTAGTGGGGTACACATGTGGTTCCGCCCCTAGTTATGAGGGGTAAAGAATAAGAAAGATAATGAAAAAATAAGATCCTGATGATTAGAGGTAGACTCATTATAAAATAAAATAAATGTTTTGCACTAATAGTGCGTAATGGGTCATTATTTTCCCATTATTATCTAATGAAAAAATGTGATTGATGAAGTATAGACTCATTACCAATAGTTTTTACTTTCCCCACTATTATCATTATCTTTCTTTTTTTTTCCCAAATTTGAACCAATTACCCCCTAAAACTTGTTTGACAACAAGCATTTAACATTTTTGTTTTGTTTAAATGCTACTTTTCTAAATATTCATTTTCTAAACATTTAGCAGTTATTATTTTTTGTATTATTTAAGTGTTACTTCTATAATTACAACTACGTTAACAACCGCATTTCACATTGTTTCATCAAACATGCCCATCTTTTCGTGGTACTAGTATTCTTGTCTTTTGTAGAAATAATAGCATAACATGCATTGATTAAGTAAAATTTGCACTTCAATATATCTCTATCCATGACGTGTGAGATATTGACAAGTGATTAAGTATTAGTCGTTGAATATTTTTTATATTATCTGTCGACAATATTTTGCTTGGTCGTGAATGTTTTGATTTGCTAGGTCGTGAATGTTTTGAGTAATGATGTGTTTGCTTTAATCATTAGATTATCTATAATTAAAGGCTATGCAAAATCCGCTTAAAGTTGCAATATATTTAGAGCACGGGGTATAGTGGTGGGTTGGGTTGGCCGACCAGACCATGGCACCACAAACCACACCAACCCTCGTGCCATCATCCCTCGCAAGGTAGATACTAGCTCACGCAGTGGGTTTTGTCTTTTTCTTTCTTTCTTTTTGCATTGGTGGGGTATATGTGAACTCATGGCACCATTTTAATTGTACTAGGAAGGAGTGTTTTTGATGTTATAGCGGATTGTGGTGTTATACGAAAAAATGCTTATGTGGCATCATTTTTCCCATAACACCAAACTGTACCGAAGGCTCTTAAAGGTTAGGATCAGATGAGAAGAAAACATAAAATAAGCAAAAATAAGAAGTAAATATAACTATACATTTGAGATGCAACGACTTTAATTAGATTCATCTCTATTTATTTAAATGTTTTCTAACTAATTTTCTAGCTCAAAATTATATGCATATACATACATTTGTACATTTCATCAAATTAAGTCAATCATATATACTTTTTGTCCTTTACATGTCAAATATGGTTCTATTACTCATCGCATCTTTTTCACTTCAAATCACATGAGCAATGCCTCTAAATAAACATAAATGCATCTAATATAAATTACTTGCAAAAGTCACTAATACAATAACCAACTTTCATATCTTGATTTGATGATTTATGATAATTAAATTACTTGCACACTGTTCTATATAGTTGGAGTATATATATTTGGTATGAATTAGGACATACAAGTACTACTAGTTTTTGAATAACATACTAAATTATGAAGTTGAAGTGTTAATCAGCTACAAAACCGGACCAAAACCTAACATATTAATAGGACAATATATCTAAGCATACGTAAACAAGGGTGAACCGGTCAACGTTATTAGTTAACGTTTGGCAAACAAATCCTGTGTAACTTCAAACCCAGTTTTTGAAAATTCCTTCAACCAAGAATCACACACTAAATTGAGCCACTTGCGAACTAATTCCCCTTGGACTAAATACAGCCGCTTACGAACTAATCCCCTTATTTAGTTAACAGTTGGACATTTTATGTGCTCCAGGAAACTATACCTTTACTTTTTACAGTTAACGGGACACCACAGAACAAATTATTCAAAAACTAAAAACTTAATTTACCATTCTCTTCATTGGTCATATTTTAGAAACATCAAATTATTCAGCACTACATGAAGAGGATAAACAGACCTTGGACTAAACTAAACTTGATCACTCGTTCAACCACCCGCCAGAAGAGTTATGCTGCTGCGAATAGGAATGGTATGGACCAGGTGCAAACCCCATGGAATCTGAACGGAATCCTGGTGGTGGACCAGGATCTGAATGGAACCCCGGTGGTGGACCATAACCGCCAACACTCCGACTTCCCATAACCGGTTCAGGCTGACCCAGCATCCTCGTGTGGTTCATGTGGTCCAGCTCATTCATTCTTGAGTGGTTCATCACATCTAGCCTTGGTGCATACCTCTGCATTGCAGATGGTTCCGACGGACCCAAACTGTTTGGCCTAGTATGATTCAAATCATCTAACCTTGGTGCATATCGTTGCATCGTAGATGAGCTAGTCCTGTTATACGAGGTAGTATCCAAAGATCCATACCTGGGTAACCCTGGATCATGTTGGGTCACTGAATAGCTACTACCACGTGAACCAATCTCATCAAAATAAGACCCTCTACCCCTATCGTAGCCTGAATACTGACCATGGTCATGTCTGGTTACATAGGTTGAACTTGCAAGATTAGCAGTATCTGGCCGCCTATAAGCTGAACTTACATAAGGATCATCGTTGGTGGGGTTGTACCTTCTATCCATATGCGGGTCAAAGGGTCCTATATCATTTTGAAAGCTAAAGGTGGATTCGTCAATGGCGGAGCTGTATTTTTTATCCAAATTTTGGTCGAACAAATCCCGCCTTACATCATCCACAAAGCTAAAATCTGAATCTTGTGTTTCATAAACTTCATCTTTGTGAGCGGGTGCTTTCTGAGCTTCATTGTCACGAGAGGGGGCTCGAGAATGTTTGTTGTCAAGTTTCTGACTTTGAATATCACGAGAGGGAGCACGAGTTTTGTCATGTTTCTGAGCTTGGTCTTCTCGAGAAGGAACCTGATTTTTTTCATGTTTCTGAGTTTGATCTTCACGAGATGGGGCCCGATTTTTGTCAAGTTTTTGAGGTTCAATTTCACGAGATGGAGCACGAGTTTCATCGAGTTTCTCATCTTTAACTTCACGAGAGGGGGGCCGCGTTTCATCAGGTTTCTGAGCCTCACCTTCCTGAGAATTGTTATCGTCACGTTTCTCACTTTTCAATTCTTGAGTATGACTGTTTTTCTTGCTTGAATTCTGAACAGGCTTCTCCTTAATGGGCATGTTTTTATTTTCCAGTCCACCATTATCATGGGCCAGGCTTCCTTTTTTTCTTTTCTTCGCGTCAGGTTTTGCTTTATCTGTCATCTTTTCAAGATTTTCAACTTCATTAACAACGGGAGCATCAATGAGGGTGGTAGGAACGTCATTTGATATCTCATTATTTACAGTTGCAAGACCCGATTCTGGCTTCTTTTCATTAGATTGTGGTGGTCCTTGTACATTGGGTATATGGCCTTGTCGCTGAGCTATATTTTTATGCTTAGTAGTCCAATCTTGGCGACTCCACAGATATAGCGGCGGTGGAGTGTTGTTCCATTGTTCCATTTGCTTGTCATTGACATCAACAGATCCAGGAAGATAAAATGACTGAAAAAATATGAGAACACAGATTTAGTACACTCCATATACTACTATCACAGACTAGCTAATGTAAATTTATTGATACAAACTGACCCGTTACACGTTATCAATATTCAATAGCATTGAGAAATATACAAGACACTCTACTATTAGCTATAATTTCGATTAACTCCGTTGGTTCATAGTGTTGTACATTTATTATGGAATAGGAAGATCAATCAGCAATGAATAAATGGACAACCAAAAGGATTAATGTACCTTCCGCCTAGCAATTCAGCATCCTCCCAGATCAGATCATATGGATTCCTCCTCTTTCACCATCTAACCTGGTCAAAAGATGAACATATGTGTAAATAAGCAGACTGAGAGATCTATCGCTCCGATAAAGGTTGCACCGGACAAAAATGAAACAATGTAATTACGCATATGTGGTATCACTTTTGAACCATATACTCATAAATCAATCAGTTTGGGTTGGGATTTATCTCAAACAGATAAAATAAAAAATGGGATCACAGGGGGAACATGTCATTTGGATTTAGGAAGTTAAAAGTTGCCCATAATGAATATAGCACTAACCTCATTTTTGTAAACACGACAAGGAAATTTCTAGGCCATACTAAAACTAGCCGTTTCGTTAGAGGTGAGCAAAAAAAGGAAACCAAACCAAAAACAGAAAAAGACCGAACCGAAATAACCGGCCAAAACTAAAAACCGATGGTTTGGTTTTTACTTTTTCAAATACCGAAAGTTTCGGTTCAGTTTCGGTTTATGTCCAAAATCTGAACCGAACCGATTTTATTATACAATAATATATAATTATATATCTAATATAATACTATAAATATATAACTAAATAAATCAAATTTACACATTCATATTCATTTTGTGGGTGGATTTAAAATATATTTGTTTTTAACGTTTGTGTGTGTGCTAAACGTGTGTGTTTACTTGACAATATCAATACGCATTCGACATAAGCATACTATGTGTGCTTGACTTGCCGTGTGTGTGTGTGTGTGTTTTATCTATATTGTGTGGAAATTTGGGATAACATTGTTAGGCTTAGAATAACAAAAAACATAAAGAATAACCCATTTTCTTACGTAAAACAAATTTGTTGGTACAAATTGGCCAGGCCCATATAAAAACAGTTAACAACCAAAACCGAAACCGGTAAAAACCAAAAATACCGAACCGACAAAAACCGATAGGTTTCGGTTTTGGGCTTAATAAAAACTGAATATTACAGTTTGGTTTTTGCCAAAAACCGAACCATACTCACCCCTACGTTTCATATGAGCCCAATTGAACACAAGATTCAATCTGCCCAACCCACACATCTTGCCACATGTAATACGCATATAATAGAGAAAGTAACTACCTTTCGGTTTCTGGGGGAACGATAAGAATAACGAGCTTAGGCTTCAACCGAAGTGTATGGGCTATAAACTGGTTTGCAAGAGTAGCATTTTTTCCAAATGGAGGGTTTAGTCCAATGATCTGCTCAAATAACGTAACAAACATCAACCTTAAAAAAGAAAATTAACTCCAAAACTGAAAGCATTACAAAAAAATAGCTACTATTATCTTACTAATCGAGATCCAACAGATCCAACCGGAAAGTCTTTTGCACCAACAGTCATCCAATCCCTCTTCTCATAATTGAAATCATTCTGCCAACACAGGTTTATAATTATTAGAAATGATTTGTGATAGAAAAAGAAACAAAATCTAGAAAGTGTATAGTCTCTACGCCAAGATGTTCTAATATATAAGCTCTAGGGTTTCAAGTGTAGTGAAAGAGTTTCCACAGTACAGCTTCAAAGAGAAAAATATGAAATAAAATGTCCGGTGCTGTAGGAAAAAGACGATAAAGATGAGATGGCAACTTTGACCCATTTACTTATCAACGGTTCTAACTATTTTGTGTTTATATCTCAAGCAGGTCACATCAATAATTTGAGCTAGAAAAAGAAATGGTCCAAAAGATTGAAAGTCATCCAAAGTGAGGTATACAACCTCCTAAACTGCTTTGTTAAACTATTTTGAATTCTTCTTAATAACTGCTTGGGGATGCATAAAATTGCTGCTTAATACAAAAAACTGTTTTGTTAAAATGTTCAGATTGCGATTCGATTTCGTGATAATGGGAAGTTGAATGTTTTAAAGAAGAAAGTGTACCTTTGGTCGGGTAATATCAAAATTTTGTATGTGCATCTCTTTTTCCCCATCTCATCAAGCCGGTTCTTCATAAGACAGCTAAAATCATTTGCTCCGCAACAAAAATCAACTACCTGCAATTTAGAGATACGATAACAGCTTATATGTAATAGAACAGGCAAATACAGAAACCCTTCAATTTTAGTGATACATTGGCCTCTTTATGTATCATAAAACAGACCATATACCACACAAATCACAGTAAATTGGAATTATTTTTCTTGAAACAAATCCATTGCACAATCAACCGAATAATAGAATCCTTCATAACTACTTCTCGGGCTGGAGGTGGTTTCTTACCGTGTCACCATCTTCCACATACCATTTAAGCTTGTCAACTATCTGCACATTTAAAATCACAAAAGTGTCATTACAAAATAAATTAGCCATCAAAAAAATAATAATAACTTAAGGAGACAAGAAGGTGAACTGGGTAAACTAGTCAAAAAGGTTGTTAGTATGAGCCAGGTTGGGTTGAGCCAGAAACATGATTTTGTGCTATGTCTTCAGATAAATAGATTATTGACACTGTACAATTGTATTCATTGAAATTACAGTTCAGGCGAATTTAAACCAATTTGGCCCATTGGGACCTTTTGAGCATTCCCTCTTTAGAGTAAGCATCCTCCCTTGACTTATTTGAGATTAGAAATTAACCAAATTGAGCCATCCTAGTTTAATAAATGAAAATTCGTCACCTTCTCCAGCTTATCCACTTTTGTAAAATGGCGACCAAAGGATGTATACCGCATTCCATGTAGAAATGGTGCAAGATACACTCTGAGTTTTTCCTACATCATAAAAAACAAAAGAAACCATGAGAGATGTATTTCCCTTCAACATATAAATCCAACTAATCAACGCATTATGGCTATAAACAGAGTATGAAGCTAAAAAGATGATACCACCACATGCAATGGCGGAACAAGCCAATCAAGTTTAGAAAACTATTCTATAAGTGGATAAAATATGTCAGATGGATCCACCATATCCGTTCCATCTTTCATGGAATAGATTTAAAACTCGATATTGCTAAACGAAAACAAAAACTCATATTGAAATAAACTAATTTCCACATCAGCACATCATTCAACACATAATACCACATCATCAAAAAGCTACATAAACTCCACATAACCCTTCAAACCAATTACGGGTTTACAAAAGCGACCTGGATGAAGTAGGTTTTTGAGTTTAATCATTAGATGTCTGGAATAAAGGTACAGGGACCTAGGTGAAACATTTGAAAAGGTAAGTTGCTATTTTGACAAACACCCAATAAAATAACAATAAAAAGCATATAGCTTGATAGTTTGGTTTGGTTCAAATCTGGCTCTCATTAGCTAACATCTTTGACACTTTCAACTAATGTTATAGCAACCAGATGCTTAGCTCAAATTGAATATTGTGCCTGTAGACCAACTAAAAAATGTGGGCTCTTAACAAAATTGATGTTGTCAAGCTGATATTCAATATAGCCATGTATTAACTTTGTACATGAATAATGAAGAATATTTCATACTCTATTGACTTTGTACATGCATGATAAAACGGAAACATGAATTATTTAGCCATTTATCAAATAAAAAAGCAATACAGAAACGTTTTATTAAATGAGAAAAATAAGTATCGTTTTGACATCTACCTTCCACTTCATCATCTGATCAAGAACACCAGGCTCACAGACAGCCATTGCATCCTCAACGCTACACCCTTCTTCGAGCTTCTTTAAGGCTACATGGATAGCCTGCAATAACGGAGTAGTTTAAATTACCGAGAAGACGGGTCAATAGGGTTCAGGTTTGGCAGTTAAGACTTAGGATAATGAGCTGAACAAGGGGAAGATACAACTACCAACACCAAGTTAATACAGGAATATGATCTAACTTCACTATGATAAATCGAATTAAAAGGTTTTACACACTCGAATAGTCAACAGACGACTGACTTTCGCCCCGTTTGACCCAATTGATCTGTTCCTTTTTCTAGCATTCAATTCATCTATAAGCTTTAGGTAAAAAGAAAACAAAAGTAAATACCTCCACAGAACCTTCTACCCTGGCCAAGATAATGGATTTATCCACTCTTGATGAATGTGCATGTGTAGATGGTACTTTTCCTATGTGGTACTTCTTTACCTCGTCCAGTGTAATAGAAGAAGCAGCGTCTTTCATTAACGCCAGTATTCTGAAATGCATGAGGAAGAGTTCGAATTATTAAAAGCTATCAAAGAATTTAACTAAAAGGGTTAAATAGGTCAAAAAGCTAAAATGTCACCCAAAGTCAATTATATGCATACAACATTCTAGATTGCGTTATTCCTAGATTTAGATTGTTATTGTGATGGCATTAATTCCGTTATAATAGTTAATTTTGCAGCGATCATTATTAACGGATCAACTATTTATTAGGATTTGAACAAAATGTTTGTGGGTCAACAGTCAACCAATCCATACTAATTATAACCTGTTTCAAGCCGACCCCATTTTGACCTGTTACTCAACCCACCCAATCTGCACAGCTTGCCACCTCTAGTTTAATGTATCAATGGGAGACAATTAAGAGAGAAAGAATACCGCTGTTTTGAATCTTCATCTATAGGAGGTAAAACTTCAGTCTGCAAAGAATTATCCATCATGTTTTGCTTGCTGTCAGTTGCAGGAGTGTCATCCTCCACTGAGTTGTTTGACTCTAACCCTTTCTGATACTCATACAATCTAATCCCCAAGGATGGCTGGCCATCATTCGAGCTGGGCTTCTTAATTTTAGTTGGCACACTCCTTCTAAGAGAGTTATTAGAGGTATCTGCTACTTTCTTTTTCTTTAACGGTTCTGGCACAGATGAAGTTGCTGCTCTCTTCTTAGAAGAGCCTTCCGAGTTAATAACTGAAGATTTTTGGACACTTCTATGTGGATTTAAAACATGCTTCTTCTTGGATGCGAATTCTGACACTACAGCTTTCTTTTTGTTCTTGGGTGTTTCAAAAGTTATATCTGACTTGCTACGAAGAATATTTCGAACTTTTAAGATTCTTGCGGGGGTACCAAAATCCTCAATGATCTTATGTTTTCTGTCAAGTATCAAGAAATATGTTAGTCAGAAGTAGAAAACAGGTCACAGCGGATTTGGACCAAGAAAACCAGTATTTTATTCAGACCAAGTTGGGTTAGCTAACTTTTATTTTGCCACTTCACTGCATCAATTATGACTACAAATATGATCATATGCTACTACTTATATTACAATACATGCTAATCTTGTATTAGTAAAGCGATTAGGAGGCTTTGATAACTAATAATAAATTTTGGGTGACTTGCAACATATTTGTTTCCCAATTAAATAAATATTTATTAGTTGAGTGGTTAGGGATAAACCATAACTTTATGGGTCAAAATTGCATCATCTACTCACAAGCTTGACCATATCAAGAGATCCTAGACTTACATGCAATATATCAACGCACGGGATTTAGGTAAAAGATTATTCCAAGCCCTGGTTTCAGCATCATCATCACCATCGTCATCAAACATAATATTCCTGCAGAAGGACCAAAAACGAACATAGCAACTCAGATTAATTACAAGAAGATGACAATAATTTTGGACAAAGATAAGGTATGTGATAAAATAGTTAGTCTGTTTGGTGCACATAATGGAATCACAAATGAATGGAATGTAAAAGATAATGAAATGAGTATATTGTTTGGTATGTGTTTTTTGATTGATAGAATTTCAAAAAATAAATTGTAAGATACTACTATAGTATTATTTTTATACAATATGCATATATGTGTGTATAAGTTCTGTTCTCATTAATGTATGAGTACTTATTTAACAAAAAGAATAAGAAAAACCAGATAAATGTTAAACATACTACATAATCAAGAAACTATATAATAAAATGACTGATAAAAAAGATCTATTTATGCTGTAAACATTTTTTCTGAGAAAAATTTAAGTATTATAAATATTATAGGTTTCGAGGTTACTGAGATCAGAGGAAAAAGAAAGTGGTGAGTTTTCATTTCATTACATGATGAACAGAGAAAAGGTCAGCCCTAGGTCATGGAATGAGAATCGGAAAATGGAAGGAATAACTCATTCATTCTAGTACTTGGAAAATCTCAAAACCTTTTGTGATCCCTTCATAGCAAGCACTGAAAGAGAAAATACCTAGGTAAACATTTCCTGTGGTATGACTTTGGACATCGCCTGCAAACAGCAAATTGAAAATCTTTCACCTTTTCGTTTTCTGTTTGCTTACAGACAGCACATTTGTGAGCTGGACAAATGAAATGATCCCCCCCAGCAATCTTTTTTTCAAGAACTTGTGGCTCAGCTTCATTGTCCTTCTGTAGCAGCTTTGCTACACATTTTGGGTGATAAAGTGACCACAAGTTGCAGCACTACATTGAAAAACCTGCATAACAATACAATCATCAAAAAAGCAAGACAGAATGGGCGAGTATCACAGCAATGGAATAATGGCATCTCTATAGTTAATGCCAAAACACTACATCTAGCGTAAAAGCACAAGATTTCGAAGTGTAACGCTTGCACAAAAGACTGCAACTATTTAGTGTGATGACTGATGAGCAGTACTAGCTAAAATCACAAGATTTGGTGCAAGTGTGTAACAGTATTTTTTCACAATAGTACTAAAACTCTAGAAGTTCCATTTTGAACCTATAAGAATCTTCACCTTTACCGTATTTGAGCTAATTCACATAATGTATAACATGAAAAGTTGACTTAACTTATATAATAGAAAATTCTCATTGTCCCTTTATAACGAACCAACATATAATATATGATATCTTGTTATTTTATTAGAAATGAAAATAACGATATCCGTTATTTTCATATTTATTAATGAGTTTTAGTTCAATTATTCTAGAAGAAAAATATATTTTAAGACAATAATATAAATTACAATAGTTATTTAAAAAATACAACAATTTAGTTTAAATAAATCACTATGTAATTTGAAGTTAAATAATTGCAGGGCCAAAAATTAGTTCATACATTGGAAAAAGAAATCCATGCATAAACTTCTTGGCATATAAGTTAGTGACTACATCACAGATAGTCTAACATCATTTTCATTCACCCTGATCAACTAGTATCAGTATCTGGTTTATGACAATTCGTTGTGCTAGTAAGGAGAAAACAAATCACTCCAATGACTAAACATATTAAATAAACTTGCAAAGGCCAACAGATATGCCACCAAAGAACACGGATTTATATCAACTAAATAGTAATCCATTAATCAGTGAAATGTCCACCCATTTTACAATGTTTCCCGGAGAGAAAAAGAAGATTACAATCTAGATAAAAAAAGAGTCGCAAAGTGATCTTTAAAAAAAAGAATTCAGAAATAACGAATTTTATTATCAACACTTCTAGCACGATCCAAAAGCTCTCTCAAGCAGACCAAGCTGATCATATAAACGTATGTTTGAGATCCACATAACCAAACTATGGGAAAAAGATTGCCTCAAGTATTACATACCTCTGTATTTGAAGATTTATCTGAAGACCCTAGTTCACCACAAACAAAGCATTGGTGTAGATTATAACGACAATTCTCACAGTTCCATTGTTGTGTTTCCTACAAAATGATACAGATACGATAAGAGAAGAAAACCAATGTGAAAACAAAGACGGTGAGGAGAATAGTTAAGAAAATGAGACACATTGATATCATCCTAAACACATAAATGTTTAACACACCTTCAGTGCTTCCTTATGTTCTTCAGGAGATAGGCAAAGAGAATCACAGTTGGACTCTTGCGCCTCATCAGAATCTTTAGTTGCATGAAATGACCTAAAACATTTCCCTTCGCAACTGCAACGTATGACACAATCCATCAGAAAAACAAAAAAAGTGAAGATAATGCATGCAACTGCTTCATCATAAGGAAAATGGTGGGCTGTGTGGGTTGAGTAACAGGTCGAAACAGATTCAGATCAGAACACATAAGTATTACATGGGTCAAATGTTTTGAGTTAACCCATCAATACATTTTTTCCACTTACCTTGATATATCTAACTGAAGTATTTAATATGACCACTTTCCTTTATGTATAATATTGAAGTATTAGATACGACTTCAAAACTATATTAATATTTAAGTGGGTGAAACTTGCCACCTCGGATTAAAACAATATAGGTTCAAAAAAAATATGTACAATACAGCTGCATAGAATTTTAAAATGCATAAGCCAAAAGGAAGAAGAAACTATTTAACAAAACTGGCGCACCGTGATTTACAAAGATGCACTCTATCCTTAAAGGCAGAGAAGAGAGAATAAACATCACTCAAGGCCCTAAGCTATGAGGTGACAACGTCTATTTTTTGGACAATTGTAAGTGCTGAATAAACTTTCATTATTCTGAATAGCATGACTTTCTCAAATCCTGAACAGATTTACATAAACAGAAGAGATTGGCACTAATCTACTTTTTCTGCATTTCACTCTAATAAACCACTGTGCCTTCTTTTTATACAAACAACTATAACCAATAACATCTGAACAGAAATTAGTAGCTACAAGGTAACAGAAAAAGCTACCCTTCTAATTGCTATTACCAATTCGCATATCCAAGAATAAAAATGCTTAAGCCGTCCAAGGGGATTATTTAAAGCAATAACAACATGAGGTAATAATTAGTACCAGAGAAGGCGACCACCATTATCGCATATGGCACAAACTGAATCATAAGGATCTGGCTCATCATCGGACTCGCTATCTTCAGTCTCTTTAGTGATGAAGTCATCATCTTGAAGATCAACATTCGTATCATCAACTATAAAGCTGGGTTTTGTAGCAGTTCCAACCACCTACAACAGAGTCACTTCTAATATTCCAATACAATGACGAATCAATGAGAAAAATAAGTTAGAAAAATCAGAAGCCATATCATACCTCATCAGAAAGCTTCCTCTTTCTAGGATTCTCCAAAAAGGCAGCCAAAAACTGTTTCATACCGTAATGTTAAAGCTCAATAAAAGAGTTGCAGGAAAATCTAATCAAAATCAGCAATTCTAATATCATGCATTCATGCTAGCAGGTTAACTTTGACGAATTTAATTCATAAGTATATAACCCACAATACAGATTCCATAACCATACATTGTCGACTGTTTAATTCGTAAGTATATAACCCACAATACAGATTCCATAACCAATAACTTTCACTTGGTTTACTTTAGCATAAATTCGGATTATTAAATCTACTGATCCCCTCCATGGCTATTCTCTGTGGCCTGTAGAAGGCCTATAACCTCACTTCCGCTTTTTGGTCTTTACTAACATAATCCTAGCAAGCTTGTTTGTAAAAACATAAAGACAAAGGAACTGTCCTAAACAAGTACTCGTCCTACAACGTGTTGAATATCTGAAAGAATACAAATAAAACAAGACAAACCTTGGATTTTGCCAATGTTGCATCCCTCTTTACGGCTTCTCTAAGAAAGTCAGTATGCTCTATCAGATCATTTTCTGAAGGCCGGACATCATACAAGCTGCAAAATGAAATTTTAGTCCTAATTATTAACGAAACTCATACGAATAAAAATCAAAAACCTACTAACACCAGCAACTAAATATACCTAAAAACTTTCACGAGGTGGTCCCATAAAGATTTCCCCGACGCTTCGGGCTTGCTTTTACAAAAGCATATTGAATGCACAGTGATCAATATGGTTCTAATCAAATTCTCATAACTCTTCCTAGGTTTCTGAAGCTTAATCCAGCGGTTATCTTTAGAAAGCACTGAAATCACGGGAATACCAGTCAAGGTATCATACTTCCAAGCTTTCACTTGCTGGTAAAACCTTTGTAGACCCTTATCAACCGTGCCGCTCAAGAAAACGGATCCTACATTAGTTCCCTGACTCTCACTTTCGTCCCATTGCACAGGTAACTTTGAAAATGAAAGGGGTTCGTCATCTCCGTCTTTGAAATAATAGTCTGAGACAACATCTGGAAAAGTCTCTCCTTCATCATCGGAAGATGCCATGTTCTAAGGTTTTCCACTCGCGGGACAGTACTTCAACACCTACAGTCTATTTTGGACATACACACATTTAAGTATTTTCACAGGAAGCGCACAATTCATTATGTTAGGGTTTTGTTTCATAACACCTCTGTGATAAATCACTAACGTTAAACAAGAAATATTTATACATAAATACAGATTTAAGCAAAATTAAACTATACACAAACTGCAGATGATATCGAGAAAAATCAGCATAAAACGAATTAAACTTGGCTGCTTATTCAATCACTCATACAATAATAAGTAAAACGGCAAAATAACAAACAAAGCAGACAATACAATAAAATTACAGCGAAACAGATAAAACAGTAAAATCGCAGCAAATGAGATATCAAGAATTCTCCTAACAGTCTAAATTGGCGGGAAACCCTGACCCTATGCACCCCTTTTGGGTGCCGACTGACCCCTCCTCAAGGACCTAGCCCAAGGCAATTTCTTACGTTAGAGCATACTGCGTGAATATAACGTAAGAATGAACGGAGGACCTATTTCTCCGAAGGCTTCCTCATTTTCAACAAATACACAATTTTTACATTAGAGTTTTAGTTTCGTAACATAATTGGTAATAAAGCGCTAGCTTTATATAAGTATAAACACTTAATTAGGGCTTACAACACCTGTATATCTCAAGTTAAAACAGAACAGTTACCGAATTTCTATAGCACCAAATTCACACAATTCGTTACATTAGCAACAAACAAAAAAAGAGGGATTAACGTCATAACATGCGAGCTAATAGATAGTTATAACATAATAATAATTTAATTAAGCTGTCAATTTATTCATTTAATCGTACAAAAACATATAAAAGAGCTACCAAATTATTAAAAGCCCCCAAACAATTTGTTACAGTTACCGAATTTCTATATTCACACAAAACACACAATTCGTTACATTAGCGTTTACTTTCATAACATACTCGACCGCTAACATTATGCAACAAACAAACAAAAAAAATGGATTAACGTCATAACATGTGAGCTAATAAATTAAGCTATCAAATTATTAAAAGCCCCCAAATTTACAGCAAACACGCAATTCGTTACGTCACTGCATGTAATTGATATATAAACAAAAAAATTAGGGCTTACGACACCTTTATATCTCAAATTATGTCAGATTCGCTACTGAAATTCCCAAATCCCTAATTTTACATCAAACGCACAATTCGTTACGTCACGCAACATCTTATACAACTAATTCATATTAAAACACACAAAATTACACCAAAATAAATAATTATAATCCACCTGTCAGCTTATTCATATAAAAAACATAATAAAAAACCCCAATTTTTCACTGCATGCAATTGATATATAAAACATAACAAATTTAGGGAAATTTCACCAAAAACACACAATTAGGGTTTATATTGATGCAGTTTTGACAGTGAATTGATGATGTATATTTGAAAAGAATTAGGGTTTGTGATACCTGTTTGTTTGTTTGTTGTGAATGAAGAATAGTTGGGGTTACGGTAGGTAGACGATGATGATATATATGAATATTACTTTGACCTAATTGGTCGCCGGTACTAACGGTTGACTTGGTGTCCTTTTTGGTCTTTTTTTTATTTATATATTGTTTTGTCTTCACTTGTCACTTTGCTTTTTTAAGAGGCCTGTTTTCGGGCTTTTCTATTTATTGTCAGTTTAGTTTATAAGTGAGGTTCGATTAGGATTTGGATTTAGTTTATAATTTGAATTTGCGTTAGTTTTACAAAAAAGAAAATATATTTGTTTAAATAAATTTTATAATATAATTTAAATAAAAATAATATTTAAATAAGAAAATAAAAAGAATGTGAGAGAATGTATAAAAGTTCTACTAATTTAATGTAAACTAAGAACATTTTGTTAAATTTTTTATTAAGTCGTTTCTAATTAAGAGATGACTTAACGCAGACACCCTCGTTTTATTCTTAATATTTTCGATTATCTTTCTACATTAAGTCATGAACAACAGTTTGATATGACTTAATTAATTCGCTTTTTTCATATTAAGTCAATTAAGTTACAAACAAACACCACCTAAGCTTCTTGGTAGGGATTTAGAAAACTTTTATTTATCTATAGTATCTCATAATTTAT
Source organism: Chrysanthemum lavandulifolium (assembly GCA_022545495.1). Classification (NCBI taxonomy): domain Eukaryota; kingdom Viridiplantae; phylum Streptophyta; class Magnoliopsida; order Asterales; family Asteraceae; genus Chrysanthemum; species Chrysanthemum lavandulifolium. Next base: position 33,872,744 of record CM040242.1, read on the forward strand.
TTAGGACTTTTAAAAAGGAAGTCTTAATTTTTAAGTCTACACATCTTATTAAAATTAGTAATCCATATAATTAAATTGAAATCTTACCTACATTATAATGTAGGTAAGTTCTACATTTTCTTTGAAAAAATGTAGGGCAAGAGGAAAACATGGATCGGGAACTTACTGCAGGGGTGAGAATCATATATTTTCAAATTTTTCAAATGAAATGTAGGTTTTTTTTTTTTGAAAGGAATGCTTCATTAAAACAAGGCGGACCAAAAAAAAGGACCGCCTAACAACCATTACAAAATATACAACGGGTATTTAACCCACTGCTCCATTCTACATTATACCGACTCGATCTATGACAAAACCAAAGGAAGGAGGCGATTTAACCATCGCTACAACCTCAACCACCTTAGGAGACCCATTCTTGAAAATCTTCTTGTTTCGTTCCTTCCATACGCCCAACACGTGACCATAACAATGCCACGAATAATTCTCTTCCCCACGTAGACATTTGCGGCGACCACAACCATTCGAGCGACTCATCTATCAAGTTGAAGTTAACGGATGCAATTTACACCATGCCGGATGTTACTCCAAACGCCATACGAAAAACCGCATGTGACAAATAGATGTGAAGTCGATTTCGGCGTCCGCATTGCACATAGGACATAGCGTGTCCGGAATCAATATTCCTCTTAACCAAAGCCAACCGGGTCGCAACTCTGTCCATTTCAATACGCCACAGCAGGATGTTCACCTTTAAGGGAACCCAACTAACCCATTTCATCCGTTGGGTAACTTGCGCATTCACAGCCTTACGCATGATATCCTTAACAGTAGGTAAGATTTTCCCAATTAAATTCTACACTATAATAATTGCATTATAATGTACATTAATGACACATTAAATTTTAGTATTAAAATGGATGTTACAAACTTACAATAATACAAATTTATACTTGAAATTTTTTATCATAAACATTCAAGTTATACAAAGTTCAAATGAGTATAAGTATGGATATCTATATTTGTATTGATATACTTTACGGAAAGTCAAATACGCATCTACTCTTTTCGAACTATCAAATCTGTAAACCGTCAAATACTAACTCTCATTGCATACCCCTTAAAGATTAAGGTACGATAAATACTGACATATTGAGTACCACCGCTGTTTTGCACGGGTACTATGCTAGTGGGTTTTGAAAAGATGAAAAACTCAACCAAACAATAATTATTTGGACTCATGTCCAAACCCTTCACATAAACCCACCAAACAAATGGACCCTTAAAATGGCCCACCGAGGTCGGGTACATCTTAGGGAGCGTTTGGTATAAGTATATGAGAATGGGTTATGGATTTCAGGTGTTTGTTTAATGGGCTCATAAATGAAATGAGTATATCATAGTTATAGACTTATTACGTAGCAATTTGGTGTCTATTAAATCCATTATATGGGCTCCTCTCTTTTCTATTACAAAATTCAAATATCTATACGCTTCTTCATACCATATTTTGTCATACAAACATAAACAAGACTAAAATACACAGTTGGTCCCTAAACTTGTACTTGCGCATCACATTGGGACAAACTTGGGCGTTTTCATCGCTTGAGGTCCAAAACATGGGTTTTATACTCTAGACAAGTCCCTTGACCAGGATTGCCAAAGTCAACATGAATTTTCTTGGTTTACATCGAGGGTATAATAGACCATTCACAATTTTAACATGCCATAGATAAATCTAACCCAACCAAACACTGTTGGTCTTCTTGAAGTAGTAAGATCTTGAATGTAAATCTGCAAATCTGCTTCCTTTACTTGACCATGCCATAATTTCAGTGAGCATGCTCTTCATCCTTTGACTGTAATTCATCTTTGAGTTGGTCAATTTCTTCTATTAAGCTTGCCTTCTCCACCATTACCTCTTTTGCGACTTGTTTCCATCTACCACTCAACAGTTGTGCATCTTCATTTGCTTTCAACAAAGGCATTCAATACATTATCGCCTCATTCATTGTTGCACGGCCTCTTCAACCTTGCTAAAAAGCAACTCGCTTTACAACCATTTTCTTCAACAAACTGCAAATAAAGAAGAAAATAATATTTATTCAATTTCATCTATAAGAATTCAACCATGAAAGTTAAAATGTTACCCTTTTCGTTGTAAGGCGTGCTTCTGCATCTCTTTTACATCTTTGGAGTAATTTCAGATTCGTTGTTCTTGAAGACTGCACCTAACCGAACATCTAATTTGATGAAAGCTTCATAAGCCATCATGAATTGCTTCTTCAAAAATAAATGTGCTTTATCAGATTCTTGATTACTTGAAGATTGTTTTGAGCTGCCTTCCAACACGAGGGCTGAAGTTGGTTTGACTGATATGTTTTCCAGCAAATCTTCATCATCGGAAAGTATAGAGCTTGAGGCAGAAGCGTCAGGTGCACATTCATACAAATCTTCAAACAAGGCTTTATCATGTATAGAACCAAAATAATCCTTCATGTTATCAAGTCTGTTATTTATTGCAGCAAGTTCATCAATTATATGTTGTACCATTAATTGTTGGTTTTCCTCTTCTAATAAAGTGTCGTCTCTATGTACTTCAACCATTTTATTAGTTTCTGTATACTGAATTTCAATCAAAGCTATTGTTGCAGTCCTCAAAGAATTCAATTTCTCATGCATTTGTTGTATTGTACTTTGAGCATCCACCGTGTTCTTTTCGAGTTCAGGATTGTTTGTTCCTTCTCAATAAAAGCTGCTGCGACCTTCTTAACATTTTCACCAACCCAAACATTGTGACGGGGATATGAACAAGCAATACTTTCTATTTGGCTAGATGAATCTTTCGGAGATCGAGAACCATCCAATAGAAAGCTTGTAAGCTCTAAACTTGCCTTATCCCATCCACTGTGCAATGTGTACACCTCATCCTCTTTGTCTGTTACAATTCTTTTTAATTTATTATTTTCTTGAGACATTGTACATAATCGTCTGTGATATTTCACATGTAAAGAAGCCAATTCTTCCTGTAAGTGAAGAATTGATTTTAGCTGCTTCATTCTCAACTTCCTCATGAACTAAATCAACTTGGTCCTTGAGAGGATCATTAAGTGTCATTTCTTCATCATATTAACCGACTAAATTATGATGTGTTTAGTTGGATCTTCACTTACCTTCACTGAAATAATGGCATGTCAAGTAAAGGAAGCAGATTTGCAGATTTACCTTTAAGATCTTACTACTTCAAGACCAACAGTGTTTGGTTGGGTTAGATTTAACTATGGCATGTTAAAATTGTGAATGGTCTATTATACCTCGATGTAAACCAAGAAAATTCATGTTGACTTTGGCAATCACGGTCGAGGACTTGTCTAGAGTATAAAACTCATGTTTTGGACCTCCAATGATGAAAACGCAAGTTTGTCTCAATGTGATGCGCAGGTACAAGTTTAGGGACCGACGGTGTATTTTAGTCCATAAACAATCGTAATGATACACTTCTTCATATTCATTATCATTTTACGTCATACCAAATCCGATACTCATAGTGATTCCTAGCAACAAACCAAACGGCCCCTTAGTAAAAAAAATGTTGATTAATATCAGCATTGTGAGGTTTAAAGCAAAATTCAAATATGAGACTTTTCTTAATTTTTATTTTTTCTCTTCGCTTAATATTAGCTTTCCGATTCATTGGATTTATAGAACATCGGATTATCAAAACCAAGAACAGAATGAAAATCTAAGATTGTGTTTAGTTGTAGATTTTTTTTATTTTATTTTTTTTATTTTAGATTTTTTAAGAAGGGAATAGTTTTTCTTCTTAAGAGAAGAGTTGAAAATTTTGAAAACTCTTTTAACCCCGATATATGCTATGCAATTAGACTTGTTAGTCGTTTTCAATCAAATCCAGGACTTGCACACTGGAAAACAGTTTAAAGGATTATGAGATATCTCAAAGGAACATCTAACTACATGTTATGCTACAAAGTAAAATATTTATCTTTAAGTAATGCTATTTAGACCTACAACACAAGCCTAAATATATGCCTAATGCATAAATCACTTGTACAATTGCATTACCACCCAATCATTTTTTCAAATCAATCAATCAAATCATTAGGTTCATTTGTAGGCTTGATTAGTAGGCACAACAATCATTTTTCTTTATCTTTAGTTGATTATAGTGATGCCGATTGGGCAGGAGATGTAGATGAATGCAAATCGACATCAGGGTATGCATTCTTACTTAGTAATGGTGCTATTTCATGGAGCAGCAAAAAGCAAACTTGTATACTATTGTCTACTATGGAAGCTAAATATGTAGCATGCTCCTTGGCTGTTCAAGAAGCTGTATGATTGAGAAGGTTCCTTGAGCATTTGGAAGTTGTTAATGATGCGTCAAATCCGTGTTATGGTTTACTTTGATATTGATAATATGGAATTATTAATTTTGCCAAGGATACAAAGTACTAATATCATGATAAAAGCAAACACATCCAAACAAGATATCATTTTGTGAGAGACATTACAAAACGATATTTTCCCAATTACTCCTCTCATATACACATACAAATAACAAAACTAGAGAGAGAGGTAATTAGACTTTTTAAATCTTTAGTTAAAATTTCGGAAAAACATTAGAAAAAAGGTTAAGGCACTCAAGAAATATGAAGATATTTAATATAATCAAAATTGATAATGATGATGACCTTTTGAAAAGTTTTTCTTATGATAATTTGCATTTAGCATATGGGACAAGTTATCCATACCCTCCCATAGGGAGGGTATCCAATGATTGGGTGCATTGCGGGCTTGTACGGTGTGTATCACGGGTTATACGATTTGACCAAAACCCTACGATGTGACAACATAGGGAGGGTATGTATATCACATCCCTTAGCATATTCCTATTGGTCATCTTCTAAATGGCAGTTTTAGTTAGTGTCTTTTTATGTAGAACCTTTGTGAAAGAAAAAACATGTTGATGTAAAATATTATGTTTTATTATGTAATAGTTTATATTAAGACTTTGGGGAAGGTACATTATTTATCAAGTGTATGTAATATATTAATTATAAAATTTATATGTTGCTAACAAAAATACGTACGCAATTTAATTGGAGTTTTGCCCAAGATACATAATCATAATTTTTAAAAAAAAAAGGGATAATTGCATGTTTACCCACTAAAACTGAAAAATTTGTATATTTCCCCAAAATACAAGTTTCCAATGCATGATGTACAATGCAAGTTAAACATGTTTTGGGTATATATATGCAAATATGCAAGTTTTAGTGGTTATATATTCAATTGCCGCTTAAAAAAAATTACAAATTCAACATTCGTAAATAATAATAATAAAAAATGATAAACCTTTGCATGCATAAAAACCATTGTATCATGTGAATCAAAAACTTGTACCAAGGATATATATATGCAATTATTCACCTTCCACAGTGGGGACCTCAGAGTTTTTCCCTGTGGAAGTTGGGCTCCACCAGGGATCCGCCATTAGCCCCTACCTCTTCGCCTTGATTCTAGATGAGTTAACTAGAGGGTACAAGAGGCATCCCGTGGAACATGATCTTCTTGATGACATTGTGTTGGTGGCGAAATCGGCGGAAGGGTTAAACACCAGACTTGAGCACTGGATGGAGGCTCTTGAAGACAATGGCCTCCGGGTGAGCAGGGAGAAGACTGAATACCTAAGATGTGATTTTGGGAGGATTGAGCCAGGTCACCACGAACAAATTGATATTCATATCGGTGACCAGATCCTGACACCCAAGGAGTCTTTTAGATACCTGGGGATCGATAATACATAAATCAGGGAGGATACATGAGGACGTAACCCACCGGATTAGAGCGGGGTGGGCGAGATGGAGGGCGGCTTCAGGAGTCCTTTGCGACAAGAACATCCCTTTTAAGTTAAAGGGAAAATTCTATAAGGTGACGATTAGACCGGCTATCTTGTACGACTCTGAATGTTGGCCCATATTAAAGGCACATGCTAACAGGGTAGAGGTGGCAGAACTAAGGATGCTAAGATGGACTTGTGGTAAAACCTTGCTTAACATGATCCCGAACGGAGTTTTCAGAGCAAAACTTGAGGTCGGGAATATTGTTTCGAAAATGAGAGAAGGAAGGTTGAGGTGGTTCGGACATGTCAGGAGGAGGCCACAATCGGCGCCGATTAGAAGGTCGAGCGCTTGATGTAGATGGCGTGAAGGAGAGGCATACCCAATATCGGTGGGAGGATAGACTTAAGCTTGACATGACGGAGCTTAGTTTGGCCAGGACATGATCTCGAGATAGGAAGGGGTGGAGGGATAGAATTAGGATTTGCGGGTAGTGGTGCTAGGTGCTTGGCTTTTAGGTGTCCCTTTTGCCTTCTTGCGTGTTTTGTTTTGTGGCCTCTTTTTCTTTCTGTAGTCTTAGGCCCGTCGTGGTTTGCGTTGCTCTGTTGTTGCTTCCTTAGGTTTTATACGCTTTGTCTTGCTCCTGCGTTTGGTTATCTTCTTTGCTTTCTGCTTTGTGTTGCCTTTTGTTGGTCTGCTTTTGGTGTGCCTGGGCTTTTAGTTTTATTTCTGTTGCGCTTTGCTATTGGCTTTTTTTTTTGTGTGCTTGTGCGTGGTTCTTTTCTTGTATGCCTTGTTTGCTTGCTTTCTTTTACTACGCTTTTGCCTATTGTTTTGTCGTATGCTATATCTTTCCTTCGCACTAGCACACATGCACTTGCCAGAAGGCCCTCGTTGAAGCGATCCTCTACACACGGGTTTTCCCGGTGTAGGGTAGAGATCTGTTCATTTTACTCCCATACCCCGCTGGCGGGATTGGGTTTATTGTTGTTGTGGAGATATATATATGCAATTCACCCATAAATGAAATTAATAGATATACATACCATGGTAGTCTTTTAAATCCAATAACCAAATCCATTCAAAATATCTAAAAATAAAAACTAAGACATAGAAACTAATCATTCAGATTCATCTTTTCTTGTTCTTAGATTTTTCAGATGGTTGATCTGTCTAGTAACGAAGAATATTCTGAACTTTTAACGTTCTTGCAGGCGTACCAAGTCCCCTAATGATCTCATGTTTCCTGTCAAGTATCAGAAAATATGTTAGTTAGAAGTAGAAGTGGGACACAGGTCACAGCGGATTTGGATTAGAAAAACAGGTTTTTTAATCCAACCAAGTAAGGGCCACTACCATTTTTTTGCCACTTTACTCCATCAGATATGATTACAAATACTACTATGTTATTACTTATTACACAACACATTCTAATCTATTTCGGTAAAATGATTAAGAGGATTTGATAATTAGTTGTAAAATTTAGATGACCTACAACATTGCGTCATAAAGTGACAAGCTTGACCATATCAAGGGATCCTAGACTTACATGCAATACATCAATACACGGGATTTAAGCAAAAGACCATCCCAAGCCCTTGTTACAGCATCATCATCACCTTCATCGTCAAACCTAATATTCCTACAGAAAAACCAAAACGGAACATAGTAACTCAATTTAATTACAAGAAGATGACAAATTTAGGACAAAGATAAGTTATCATATGAAATGGATAGTCTGTTTGGTGCACAGAATGAAATTACAAAGGAATGGAATGTACAAGGTAATGCAGTGAGTATACTGTGTTTATGTGCTTTCTATTTTTTTTTTTTTTTTTTTTTTTTAAATAAATGCATGATAATATTAAATAATTTTTATACAGTATCTAAATATGTGTGTAAAAATTATGTGTTATAGTTAATGTAATACTTAATAAATAATATACGAAAAACTAAATAATATTTAAAATTCCAACATAATTACGAAACTATACAATAATATGACTGATAAAAAAAACTAGCTACAAATTTATGTTTAAGAAATATTTTTATTTTAATTCAAAGTATTAAAGATAATATACGTTTCAGGATTACTGAAGTTTACAAAGACAGAGAAAGGTTTAAGTGCTAAGTTTTCATTCCATTACATGATGGCATGGAAAAAAAGAACAGCTAGGTCATAGAATGAGAATAAAAAAATTGAAGGAATAGCAATTTTAGAGAATGACTCATCCATTCCATTCTACTACTTAAACAACCCCAAACCTTCTGTGATCCCTTCATAGCAAGCAATGCAAGAAAAAAATACCTAGGTAAACATTTCCTGTGGTATGACGTTGGACATCGCCTGCAAAAAGCAAATTGGAAATCTTTCACCTTTTCGTTTTCTGTTTGCTTACAGACAGCACATTTGTGAGCAGGACAAATGAAAGGATCCCCCACAGCAATCTTTTTTTCAAGGACTTGTGGTTCAACTTCATTGTCCATGTGTAGCAGCTTGGCTACACATTTTGGGTGATAGAAGTGATCACAAGTAGCAGCACTACATTGAAAAACCTGCATATAATACTACCATCAGAAAAAGCAAGGCAGAAGGGGCGAGTATTGTAGCAATGGAATAATGGCATCTCTATAGTTAATGCCAAAACACTACATCTTGCTTAAAAGCACCAGAATTCAAAGTGCAATGCTTACACAAAAGACTGCAACTAATTTAGTGTGATGACTGATGAGCAGTACTAGCTAAAATCAACAAATTTGGTGCAAGTGTGTAAAAGTATTTTTTCACTAGATAACTAAAACTCTAAAAATTTCCCTTTCGACCCTATAAGAATCTTACACCGTTATCGTATTTGAGCTAATTCACATAATGTTCAACATGAAAAGTTGACTTAACTTATATAATAGAAAATTCTCATTGTCCATTGACACCTTCATAACGAACCAACAAATAATATATGATAACCTTATTATTTTATTAGAAATGAAGGTAACGATATTATTAATGAGTTCTCGTTCAATTATCCTAAGAGAAAAAAAAATAGCATTTTTAATATAGTTTTAGTGTAAACACAAATCCATGCATAGGTATAAAAGTTAGTGACTACATCACAGATAGTCTAACTTCATTTCTAATTGCTTTGGTACTAAATGACTTTGTTTTACGCTACTTTATGGACACTCAGATATGGTATGCGATATTTTCAACTATTTGTGGTGGAATTATTGGGGCCTTTGATCGTCTGGGAGAGGTATTTCATTAATTTTTTTATTGCATTTGGTAACTCTTGATTCCGACCTAAATTAGCTAAAGTAAATTAAAAGTGAATGATGTTCCTCTTTTCACTTTATTATCAGTCAATTGTCAATACAATACAATACAAAGGTGTCACAGTTACTTGCAACTCTCAAAGGTTTAACACTACTCTAATCTTTGTTAAAAATGTTTCCTGGTATATATAACTTTCTATGTATGTGTAAGACGTACAAATATGTTGTCACAGTTAGTTGTAAGGTGCAACTGTTCAGAGCATGATCACCAAAAACTCTTTTAGTTGTCTCATGGTAAACATTAATGTTTTTTCGCACAGATTCAAACTCTACTTATGATACGGTCCGTTTCCAGTCTATACCTGGTGCATTTAATGCAAATTTGGTCCCTACTGATAAAGTCAAGAAAAAGGGGTTTTCTTTGTCTAAGCATTTCGTAAAGGTATGTTTTATATTTGTAGATGTAATTTCAAAACATGTGTTACATATTGCAGATAGAAGCATGACAATGTTGTTCTACTATACATATAGGTTACACCTAACAGGAGAATCGAAGCTGCAAAATTCACACAGTTGTGGAACGAAGTTTTATGTAGTTTCCGTGAAGAAGATCTCATAAGTGACAGGAAAGACTATTTGACCAACATTTTGGTTTTTTTTCCGCTTTTCAACTTTTATCAAATACCAGTTGAAACTCAACCGGGCCCTGGAGTAAAAAGAAGATTACAATCTAGATAAAAAAAGAGAGTCGCAAAGTGACCTTTTTAAAAACAACAAGATTCAGAAATAACGAATTTTCTTATCAACACTTCTAGCAAGATCCAGAATCTCTCTCAAGCAGGCCAAGCTGATCATATAAACGTATGTCTAAGATCCACATAAACAAACTATGAAAAAAAGATTGCCTCAAGTATTACATACCTCTGTCTTTGAAGATTCATTCGAAGACCCTAGTTCACCACAAACAAAGCATTGGTGCAGATTATACCGACAATTCTCACATTTATAATGTATCTCATACGTAGTCTGATACATAGATATCTGATACGATACGAGAAGAGAAAACCAATGTGAAAACAAAAGATGGTGAGAAGAATAGTAAAGAAAATGAGACACACTGATAGCATCCCAAAAACGCATAAAAGGTTTAACACACCCTCAGTGCTTCAGGAGATAGACAAAGAGAATCACACTTGGAATCTTGTGCCCCCGCAGATTCTTTAGTTGCATGAAATGACCTAAAACATTTCCCTTCGCAACTGAAATGTATGACAGAATCCATCAGAATTTATAAAATGAAGATAATGCAGGCAATTGCTTCATCATATGGAAAATGGTGGGGTGTGTGGGTTGAGTAACAGGTAGAAACAGATTCAGATCAGAACACGTAAGTATTACATGGATCAAATGTTTTGGGTTAACCCGTTAAGACATTTTTTTCCACTTTCCTTGATGTATCTAACTGAAGTATTTAATATGACCACTTTCCTTTATATATAATAGATATATACTGTATTGACGTATTAGATATGACTTCGAAACTATATTAATGTACTTTTTAAATATAAAGTGATTCAAGAGGTTGTAGGCTTTAACTAATTATGTACACTTCAGATCACTCTATCCTTTAAGGCAAAGAAGAGAAAGTAGACATCACTCAAGGCCTTGAGGTCTGAGGTGACGTTGTCTATTTTTTGGACAATTCTAAGTGCGGAATAAACTTTCTTTATTCTGAATTAGCCATAAACTTTCTCTAATCCTGAACAGATTTAAATAAACAGAAGAGATTGGCACTAATCTACTTTTTCTGCACTTCACTCTAATAAACCACTATGACCTCTATTTATACAAACTACGATAACCAATAACAACTGAACAAAAATATATTAGCTACAAAGTAACAGAAAAAGCTACCCTTCTAATTGCTAAAACCAATTCACATATCCAAGAACAAACAAGCTTAAGCCGTCCAAGGGGATTATTTAAAGCAATAACAACATGAGGTGATAAGTAGTACCAAATAAGTTCACCACCATTGTCGCATATGTCACAAACTGGATGGCAATCATCTGCCTCATCATCGAAATCGGAATCGGAATCGGACTCGCTAAAATAATAGTCTGAGACAGAGACAAGATCTGGAGACGATGCCATTTTTAAGCTCCTTCCACTCACAGATCCAAAGGACAGTGCTTTAAAACCTACAGTCTATTTTGGACATATGCACATCTCAGTCAAAAAACACGGTAGATCAAAGTATTTGCGTAACATAACATAAAAAGAATTTGAATACACTCATATAGCGAATTTTTACAAATCCCCAAATTCACAGCAAGCGCACAATTCATTATGCTGGGGTTTAGTTTCATAACACACAATTAAGTAATATTAACACTATACACAACCGACAGATGATATCGTGAAATATCAACACAAAACTAATTTAATTCGACTGCTTTTTCAATCAATCATACAAAAAAGTAGATAAATAGTACAATCAGAACAAAAAAGCTATCAAATATCAATAAATCCCCAATTTCAACAAAAAAGGCGCAATTTTTTACGTTAGCCTTTAGTTTCATAGCATCTTCTTTATAAAGCGCTTGTATTATATGACTAACTCATATATAAAAACAAAATTAGGTCTTAGTGGCTTACAAGTTACAACCCCTATATATCTTTCAAAGCAGCTACCGAATTTTAACAAATCCCTAATTTCACCGAAAACACAAAATTTTTAGTTTGCAACATCTTCGTGCTAACATTATATAGCTAGGGGGCGTTTGTTTTGCTTATATAGCTGGCTAATGGCTTATTTGGTTTTGGGCTAATGTTTCATAAATTTTGAAACTTTTTGGCTTGTATAAGTTTATTATGACCTTTTAAACTTATATAAGCCGAAAAGCTTAGAAATAAGCCACAAGAAGTGAGCTTACAAAGCATAAGCCTAAAATCAAATAAGCTATAAGCCGAAACAAAGAAAAAATTAGGGCTTACAAAAACTGTATCTCTCAAATTCTAGCTACCGAAAGACAAAATAAATCTGAATTTACAGCTACCGAATTCCTAAAAACACACAATTAGTAAGACGTTAGAATCTAGTTTCACAACATGTTCGCGGGCTTTCAACACATTTGTATCTAAAATTACAGCTACCGAAACTATGTCAAAAATCCAAAACTATAAAAGATCCCTAATTTCACCAAAAACACACTATTAGGGTTCATAATCATGCAGTTTTGAGAGCGAATTGATGTATATATTAAAAATTAGGATTTGTGATACCTGTTTTGTGTGTAAATTAGGGTGTGTTTGGAGGAAATATGGTATTTTGATTTTCCGTAAATATGGAATTATTCACCTAATTTGCCATTATTGTGTTCGGCTTTTCTATTTTGAGCCCGGGTACATGTGAGTAAAAATATCTTTGGATAAATAAAAAGGGAAAATGTCTTTCTAAAATAATATTGTATCACTAAAGTACCTCATATTTTATTTCGGCTATAAAAAACACTTAAGTTTCAAGACTGTTTCATTAAAGTCATTTAAAGCTTTTTTCAACTGCAAAAACCACTCAATTTTTAATATTGTCCAACTTTAATGATTTTCATAAACAAATAGCTAAAAAGTTATCTTTTAAAGTTCTTGCGCCGTTTGATAAAACATAGTGATTTAGCGCTCAATGAGTCAAATGCTCTGAATGATTTGAAGGCTTTGAATTAAATTGGTTCTGAATGAAAACATGTTGTTTGGTAACTGTTGTGAATAAATATACTCAACTTTAAAAGGTTATCATTATAATTTATGTATAATCAACTTTCAAATTAGCATTATAATTTATGTTATTAATCATGTTTTTAATGATATGTTTGTAACTAAAACATATTCGTTACAATATTATCGATTTGAATGATTAGACGTTAGTGTAAAATGACCACTAATTGAATGGAATAACATGCAAATCTTGAGATTGGAGAAAAGATATATATAATGAGATCGATAAGTTTTGGAGGTACATCACATATTATCTATATATAACATTTGCCTCTGGCTCTTTCCCCAACGGTTTAAACAATTATTTTTCTTTGCCACGTAGGCGGGACAGCGTTCAGTGAAATTGTAAAATATTCACTGCGTTTTGCCAATTAACCTTTTTGGTGAAGTTATCGCACCTCATTAAAAAATTCATTTAGTAACAAAGTAGTGATAAAAGTTCCCAAACCAGTCAACATCTAATGCCTATTCCACCTTCGTTTACTGACACGTACACATCTACAACCTCACACGTGTCACCTCCCTCCTTAAAAACCGTTTTAACAAACTCAAATACACATTAAAAGAAAAAAAACAACACTGCTAAGGAAAAATAAAATGGCGACATAATTTGGAAACAAGATCTTTGCTAGATGAAATAAGAAGCTTTGATAGGAAAGGTGGTTGGTATGATTTAGGACATCCTCTTCTAAACCGTATGGTGAAAGTATTGTTAAAATTTCTTGGCGTATGTTTTTGTATTTATATATATCTTTTGCACGTATATATATAGTCGCATGCACATGTGAACATGTGATGTTGCATGTTTGAGGTTTAATTTGTTGTGTTTTGTGAATGTGTACTTAGATTGGTGCAACTCGGTGGTGGGGTCTTTGATGATGATCTGACTTGGAGATGAAGGTGCATCTATTTGGTACCGAAGTTGGTGGCCATCATGTTATTACTGACTCCGTTTGGCGGTCAGGTATTATATTCGGCTTTCTTTTTTACGGAGTTCTCCGTGTTAGATATATATGGAATGAGGCATAGACTTTGATCCATATTGTTATCTTAAAATTTGCATGTTTTGTTTGCTCATAATGATCTTGGGATGGGATATATATACAAACAAAATTGATGTTGCGAAATGTGACGGTGGTAGGGCAGTTTTTCATCCCGATGCATCCCAGGTTCCGCCACCGGTTCGATGGGAACCGAACCATGCGAGATGAGGATAAAACAAAGGTCGAAGACGTGTTGGCGGTATGGTTTATTCTCAACCTTATTATTGAATAAGGCTTACGAGATTTAAACTCGAGTAATCTCAAAATTTATGCAAGATCGAGTACAATCTTCTTTGAAAGACAAAGTGGTGACGAGGCAAGACGAGGGGGTTATAGGGGTGAAATCGAGGACCGGACGGAGTGTCCATGTACCGGGTGGGGTAGGCTGCAACCATGGCGACAACCGCTAGGATTAACAAAAACAATTATTAATTACCAACCAGAAACAATGAAGGGTGTTGTATGCATGTATGTGGTTGACAACTTGATATTAATTACCAGGTAACTAGGTTATATATGGTGTTGGTTCTTTTGCGTAGCACGTATATGGTTGTCGACTACTTCAGTGACCTAAAAAAATAAGAAAAATACACCCCGCGGCAACGCGCGGGACCTATCCATCTTGTTAAAAACAAGGTGCTTGTGAAATCACTATATTAAAAAGTTTATTTTATTGCAACACTTTGAATATTAAATTGTTATAAAATGGGGCGCCACTAAAGAAAGTTTTGTTCAATGAACGATTTTGTATCTCAATTTTGCTTTGTTGTTCAAAGGCTAATAGAATGGTTCATGGTAGAAATATTATATATATATATATATATATATATATATATATATATATATATATATATATTAGGAGTTATCAAAATGGTATGTATACATTATATGGTGTCACCATTCAATTGGTCCATCCTATTTTTATAAAAATTGTAGTACACAAAAAAAGGTTGTGGCACATTACCATCGGCTAAGGTGTGTTGCAAACTTTACTGCTCACAAAAGAGGAGCGTATGCATACACAGATACATAATGTTATGTATAATTTTTTACAGACTAGCCTAGAAAATTCCAGGGCCTCTCGCCCTCTCTCATTCATCTTCCCCCAAACTAAAATAGCTTTACCAAAAAACACACGTTAATTTCTATCATCAAAGCCCAAAAACGTTCCGCCAACAACACAAATCCAAACATCCATGAATAAATTGAAATCTTGAACGCCGGAATAATAGGTAGGATCATCAACAGCTTATGCATCTGAGATTAAAGGTACGAGTTGTTTTAGATTACTTTGCGAGATTAAAGGTACCAGTTGTTTGGATTTGTGTTTTCGGCAGAACGTTTTTGGGAAAACGTTCAAGATTTCAATTTATTAGTCGCAAACTAATCCTGTAATTCAATAAGCTACTGTTCTTCTTAAATTGAATAAACTACTAGTCGCAAACTAATCCAAACAATAGTCGCAAACCAAAAACGTTTGGAATAAAGGGCAGGATTATCAACAACTTATGCATCTGAGATTAAAGGTACGAGTTGTTTTAGATTAGTTTGCGACTATTGTTGCTTGCTGCTACTTTTAGTTTATTTGTGCAAGACTATTTGTCGTCTGTATCACTAACCGTTTTGGTTAATTGTTAAAAATATAAGGTGTTCTTTGTTTAAGCTTATTCTTCGACTTATGAGCTAATTTGAGTTTGTCTAAATGTCATGAATTGAA
Source organism: Chrysanthemum lavandulifolium (assembly GCA_022545495.1). NCBI lineage: Eukaryota > Viridiplantae > Streptophyta > Magnoliopsida > Asterales > Asteraceae > Chrysanthemum > Chrysanthemum lavandulifolium. Next base: position 33,888,406 of record CM040242.1, read on the forward strand.
TGTTTGTATTCAGTATATCATCAGTAAAAGCTTTGATCGTTAATTAGGCTTGAACTACATTATAGGAAAATGGCAAGCAGGTTTGTGTGTCACAAAAGAAATTGAAATTTCTTTGCACGTTATATACAACTGTTGGGTTTGGTGTCGCACCTGAAATGGAAATTCTTACTGATTAGCATTAGCGATCTTGAGACCACACTACTGTCAACGTGTCATAATACGAGTACGTATAACTCCTAAAGTAATAGCCTGTTATTTGATTATGAAACATAATGCATATCATACTATTGATTTCATAAAACATTTGTCTTTGTTGTATCAGGTACTAATCACAATGCAAGCCATCTTTCTGTATGCAACTATGAACCAAGTAAATATGGACAACAACTTAAAGCCAACTCAAACACCGCCACTTCAGTTGTAATTCGAATCTCCTTTTTTATATCAAAAAAACATAAATACATAGATTTTCAAGTTTTTGGGTTGAAAACTGAGTTGCAGGAGGTTTTGCGACAAGTTGGAGCTACGCATAGATGACAAATGCAGTTCACGACAAGCAGGATGTGCAAATTAGTTTTAAATTTGTCATAAGTTTACCTATTACGATATTCGCTTTTCTACATAATATGATATAAATTTTAATTTCTTACAAGTTGAAGTGATGGTTGCGCTGTCGTTGGCACCATTCGACTTCCACTGAGATCCAGGGCTCAAAATGCCTAGGAGATGGTAAGGGTACTGATTTTTCCAAGTGTATAGAATTGCACAGGTATGGAGCATTGGTTTTTCAAAAGTTAGGTTGTCTATTTCATGCTTGCACATTCAATAATAAGATTAAAATCTTTTTATTAAGAAACACTGAATTCTTTGCTCGGTTATTGATGTGTCCCTTTTTGTTACTCTTTAGGATTGTGATAAACAGGGCATTTGCCTTTTGTTACACCCGTATTCCGTCAAGGTATTATTAAATAGAAGTATTAAACTTTTGTTAAATAGAATATGAATGTTTCTTAAATATTGTGGCTAGTAAGAAAGATTAAGAAGTTTTGTGGCCAAAATATAGAGTCCTAGAATAGAGGGACTAATGTTGTCATTTGGCTTAAGTGGAATAAATATAAAAAGAAAAATTAGTCTCATTTAAGACTTATCCAGGTTTTTAAGAGATTACCTCAAGGTGAAGAAAAGGGTTTGAGAAGAAAAGTTGAAGATATCAAGATCATCCCCAATTGAGCTAATTTAAGGGTATTGTGGTGATTGTTAAGGTTAAGAGACCTTCAATTTCATACCCCTAATCAAGTAAGCAATTTCCCCAATTTTTGTAATTAAGGTCTTGAACTCAAAAAGTTTAAAGTAATTATAGAAGATGCCCAATTCATTGAAATTAATAGTTATAGTCTTTAATTAAGTGTAATTGTTGTTTAGGAAGCTTAAGGAAGTGGTGGCTCCTTTAATAGAAGTCCTTGGAATAATTTAAGGTAAGTATTGTGGGTTAATGTTATGTCATATTGAAATATGATTAATTGATTATGTTATAGTTGTTGGAGCTTGTTATAGTTTAGCTTGGATCCATAGCTTGTTGTGTCAAGTAGTGTAATACAAATTTTAAGGTATGTGCTTATGTTATAGATGCTCCATGAATTTCTTATGTGTTGTTATAGTTTTAATTGCATTTAACCCATTTACTTACTAAGCAATTGCTTATGTTATAGTTGATGACATTTTGTAGGTCCTAGCAAGGAGGTTAAAGGTAAGGCACAAGTGTAGGATGGATTTTGCTTAAGCTCCTAGTTGAGCTTGTCTTTTGGAACCAAGGTGTTAAAGTTGGAAGCCCCGAAGAGTCAAGTCGTTTTGGTATATTTTCAAGTGTCTTGGTCTTCTTTCCGTTAGCAATTGTTTTTATGTTTATGTTCTCTAAAACATCAAGTCAATGTGTCGAGTTCTTGTAATTATGGGTCATGGAGTTAAAAATGATGTTTGGCATAAAGCCAATTACTTGTTTTGTAAGTTAAAAATGTTGGGATTATTAGTAGTAGTTACTCTTACATGAGTTACAAATCGTTTACAGGTTTTATAGTAATGTTCAAAGTGTTATGTAGTTTTTGTTGGGTTAAAGTGTAGTGAGTCTGCACAAAATGTGCAGGTCTGGGTTCCTGACGGCGTCGCATTCAGAACCTGACGCCGTCGCATTTTTGCCAAAACTTTCTGAGCCATCACGATTATAATCTGACGCCGTCGCAAATTTCACAAAAACTTTCTGAGCCGTCACGCTGTAGTCTCTGACGGCGTCGCCCTTATAACCCGACGTCGTCACTTTTAAAAAGAAAACTTCCAGATTTTCATTCCTTCTTTTGTCATTCATGTCTTTAATAAAAGTTTTAAAATTTTCCGTTTTGGGGGCGTAACAACTTGGTATCAGTGCCTTGGTCTAAGAGATTTAGGATTTTTACCTTAGAATTTCCTAGACTTAGGCCGCGTAAACCGTGATAGTAATAGTTATACTACGTGTACACTTCCTTGATAATTTTAAGGAGTACATATGTTACATGTTTTTATAACTACGCTTGGCCACCGTGGTTATAAGAAGATGGCATATATGTATTACCCAAGATTGTTAAGGCTTTGTGCAGGTGGTGTTTAGGGAGAGAAATGAAAGAATTATATTATTTTTATAGGTTATAGGTGATTTTGATTAATCGAATGTTTATCATATGTTATAGTAAAGAAGAAATGAATACTCCCCATCAAAAGGAATCCATAAAGGCTACTACCTCTAAACATGCCGGATCTTCGGCAAGTGACCCATCCAAGAATGATACAATTTCGGAAAATTCCTCTTCTTCTAGTTCGGAGGGTCCTACCTTAGAAGGGTTTACTAGTGAACAAGTAAAAGCTTTAGATGTGTTAATGAGGAGAAGGATAGGAAAGGCGCTAGAAAAATCCATGCCGTATGTTGTCAAAGAGACCACTCTAAATATACAAGAAGTAATGCAATGAGAGTTTGCGGAACTAAGAAGAGAAGAAGGTCATGGTAGGGTTACTAAGAATGATAAATCATCTTACAGCGATTTTACGGCATGTGATGTACCTAAATTCACGGGGACCCTTGACCCTATAGCTTGTAATAGATGGCTTATCGCTGTTGAAGGTGCCTTTCGCACAAGTGGGTGCGAAGAGACAAAGAAGGTTGTCTATGCCATCAACTTTCTTCGTGATAGTGCTAGGACTTGGTGGGAAGGGAAAGTGTGTGAAAAAGGGGAGGCTTGGTCGGATTCATGTTCATGGAGAGAGTTCAAGGAATTATTTACTTCGGAGTATGCATCGGCGGAGGAGATTGACAAAATTCGGGAAGAATTCCAGACTCTTGTACAAACAAATGAAACGGTGAATGAGTTATGGAAGAAATTTAATGACATGGTTCCTTATTGCTCCGAGTACCATAATAATGAGAAGCTCAAGGTAGATAGGTTCCAAAGGATGCTTAAGGATGAAATCCGTGAAGTAACCTCACCATTTAAGTGTAGTACCTTGGAAGATCTTCTAAGTCGGGCTCGTGTGAGAGAGGCGGATTTGATGAGAAAGAAGAGTAAAGAAGATAAGGAGATTAAGAGAAAACAAGTGTTCGGAGATAGAGAAGGTAAAAAACCAAGGTTTGATTCGGGTAGAAGGGTCGGAGGGAATCAAGGCAAGACACAATGCAAGAAGTGTCACAAGCTTCATTATGGTGAATGTAGACTCAATATGCCGGGATGTTACAAGTGCGGTTCCTTAAGTCACATGAGTAAAGAATGCCCAAATCCAATGGTTATATGTTATGGGTGTAATCAAGTTGGGCACAAGTTGAATGAGTGTCCAGGTCGAAGAACAAATGATGCTAAGATTGTGAAGACGGTCAAAAAAGAAAAAGTTGAAATTCCAAAACCGAAGGCGCGAGTTTATCAAATGGGAGTGGAGGAAGCAAAGTCTGGACCCGATGTCATTACAAGTATACTTTTTGTTAATTCCATTCCTGCTCGAGTCCTTTATGATTCGGGAGCTAGTGCATCCTTTGTGTCATTAGAATTTAGCAAACAATTAACATCTCCACTATCTAAACTCGCCAAACCCCTCAAAGTAGAAATAGCCGATAGTAAGGTGGTAGTTGTAAGTAATGTGTTTCGGGATGTAGAGTTGGAATTAGATAATAGTATATTTAAGATCGACCTAATCCCTATAATGCTTGGAGAATTTGATGTTATCATAGGCATGGATTGGCTTAGTAATTACAATGCCACCATTTTATGTAATCAAACGATGGTGCGGGTTATGAATTCAAATGGCCGAGAAATAGTAATATTGGAGATAAAAGAAAAGGAGAATTTAAGTTATGCTCCGTAATGAAGGCTAGAAGATACTTATCACGGGGTTGTTGTGCGTTTTTGGCTTATGCGGTGGATGCGAGTATTAAGAAGGCAAGACTTGAAGATGTTCCCATTGTTAATGAATTTCGAGATGTTTTTCCGGAGGAATTGCCGGGTGTTCCACCCGAAAGACAAGTAGAATTTCGCATTGACCTTATTCCGGGTGCCAAACCAATAGCGAAGACCCCTTACCGTTTAGCCCCTTCCGAAATGAAAGAATTGATGAGCCAACTTCAAGAATTGTTAGATAAGGGTTTTATTCGTCCAAGTAGTTCGCCATGGGGAGCACCGATTTTGTTTGCTAAAAAGAAGGACGGTAGCATGCGTATGTGCATTGACTACCGGGAATTGAATAAAGTGACAGTGAAGAATGTGTACCCTTTGCCAAGAATCGATGATCTTTTTTATCAACTTCAAGGCGCTAAATGGTTTTCCAAGATTGATCTACGTTCGGGTTATCATCAATTGAAGGTTCGAGAAGAAGATATTCCTAAGACAGCTTTTAGAACACGATATGGACATTATGAATTTGTAGTTATGCCTTTTGGACTTACGAACGCACCTGCGGTTTTTATGGACCTAATGAATCGGTGTGTAGGCCAATGTTGGATAAGTATGTAATTGTATTTATTGACGATATTCTTGTTTACTCAAAGAATAAGGAAGAGCATATGGTTCATCTGCGAGAGATTCTTGAAACCTTAAGGAAAGAAAAGTTGTACGCAAAATTTGCGAAATGTGAATTTTGGTTACAAGAAGTTCAATTCCTTGGTCATGTTATTAATCCGGAAGGTATTAAGGTTGACCCATAAAAAATAGAAGCAATGATGAATTGGCGAGCTCCGAGAAACGTGTGAGAGATACGAAGTTTTCTAGGATTGGCAGGGTATTATCGGAGATTTATACAAGACTTTTCTAAGATTGCATCCTCATTAACTAGACTTACCAAGAAGAATGTCCCTTTTGAATGGGGGAAGGAACAAGATGATGCTTTTTCTACTTTACGAAGGAAATTATGTGAAGCACCAATTTTAGTATTACCTGAAGGAACAGAAGATATGGTTGTATATTGTGATGCGTCATACTCCGGCCTTGGTTGTGTCCTTATGCAAAGAGGCAAGGTAATTGCCTATGCCTCAAGACAGTTAAAGAAGCATGAGAAAGATTACCCGACACACGATCTGGAATTCACAGCAGTGGTTCTTGCACTAAAATTGTGGAGGCATTATCTCTACGGTGTAGAATTTGTGATTTACACCGATCATCGAAGTCTTCAGTATTTCCTTGACAAAAAGGATCCGAATATGAGGCAACGAAGATGGCTAGATTTATTAAAAGACTACAATTGTAAAATCCGGTATCACCCAGGAAAGGCAAATGTGGTAGCCGATGCATTAAGTCGAAAAGGTCAAGATGAAGTTACTAGAATCCATTCCTTGCAGATGATTATTACGACTGATTTTTTTGACAAGGTTAAGTTAGCCCAAAAGGAAGCCTTGAAAGAAGAAAATTGGTAAGGAGAGCGAATTACTTCCCATGTTCCTCATTTTGAAGAAGATAGTCGCGGACTCAAAACACGGTATGGGAGAATTTATATACCTTTCCGTAGTGATGTTAAGTTGTTACTCCTAGATGAAGCACATAAGTCAAAATATTCCATTCACCCGGGGGCTAACAAGATGTATCATGACTTGAGAAGAGATTATTGGTGGCCGGGTATAAAAAGAGATTGTGCGAAATATGTTGAAAAATGCCTAACCTGTTTGAAGGTTAAAGCCGAGCACCAGAAACCATATGGTAAAGTACAGCCGTTAGAAGTACCGATTTGGAAATGGGAAAAGATCACGATGGACTTCATCACAAAGTTACCAAAGACGACCAAAAAGCATGATGCGATTTGGGTAATAGTAGACCGTCTAACGAAAAGTGCACACTTTATTCCCATTAGGGAAGATATGCCCGTTCACAAGTTAGCCAAGATATATGTGAAAGAAATAATTGCACGCCATGGGGTACCCATTTCTATAATCTCCGATAGAGATGGAAGGTTCACTTCAACATTTTGGCGAAGTTTCCAAGAAGAATTAGGTACAAGATTACAAATGAGTACGGTTTTCCACCCGCAAACGGATGGACAAAGTGAAAGAACGATTCAAACACTAGAAGACATGTTAAGAGCTTGTGTAATTGAATTTGGGGGAAATTGGGACGATCATTTACCTTTAGTCGAATTTGCCTATAATAATAGTTACCATGCTAGCATTGAAATGCCACCTTATGAAATGCTTTATGGTAGGAAATGTAGAACTCCGGTGTGTTGGGATGAAGTGGGGAAAAGAGAGTTAGCTAGTACGGATATAATCCTAGCAACGACCGAGAAAATCGAGACGATTAGGGAAAGACTTAAGGCGGCCCAAGATAGATGGAAGAGTTATGCCGATAACCGAAGAAGGCTAATCGAGTTCGAAGTTGGAGACTATGTTATGCTTAAGGTTTCCCCTTGGAAGGGTGTTCTTAGATTCAAACATAAAGGAAAGTTAGGGCCAAGATTCATTGGACCCTTCAAGATCATAGAACGTGTTGGTGAAGTAGCTTATGTATTGGATCTCCCCGAAGAGATGAAAGGAATTCACAATACATTCCATGTATCTTACCTAAGGAAATTTCTAGCGGATGAAGCTAGTGTAATTACATTGGATGATGTTGAGGTAGATCCGAAATTAACGATTCAAGAAGAACCGGAGGCAATACTTGGGAGAAAGACAAGGCAACTAAGAAATAAAGAAATTCCATTAGTGAAAGTACAATGGAAGAATCGAAAGGGTACAACCATGAGATGGGAACCGGAAGAAAGAATGAAGAGCAAGTATCCTCAACTTTTCCAAACATGATTTCGGGGACGAAATCAATTATTAGGAGGGGTGAATTGTTACACCCATATTCCGTCAAGGTATTATTAAATAGAAGTATTAAACTTTTGTTAAATAAAATATGAATGTTTCTTAAATATTGTGGCTAATAAGAAAGATTAAGAAGTTTTGTGGCCAAAATATAGAGTCCTAGAATAGAGGGACTAATGTTGTCATTTGGCCTAAGTGGAATAAATATAAAAAGAAAAATTAGTCTCATTTAAGACTTATCCAGGGTTTTTAAGAGATTACCTCAAGGTGAAGAAAAGGGTTTGAGAAGAAAAGTAGAAGATATCAAGATCATCCCCAATTGAGCTAATTTAAGGGTATTGTGGTGATTGTTAAGGTTAAGAGACCTTCAATTTCATACCCCTAATCAAGTAAGCAATTTCCCCAATTTTTGTAATTAAGGTCTTGAACTCAAAAACTTTAAAGTAATTATAGAAGATGCCCAATTCATTGAAATTAATAGTTATAGTCTTTAATTAAGTGTAATTGTTGTTTAGGAAGCTTAAGGAAGTGGTGGCTCCTTTAATAGAAGTCCTTGGAATAATTTAAGGTAAGTATTGTGGGTTAATGTTATGTCATATTGAAATATGATTAATTGATTATGTTATAGTTGTTGGAGCTTGTTATAGTTTAGCTTGGATCCATAGCTTGTTGTGTCAAGTAGTGTAATACAAATTTTAAGGTATGTGTTTATGTTATAGATGCTCCATGAATTTCTTATGTGTTGTTATAGTTTTAATTGCATTTAACCCATTTACTTACTAAGCAATTGCTTATGTTATAGTTGATGACATTTTGTAGGTCCTAGCAAGGAGGTTAAAGGTAAGGCACAAGTGTAGGATGGATTTTGCTTGAGCTCCTAGTTGAGCTTGTCTTTTGGAACCAAGGTGTTAAAGTTGGAAGCCCCGAAGAGTCAAGTCGTTTTGGTATATTTTCAAGTGTCTTGGTCTTCTTTCCGTTAGCAATTGTTTTTATGTTTATGTTCTCTAAAACATCAAGTCGATGTGTCGAGTTCTTGTAATTATGGGTCATGGAGTTAAAAATGATGTTTGGCATAAAGCCAATTACTTGTTTTGTAAGTTAAAAATGTTGGGATTATTAGTAGTAGTTACTCTTACATGAGTTACAAGTCGTTTACAGGTTTTATAGTAATGTTCAAAGTGTTATGTAGTTTTTTGGGTTAAAGTGTAGTGAGTCTGCACAAAATGTGCAGTCGGGTTCTGACGGCGTCGTTTCGAACTCGACGCCGTCGCATTTTTGCCAAAACTTTCTGAGCCGGCACGATTATAATCTGACGCCGTCGCAAATTTCACAAAAACTTTCTGAGCCGTCACGCTGTAGTCTCTGACGGCGTCGCCCTTATAACCCGACGCCGTCACTTTTAAAAAGAAAACTTCCAGATTTTCCTTTCTTCTTTTGTCATCCATGTCTTTAATAAAAGTTTTAAAATTTTCGTTTTGGAGGCGTAACACCTTTCACATTTTCCTTTATAAATTTAAATTTTATTTTTAAAAATTACCAGTAATTATATCAAAAGCCCAACAACAAACTTCGTTGGAAGTTGACTTAATTATGGATAATACTTTTTGGATGGATGAATCGCTTATGGTGTATGTACTGTTACAAGCTTCGTTTTGAAAAGTCATATGAAATCAGGGTATTTACAAAGCTGATAAATTCTTATTGTTTGGTAGCAAACAATGACTCTAAACGCTTCTACAGGTTTGCTTTTGTGATCGTTGTTCGTTTTTTCACCAAAATTTCAAGTTCACAAGACCAGGTTGTTTGTGGCAATTTTCAAAATAATCATGCTACAAATAAAGTTTATGTTGTAAGTGCACTCTTACCTAATGTGAATTTTCATTTTCGTATGTTCACTTTTAATATGAATTTCAACATTCCTTTGGATTTTCGTCATAATACTAATGCCATCTCCAAAACTCATTTGCTATCCGTTTCAGACGATGAGAAAATATGAAGTTGCCTTTTGACCGTTGAAAACAAAAGTAAAGATGCATCAGATCTGGTATGGTAATGTTGCTATCGTTAGAGGTCGATACTTCAGGTATTATAGTTCATGAATATTACGACTTTCGATATTTCAAGTTTATATATTCAGATGTGAGCTGTCACATCTAGTGACATTCCTATATATTTTTTATAGGGGCTTGATGTCGGTGAAAAGGTTGGATCGGAATTCGACCCTTTGAGCATTCATGTTGCAGGGATAATTACAACCTCACATACTACTTTACATTACAATTGAAGTTCACAAATTCAAAAAAGTGAAGGTCAACGTTTCTCTTACATGTGCCACACTCCATGACAGATTGGCCAAAATGGCGATCGTCTTTAAGGTATTTTCTTATTTAAAAACCGTATGTCATTTGATTTATGGCAACACCTAATGCAATGCAACTAAATTCACGTTTTAAGTTACATTACTCAGTGAATTTTTAAACATTGTTAAACCTTTTTAGCATTCAAAATCACATTTTAAGTTGTCCATACTAAAAAGCTAAATCATATATTACTTTAAAACAGTGGTCTATATATATATATATATACATATATATACATATATATGTGTGTATATATATATATATATATATATATATATATATATATATATATATATATATATATATATATATATATATATATATATATATATATATATATATATATATATATATATATATATATATATGTATATATATATATATATATATATATATATATATATATATATATATATATATACATATATATATATATATATATACATATATATATATATATATATATATATATATATATATGTTATACACAATATATACATATATATATATATATATATATATATATATATATATATATATATATATATATATATATATGTATATATATATATATATATATATATATATATATATATATATATATATATATATATATATATATACATATATGTATATATATATATATATATATATATATATATATATATGTATATATATATATATATATATATATATATATATATATATATATATATATATATATATATAGGGGACCCTTATTTTGATAACCCCCAAGTCATAAGAACTACGGAACCCACTAAACCAATGAGATTTTTAAATATTAAAAAATTATTATTAACCAAAAGGGTATTATAGTAAAAATACAATTTTTATATATTTTATTTTTTTTTTATTAAACCCGATTATAAGCATTCCTAAATTTTGATTTTTTTTTTTTTTTTTTGAAGCATGGTTTCATAATCTTACAGTGCATGCATCATTTTTTTTGAGATACATGTTTGTTTTAAAGCAATGCATGTATGTTTTTAAATGAGGTGCATGCATGTTTTTTTAGTGAAGTACATGTATGTTTTTTTGCGAGCATTATTATTATTTTTTTGAAGTTTAAAGCATAAATTAAAAACATAAACCATTATAAAAGAAAAACAAGATTCATATACTTAAATGTTACATTTCATTTAATTACAAGTACAAAAACACATATGCAATAATCAGATATCTTCAAAAGTCGCAAATTATCTTCATGTATATTTGTATTCATCCACCCCTGGCCTTCAATGATATCGTTATTTTCATCAATCAAACAAGCATGCACAAAACAATTAAACCTCCACCAAATAAAAACAAAAATTAATCATAACTATCATAACGCATATGCACAATCTTGTGTATATCAAACATATTTTTTAATCATAACAACTATAAAACATACATGTTCATGAGAACGCATATGCTCGTAATGTAATTGTTGTCAAACATAAGTGTTTTAAAACACGCATGTTTTGAACCATAATTGTATCAAGCATAATTGTATTGAAACTATTAGATATGAATGAAGATATAATAAAGTCATACCAACAGCTAACTACTAATAAACTATTAAACATAAAAAAATCAAAACATAAATTTTAAAAGCAAAATATGTTTAATAACACAAGTTTTTTTTAGAACATACATGTTTTTAAACATACATGTTTTTAGCATACATGTTTAGAAGCATTCAAGCTTTTAAAACATACATGTTTTGAACGTATATGTTCCAATTAACCATGTCTAACACAAAAAATAAACTATAACATACTCTTTTTCTTTAAAATAAAAATAGATATACAAAAAAATCAATAAATCTACAAATAAAACATTAGATCTAAAAAAAAATCGAAACTTTAAAGAAAAATAAAAACTTCCGGATTTAAAAAAAAAAATAGTAATTAAAAAATACGTATTTAAAAAAATTAAAACTTACGGTTGTATAAAAAATATTCTTTTTTCAATTACTTCAAATTAAAAAAAAAAATCAAAGTCAATAATTCAAAATTTTAAAACCATTTCAAATTTCAAAAAAAATAATCAAAGTTTAAATTTTATTAAAAAAACGAATTTTTAACTTTTTGAATTATTTCCATCTTTTTCAAAGGGTCACGTTATATTAACGGCGCTTATTCTTGCATTAACCCCCTATAAAAATAGTGTGACTTCGTCTCCTCCTCTCTCCCAAAGTGGTCCTCCCACATGCAACTATACTTTTATTTATTTATTTATTTTTTTAATCTATCCAACTAAACTTAAACTTTTAACAATATTTTTTTTAAACAAACATTTACTTATTTACTTTTGAAATAAAAAAAATAAAAAAGGTTTTAATTACCCACCCGTCCCATCCACTCTCTTTTGTCTCCTCTCTAACACTCTCTTTTGTCTCAACACTCTCACACACATATCTCTCTCTAAAATCCGTCCCATACACATCTCTCTCCCTTATCTCTCTAAATCCCATGACCTTAAAATATCCGCCTTCTCCGCCACGCACCATCGAACTTTTCACCCATATACCAAAAGATAGATCGGAAAGGTGATCATTTTAACATAGGGCACGCTACAGTATTTCACCGACGTGCTAGATCTAAAGTTTTAGATTCTTTTCGTGATGGTATATGGGTTGATGTTGTTGTTGGTATTCTTGATATGATGTTGATCGTAGAAAAGAAATATGAAATAGAAATAAATTCTCAAATGACACAGCGGGTCCATTTGATTGGTTCAAACATCACGTAGCATACGCCTAACTTAGTTGAAAAGTTCGTGGAATTCATAATACTGTCAGTCAATCGGGTGCCTGCTTTTGATTTTTTAGATCTATTTTGTTTTAAAATTGCTTTTTTATAAAGATCCGTATTTTTATAGTTTTTTTTTTTTTTTTTTTTTTTTTTTTTTAAACCAGATTTATTTTAAGATCCGCAACTTTTAAATTTTTACAGATCCAAATTATTTCGTGGATGTAACTGAAAGGCACTGTGCTTAATGCACTTGCAGACAAAAATAAGTTTGGGACTGATCATGCTTGTGTGCTTATGCACTTGTGTGCTAATGCACTTGGACAAAAAATAAGTTTGGGACTGATCATGCTTGTGTGCTTATGCACTTGGACAAAAAAAATTGGTACTTAACAATACACCATTGCTTTGACTTCATAACTTCATAAAAAAAAGACAGCAAAAAGAAAAAGAAAAAGAGGGGACAAGAAAGTACCCTAGTTGTACTATAATTAGGGAGGGTTTTCATAGACCCCGTCAATATAGTGTGACCCTTTTCAAAATATTAAAAAAGTAAAAAATTTCCAACTTTTACTACTTTTTCCAACTTTTGACTACTTTTGACTACTTTTTCAACTTTTTCAAAATATTAAAATTTCCAACTTTTTCAAAATAAATTTGTTATAATGTTTATGGGCGAATCTAAAAAATACTTGATCTTTTAAAAAAATAGATCTACAAAAAAACATTAGATCTAATAAAAAATATAAAAGTTATGGATCTTAAAAAACGTACTCCTTGAAGAAAATGAGAAAAAAATTCGGGTCTCTAACAAAAAATAGAAAACATATTCTTTCTCTCTCAAAAAAAGTTAAAAAGAATATATCTATAAAATAAATTTTACGGATCTTTAATAAAACATTAAAAGAACTTACTTATGGGCTTAAGTGGTGGTGTAACATTTGAGGTCGCGGAATTTTGGCCGAGTTGGTGATTTGCCACTGGAACCCTGTAAGGTGGTGGCTGGAATTTGGTAGAGAAGAGAGAGAGAGCTGGAAGTTGCTTTTTTAGAGAGAAAAGCATACGTGAAACAGCTGGTGAGAGTGCGTGTATTTATCACCTTTGCTTTTTCTTAAAAAATTACGAAATTCCATATATGCCCTTAGATCGATTTTAAATGAAGTTAGGCTTATTTACCATCGTGCCATTTCAATCTCATCCATTCATTAAATAATCAACGGCTTTAAACAAGCTTCGTAGCTTCAACCATGATGTGTTTCAAAATAAAGACTATATATATATATATATATATATATATATATATATATATATATATATATATATATATATATATATATATATATATATATATAGGAAAGATCAAGTAAGAACATAAAAAATAAGAACGATAAAGTAATTTAACCACACATTTCAAATTAGGAGGAGAAATGAAGGAAGATGCATCCACTTTCAGAAGGGCATCTAAAATACGTATTGCTAGTTCTTATCCTTCTCATTTTAATTATTCTTCCTATTTGATCCTAATATATATATATATATATATATATATATATATATATATATATATATATATATATATATATATATATATATATATATATATATATGTGTATCTTTATTTTGAGAACCTATTAAGTCATAGAACTTTTTTACTCCTACTAATACATAGTGTACATCTTGTCAATGCATAATGTCATTTTTGAAAATATGTGTAAGTTAATTTAATAGAAAAAAGTAAGTTAGGGGCAAAATGGGAATGAAATTTTGGCATAAAAAGGATTACTCTACATATTAAACCAAAATATCGGTGGATTAAAAAACTATTAAAAAAATTATTATTTTAATTTGGGTGGAAACATTTGCTTGCATATTTTATTCTATTGCTGTGATGAGACAATAAAGAAACCACCAGAACATTATACCGACTTCTGCTTCGGTTCATTAGTTGCTTTCACATAAACCGGACGGAAAACCACCCACCGCAGCTCCACTGCAGGTCACCTCAACTCACCGCCTACACTAAAACAACCATCTCCATCTCCTCTACCCGATCTACTACCACACGCGCCCCAACACACCTTTTCACCTGTTTCTTTTACCCCATGCTCCACCGCCACTGGTTTTGCTTCGTAGCCACCACAGCCACGTCAATAATATGAGATTTCGGATTATGTTATTTCTTTTCAGGGTTATTATACAAAAAAGTCACTAAAGTTTGCGGGAAATTTGTCCTAAGTCACTATAGTTTAGAAGTTGTCATTCAGGTTACTCAAGTTAACGGGTTTATTATATGGGTTACTCAACGTTAAAAATGACATTCTTGTTACTACGAGGTGGCAACCTGATGATATACTGTTCTCTTGTCCACGCCATCACTATAGTTTAAGATGTTACAAGCAAGTTACTATAGTTCACGGGTTTATTAACAGGTTACCGAACTTTTAAAAAAAGTTACTATCCGCTTTATACATTATATATGTTTTATCCGTTTCGTATTTTTACGCTTTTTCTCCATTTTCAGACGCTTTTATACGTGATTTACACGCCAGTAATGCTTTATTTGTTGTCGCTCTTTTTAAGTTTTTTTCCATTTCGCACCTTTTTGTATATTTCGTATGTTTTTACGCTTCTATCCGCTTTTATACGCTTGTGTATGCATTTCTCTTGTCGCACCTTTTTACGCCGACATTTTGTATGTATTTATCCGCTTTTATATATGTGTGTACGCTTTCTACACCTTTTACGCTTTCATCCACATCGTATGGTTTTGTTCATTTTCGCTCATTTTCATACATTTGCATGTTTTATACGGTTTTATGTTCTATACGCTTTATCTTCTTTAAAACGCTTGTATGTTTTATACGCTTTACATATAAAATGTAAGAAAACGATAACAACATCCAAAAGGTATAATAACATCCAAAATGTATAATAACGTATGAAAACATATCAAACAAAAATTATTTCCAAAAAGTCTAATAACATCCAATTATGTAAAAAAATAAAATAAAATAAAAAATACAAATGTGTGCAAAATTGTAAAAACGTGCAAAAACATAAAAACGTAAAAGAATGTAAACGATAATAACGTCTAAAAAGTTGTTGTAAAAGCTTATAAAATATATACAATTTTAGCAACTTATTTGTATATTAACTTAAATGTAAAAGAATGTAAACGATAGTAACTTAAATGAACATTTTGACAAAATTTAGTAACTTATTTGTATACTAACTCATTTTTTTAATATAAATGAAATCTAAAATATTTGCCACGTAGTATTATTACCTAGGTAATTTAGGTTACCAAAACTAGAGTAACAAATATAGCTTGGGTCACAATAAGTTGAAATGAACCCCGAACGATAACTTTTAAACTATAGTGACTTAGGACAAATTTCTGCAAACTTTTAGTGACTTTTTTGTACAATAACCCTTTCTTTTCATTTGGCCGATAATTGTTTAATTTTATCGTGTAATAAACCCTTTTTAATTATTGTTTAATTCGTGTTTAATTTTTTTTTTAATGTTTGTGTTTGCGTATGAAGAGGCCAAATGGCTTTTGGATCAGTTGGAAAAACAATTGGTTGCATAAAGATGTGTAGTTCACAGATTATTGGAAGCAACATAAAAGATCTTCAGGTTTCAAAGTAAGTTTTTTTTTAAGATTGTTTTAATTTTTGGTCCATTTGTTCTTCGGAAACCTTCGTTTTATGTTTTTTTTAAGGTTTTAGTAACCTTAAGATTTTTTGTGGACTTTTAGAATTCTCTAAAGAGAGTGGCGGCAAATAGGTCGACTCACTTCGGTTTAGGGAAGCGGCGGGAGGTTATACTCCGTAATTTTTTTTTATTATCACACAATATTGAGGACCCCATCTATAGGATAAACGAACTTATCTTTGTTTTAAAAACATCTATTCACTTTAAAACATCCATGTTTTTTTCATCTTCTTGAGAACCATAGCGAATGCTTCTAAAGATGTATTTTAAAAACATGTATGTTTTACAACATGTATGTTTTAAAAACATTTATGTTCTAAAAAGAACTTTTGTTATTAAACATATTTGCTTTTAAAAATTTATGTTTTTGATTTTTTTTTTTTTTTATGTTTGATACTTTATTAGTAGTAGTTAACTGTTGGTATGATTTTATTCTTTCATTCATTCATATCTAATAGTTTCAATAAAGTTATAAAACATGTATGCTTCATAGCAATTATGGTTCAAATATGCATGTTTCAAAATTGTGCATATACGTTATGATAGTTATGATTAATTTTTGTGTTTTATTTGTTGGAGGTTTAATTGTTTTTTGCATGGTTGTTTCAGATTGATGAAAATGACGATATCATTGAAAACCGAGCAGGGAAAAATGATGGTTCATAATTATCTTTGTGCTAAAAAATAACCTATCACTTGTGAAATCAGAAAGCATGAACTCATATTACATCTACTGCCATGATGCATACATGGGATGGGTCCATCCAGGTGACTGGTTCCTCATAATGGGGAGGGACATGCCACAAACTTTTGTCTTCCATATTATTTTGGTTGATAACAAAAGCACCCACAATTATCAGGAAAAAATTAACATCACCAATCGATTCAGGGATTCAATTTCTTATAGGTTTTATCTTCGAGCAGGGAAACATGATTTGTGCAATTAGGTTAGTTTCCCTATTTAGTTCTCATTAAATGCTAATTTAAATGAGAGTCACTCTAAACATGTATGCTAAAAACATATATGTTTTACAACATGTATGTTTTAAAAACATGAATGTTATAAAAAAAATTGTGTTATCAAACATATTTGCTTTTAAGAATTTATGTTTTTGATTTTTTTTATGTTTAATAGTTTATAGTTTATTAGTTAGTTAACTGTTGGTATGACTTTATTCTATCTTCATTTATATCTAATAGTTTCAATACAATTATAAAAGATGTATGCTTCATAACAATTATGGTTCAAAACATGCATGTTTCAAAACATTTATGTTTGACAATTGTTAAGTTCTCAAACATACACATTCTCATGAACATGTATGTTTTGATAGTTGTTTATGATTAAATATGTTTGATATACAAGAGAGTGTGTATGCGCTTATGATAGTTATGATTAATTTTGTTTTTATTTGTTGGAGGTTTAATTGTTTTTGTGCATGCTTGTTTCGTATTGATGAAGATGATGATATCATTAAAGACTATGGAGTAGATTAATACAAATATACATGAAGATAATTTGCTACTTTTTGAAGATATAACGATTATTGCATATGTGTTTTTGTACTTGTAATTAAATAAAATGTAACATTTAAGTATATGAATCTTGTTTTTTCTTTTATAATGGTTTATATTTTTTAATTTATGCTTCAAACTTCAAAAAAATAATAATAATGCTAGCAAAAAACATACATGTACTTCACTAAAAAACATGCATGCACCTCATTTAAAAACATACATGCACGTGCTTTAAAACAAACATGTATCTCAAAAAAAAAAAAAAAAAAAAAAAAAACTTTAGGAATGCTTAAAATCGATTTAATAAAAATAATAAAAGTAATATAAAACCAGTATTTTACTATAATACCTTTGGATTAATAATAATTTTAATATTTAAAAAATCTCATTGGTTTAGAGGGTTCTCACAGCTTCTCGACTTAACAAGTGGCTTCTCAAAATAAAGCCCCTATATATATATATATATATATATATATATATATATATATATATATATATATATATATATATATATATATATATATATATATATATATATATATCAGTGTATCTAGCAAGTTTAGTCAACATTGATGTGAATGGACAACAATGGTAAATAAAAAAATGTTATGAAGTAACATAAGAACTTCATATATAATACATATTGTATAAATTATCATATCATTAATCATCTCTTTTTCAGGAAGATGTGTCTTAGATTATTACTTATCATGAGATATATTCCTTAGCTTTGTATCTAAATCACAAGCATAATGACTTTTTTTTTCCAAAAACAAGCATAATGCTTTGAAAATGTAACGAAGTAACATAAGAACCTCATATATAATACATATTTAGTATACTGAACATATGCTTTGAAAATGGAGTTATAAAGGAAGCATTCACAAATGTTGCAGGTTCGAAGTGTGGATGACTTCGGCAACAAAAAAGCTTCGTCATTGTTGATGCCAGACCAAAAACAAATTTCAAAGAGGTCAGTAAACCTCTTTTTTTTTTAAGCTAGAGAAAACCATCATCTTTCAAAATCCTGATTTGAGGTAATCTTCTTAGTAGCCAGTTTCCAAATGTCACTCAGCGACAAGTGAGAAAAGGTCAACTCGGTAAAAAAAGGATTTAAGTGAAAAGTTTTACTACAAATTTGCAATGTCACCCTCTCACACTTCATTATGTAGGTAGTTCTATTTGAGGAATGGATGCTTGGTTTCAAGCCTACTCCTGCTGCAGAAGTCAAAGCTGATGACCCACAGGTTAGGCCACTATTATCATAAATATCATTTACTTCTGTTGGGTCGGTTAAAAATTGGAATAGCTTGAAAGAGAAAGGGTCAAGTGTCACGCACAATGTATTTTGTAATCATACTTCACTCACTAATGTCTCAAAGAGTTTATGTTTTATCTATACCAGGTACAACAAAAGGTTAGCTTATAAGGAAACGAGTCAAATGTCATTATAAAATAAAGTTATACCTTCATTTTAAAAACCTCATAGCACATATAAACGTTACAATAGTACAAATGTTGAAAGACCAATTTTATTTCCAATTGGCACAATTCGGTTCTAACAAAGACCAAATATGCCCGACTAACAGAAAGAAATCAAGGGAGGCATTTCGGTTCACAGTATTTCCAAATATTGTGGTTCAGTTCTGAATTGGTGGGCTCGACTCGACCTTCGACTTAAGCTCAATCCTACTTTTGTGTGTCAATTTATCATGTATCTTGCCGAAGTAATTACTTTGTTTAATCAGTAAAATGCATTTGAAATACAACATGCTTATCAGAAAAAGAAGTAAGCTTTTATTTGTAAATAACGTATTCTACATTCAGAATTAAGATTGTTTAAATTAAATTTAGACTAAAATACACCGTTGGTCCCTAAACTTGGCTCGAAGGATCGCGATGGGACGGAACTCAGATATTCATCTTGGTGAGTCCAAACCTCGCCTTTAAACGCCAACGCCCTTCGACCAATTCTCTGTTACCAAAACAGCATCCCCACGTGCTCTTGCACATGAGGGTAAACTCGTCATTTTATTGTTTTGGTCTATTTTAATTCATCTTCATCTTCCTCATGGGCTAAACCCATATTCCGGCGACCTTAAACCCAGAATCCGGCGACCAACAAGATGAAATTCAATGAACTAAAGTTCAAATGTCATTCTGCAAAGTTGTACAAGGAAAACGTTATATGAATAGCTTGTTCATATTGATACAAGTTAAAACAATAACAATAGGGGCAACAACCATTGTTGGAGAACTTGGCGAATGATTAACAAAAAACATAAAAAATCTATCATCTTTGGTGGGTTTAGAAAATGCCTATTTCGATTATCATAACCATAGTCATTCCCATTTCACACGTTCTCTTTTTAGCCAATCTTTCTGAATTCACCCAATCAATGTTTTTGAGAAACCCAATCCAAATTGACAATTCATAATTAAATGGGTAGACATTGCCAACTCAAATTTCTAGTGCAGTTTCTGTATATCCCTCTGCCTGTATATTTATAAAGAATAAATGTTTATCGGCCAACATATGCTAATCCCTGTTCTATCATGAAAACTCTTGTAGTCAATATTTTATTCATTTTGCAGAAGAATATTCAGTTCTAGACGCTTTCCAGTTGGCCCTATCTGTTTGTTTGTAAATCATTATATGTACTTCTTACTCTTGCCAATAAATAGGTGTTACAGACCTGCATTTTTATTGCCTTTGATACCTCTGTTATCTGTATTTGTTGTATGCCATTTGGTGCTCATCTCAAGTCTTTATTTATGCATTTTCTCAGATATCTATGGTGAGTTTGGGTATAGAGTCACCCTTGAAGATGAACCAATGTAACGCCGGATGAAGCTCATAAATTCTGTTATGATATAAGTACAGTCCTCATGTTAAGTTTGTATGTAGTTTTATAAAAATTTCATCGTTTGCAAAATTCAGTTGCAAGCTATTAAGTATACAATAGTCACTATTATTATTATTATTATTATTATTATTATTATTATTATTATTATTTTGTAGTCAGCTATTGTCGATGCATGTTTTTTAAATGTTGGCTGAAATCTTAATGGAATGGAGACCATTACTAGCTAGCAGTTATAATCAATTTGGATTCTACCAGTGAAGCACAAATATATGTGTTCAATAGCCTTTGGAGGTGCCCAATTGTTACATGTAGAAACCAGAATCTTATGACTAATGTAAATAGGAATGCCTTATGTGAGTTGAAAGTTTGAAGACAAGTAATATACTATTAAGGTTTATAATTATATAGTCAACAATTGACAAAATGATATTGCTGGTTATTTGTTGCTTCATTAAAAAATGTTATCTTGAAGAATAAAAAATAACAATCAATAGTTTGAGACTAAAATGTTAAATAAAGTTGGCAATCAACCGGTTCAAAGGTAGATTAGTCATTAGTCAATAGTCAATAGGTGGATTTCTATTTACCACATTTTCAATATGATATCAGTATGTATATATGATTGTATGAAATCAATTAAGTAATGGTGTCTTTGGAGTTTTCATAATCATCTTACACAATTTTGAAACAGATAAGATGACAAATATGGATTTAACTTACAATAAGATGCGAGAGGATCGAGACAAGTCTTCGAGTATGCAAGCTTGTGCCAGTTTAGAACAAGTTGGCGTGTTTTAATGTGATAAATATGAAGCTATAAAAGGATGATCAAACCAAAAGTTAATGATTAACCGAAGAAATACACTGCATGTACATGACATACACATAAGTTCTTACAACAGATATTATTCATACGTGTAAGTGTGTAACGTACAATATCAATATGAACAAGCTATTCATATAACGTTTTCCTTGTACAACTTTGCAGAATGACATTTGAACTTTAGTTCATTGAATTTCATCTTGTTGGTCGCCGGATTCTGGGTTTAAGGTCGCCGGAATCTGGGTTTAGCGCATGAGGAAGATGAAGATGAAATAAAATAGACCAAAACAATGAAATGACGAGTTTACCCTCATGTGCAAGGCACATGGGGAAGTTAACAGACTTTGACTAATAGAGAATTGGTCAAAGGGACTGATTTGGCATTTAAAGGCCAAGGTTTGGACTCACCACGATGAATATGCCGAGTTCCGTCCCATCGCGATCCTTCGAGCCAAGTTTAGGGACCAACGGTGTATTTTAGTCTTAAATTTATAATGATACTCAATGTTTTTTTAACACATTAATATTGTACAGGTCCTTCAGGTTCTTTCTAAAGTGTGCCAGGTGTATCTAAAAGATCCCGAGTTCAGTGACGTGGAATGGATGAAGGTTGGTACTCAAACTGCAATAGCCCTTGGATTAAGGATTTTTGAAAACATAAAGTATCTAAGCACACACTTACCCAAACACCTTCCATCATATAAGCATAAACAGCTTCTATGTCCAAACTCAAATTAATTGCATAGTATCTATATGTTATTCTCATGATTTCTACGTTTTTGTCTTCTGCAGTTTGAGATTGTAACGGAATGAGCAAAATCAAGAACGAAATGCCTATCGAAACAGAGGGGATTTGACACTGAGTACACCGACGGTGGTACTGACGATGGTAGTGCCACTTAGGTATCATTTCAGACCCCCACAACAAGCTATTTTACGCCACCGATATTTAATTCCCTAAATTATTGAACTTTTTATTCATGCAGGCAAACATTCTTGCAACATAAATTTGTACACTCTTGGTGGAAATTGGCCTGGCCTTGTACCTATTACTTTTCTTTTGAATGTATGTTATGTAACAGGGAGAATTGGCGCCGTTTTACCTGACCGTGTTGGAATGGTAACATGTTCACATCGTTTTCAGAAATCTTTTAACCCAAGGTTTTAAAAAGTGAGCTTACATTTGGGCGTGCAATACTTTTGTAGGTTGTTGCCATAAAAAAGGATGATTTGCAGTAGCTAATGCAGATAGGAACGCTGAAATAAATAACAAAACAAACTGCAACTTTAAATGTTTTATGATGGCGCTAATCTCAAGTAAGCAGCAATAACGACACTTTACTCTTGCACAATGTGATACTTTTGTTTTTGCAACTTCAGTTAACAATCATAGTTTGATACTTTTATGGTCTCGCATGTTTCTTTCATATAATGTTAAATTAGACAATCATAGTCTGATGCTTTTTAGACAAGGAAGGAAAGCATATGCCCACGCGGCACCAATCTTGAAAATGCAAAATGTCAAGTTCCTTGGTATTGTTTCAAGCAAACTAAGCCAACAACAGTTGCGCTACTGGATATTGGTGCCATCACGCATACAGGTTTGGTAGATTTTGGCACTCACAAAGACGAATACATGTAGTGTTAATAATTCAGTTACTGTTGGCTAGGTAACGTCATTAGGTTCCAGTTGATAATGTATGCTTATATCAACCAAACAAACAATATGTCCAAATGATTGTATAAAAAAAATTTATGTGCTTGCAAAGGAGTTTCTATGAATTTAAGAAACATGTTACCAAAGGGCTTCATAGAATGTCTTAATCATAAACTTCTAAGCATCAACAGAGCCCCCTGCTAACGCTGCTGGCTACCATGCTCGTTTGTATCAAACATACTCCATGCTTACCAACTAGGACTCTGGCTAATAGAATGGTTCAGTGGTAGAAATATTTGTATCAAACATACTCCATGCTTACCGACTAGGACTCTAGGAGTTGCCCTCTGAATAAGGCCCATTCAAAGGCTATCAAACAACCCCTTAAAGTGTTTAGCCATGCATCAAATAAAAAATAAAGTTTGTGACTTTAGGAAGACAACAATAAAACTTGAGTGGCTTTTGTGACCAAAACGAAGTTTGAGTGACTTTATTGGAACAATATTGAAACTAGGGGTGTTCAGGATCGGGTAATATCCACATTAACCGAAAACTGAAACCGAACCGAACCGAAAAAAACTAACCCGAATTCCTAACCGAACCGAACTAAATATTCGGTTATCGATTTGAATATGGTTATGGCAACGAAAACCGAACCGAAACCGAATTCTTATAAATATATATTTTTTCTATGTATTTAAAACACTTTTTTTAGTATAAATATAACATTTTTCATGTATTTATATGAAAAAAAATTACTAAAACTCTTTTTTAGTATAAATATATCATTATTTAAGTTTGAAAATAAATTTTGTACTAAAAATAATAATAATTAAAAAAATAATAATAATTAAAATTAGACTAAAATACACCGTTGGTCCCTAAACTTAGAAGGAGGATCGCGATGGGACTAAACCGGCATAATCATCGCCACGGGTCCAAACAAGAGAATTAAATGCTGAATCGGTCCCTTTGACAAATTCTCCGTTAGTCAAAGTCTCATAGTTAAATTGTGCCTTGCACATGAGGGTAAACTCGCTATTTCATTTTTTTTGCTCTATTTTATTTCATCTTCATCTTCCTCATGGGCTAAACCCGTTTCCTAGAACCTTAAACCTGAATCCGCGACCTTTGTAGGACAATCATATATATTGGTGGTAGTATGAGTGTGTAAAAATATTTCTAGTTTCAGATATTTTTAAAAAATCCACCGTCCTTGGTAGTTTCTATAATGTAAGTAGTTATTAGTGCACTATTTCATGAAGACATTGTGTATAAATCTTTGTTGTTAAAATGATCATTGGTTCTCATTTGTTGTCCGTAGGGTGTATTTCTAGTCAGTACACGTAATCTTGGTTCAGTATAACAATTAAACTTGATAGTTGCGACTTAATATTTCTAACTATTGGTAGGCTTGTTTGACAAGGCTGTTAGTTTTTAGAAGGTTTGTGGTTTTAATTAACATTCAAGTGTTTTGGTTAAATTGATAAAAATTGATTATTCACTTCAATTTGTGCCATATAGCAAGCGCTTTTTGTTTTGTAAAGCGCGAACAAGATGTCGGTGTCGGTGATGTTTGAGACACTGTTTTAAAAAAACAATGATAGGAATATTTCGATGGCTAATTTTTCTATTCTATTGGTTTTGAAGTGTGTATTATTCTTCACATTGTGCAACCTCACCTATTTTCTTCCCGCTTCTTAAAAGTTAGAACACGTTAGCTATACTCATGTACATTTGATTGGTGTTTGCATTTTGGAATCCTCTTTTCTCGTTGTACAATAGTTTTACTCGATGTATCAAATTTTGAGTGACCAACCGCTAAACGTGTTAATTACTTTACTTAACTTTTAAAAAAGAATTTTTTTGTTCCGAGGTTGCAAAGCCAAGTTCTAGATGAACAGTATTACAGATTAATCTAAGTTGCTGTTTTGGTTTCACATTATTGGAAACCAATGCTCTTAGTTTAGCAAAACAAAATTTTCACAGGGGTGTGAACAAGGTCTTTAGTGATAGATACCGCTTCCTAAACAATCAAACTGAAGGAGCAAAAACCCATATTCCACCATTTAATTTTTTTTATCCCAACACATGATAACTCTATCGCATCGAATGTAACAATGGTCACCAAATGGAGATCAACACCAGATGTGGCCAATCAAAAACCTGACACTTCGTTGTTGAAGACACAAATGAAAACAAAAGTAAAAGATTAGAAGTAGAACATACACACTCATACTACCACCAAACTCAGACCTGACACTTCGTTGTTTTCATAAATGCAAACTTACGACTCATACTACCACCAATATATTACGATTGTCCTACAAGGGTCGGCCGGATTCTGGTTTAAGGTTGTGGAATCAAGGTTTTACCCTGAGGAAGATGAGATGAAATAAAATAGAGCAAAAAATGAAATGACGAAGTTTACTCACGCAAGCGACACCCTAACCTTAACAGATTTTGACTAATGTAGAATTTGTCAAAGGACCGATTCAGCATTTAATCACATCGTCTTGTTTGGACCCGTGGCGATGATTATGCCGGTTCGTCCCATCGCGATCCTCCGCTACAAGTTTAAGGACCAACGGTGTATTTAGTCTTAAAATTATGTAATTGTGTTATCTTGCCTTCGCTTTTGCTTATAGGGTTTGGTTTTCGGTTCGGTTGAGTCAAATTGAATTGATTCGGTTTTCAGTTGACCTGTAAATTTTTTTAACCGAACTAACCAAACCGACAACCCGATAACCGAACCGACGAACACCCTAACTGAAATTTGGTTTTATTTAATGAAATTCACCCAAAAATTTATATGTTGCTGACAAAAATATGTACGCAATTTAATTGGAGTTTTGCTCCAGATACATAATCAGAATTTTTAAAAAATTTACATATTCAACATTCATAAATAAATTGAAAAAAAAAAGGAATGATAAAACCATAAATATATTACATTAAATTCAGAGAATACATATCATGGTAGTCTCTTTTAAATCCATAAACCAAATCCATTCGAAATATCTTAAATTAAAAACTAATACATAGAAATTAATCATTCAGATTCATCTTTTTCATTTGGAAGTTGATAGGGTAAATCATCATCAGCTTTTGTCTTGTTCTTAGGTGTTTCAGATGGTTGATCTGTCTAGTAACGAAGAATATTCCGAACTTTTAAGGTTGTTGCAGGGGTACCAAGTCCCTCAATGATCTCATGTTTCCTGTCAAGTATCAGAAAATATGTTAGTTAGAAGTAGAAGTGGTACACAGGTCACAACGGATTTGGATTAGAAAAACAGGTTTTTTAATCCAACCGAGTAGGGCCGCTACCTTTTTTGCCACTTTACTCCATCAGATACGACTACAAATACTACTATGTTATTACTTATTACACAACACATTCTAATCTTTTGGTAAACTGATTAGGAGGCTTTGATAATTAGTTGTAAAATTTAGGTGACCTACAACATTGCATCATAAAGTGACAAGCTTGACCATATCAAGGATCCTAGACTTACATGCAATACATCGACGCATCGAGATTTAGGCAAAAGACCATCCCAAGCCCTTGGTACAGCATCATCACCACCTTCATCATCAAATATAATATTCCTACAGAAAAACCAAAAGGAACATAGTAACTCAATTTAATTACAATTTACAAGATGACAAATTAGGACAAAGATAAGTTATAATATGAAATGGATAGTTTGTTTGGTGCACAGAATGAAATTTAAAAGGAATGGAATGTACAAGGTAATGCAGTGAGTAAACTGTGTTTATGTGCTTTTTAATTTATTAAAATTAAAGAGAGAAAAGAAAAGAAAAAAGGCATGATAATATTAAATAACTTTTTATACAGTATCTAAATATGTGTGTAAAAGTTATGTGTTATAGTTAATGTAATACTTAACAAATAATTATACTAAAAACTAAATAATATTTAAAATTCCAACATAATCACGAAACTATACAATAATATGACTGATAAAAAAACTAGTTATGAATTTATGTTTAAGAAATATTATTATTTTAATTCAAGTATTAAAGATATTATACGTTTCGGGATTACTGAAGTTTACAGAGACAAAGAAAGGTTTAAGTGCTGAGTTTTCATTCCATTACATGATGGCATGGAAAAAAGAACAGCCCTAAGTCATGGAATGAGAATCAAAAAATTGAATAGCAATTTTAGAGAATGACTCATCCATTCCATTCTACTACTTGAACAATCGCAAACCTTTTGTGATCCCTTCATAGCAAGCAATGCAAGAAAAAATACCTAGGTAAACATTTCCTGTGGTATGACGTTGGACATCGCCTGCAAACAGCAAATTGGAAATCTTTCACCTTTTCGTTTTCTGTTTGCTTACAGACAGCACATTTGTGAGCAGGACAAATGAAAGGATCCCTCCTAGCAATCATGTTTTC
This sequence comes from Chrysanthemum lavandulifolium, assembly GCA_022545495.1. Lineage (NCBI taxonomy): Eukaryota > Viridiplantae > Streptophyta > Magnoliopsida > Asterales > Asteraceae > Chrysanthemum > Chrysanthemum lavandulifolium. Next base: position 33,915,829 of record CM040242.1, read on the forward strand.
AAGAACTTGTGGCTCAGCTTCATTGTCCTTTGTAGCAGCTTTGCTACACATTTTGGGTGATAAAGTGACCACAAGTTGCAGCACTACATTGAAAACCTGCATATAAAACTACCATCAGAAAAAGCAAGACAAAAGGGGCGAGTATCGTAGCAATGGAATAATGGCATCTCTATAGTTTATGCCAAAACACTACATCTAGCGTAAAAGCACAAGATTTCAAAGTGTAATGCTTACAAAAAGACTGCAACTAATTCAGTGTCATAACTGATGAGCAGTACTGCTTAAAATCAACAAATTTGGTGCTTGTAATTGTCTATTGTAACATTTCAAATTTCTAGCTTCTCACTAGTTTATATATAATTTTGCCGCTTAAAAAAAACCAAAAAACAAAAAGCAAAAAAAACAAAAAAACCTCTAGAATTTCCATTTTGACCTTATAAGAATCTTACACCTTTATCGTACTTGAGCTAATTCACATAATGTATAACATGAAAAGTTGACTTAACTTATATAATAAAAAATTCTCGTTGTCCATTGACACCTTTATAACGAACCAACAAATATATATGATATCTTATTATTTTATTAGAAATGAAGGTAACGATATTATTAATGAATTCTCGTTCAATTATTCTAAGAGAAAAACATAGCATTTTAAAATAGTTTTAGTGTAAACACAAATCCACGCATAAACTACCTGGTATAAAAGTTAGTGACTACATCACAGATAGTCTAACATCATTTTCATTCACCCTGATCAGCTAGTATCAGTATCTGGTTTATGACAATTTGTTGTGCTAGTAAGGAGAAAACAAATCACTCCAAGGACTAAACATATTAAAAAAATTTGCAAGGGCCAACAGATATGCCACCTGTGGAATATCCACCCTTTTTATCTGTTTGCCGGAGTAAAAAGAAGATTACAATCTAGATAAAAAAGAGAGTCGCAAAGTGACCTTTTTAAAAACAAAAATAATCAGAAATAAAGAAGTTTCTTATCAACACTTCTAGCAAGATCCAAAATCTCTCTCAAGCAGACCAAGCCGATCATATAAACGTATGTTTAAGATCCACATAAACAAACTATGAAAAAAAGATTGCCTTAAGTATTACATACCTCTGTATTTGAAGATTTATCCGAAGACCCTAGTTCACCACAAACAAAGCATTGGTGCAGATTATATCGACAATTCTCACATTTATAGCGTTTCTACAAAATGATACAGATACGATAGGAGAAGAGAAAACCAATGTGAAAATAAAAGACGGTGAGAAGAATATTTAAGAAAATGAGACACATTGATATCATCCCAAAAACGCATAAAAGGTTTAACACACCCTCAGTGCTTCAGGAGATAGACAAAGAGAATCACAGTTGGAATCTTGTGCCCCCGCAGATTCTTTAGTTGCATGAAATGACCTAAAACATTTCCCTTCGCAACTGCAATGTACGACAGAATCCATCAGAAAAACATAAAATGAAGATAATGCAGGCAATTGCTTCATCATAGGGAAAATGGTGGGGCGTGTGGGTTGAGTAACAGGTCGACACAGATTCAGATCAGAACACATAAGTATTACACGAGTCAAATGTTTTGGGTTAACCCGTCAATAAATTTTTTCCACTTACCTTGATATATCTAACTGAAGTACTTAATATGAACACTTTCCTTTATATATAATAGATATATACAGTATTGACGTATTAAATTTTTTTTATGGCTCCGCCCCTGCATAAGGGGATTATTTAAAGCAATAACAACATGAGGTGATAAGTATTACGTACCAGAGAAGTTCACCACCATTATCGCATATGGCACAAACTGAATCGAAATGATCTGCCTCATCATCGGACTCGCTATCTTCAGTATCGCATATGGCAACTGAATCCAAATGATCTGCCAGATCATCCCACTCGCTATCTTCAGTATCACACATGGCAACTGAATCGAAATGATCTGCCAGATCATCCCACTCGCTATCTTCAGCGATGAAGTCATCATCTTGAAGTTCACCTTCGGTGATAATCATTACTGCTATAAAAGAAAATTTATATATAAACACACAATTAAGCAATATTAACACTATACACAAACGACGACAGATAATATCGTGAAAAATCAACACAAAACTAATTTAATTCGGCTGCGTTTTCAATCAATCATACTAGAGGTGGCAGGTGAAAAAAATGGGCTATTATGGGCAAATTTTTAAAATATTCGGGCACATTTAGCCATTTTTTTTAAATGCCATATAAAAGTTAAATGGGCATTAATGGGCTATTAATGGGCCATATTTTTTTAGTAGTTTTAGGTTTGTTTTAAAGCTGTTAGCACTATTACTTAGGGGTGTTATTCGGGTTGACCCGGTCGGGTTCGGGTCAAATCGGGTCAATTCAAATCAGGTCGAGCCTTAAAAAAACATACCCGACCCCGACCTTGTTTAGGACTCGGGTCAATCGGGTCAGGTCAATTCGGGTTCGGGTCCACCCGAGTATTTTTACATTGTAAAAGGGTTGTTGAGCCGGGTTAGTCGGGTCAAGCTAAAAAAACATACACAAACCCGACCTTGTTTAGAACTCGGGTCAATTCGGATTGACCCGAATATAATTTTGAACCCGATTGACCCGACCCGAATTGACTTGGGTCAGCCCGAATGACACCCCTAGCTATTAGTATAACATGAGCTCGTTTGGCCATGCCCATTTAAGCCCGTGCCCGGCCGGCCCGCCCGTTTTGCCCCCTCTAAATCATACAAAAAAAAGTAGATAAAATAGTAAAATCAAAACATAATAGATAAAAACAGTAAGATCGCAACAAAAAAGCTATGAAATATCAATAAATCCTGAATATCAACAAAAAAAAGACACAATTTTTATACGACTAATTCATATATAAAAACAAAATTAGGGCTTAGTGGCTTACAACCCCTATATATCTGTCAAATCCCTAATTTCACCGAAAAAACGCAATTTTTTTTTTGTTATTGATGCAGTTTAGAGAGTGAATTGATGATGTATATATTAAAAGAATTAGAGTATGTGATACCTGTTTCTGGGCAAGGAAGATGAAGAGTTAGGGTTAGGGATACGGTTAGGTAACGATGATATACTTTTTGAGTTTTGAGTTTGGTCTTTCTTAAACATAAATGAGAACCACAACAAAAGTGTAAAGTTGGAAAAAGTAGTCTAGTCAAATCAAATATCAGTATGGCTAAAGTAAAAGTAATGAATGTCCTTGAAAATCAAATATTTTGCTGTGCATGTTGGATGTGATCATACGTGATATTATCTAAAGTTTTATATAAAACTAAAAGGGTATTCACAAGAACGGCGCGATAGATACCCGTGATTATTTTACATGAAGCAATCCGCCATGGTCATGCAGAATGCTGTGGTGAGGAGATTCCCGGTGGTGGTGGTGTAACATCACTTGATGGATATGTCCATGGGGTTGTTTCACTCATGGTGGTGGTGTAATTGTTTGTGTTTTGTGGGTATTTAAATAAAATGGTACATTACAAAATAAAATGCACATAAAGACCTTTAAATTTTAAGTTGTAACATATGTGTATGTATTGAACATTATGTAGACCTTTTATTAAAGGGCTTTAAAAGTTCTTTACAACAGATTGACCATTTTGTAGACAGCGACTTTTATTACAAAACGACGACCATCACAATTAAAAAGATTGACCAATATCACAACAACATTTACTAAATGGCTTGTTATTTCTTAATAAAGAAATGTTTTTGTCTTAAAAATTTTAAGACTACTTTATATGTAAAGTCCCAAACCTTTATAAAATAAGATAGATAATTTTTAGACTAAAATACGCTGGGTCCCAAATTTGTACTCACAGATCATGATGGGACAAACCTGATTTTCATCGCCGAGTCCTCGACCAATTTTCGTTAGTCAACGTCTCGTTATTTTCCCACGCGACTTGCATATGAGTGCAAATGGTCACTTCATTGTTTTAGTTAATTATTTTGGTGGTTCTAAGACAACCTAGTGAATAACGTATTTAATCAATAAAATTATACCATCACCACCACCACCCTCCTTTATCTCTTTTCCGCTTCTCTCTAAATTTAGCTTCTATAAAATTAACACCATCACTATTCTCAAATCTCATAAACTCCTCCACAAAAACATAATCTCAATCATACACCATCAAAATTCTCTCTAAAATTAACATCATCACCATTTTCAAATCATGTAGGTTAGATTAAAGACCCAAAAAATTAACCCCAAAAAGTTCTCATTTAAAACAAACTTGCTAAGAAACCCGAAACCGCCAACATTGTTATCAAGACGCCTCTAAGAATGAGGAACGCCAATGAGTTATAAGGTCAAGGATTCACCGGTTCGTGAGTATAGAAAACGAGGTTTTGGTAAAGGAAATTAAAGGTACGAGATTGGAGAATATGTGCTTTGGATCTAACTAATTGTGAGGTGATATTGATGTGGATGCTTCCGGACTTTGTTTATAAACCGATCAAAACCGCAAGATTTATGTGGTCCGTATCGGGTTCGGTCTTGATTCGCAAGGGAAGGGTGTTTGTTTGTACCGGCATCACATCGATTAGGATTCATCATGCTAAGGGGACTAATTTTATCTTCGGCGCCCGAGTCGGCCCATAATCGAGCGTAGTTCGGGTCGATTTGCACCTTACCGCTTGTGTTATGATGGGATCGAGAATGATATCAAGGAGTCCAATCTATATGCCGACACCGGAGTCGGGCAAATGTGGATGATTTCCGGGTCATGAAATGCTCGACGCCAAATTGGTCAATTTCCAAAGTCAACGCATTGATATCGTAAAATTTGAACTTGGAAAGTTTTATAGAACTAAAGTATCTGATTCTATGTTTCTATCAAACAGGTACACCTCTTTTTGAAAAATTAGTTTTTTGTCAAAGCAAACATTAAATTATATTTTAGTGTTGTGATTTCCCCTCATTTTATTTGATTGTATATGATTCTTTGGTTTTAGCGAGTTCCTTTCTTTTTATTCGATTGTATATTCGTTTGCTTAATCTTGTGCCCACTCACTATTGATTGAATGGGTCATGACCGATGAAAGACATCTGTAGCATTTAGTTGCAAATTCCTTTCTTTTTATTTGGTTGTTTATCCGTTTGCTTAATCTTGTTCACACTCACTATTGAAAATGGTGATGATGTTAATTTTAGAGAGATAATGGTAATGGTGTTTAATTGAGATTATGTTTTTTTGTGGAGAAGTTTATGAGACTTGAGAATAGTGATGGTGTTAATTTTAGAGAGAGAAGCAGTAAAAAAAGATAAAGAGAGGGTGGTGGTGGTGATGGTATAATTTTATTGATTAAATACACTGTTAGTCCCTGGTTGTACCAAGCATTCACCAAAATAATAAACAAAACAATGAAATGACCATTTTGCCTTCATGCAAAGCACATGGGGAAAATAATGACGCCGACTAATGTAAAATTGGTCATGGACCCCAACGATGAAAATGCAAGGTTCATCCCATCATGATCGCGTGTACAAGTTTAGGGACCAACGGTGTATCTAATTTTTAAGTATCCATTTCCTAACTTTGTCTCATAGACTCTCTTATTCACTACCACACGTCTCATACTTTGCCGCTCTAGTGCTTTTTATCGCTATCATTTTATATTTCGCTATCACTTTTACAGGGTTAGATTGTTTCGGGTCAAATTTAACTTATCGGGTCAACCCGATAGCTCGATAGCTCAATAGGCTCGGGTTAAAGTCTTAATCAGTTTGCTATCGGGTTAACCCGATAAACTATAGTGACATTCTATAATTTTAATTTTTAAAACTAAATCTCTTGTCTAGTTAGTTAGTCACAGTTCCTAATTACTAAATTTGCCACAAAATATGAGAAAGTGCATCTTCAAATTTGGTTATGATTGCTTTGCAAGTTTGCAACAAGAATTTTTTTTTTTTTTTTTTTTCGCTTCATCTTTTATTTTCGAGGATGCTACGCTAGAAACTCTTGAAGTGTTTGATTTAGGTGTTTCGGAAGAAAGTGATACAACCTTTAATCGTCTAGTTTATGTAAGCGCATACGAGTATCTTTTATACTTATGTATGATATCGATCCCGTACATGTCTGTTACTATGAATACATCATCAAACATTTTAGATAGCTTTAATAGTTGGGTCCAATATATTTGGGCTAGTTGACCTACATACTCTATAGTTTTTGTTGACTGATATCCGTCATTAATGGATCAAACCTCTCATTACTAAAACAAGGATTGCCCCGAACCGCCGCAACTTGATATTTATCAATATACATGTATTGCGTTAAATTGTGAAGAAACCTGTTGATGTATTGACCTCAGAGAGCGCATGGATCACATACAACAAGAACGAAACTAACGTTATCACATGATGTGAGCCAAGATCTTTCTCCGAGGTCGAGAACGCAGCTTGCTTTGGTCGAGCCCGCAAAAAGACGTTAGAATAAACAATTCTTTTCTATGAAAAGTATTTTCAATAATTCTTTGCTTTCATCTGAATTGGGTTTTAGAGAATTTGATATTTTGGATCTGTATGAAAATGAATTGTTGGTTAAAGTGTATATAAAAGAAAATGACATGTGATGGTTTTTCATAAGTGTCATGTTGTGATGAGCAAGTGGAAAAATATACTAGCTACATGTTAGCTTTAAGCATTGTCAACATAGCATGTGTTATTTTCTTTAGTGGTATATGTGTAAGGGTTGTAAATGTAAAGCTTTTAAAAGTTTATATATTTTAATGTATGGATACTTACGTAGCATTTAATAGGTATAAATACATATTTTTGTCAACGTTTCGTACGGGAAATGTAAGCTAATTGGTTGCTACTTGTTGTAGTTTGTCTCGTATTGGGTTTTGTTATTGTGTATATAAATAGGCAGATTAGGTCTTATAACTATCATCTACTTTTCTCTACCATTAACCGCCTACATCTTTTCCATCCATGGTTTTATGTGTTTGATTGTAAGCATCTCCAAATCAGGGCCGCCACCCCTAACCTGAATGAGTTGAAATACCAATCCGGTTCAGATGCATTGCAAAAGTGCTTTAAGTTCTTCTTTACCCAACAAATGACTGAGGAGGAGGGTTTCATTCAAAAGCTTGGTGAGGAATGCAACGATCTGCGCAGGGAGATTGACAAGGAGGAAGAGTATGTTCAAGAGCTTTAGTCTTTTGGCCCGTTTCATGATGTTGCTCCTGAGATCATTGAATGCATAAATGAAACTCTGGAAAGGGAGCCGATGTGCTTATGAATCGGTGGTCAGGCCGGCCGAGGCGTGGAGGGCATGAAGGAGAAGCAAAGGCATATCACTGTCATGGATTTCAGTGATTAGATTTGTGTGAGGTTTCAGTCTTTTGTGTTTAGGTCTAGATAGGAATGGTTGTCAAGCTATCTATGTTGGGTGTTTGTTAAGAATAATGTGTATGTGTATGAAGTCTGTGTATGTTGATGGGTAGTTGTAGGGTGTTCTGTTGAAGGTCTATGTGTGTTGGGTTTCTGTATGTTGTAATCGTCCCCATTTATGTTAATACTAGGAAGTGTAGTAGGCCTTATGCATGAGATATTTGAAGATGTATAAATGTTAGTTTTTAAGACGTTATCTTAATAATAGAACGCGCAAGACTCATATGCTATTTTGTATCGAGACAAATTATGCAAAATTACACATTCATTGGAACATACCTACTTAAGATCTTGATAATAACGATTTTTTTTCTAAATAAACCGCGATTCTAGCAGAGCCTAATAGAAAATACGCAAGTTAAATAAAGGAAACCCCATTTGAAGTAGGTATTTTACTTTTTCCTAATGAACCGCGCATTCTAGCAAAGCCTAATAGAAAATGAGAGATGATTTGCACTGTAACACCCCCAAAATCACAAAGTGACAGCGGAAGACTAATTGGGGAATTACATAGAGGATCATAGTCATAAGTTACAGAAAACGACTCTAAAGAGACGTTTTTAATAAAAGTTTGTTACCATTTCATAAACTCGTTGTTCGTAACACCGTGGGATACCACATGTCTCGATGTTACATAAAAGATAGTTTAAATGTTTCAAATGATAACTTTAATTTAAACAACCCCACTTCTAGCGCCTCGTGACGCCCACTCCACACCTTCATGTTATTCTAATTTGTACCGAGATAAGCATGTTTAAAAGATCAACAAAATGTTGAGTGATATTCATAGGTTTAAATAATAAGTTGAACACAAGTAAAAGATGATAATTGCTTCAATACAATCACCATGGAAAACATAGATTATTATTATGCACTAAGCTCATGACACCAAACTAATCGCATACACCTAATTACCGTGTAAGTAATAATATTGCCCTCGAGATGGAATTGCCAATTCCATAGTTAACCAATATAGTGCGCCCGGTTATTTCCGATAACCGAGTCGGGTCGTTAATTCCCATAGTACTATCCACAATATTCGCTCACTAGCAAGTGATTAATGGTTCATGATGTGTGGACTTATGGCAGCAACTTAGGCTATAATAATAATGATCAGCAAAGATACGCTTTAAGAAAAGACTTGTGTTCTAGTTTATAGCATGCATCTCCCTCGCGGGTTTGAAATAAATAAGTAAAGGCGAGGCTATGAACTCACCTTAGCAAACAAAAGTCCGAGTAGTGTAAGGTCAAGTAGTGTGATCACGGCACCGCCACGCAACCTATAATTAGTATGGCAAGCCTTAGTTTATTATTTTCATTCATAGTTTAGTGTATTAAAAACGCTGAAGTATTCTCAAGAGTTTGTGTTTATTATCGCCAGTGGCAAACTTAAGTTAAAATAGGTTTCAAACGCTCAGAAGTTTTGGCTCTTGGAAAAGTGCTCACGATATAATTATATGTAAAATAATCATGACTAAAAAGTCCTCGGTTTGAAAGTAAACGAATGACTAGGTATTGAAAATATGTACAAGAAGAGTGATTGTGATGTTTATACTTGGCCGGTAATTTATAAATATTTACATCAAGTATTTATAATATAAGTGTTTATAGACTACGCTTATATTTATATATGTTTATATGTACTATATTTAATTATTGGGTGATATGTTAGAAACGTAAATGTTATGTTAAATATCTAGTTTTCGTGCTTTTAGTCATATATATATGAAAGTAAACTAAGTATTAGAGTTTTTAACAAAAATTGGGCATGACCCGATCGTAAATATTAGTTTTCCCTTATAAATCAAGTATTGTAAAAATAACTCAAGTCAATATATTTGTTATGATTAGTTACCCAATTAAATATGTTTTGTATTTATTTAGTTGAGAAAACAATTAACTCTTAATGACTCAAAATACTTAGAAAATTAATAACTCAAAAAGTGATGAGCACAAGGCTCGAACACTGTATCCCTACAATCCAAGGACAGCGCCCAAACCAAGGGACCAAACAATCTTTTGTGTTTTACTAGGGCCACTGTTGGTATGTATACTTGTTTGACTTAGTAGTTCCTTTTATAAATGTTCACAGTGAACATGCATATGCTATCCTTTCACTTTGTGCATGAGAATGGTTCATGTTTTATACGCATGAAACCTTAGTCCAAGGTGAAAATGAAGTACATAAAAATCGAAAACAAGCTTTAGTTAAGCAAAAATGAAGACCTTTCCATGACGAGCCAATACTTAAGCATACTTTAGATCCATGTTTTCTTAGTCGTTTTTAGTTCGAAAAACTCAAAATATTCTCAATTAATAAGGGTGTCGAATAAGCAAGCAAATAAGCACTAGTTTATATTTTTTTCGAGATGCTTACAAGTATTAACAAGTTCGAGAATACCACACAAGTTTTTAAACGCAAATCTTAGTTATCCTTGCATGTAAATAAATCGTGTATATGTATGTCGAGCAAGAAAAGTTTTTTTAAGGAACTCATTGTCTAGTTAAACATTAAGCATAACATGTTTGCACTTATAAGAAAACTCAAATGGAAGCACATGTTAAATGAGACCAACAAAATCTTTCACTCATACTTGCATTCATGTGTGTCGAGTGGTGTATATATAAAAAGACACATTCTTAGTTTTTGAAACTTAACAAAGTAATGAAAAAAAGAGAATGAGCTTAAAGTTCAAAACAAGAAAATGAAACACATGATAAAATGGAAGTTTGGATTCTTACAGTGGAGATGTGGTAGGATTCGATCACAAGGAAGAAACCAAGACAACTTGTATCCCAAAGAATTTTTAAACCCAAGGCTCCAAATATTAGCTTATAACCCAAAATACTTCCAAGCTTTCCAAAATCTTTGTGTTATGTTTTGTTTGTGAGAGTTTGATTTTCGAATGTGCATCAAGTATGTGTGTGTCGAGTGACCTTATAACAAGAAGATATAGATCTTGCATGACCCAATAAGCCATTGGATAATAGTGTGTATTGTGCATTCAACCCTTATGTTCATGTATTGGTAAGTAAGGTACTTGCTTTGATAAGTCTTGAAGGAATAATGTGCTGTTCGATGCATGCAAGAAAAAGGAAGAGTCTTTTGGCCTAAATAAACCTTGGTCACTAGGATGTTTTGCTCTTTAAGCTCAAATAACCAAACTCTAGTGTATAAAGTAGCTTTTTACAAATGTTTAGTAAAACATGTGACCCTATAAGTTTGAAGGGGCGGCACATTGGAATCTTTGAGGGAAACAAGATATTTGAATTTTTCACAGATTTCGTGTCTCGCTTGAAATTGAATGTGTGTCGCGGTGTGTCCTGGTTTGACGCTTTTTAAAACGTAATATATAATTTAGAGCACGCTTTTATAAAGGTAAAATAAATAAATAAAATATTAATTCTAATTTATAAAAATGTTTATTCGACTTTAGCCATAACTAATCGAGTGTCGAATGACGTTGCTCGTGAAGACAAGAAAATTTCTTGTGAGACCGATCCGCTATCAAGAATATTGGCATGATTAAATAAGACTACCTTGAGATGCATAAATTTCTATGCAATAAAATGAAGCGTACATGCTAAAATGTTCAACTTGGCTCAAATAAATTTTGATGAATGATCTAGTTTATTAATACGAAAGTTGACGATAGTGAATTTTACAATTGGTTACACGCACACTCCGATAAACGATCGTGACACTCAAATTTAGAGTGTTTGACATTTATACCTCACATTACGCTTAGTCATGTTGTTCTGAAAGGATAAATGTCTAAACACTTTAAATTGTTGTCTCAATCATTTTTTCATGGAAACAGACAAATCACCTCCCATAAAAAATACGCGAGACAAATAAAGGAAACCCCATTTGAAGTAGGTATTTTACTTTTTCCTAATAAACTTTACGTGTATATGTCTTTATGTAAAGCATTTAGATGATACTCATTTTGAATTAAAATAATTGTCATGTTTTAACATTTTGAAATCTTTTTCAACTTTAATTTAATATACATATACTCGATATAAAATCTATGAATATATTGATTTTAAATTTATTTTAATTATTAATATAATTTCATCAAATAATAATATTATATAAAACTACTTACGGTCAAAATTTAAAAAAATAATAATAAAAAATAAATAGAAATAAAATCTAAAAGTCAAAACAAAACAATTATTTTAAAACGAATAGAGTAATAACAAAATTATAAATAATATGGAGACGCGATACTACGGGCGACTAAACCTCATACATAATGCACAAAGTGTTTTCAGACTTATAAGCCAAAGCGTTTTATAAGCATTAAGATAAGACAACACAAAATATGAAAATATTTATATATTTATATCATATTTTATATATATGAGTTTACAAAAAGACGTAACATAAAGCGACATAAGGCATGATGTAATGGAATAAACAAGCCTCACGTTTTTGCCTCGCTATAGTGCGACTTTTAGAACCATGAGTAAATTGTTTTTTAAAAGATATATTATTTAAACTAATCTGTTACTAACATAAAATATTAAAAGGGAAGTGATTTACACACTCTTCAAATTAATTGACACATTCTAAATTAGAATGGTTTGACATTTATAACCTTATATCACTTTTACACAATTTCACATCGTAAAAATATAAATATCAAAACACTTTAATTTAAAGTGGTGTTAATCAATTTAAAAAATGTGCAAATTATTCTCATATTAAAACGAAAATCAATTTGACAGCAAGTCTTGTGCAACACGGCAAGACTGCTCTTTGCTACTGTATTCTTTACTATTGAGTATTGACCAAGTATATTGTATTCACCATGCTTTCTTTGAACCTTTTTCCTAGTCAAAAGAAATCTTTCATTTCCGTTAATAACATATTCTCCGATACCACGACACAGTTTTTAAAAACAATGCATATAACTTTTCACACGATTCGCACAATTTTTTTTAACTATTCATATTGTTTTCCTTTAATTAATAATTGGCAGGTATGTACGTAGTAAAGAGCATGTAATAAAGATCACATAGGGAGGACCAGGTATGTACATAGTAAAGAGCATGGTACGTAAATATTAAAATGATAAAGACAAGCTATAACCCTTGATTATGATCTTTTTGTTCTCTCAAAAGTCTCAATACAACAAAAATACTGTAAATAAATAAACAAATATGAAAAATCATTGTTAAAAAGAATAGAAATATACACCCTAGCTAGTAGTACCCATCAAAAGACCATAACCTCATTTAAAAATTACAACGCCCTCATTACAATGCCCAGGGACGGTTAGAGGTTTCCGCGGACGCCTTTAACTATATTTTCATTTTTCGATGAATATAATTAAAAAACATTAATTTTTTCTAAACGATCTTAAACGCACCCATCCATCGAAATGCTGCTTTATATTACTTGTTCTAAAAATTTCAAGACCCTGTAATATTCGATCTTGCCCGCCCCCGACAACGCCCTCATCCTGTCCTTTCATCACATCACAAACCATACCATAGTGTTGTGTTGACCACTACTTTCCCACATGCGTGTTCCGAATTCTACATTTCTCTTACATGATATTCCATGAACTAAAAATAATTTGATGGTACACCAACGCCGGGACGCCACCTTGGATGGAGCCATCCTTTTAGTTGTTGAAAATAATCCTACAAACAACATGAAAAAAAAACTGACCGTGCATAAAAGTTCATGGTTTATAAGTGTACTTTTGCTTTGATGTTTGTAATATATATAAGTATCAAATACTGGAATGAATAGGACCTCCTTTTTTTATAAAGGGGATGTTGTGCATACAATTTAAAGGAGACATATTATGTTGAAAGAAATTGATACTCTATATTGTATATTAGTGTTTTTATTATTTTATTTTTTTATAAAGCCATTCAATTAAAAAGAAGGGTAGCATGCACCAACACCAAAGCCCAAATCCAACATAATGGCAACAACCTACTACTACTACTACTAATAATAATAATAATAATAATAATAATAATAATAATAATAATAATAATAATAATAATAAATTAATAAATGTAATCCTAGAAAATAATAGCAACAACATAGACAGCCATCAAATCGACAAGTTTGAGTCCTAATGTTCAAGAAAACTACAAGATCCGAGGAAAACCGACATATGAACTCGTATACAAACTTCTTAATAAAAAATGAGTACCAGATTTAAAGCAAAAATAAAAGAAAGGAAAAACACAAAACCATCAATAGAGACCATAGAATTATCAAATTTGACTACTGATCAAGAAATTTAGCAACAACAAACTAAAATTTTGATATAAAAAAAACAAACACGGATATATGCGCAGCACACCAACGGTACCTTAAGGACACAAATGAAAAGTGAAAACCACAAGGAAAAATGTTTTCAGAAAAATGTTTTCAGAAAAATAAATATTAATATTTATATATGTAAGCAAAAATGTATATGTAACTTCACTTACAAATGTAGAGCGACGAGCAAATGTTTGAGCATGAATCTGTAAAAGGTAATAAAAAAATGTTTGTTAGAATGTTAGTATGTGAGAGAGAAGATGATAAAAAAATGAGTTCTTTGAAATGAAGATGGAAGTGCAAAGAAAGGAGAAATAATGGGTAAAGACAGGTAAACAGTGACAAACTAATAAGGGGGACGTGGCATAATTTTGAGGGGTATTTGATGCTGAGTTGTCAAATTTTTAGCCTACTACAGTAATTTTGTTCTTCTCTTTTATAATATAGGTAGATAAGCAGTGGTTTTTAAGTGTTATTAAGTGTTTGTTGGCTTTGTTCTTTGGTTGGTGTATAGTCTTAGTGTTGTGCTATTTTTCGGTATCATTACATTGTAATATACCTGTGATCGCACGTGTGGGTATAAAGTATGCCGAAAAGTTACATGTCTTAGCTGTGAGATGTTTTATGGAATCGTCCATACTTTTGAGAGTACTACTTGAAAGGTTGCGACACAGGCATGGGATAAATTGTTTTTTGGGTTTGTAGGTGGTGTGGTTGGATTATTATTTGTTACTTTTATTGTGATTGTAAGGTTGTTTGCGGATGATTTATTCGTTGGTCAAAGTATTTTCGATAGAGTAGACTTTTTTTCATTCTTTTTCGTAATGATTTATGTATGCTACTGCTGGGATCGACACATATGTCGTTGGCTATGCCTATGTATCAAAGTATGTAAGATTAGTCGTAGTAGTGATATTGCTGTTATGTGTTGTAGGCATTATTCTCGTATCTGTAAACGTAGTATAATAACAGTTGCAATTTTTTTTGTGTGGAATATTGTAAGTGTACAAAGCAGGGTCAGTTGGCTGCTTGTTAATGTATTATTACAGTTACAAGATCTTTTGAACATGAGCCTGTACAGACAACTGCATCATATAAGATGTAAACAACAGTCTTAACTTACGGCATACATTATCATTATTGCGCAGCGTAGTAACACCGCATATGTGTTAACTTACAACATACATTATCAGAATTGCGCAGCGTAGTAACACCACATATGTTCCTTGTTACAGATAAAACTACTCCTTACTTCTATTGCTAGACTGCGGTAACCTGTACAGAAATGTTATTCGCAGGAGAACTGCTCTAGTTACAAACGATCTATTACGGATACTGATATGCTAATGGTATTATCCTGTTTAGTCCTTTTGCACTTGGTTCCGATCGCTCAGTCGCTGCCTTTAGCGCTTGTCTCGCGAATGATACTTTCATGTCGTGTGTATTAGCGGTAAGTTGTTGCAGTTGAGAGCTAGTTTCTATGGTAACCGAGGTGGACGCTTGCAAAATTTCAGGCGAAGGAGGTGTGGTAGGCAGTGTGTGTTGTTGCAGTTGAGAGCCAGTTTTTGTGGTAACCGGGGTGGACGCTTGCAGCATTTCAGGCAAAGGAGGTGTTGCAGGCAGTGTGTCTATTGGGGGCAGCAACTCATTTCCTTTCTCTGTGTCGTCCTCATGTCCAGTTAGAAAAAGTACCTCATTAGTTGGTTGTACATTTGCACGATCAGCAACTGTGATCCAGTTTCCATTACTGCATCGAGTATGTACACCGAGTTTTCTTTGTTGACTCTGAGGCGAAATGCAGCTGAAATAGATGGGTGGTTCCTTCCAGTGCAGTGAGAACCAGAGGTAGTGTATACGGATCTATGTGTCCTTCTTCCGACACGACCTTATTGCATTCTGTTACGTTTGAGTGTGCCTCATTACTGAAACATGTGAGTATTAACGTTCCAGTGTTGTCGGAGATAGATATCCTAAAGCAACAACTGCAAAACATCGAAAGCAAAATGATTGGATCAGAATATGTGAAGGTCTGTTATGTAGTAGCGGACTCCTGTGTTCGTACTATCCTCTTTGTCGGTAGCAGAATACGTACCGGTAACCTTTCGGTTCTTGAGGATCTTGTGGTTGGCGGTGGCCGTGCGGCCGGTCGTCGAAGATTTTGTGACGATAGTCTCGACTGTAACAACCCGCATTTTCAGGTTACTTTTCATTTTTTGAAAAGTTACTATTCACTTTTACTATTCATCCCGTAAAAATTTTTATTTTTATTTTACTATCATGACAAGAAAGTTGATACTCGACAAGTAGTTCTGATGACGTACATTGAATCCATTCAGAACCGATTTCACAAAACCGTGTCCGAGAATTACTTTAGGGTTTAAACGTCATTCGAGCATCTCGATATGTCCATAAAACACTGTAAACATTAGAAATATGAAATTCTACCATTTTACGACAATTCCACAAGTTTTGGAATTTTACGTTTTCCAGTTCTGCGTTTTACGCAAATTACGCGTTTTTGACCCACGTTTCCAGCTTTAAGCAGCGTTTTAGCACCCAATGAGACTTATCACTCATTTTATATTTTTATATTGAGTATAATGATGATTTTCATCATTCCTGCAAGTTTCGTATTTTTACGATACCCGTTTTTACGTTTTATGGCTTAACAATTTATGATTGGCGTTTAACGGAACCAAAACACACTCTACAACCAAGATAAGACCAAGACTTATCACCTAGTTATCTTATCTCATTTTGACAGCCCATATGGGGGGGTGAGTCACCCTTCATGTGTCTTGATTTTATGCCTTAAGGTCTTAGATCATTACATGTGTTAAAACTTCCTTAGTAAGTTTTGACTAGTCTTCCAAACTAACCTCCTTAAAGGCATATAAATACCCCCTCCCCTCCTTATTTCGTCCCTCATCACTCCCCAACACACCTTCCATTGTTGATTTTCCAATAGCAAAGTATCCCAAGTTATCTAAGAAGTTCAAGTAACAAGATTACTACATCGAATCCTTAGCTAGTTTAAGTGATTTTTCTTGAGTTTTGATCCACTCAATTCACTTAAAACTTCATCACCAATCCTTCAAGAATACAAGAAGTATAGAAGGGTGCCAAGGTGTGTAAATATTACTCTATCAAAGTCCTAAGTGCTCAATCAAAGTCCTAATCCTTACTAGTTACTCATTTCTTGATTGAAAGCCAAAAGTTGTAAGAAACTAATCACCACCATCACTCTATTAACTCATGTTTATTATTCATAATCTTGTCAAATACATGCTATATATATGGTTACTATGTTGATTCATGATGTACATATACTCAATCACATGTTTTAATTCACATATTATCGTAAAAGTAACAAACTAGTAAACTAGTCATATTCTACATATTTGAAGCCATTAAAACCAACTACATATGGACTTGGTAACTTAAATATTATTGTAGATAAGATAAAAAGGTAAACATAGCAACTTGAATCACCCGAAATGGACAAACGAGTCAAAAGTTATGGTAAAGAGAAGTTAGCAAACCTAGAAACGCCGAAAAATGGCTACTACCTAATCTGTATAAAAATAAGTGGCACTTCTGGTTCGAGTCATCAAAAATTTAAAACACGAAAGTTGTCAGGAATGATGTTTTATGGCTACAATGGGGAAACTCGGCCTAAAAAAACCAAACGGTAACATTTTCTGCCTAAAATTTATAAAACAGTTTTTACCGACAAAAGTTAGATTTTCACAAGTTAAGATTATAGAGACCATGTTATTATTGTTGTTCCCATTTCACAATCGTATAAAACAGTTTAGAGCATTAAGTAAATTGATTGTGAGTAATGACTGAAATCAAATAAGTAAAGACACACTGATAAATTTTTCAACGTTTATATTCTTTATTAGAAATGAATCAAAATAATACATTACCCAAGTACTTGCGAAATAGTATTGGGATTGAAATGACAAGTATGGTATCTCCTCACTAAGCTCAGGCTAAGTCTGAGCACAACTACAAAGGAACCACTGAGCAATCTCAGGGACAAAGTTGTATTTGGAGGAGTGGAATATGGTCATGTGTGTGTTTTACAATTAATCCACAAGCTTAAAATCTTCCACTCCAACTCTTAGGCTATTTAAACAAGTATGGTTTTTAACTCTATCCTAGAGGACAACCGACAAAGTTATGTAAGACAAAATCTCGATGTATTTTGTCTCTCGCATTCTAAAGGCTATATTGGGTAAGTGATAAGGTCGCTTTCTTCAGTCGGTGATGACCGAGCCCGATAATTATCCATTCGTGAAAGTTGACTTTGGTTGATAAGGACTTCGCCTTATCTGCTCAAACTTATCCCGCCTTGTCCCGCCATTCTTGCCTTCATTGCCTTCGCCTTTAACTTCAGCTTTGTCTTCATGTAAGTAGTTTGTGAGTTTCGGATTCAAGTGAGTTTTGTCACCACCACCGAATCCACCATCTTCTTCTTGGCTCTTCACCCTTTAAGTTTCGCCATCGAGTGGAGAGATTTCTTCTTTGTCTCATCGAGTATCCTCAAGATAGCTCACCAAGAGACTATGCGCCAAGAACTTGTTAATGTTTAAAGGATTAAACACTTGGGGTATTTTCTATTCAAATCCTAGACTTAAGGGGTTTGGGTATTTACTGTTTTTTTCATCTAGCTTCTTCCTCATTGCAGCCATTCGACTGAGCATTTTTGAACTTTTGTCCAGCCTGACCCTTTTGAAGCTTTTTAGGGTCAATTCCAATGTTTTTAGCTACTACTTGTACCAGTGCTTATTTGCTTTTTCTTTCTTCCTCAGCCAGTTTATTTCTTTTGTCTTCTTTTTCAAGAAAGGTTGTTAGTCAAGTGAGTAAGCAGTCTTGTGTGTTGCCGATTACAAATGGAATCTTCTCGCACTGTGTGTTTGCATTATGGCTTTTCCTTTATCCCGGCTTGATGAAGAAAATGCTACCAATTGAGGTGTTGTTGTGATGATTGGTGGTGGTGTTGTTACTGTCATTGTCATTATTGTTGTTGTTGATGGTGGTGCTGATGAGATAGGAGTTGCTGAGGCTGGTTGAGTTGGCTCCCTCTCAGTGTGAGAGGAGTTTCTTCAAATGGCTTTATCCTCAACTGCTGTCGCAACATCGGTGAGAGCAAGAGTTGCTCGATATCGGAGGAGTTGGAGTTGCTTGACCTTTGAAGGTTCGGTATATCTCCGACCATGGCCTTGATGTCGGTTGTATCTTGTTGAAGACCGTGACATGTTCAAGAAGATTGGCCTCGAGATAACTCCAGATGTCCATTCTAGGCCCACGATTCCGTGCCATAGAAGACGATGCCTTAACCGATTTGTAACATGAGCATCCAAAGAACCCAGTGTTGTTTGAAGAGACTGAAGACTCTGAACATTTGCAGATTTAAGCATGTTGATTAGTTCAGCAAGGCTGGAGGAATGCTTCATGTAAGCTTCAGTAGCCTCCAACACTTTGGAGTTAAGTGCTGGGTCTTCTTTCACAAAGTCCTTTATTTCACAGCTTGGTGTGAGACTCCTGAAGGTTGTTGAGAAATTTCTTCAGGTTGTCATCAAGCCTTTAAAGATTATCATACATGAAATCCCTGTGCTCATCAGCGTTTGTATGGACAACAATAACCTCATCTTCATATCGGCATAGCTAGCAGCTGCTTCAACATGTTGATCCCATAAAGTATCAGTGACTCCAGAGTATAACTTTCTTGAGGCCTTTGTAATCCACATAACCAGTTGTCTTTCAGTCAGAGGAAGAATGTTGTCAAACTTTTAAAATTCCTCAGGACAAGATGAAGCATAGGAATCAGAGTCACGTTCATCAGGTTTAGCAGGTGACTCTTCAGTCTCTTGAGGATCAAGCTGATGCTCTTATTCTCGAGTTTGAACATCAGCGTCCATTTCTTCTCATGCTGAAAGTATTTCTTCCTCACCGCCGCCTAACTCTTCATCGTAAAATAGGATATCATTTACCTCAAGAATCAGCAATAGACCAAAGGTGGTATTTGTCCCTCCTAGTCTTTGTCCCCTGTGCCCTTCAAGCACCGTGGGCGATTCCTGCTATCCCTAGAAGCGGTGGCAGTGAGATCCCTATAAGCGGATTGTTCATTTCCTCCGAGTATTTGGGATCATTCTTTGGCCCTCGACAAAAGTCGTGATTGGCGAATGTCCTCCTTGGGCAGGAAGGCGCCCTCCCAGCCGAGTTGTTTGTTTCCTCTCGATCTTGGGAGTAGTAGTTGGGACCAAGGCACCGACCGTGATGTATCGTGTCCTTCGTTGTCACCGGGTAGATGATGTTTGGTCTCCTTTAAGGCCGATCGACTGGGCTTTTTTGCCTTTAGGCTATGCTCCGAAGCCTCAGGCCCCGAGACTTGGGTTTGGTCTTAGTCCCACCGAGACTTCCCTTTCTTTTTAGAGCAGGGTTTGAGACACTTAGTCCCTTTGGTTGTTTACATCAACCATATGGGCCGTCAATTCAATTTTAGTGACTGGGATGGGTCTTTTGAAAATTTGATTGACTCAGATACTGTAAAGCGGTGTATTTGTATTCACGAGGGTAATTGCAACCCAAGAACACTTGTAAAGCACATGAGACAAACCTAGGTACGAAACGATTTCGTCTAGTTTTGCTCAAGAGCTTGGTTACGAGATCACCGTAATGATCTCCCTATGTCGACAGTAATCCCCGACATCAAGCAATATGCCACCATTAATCGAATAGAATTAACTTGTTTAGTGGATGAGTGGTTCTCACGAGAACCCGAATCACAAATGTGAACAGGATCTTCCAAGCCGCAGAAATGAGTTCTTGGTGACCGGGTTCTGCCCATCTAAAACAATTTGCTTTAATTCATCCTTAATCGTGGAGGGTTCGGGATGGGCAACATAGTTACGAATTATAGTCTAACCTGTTGATGTACAAAAGTTTTATAGTCCAGGTGATCGACTTTTCCTCATTAAAAATACTCGAATTTGATGAGATATTCCCGAGTGGTCCGAGGTCGGTCTCATCGCAGAGGGTGTCGGTCATAGGTCATCTATCGCCCAAAACTCCCGAGGAGGTTTTGGCATGCAAATAGAAGGAGGCCGAGTAAAGGCTTGTTTGAGTGGGCGCTGAATAAAAACTTCATGATTCCCTTATAGGTCGGGACATCGGGGTATTCGAAAGTGCCTATAACATTGTTTGTTTTAAATTCAACATTATTAAGATCTCCTACCCAGTGAGGTGCAAACTGAAGAGATTGTGTTCTTGCCATTTCCATTAAAAGTTCTAAGGTTTTGAAAGGATTTCTTGACAAGAACAATCAAAGAGTTTTGAGTCTCTTAAGTTTTGTGATGAAAAACCTTTTGTAAATTGTTTACAGAGAAGATTTTACTGAAAACTGTTTTGAGGATTAAAGAAAACACAAAGATTTCTGGGTTTGAGAAAGTATTTTGATGTGGTTTTGCTTCGTAAATTAATTTGTGTGTGTTTATGAGGTTTTGAGGGGGTATTTATAGAGTGGTGAGGGGTAAAATTTTGCATAGATGAGGATTTGTAAAGTCGGTTTTTGAAAACGTTTCATTTACCTCATTTAGTGCCACCACCCACTACCCGCATAATTTCCCGTTTTCAAGGAACAATTGAGTGCACATAAAAGTGCATTTGCATAATAAAATATCCTTAGAATATTTCTTATGAGAGGCATTTAATGCTAAGTGGGATGAGGTAATGTTTGAGGACCTTGACTTGGATGACATTAGGGATAAAGAGACATATATTCCTATATTAAATTGGTGTGTTTACCAACATAGGACATTTAAGTAATCGATACTTGGTGCATTTAGTTACTCATTCAATGCTCAATATCCAAAGTCGGGGTCCCCGAATGAGTCTTACTCATTCAATGAGAAGGTTGTATTCGGTTTTGTTCAGGAACATGGACCATTTCGCAGAGAACTTCTTCGATATTGGGATTGATTTTCGTGTTGTCGACTTTCAATGTCAAGCATTCCCAATTCAAATTTTCTCCTCATGAAGGTAGGTTCATCTAAGGGTTTGGTGAAGATATCATCAAGTTGATATTCGGTAAGAATAAAATGAAGTTCTATGTCTCCTTTCATTATGTGGTCCCCGATGAAATGATATCCGATATCAATGTGTTTGGTTCTTTGGTGAAGGATGTGGTTGTTGAAGATAGCAATAGCATCGGTGTTATCACGTAAGATGGGTACCATTTTGTAATGGATGTCAAAGTCATCGAGTTGACTTTTCATCCATAAAATATTGGCACAACATCCTGCGGAAGCCACATACTCGCCTTCAAATCAAGACATAGCCATTGATTGTTGCTTTTAGCACTCCAACAAACCGCTTTCCTCTAAGAAATTGACAGACCTTGAGGTACTTTTTCCGTCCATGTTGTAGCTTGCATAATCGTAGTCGACATACTTTGAGTTCAAACCCCGAGCACTTTGGATAGTAAGTCCAAGGCTTGGAGTTCCCTTCGTATATGAGGATTCTTTTAGTGCAGTGAGATGAGATTCTTTGGGATTGGTGATATCTTGCTACTATACTGATCGAGAATTGTATGTTTGGTCCGGAAGCGCTAGATACATTAGTGAAACTACAATCCCCGAAATGAGTTTGATTGACCGATTTCCGTGAAGATCGAGTCCAAGGTTGTTAGGAGGGACCATTGGTGTCTTCAACGAGGCCTGATCCGATATCTCATATTTCTTCAGAAATTTCAGTATACTTCTCTTGACCGATGGAGATTCCTTTATCGCTTGTTTGGATTGTAGTCCAAGGAAGTATGCGAGTTCACCCATCATGCTCATTTCAAACTTCTTTGTCATCGCTTTTTCAAACTGTTTGCAAAGAGTATAATTTGTTGAGCCAAAGATGATGTCATCAACATATACTTGACCAAGATCACATCTTGCTTTGTCCTCAGATAAACAATGTGTTGTCTATCTTTCCTCGACAAACTTGTTTTGAATCGTAGCGCCGAGAGAGTTTCATACCATGCCACGGGAGCTTGTTTAAGTCCATTAAGGCTTTGTCAAGCTTGCGACATAGTCGGGAATTCACTACTCTCAAAGCCGTGAGGTTACTTGAACATACACATCTTCCTTGAGTTCACCCTTCAGAATGCACTTTTACATCCTTTTGGTAAACTTTGAAGTTCATGTAGGTAGCAAATGCAAGGAAGATCCCGATGGCTTCCATTCTGCAACAGGAGCAAATGTCTCATCATAGTCAATGCCTTCTTGTTGATCGTAACCTTGGCTACAAGTTTGGCTTTGTTTTTAATGACAATGCCGCTTTCATCGCTTTTGTTTCTAAAACCCACTTCATTCCTATGACAACGACATCCGAGGACATTTGATCAAGGTCATGACCTTGTTTTTATAAAACTGTTGAAGTTCTTCTTGCATAGCATGAACCCAGCTTGGATGTTTTAGAGCCTCGGTGACACTTTTGGGTTCTATTTCGATAAAAATCAAAGATATAGACATTCATTGGTCAAGTCAAGTTAACTTAGCACCATGCTTCTAGTGAGCATGCCTTGCCGGGTTCACTAATGATGTTTACAAGCTCAATGTCCCGAGATTTTGTCTACTTACTTTGTGGTCTAGGATCCGAGCTTGAAGAGGTCATTGGAAACTTAGGAGTGAGTTCAAAGCGGGAGCCACATAATCATCGAGATCATCCGTTGAGATGCTTTGTTCAGTCGGGGTACTTGAATCACGATTCTCGAACATTTGGTTTAGTATTACCTATCCCAGGGGATCGATTGATTATCAATGAATTCACCGATGGTTGGTTGAGGAAGGTTGTGGGGCAAGACATAGTATGAGATGTCAAGATCAACTTGATAGAAGAATTGATTTCTGTTGAACCCATCAGAGGATATCTTGTCGAGTCATCAATTCCTATTTCCTCCACTAAGGTATTGGTGAACTGATGCTTTCTCGAACTTTCATCAAAGGTGACATGAAAGGTTTCCTCAACTTGTTGTCTTACGGTGTTAAACACCACAAGGCTTTAGAGATCGATGAGTAACCTAGGAAATATCCATCATCGCCTTTGCATCAAACTTGCCTAGGTGATCCTTGTGGTTGTGAATGAACAAAGGACACCCAAACACATGAAAGTAGGCGATGTCGAAGTCTACCTTTGAATATCTCATATGGGTTTTGTTATGTCTTTGACAATGACTCGACTGTTTTGAGTATAACAAGCGCTTTGACCGCTTTAGTCCATAAATGCTTTGAGAGTGTTGAGCCATTTAACATAGTTCGGCAATTTCAATGAGAGTTCTGCTTTTCTTTTCAACACCCCATTTTGTTCAGGGTGTAAGGAGATGAAAAGTTTTGGGAGATTCCTTTTTCATCACGTAAAGTCTCAAGCTCTTGATTTGAACTCAAAGGCCATTGTCGGTTCGATTTGTTTAATAGTAATGTCATTCGTTTTCAATTTTCCCGATGAATGACATTATTGTATCACCGCACCGACTCTTTTGGAAAGAAAGTATACCCAAATGTATCTTGAGAACTCATCAACAACGACAAGTGTATACTTCTCATCTTTGATTGATCTAGGACCCATCGGTCCAAAGAGATCCATGTGCGAGGAGTGAAGGCAACTTTGATGGAGAAATTTTGTTTTGTTTTGAATGATGCTCTGTGGTGTTTGCTTTTTCACAGGCGAGCAAGGTTTATCTTTGCAAAAACCGGTGATGGTAAGCCAAGGACTTTATTTTTTTGCCAAGTTGTTGATGTTTTGAAGTTTAAGAGAAAGTCTCTTGTGCCACGCCCGTTGATGCTTTTCAATGGCTTTGGCAAAGAGACAAGTTCCATCTTGAGAGAGTGTTGACATGTCTAAGACATAAACATCATCTCTTCTAGGAGTTATCAAAACAACTTCTTTGTTGGCATTGAAAATGGTGCCTTGTTTGTCATTGAATTGCACAATGTACTTAGCATCACATAGTTGACTGACACTGATGAGATTATATTTTAGACCATTGACATAAGCTATTATAGAGAAAACTATTCCATTGCAATATACTGAACCATAACCTTCAGTGGAACATGATGAGTTATCACCAAATACTACCTTGGGTCCTGGTTCCTTTACATACTTGTGCAGATACTCCTTAACGCCAACATGCTTCGAGCATCCACTATCTAGATGCCAACAGGCTCCTGGCGTGTCTCGCACAAATAGTAAACCTGATTAGTTTCTCTTCGACCCACATACTCGGTGGGCTTGGGTCTAAAGGTCTGCTTGAATTTGGAAATTGACTCATGGTCAGTGGTTGAGTGCATTGTGCTACCACAGGTTTTGCATTTGATGATTGAGGATGACTCAGTGATTCGGGGTTGCTTTGAACTTCTCCTTGCTTGGATGACACTATCATGCTGGGATGTCTCATGAGCTGGATTTCCGCAAATATCACATCATGTGTTCATGGGACAGTAATCAGGATGATGATCATTGAAGCCACAGTGTGGGCAAGGAGGAAAAGGTTTTGCTCTATTCTTGTGAGCTGGTTTGGAGGTTGAAGCATATTGATGACCAACTTTGGTTTCACTGAATGAACTTACATATCGTAAGTGATCGGAAGTTCGCGGATCATCCTTTTGCATATCATACAAAAAGGATTCGTAGCAATTGTCGGTGTAACTCGTATAATGGCACGCATCACACTTCTTTGGGCTTGTTGGTGGATTTTGACCTTGATGAACTAGAGGTGGTCGACTTAGTTTCCTTGATTGAATCAGAGCTTTTTCGATGGATTCCATCTTATCGCCGATTTCCTCACAAGTTCGATCGCTTGTTGAATTTAGTCCCTTGGTAGGATCAAGATATGGAAGTCTCAGGTGGGAGTAGACTCTTGTTGGATTGGTTTTGTTGTTCTTTTCGGATGGTTCTACCAAGTCCGGACCTTTCTATTGGTGAGTGAGGATTGAATTGTAATGGAGTAAGCTCGAGCTTGGCAAGACCTCAAGAGGTTTCAGGGTGGAAGCGGTGTTGAGATTCGCGAGCACTCGAGATGTGTTCAGTACCACCGGGCACATCAGGAGTCCAAGCATGCTCTTTAGAGCTTGGCTTTGTGCTCTAGTATTCTTCCGTAATCGAAATTTAGAAGCTTACTTTTAGGGTTAACCCGTTCAATCCAATCACTGGGCTTGGGAGTTGTCAACATATTGGTACACCAGACACAAATGGTTTTGGACTCTGGTATTTGTTGTGAGAGTCAGGGAGATGATCTTCACCTATGACCCTCTTTTTGCTACTGGGGGCTCCCACAGCATCAAAGACCCTAGGGTTCTTGGCAGTCCAACTTTCAATGATATCTTTTTTCTTTTTAAGTTCATCTTGAAGAGCCTGATTTCTTTTGACTAGTTCAGTGTTTTGAATTTGCAAAGTGATAGCCTCAATCTTAGCTTGTTTTAAAAGAAGCAGTTCATCCCTACATTTGTTCAGTTCAAAACTTAACTTGTTGTATTTTGAAAAAAGATTTAATCGTTGCTCTTCTACAAACTTAAGGTCAACATTCATATAGTTCATATAAGACTGCGAATCTGAGTTATCATCCATAGAAAGTAAAATATTTACCTTCTTCATTGTGAAGTTGACCCATTCTCCATTCCCCGGCATGATTTTTCCCAATAGCTAGCTTGTCCTCTTCGAGAGAGCCATCGGCACCGACTTGCACCATTTCATCGTCGAGGAGACCTCTTCATCCCGCCAAAGACTTCAAGAACAAGGCCCTTGTTTTACCCCGCATGCATTTAATAAAGTTTGTTGTTTCGAGGAGTGGCCTCAAGCAAAGGCTAGCTTGGCTTTGACTTTCTTGTACTTAGCTTCAAAATCTGACGCTTTGTTTTGATCGATTTGTTTTGAAAATTTTGATGAGACCGATAAATTTTGGTTAAAATTTGCTAAAGCATGAGGACCGATTTGACCACGATGGTTTGTAAGAGGTTCGTAAATTGTTTTGAAAAGCAGTCTTTGGCAAATGACCTCTTTTATGACACTTAAAACAATCGGTCCTCATTAGCTTTAGCATTTGAAAACTTTTGTTTCTTTGTATAAACCTTTTAGAGTTAGCAAGGAGTGCTCTTTCCGAAACTCAATATTTAAATCGTTCGGTACTCCTCGCTTGTCCTCTCATCACCTCATCATCCTAATTTTCCCGAAAATCTTGAACCATACCGTTAGAATAAAAGGCGAGAAATTGGTGTGGAAGTGGTGGTCGGGACTTCTTGACTTCACGAGACTTCTTTAAGTCGTATCGTGCATTGATGAGGTTTTCCTCATAGACAAATTTCCCATAAATTTCGTGAAGTTCAAGATTCGGATATGGTTAGCATTTCGAGTCCTTGAGAGAAATTTAACCACTTCTCGTGGAGACTATTGACAAAACCAACATTGATTTCATGCTTGGACAACTTTACACCATCATTTGACAGCTCATTTAACGTAGTTTTGTACCGGTGTAAGTTTGAGATGTAGTTTACGAGTCCTTAGCCTCAAGGTGTTATACTCAAGTTTCGTGTCCATTATCATGTTTTCCTTGGTATCGATGGACCTTCACGATCGGGACCAGGTCATCCCAGTTTGCTTAGTCAGACTACGACTTATAACGGACTCCATAATATCATCAGGAATACAAGATATGATGATACTTTTGAGCCTTTGGTCCTGAGTCCACTGAGTCTTAGGTTTAGGCAAACCTTCAGCAGTCTTTGGGATAAATGGACCTTCATTAATACACTTTATGTAGTAAGGTTCCATCCCAGTCAAATAGCAAAGCATTCGCTTTTTCCATTTGTTAAATTTACCAACTTCGAGTCGAGGGGCAACAACTGAATAAGCTCCACCCTTTTTGTAGACAAGTTGGGGTACATAAATTTCAGCCATTAGGATCCTGATTTAAAAACATTTTTGAGCGGCTTAATAAGGGTTTTATAATCAGCCTGCTCTGATACCACTTGTTGTTCCCATTTCACAATCGTATAAAACAATTTAAAGCATTAAGTAAACTGATTGTGAGTAATGACTGAAATCAAATAAGTAAAGACACACTGATAAATTTTTCAACGTTTATATTCTTTATTAGAAATGAATCAAAAGAATACATTACCCAAGTACTTGCGAAATAGTACTTGGGATTGAAATGACAAGTATGGTATCTCCTCACTAAGCTCAGGCTAAGTCTGAGCACAACTACAAAGGAACCACTGAGCAATCTCAGGGACAAAGTTGTATTTGGAGGAGTGGAAGATGGCTTGTGTGTGTGTTTTACAATTAATTCACAAACTTAAAATCTTCCACTCCAACTCTTATGCTATTTATACAAGTATGGTTTTTAACTCTTCCTAGAGGACAATCGACAAATATGTAGACAAAATACCGATGTATTTTGTCTCTTCTAAAAGGCTATATTGGGTAAGTCGACAAGGTCGCTTTCTTCTGTCGTCGATGACACCGAGCCCGATAATTATCCATTTAGGAAAGTTGACTTTGGTTGATAAGGACTTCGCCTTATCTGCTCAAACTTATCCCGCCTTGTCCCGCCTCATTCTTCGCCTTCATTGCCTTGATCTTCAACTTCGCTTGTCTTCGTAAGTAGTTGGTGAGGAGTTTCGGATTCGGTGAGTTATTGTCATCACCACCGAATCCACCATCTTCTTCTTGACTCGCCTTCACCCTTTAAGTTCTCGCCTTCATGAGTAAAGAGACTTCTTCTTTGTCTCATCGAGTATCATGAAGACAGCTCACTAAGAGACTATGCGCTCAGTGACTTGTTAATGTTTTAAGGATTAAACAATTGGGGAATTTTCTATTCAAATCCTAGACTTAAGGGGTTTGGGTATTTACTGAACCCAAAAATTATCATAGCTAGTTACATATTAAATTAACAAACTTCATTCAACCTTCGGAATAGTGTTTTTGCAAGTAACGAAAAAATGACCATTTTACCCTTTTCTGCCAATTTTTACCAAAACTTCATTTTTGACCATGTTAATAAGTTATGATCATTAGTAAACGATGAGAACTTGTAAAAAGTAGATATTTACTAAAAATATGATAAACTTTATGATATAACAATCTTCATTCAAAACACATGTTTTATCTACTAAGTGCTACAAAACTAGGGAGCTTCATGTGAGGGTTTCATTTGGGTAAACGTGTCGACGAGTTCTTTGATTTACGATTTAAAGTGTCCTAGCTACTCGAACGCTTACTATATGACCTCTGAATTATGATGGCGTAATAAGTAATGATATCTATAAACTAAATACGCTTCGCATACTAAACTATTACTATAAGCAACAAACTATAAATGACTACATCATGATCAAAATAGAGGCGATATATAGGCTAGTATATGTTTTCTGAAACATTATTCCAAACCTAAGTCGCAACATTCCATTTTAGGTTGCACATAGAGGTTTCCCGGCTTATCTATCATATTCGTAAAAGCACTAATCATCATCAAACTCACGGTGAGTTCATAGCCCCACTTTCTATTACTTAATTGTTTTACAAACCCTTGGGGAGATACATGTTATTTTTAAAATGAACACATTGCTTTGAAACTGTATGCTATACATGAATGTATTATTTTCACTAAGTACCACTATTGCCAAACTTAAGTCCATATTATCATGAACCATTAATCACTTGCGGGTGAACGCGAACAATGTGGATAGATCTATCGATTGATTTAATCCCGTGTGTTGACCAAGTCCGTAAACAAACGCACTCTATTTGAAGAACCATAGGTTTATTGGCAAATTACCTATTAGAAATCAGTAACTATTATATCAATTTCTATTGACAAGTCGTTAACGCTTTCGGTATCATGAGCTTAGTGCAATAATATCTGCTTTGTTTTATAAACTATGAATGTGAGACTAATTACCTCACGCTACTTAATATTGTGTTCAACTAATTTCCTAAACTCTATGAATTTCACTCAACCTTTGTGTTGACAGCTTTAAGCATGTATTTCGTGTCCATAATGTCGGAAGTCGCACGGAAGGGCAAGGACAAGATCAAGAAGGCTATAATTATTTTATCATTCAAGAAAGACATCAAAAGACTTTATATTGATGCATTTTGTAAACAATGGAACCAATCGGGACCTATTTTGTAAACTCGATATATTTCAATAATTTGAATGATAAATCCTTTTAAACGACTCCTTTAGAGAGTTTTCTATTATTATGAATGTTAGTCATAGAGTAACACCTAGTTTGAATTCACAGATATCACGAAATTGGGGTGTTACTGATTGGTATCGAGCCACGCTTATAGAGAACGGGTCTAATCGAGACCTAAACTATAACCACTTTTACAAACAAAACATTTTATAGCCTTTCGCTCTCCGTGCCTTCCATCCTCCAAAAGATTATGTGACTTTTAGACATTACAAACATATTAGTATATTGATATATATACACTCAACATACTTTAAATCATAAACAAGGTACTAAACATATCTCCATATGCCTATTCTAAGCAACTGACAATCATATGTTTCAAATCATGTATCTACTCGTATTTTAGGATTTCAAACTTTCTCCAAAACATTGTAACCGACACAATGGTCTTTCCTACTTCCTTACATTGTAATTTATACAATGGTCTCATTTATTTCTCGCATAATCGTAAGTCCCATGCATGGTCTCTATTACATCCTCGCACACCGTAAGTCCCACAAAGGTCTCTCTTATATCCTTAGACACCGCGGAGTGAAACAAAGGTCTCATTTACTTTCGAGACATTGTAAATTGCACAATGGTCTAATCTACTTCCGACATTGTGAATTGCACAATGGTTTCTATTATTTCCTAGACATTGTGAGTTACACAATGGTCTAAACTATTTCTCAAACATTGTGAGTTGCGCAATGGTCTCTATTATTTCCTAGACATTGTGAGTTACACAATGGTCTCAACTATTTCTCAGACATTGTGAGTTGCATAATGGTCTCAACTACTTCTCAGACATTGTGAGTTACACAATGGTCTAATTTACAATGCAAACATTGTAAGTTATACAATAGACTCTAGAAATTATCTTATAAAACCTTATATGATATTGTTTTACATGAAACCCGTCACAATCTATCGATTTTCCTAATGGAAATACAAGAAATGGGATTTCTAAAAGATAAACTGATTTATCATCTACAAAAGCTGAAGTTCAACAACTTTCTCTACATTCATCAAAGTCCTATTTTGAAACCTTAATTGTTGTTCGTGATTCTAGCCAAGTATGGACTATTTAGAATTACTTAAAATTTTCTTTCCACATGTATCTACCCATACTATATTCTATGCAATGAAATGTGAAAACATAGGTTACAAGTCTTGTATGGGCGGGACTTGCAATTGAATGGTTTGATATCGTCTTTGCTTAGTGGACATTTTCTCAAAAGCTATGGACATATCA
The DNA here is from genome assembly GCA_022545495.1 of Chrysanthemum lavandulifolium. Classification (NCBI taxonomy): domain Eukaryota; kingdom Viridiplantae; phylum Streptophyta; class Magnoliopsida; order Asterales; family Asteraceae; genus Chrysanthemum; species Chrysanthemum lavandulifolium. The sequence continues at coordinate 33,947,059 of CM040242.1, forward strand.
CTAGTATACCTAATTTAGGTATTTGAAAATTTTATCGAACCTCATAAATATAGTCTAGTCACCTATATTTAACCTATGGACAGTGGAACATAGTCCACTAACTATGTTCGACTTAAATTTTCAAACACCGAGAATAGTTATACAAGGGTTATATTCAGTTAATTTCCTACTTAAACTCGATAAACCACCAGAATTCATTAAAAAGATCTAGAGACATGATAGTGTCTTACCACTCAGCGAGATCTTAACTATGTTCGACTTAAATTTTTCAAACACTGAGAATAGTTATACAAGGGTTATATTCAGGTTAATTTCCTACTTAAACTCGATAAGCCACCAGAATTCATTAAAAAGATCTAGAGACATGATAGTGTCTTACCATTGTAAGTCAGTATGTAAAACTTCACAGTATCACGTTTCTTTCAAACACTAGTAGACAAAAACACTATACGATATAGCCTTCATCTCGAAACCACCTAAGACATGATCAACTTTGGATATGGTTTGGATAACCACTTGCCACTAGCAAGACCTTCCTACAATGACAATTATCACATCATTATAAACCATTTCACATCAACCATATCTTACACTTTTGATTAACAACATATACCCTAACAACAATAAAACTATTCCATTTAAGACACTATATAGACGAAAGTGTCAGTCAACCAATTGCTGGACTAAGGTGTTCAGAGATCACCCACGAAACAACTAAGGAAACCATACAAATACAAATTTGGATGCATGTTGCACACTATCACCAGAAACAACAATTACATAGATGTAAGGCGTTAAAATTTAACAAAAACTCCATGTTAGAAATTAAGGTTTTATTGAAAGCCTCGATACAATAAGATATGATTCGTTTTGAGAATCGAGAAAAGCCAAACTTGAGGTATATTGGACTCTATAAGATTTTACCAAAACCCTTTAGATTATCAACTTAAGCCACCACCAAAAACTTAGAATGGTACATAACACATTCTATGACCAGAAACTTAGAACGCAAAGATTAGAATTCGGCGCATACACCCACATTTTTCTAGACACTTCAACATCGGATAACACACACTGAATTTCGGGACGGAATTCCCGTTAAGGTGGTGAGACTTTAACAACTCGCATTTTCAGGCTACTTTTCATTTTTTGAAAAGTTACTATTCTCTTTTTTATAAGGATTTAAAAGGTACACTTTTGAGGGGTCATTTAAGCCCTTAATCGACCACTTTTATATCCGTTACTGCTTAATTTCGTTCCTTTTCACTTTTTAGGTCTCTTGAAGGCAAATTGCTGGAATGACACTTATTCGGACAAAAAGGTGCGAATATATGAAGAAAATGGCCAAAGTCAAGATCAAGACACTCAAGCTGCTGGAATTGAAGGTGACGGTGTCACAGCCAAAGGACGACGCCGTCGCAACATGCTTTGTGACGACTCAGTAGCGAAATTGCTATTTTGCACTTGACGACATCAGGTTTTAAAGAGTAGGGCGTCACAACTCAGACGGCCTAGATTCGGATCCCGACGGCGTCAGAAGATGAAGCCAAAGATGTCACAACCATAAGGTGACGCCGCCACAAAGTTGACGGCCAAGACAAAACCTAATGGCGGCGATCCAACGGCGTCACAAATAAAGAGTGACGTCATTGTTTGTAACTCTATATATAGAATTCAATTTTCGATTTTAGAGAGGTAGTTTTGTGGGTAAAACCTAAACCGAACTTTGGGTGTCTTGGGCAGTATCTTAGGGTTCCATACCCTATTTTACAACAAGATAAGTGATTTACTTCATTAATTTGATTATGTATTCAATTGTTTGTGTGTATGCTTGCATGTTTTTCATGTCCGACTAATTTACTTGTGTGTTTGCTTGGATCTATGAAACCTAGGTATTGAATATTGATTGGTTGTCTCTTATCTTAATTGTGATTGACCTAGTATTGCGATAGGTCATTCGTTGTGTTTTAATGCTTGAGTAATCTTTGTGAACATTAGTTTATAATCACCTAGAGTTATTGTAGGCTAAACATCAAAAGGTAACCTTAGAGTTAGTTTATGAATCCTAGAGATTTCGTAGACAATAACCTTAAGGTAGTCTCAAAGAGTTAGGGAAAAATGCATACCCTACGACCTTAGAAGACACAACGCGTTAAGAATAAGGACGTGACAATTCAACCATGAACCATCATTAGGAGATAACTAGGGAGTAATAGCATCTAGGTAAACACATCTTTAACTATCATACGAGCACACAACAATAGACATAAACTACCCTCACCTTAGCTTAGTTAATTAGATAATTAGATAAGTAAAGTAATCGGTAGAAATACCACCCCCTAAATCCAATACCCCGAGATTCGTACCTTTCAGTTTTCTAAAAAATATAAAAAAGAATAAAAAATAATCTTCCTCAACCCCAACCTTAGCGTAGTAATTTCTCACTAGCATTCCTATTCCTCTAGAGAACGATATCAATTCCCGAGGCTTACCCTAATACTACACTACAACGATAGTTCACTGCCTAGGGTGTTGAAAAATGTGCTCGACGAAAAGGAAGTTCCTTTGACCCCGAACGCGTGTTGTGCGCGTATCAAGTTTTTGGCATGCCGGGGAATAGAATAGCTAGTTAGATTTCCACCGCTTAGGTTCCTTGCTTGATTCCTATCAAGTAGCTTTTTTCCATTTTTAGCTTCCTCGTAGTCTATCCCCTTCTTCGTGACCTTTGTTAGTAATCCCATCACTTTTCATCATGGAAGGTGATAATCAACCACCACTCATCAACCCACCACCAAATGACTCGCCAAGAGGCCGTACTCTTGGTGAATACTCAAGACCAAGCCACCTAGGTTATAGAAACACCTTGAGCTTCCCGACCAAGCCCAAACTACGGCCCTTCGATCCGACACCATCCGATTGGTGCAAAACGGATGTGCATTCCATGGACTTCGTTCCGAAGATCCTAATCAACATCTTAAGGATTTCCTTAAAATCGTCGATTCTATCGACCTCGATGCTACTACTCGGGAGACCACGTGCTTGCGTCTCTTCCAATTCTCTCTACGGGACCAAGCTAGTAATTGGCTTGAGCGACTTCCCGCCGGCTCCATCTCAATTTGGGATGATCTCACCTCTCATTTCCTTGCCCAATTTTTCCCACCGGGGAGAACTACTAAGCTTAGGAATGAAATCTTGATGTTCCAACAACGTCAAGGTGAATATCTCTATGAGGCATGGACTCGATTCAAGGACTTACTCCATAAAGTCCCTTATCACGGCATTGATCTTTGGCTTCAAGTCCAACTCTTTTATGATCATGTCAACTTCCCAACTAAGCGATCCATTGACCAAGCGGCCGGTGGTAAACTTAGTGATCTCACCGCGGAAGAATCATGGGGTATAATAGAGGACCTTGCTCTCATGACAACGAAGTTGGAATGACCCCTGAGTTGCCCAAACCGTAAAGGCAATCTCCTTGCCTCCCATTGACTCAAAACCTTCCACCGTAGGATGCTCGAGCTTGAAGATCAAGTCAAATTCCTAATGAGCCCTACAAAAATCCTAAGTCTTCACAAAATCACTCCACCTTGTGAGTTGTGTAGTGGTCCCCACGACACTCGTGATTGCACAAGACTCCCGAACAAGCTTTTTGGACCACGCCCAACTCGCACTGACAGCGGAGCGGGAGAAAGTGGTACACTTTCAAGCCTAAACAAAACAACTTAGGAAAATACTATAACCCCTCATGGAGGAATCACCCTAACCTTAAGTGGAACCAAAATTCAAACCCACCCCAAAGCTCATTTAGTCCACCTAATAGGTTCAACCCTCCAAACATCGGGAACCCCGCTAGTCTTGAGGAAATTGTGTTTAGATTCATGTCATTTCAAGAAACTTGATTGACTAAGCTTGAAGCCGATTTCAAGCAACGACAATGCGAGATGACAAACAAGCTTGACGCCCTCTTAAAAGCCTTCATTGACCGGGAAATTGGAGCACTCCCAAGTGATACTATAAAGAACCCAAAAGTGAATTCGATTTCATCGACTTCATGTTCTTGTTCACCATGGGAGAGTGTGCATCCATGCCCCTCACACCCAAAGGTCCACTCGGTAAATGCTATCAACAAGAGTTCCAAGCGATCCCAAATGAGGTACCAAGGCCCCGCACCTTTGGTACAACCCACTCTTGAGAAATACGTCAACCAAGAACCCAAACCTAATCTAGATGAGGAGTACAAGGAACTCCATCAAGAAAAACCAGTTCTTGAAGTCTTAGCTCATGCACCTTATTATAATGCTTTAAAAGAAAAATATGAGCGAGAACTAAAACTTGGAAAACATGGGTCCGCGTTTGTGCAAAATAATTTACCTAAGAAGTTAGACGATCTCGGCTATTCACTCTTCCATGTAGGCTTGGAACCTTCAAACCTCTTGATGCTCTAGTCGACTTAGGATCATGCATCAATCTTGTTCCGTTGTCCCTCCATGAAGCCTTAACTTAGGTAAGATAGAACCAACTAAACTATTTTAGGTCTAACTGACAAGAGTATTGCATATCCGTAGGGATAATAAAAGACATGGTAGTACACGTAGGAGAATTGACTCTTTTGGCGGATTTCCATGTGCTAGACATGAATAAGGACCCGACATGCCCATTGTTAGTAGAAAGGGGATTCTTAGCTACCGTTAGTGCCATCATTGATTGTAAGATGTCTAAAATAGTGATAGGAGAAGGAAGTGCTAGGTCATTTTACGATGTCAAAAAGCATATTTACTACAAGGAAGAGGAAATCCCCCATGAGATTAGGTTGGATAGAACACCATCTAGATATGGACCTTGGATTAATAAATACTTCATAGGTCCCCAACGACCTTTCTATCTAGATGAATCCTTTGCTAGTAAAGCAACTTTCCATGAAAAAGAATTGGCTAGGGACATGAAGTGAACCCGCTCAAGGACGCCTTTAGTGTTTAGGAAGATGACCGAAGTTCTAGGAAGCTTGCTCGTCAACCTTGTCATGAATAAGTGGAAAGTTGAGAGCGATAAGCCTAAGCATAAGTGGAATTGGGATAGACCGCCTAGTGATGGTAATGGAGAGTGGCACATTAGGATAACGATCTATGACCCCGATGGAGAGAAGTTTTACCAAACTAAGCGTACCACTAGGAACTTAAATGATAAGTTTGATCCTTATGACATTCTAGAGGATAAGCTTACTTATATAGGTACGTAGGAGCACGACTTCGATTCTAGATACAAGACTCATAAATAAAGAAAGGCGCTTCGTGGGAGGCAACCCATGCTTAATTGTTTGCTTGTTTGTGTGTCATATATCTTTTATTGATTGATTATTCTCATGTTTGAATTTGTAAAAATGCTTTATTTTGTCTTTAACCTCGTTTTAATTATATATAAAGGTATTTTACAAAAGGGATAAGTGTAGGGAGGATTACACACGTTTTCAAAAAGAACGTGAACATGAGAATTACAATTATTAAAAAGATATACATGTGTGTTGTTTGAGTCAAATGCTTGTATGAGTCATAATGGATGTTTTGTAGGAAATGTTTCCAGTTCTAAAGATATAAATTTTCCGAATTTTTCCAAAATCAAGACCGGTTTATCCGGATAACTTTGACGGCGTTAGATCGCAACTGACGCCATCGGAGGAGTAGAAACAACTTCTAACTTTTTCTCGTTTCTGCGCTACTTATAAATTTTGGAATTTCTCGGTCTTAATTTTCCGTAAAATCAGAAACATCCATTCCACAAGCATTATATCCTAGTTTAGTAGAGTCATATATAGTGTTACCGCCGATTTTACGCGAAGGTTTCGTTTGTTTTCTTCAAGTGTGCATGTTTTATTTATCAAGAAGAAGATACATAAGATTTGATGGAGCTTTTCACGCATACGTTCTTCTTGGAGAAGAATTTAACCACAACTTCACACGGATCCTACCGAGCTAATCAGGGGAGTATTAGTTTCTTTCGTTTTTAATTACCTTCCATTATCATAACTTTGATACTTTCAGGGAACATTAGGGACAATGTTCGGTTTAAGTGTAGAGGAAAATAAAACTGAACTTTGAAACTATGCTTATCCTTGACTATTTGCCTTGTCCAATTTCATTTATGTAATAAACCATGAGAAATATCGAGTTAGGTAATTTGGCACCAAATTTAAAAATTTTCATGACATGTAGGAGTGGGCCATTAGTCTTAATAAAATGTCTCATGGATAGGAAGTTATATGACTTGCACAAAACCCTTTGCCACTTAAATTCCACCCAAAATGTGAGGATCGCCCTTAGATTTGTAGGAATTAAAGCATTCCACTTTAATGCTTCGAGAGTGTACCCTAGTATAATAGATTCTAGAACTTGTTTTGTGATGCATTCGAGATCGCTAGAGACTACACTTGTGTAGTTAGGAATAACTAAATGATAAGAGGCATTAGGATAACCCTTGTTTGATACCAGATTATAATTACTTCTTCCACATCGATTGAGTAATTCCCCACACCCTTGTGTTGTACTCATCTTTAGTACACGATACCCCTAGTTAACCTCTCAGAGCCTATCATTTTCGCGGTTCTCGTGATGTTTCGGTTTTCCGAAATATCAATGAAGAGTATTGTTTACAATCCACCCCCAAATGTATACCCAAATCGTCTTAGCCTACCTTATATGCACTCACTTTTAGTGCATTATTGTTATTATACTAAACCCTTAGTTCAAAATTCTAGTTGCTTGCATAAGTTTCTAAGTCGAGTCATATCCTTTGTACACAGTTTTGGGACGATTGGGACTCCCCGAACAAGCTTTTGTGGACTACGCCTCAACGCGTACCGACGGAGCGGGAGAGAAGTTGTACACTTTCAAGCCCGAACAAAACAACTTAGGAAAATCCTATAACCCCTAATGGAGGAATCACCTTAACTTTAAGTGGAACCAAAATTCAAACCCACCCCAAAGCTCATTTAGTCCACCTAATAGGTTCAACCCTCCAAACACCGGGAACCCCGCTAGTCTTGAGGCAATTGTGTTTAGATTCATGTCATTTCAAGAAACTCGATTGACAAAGCTTGAAGCCGATTTCAAGCAACGACAAGGCGAGATGACAAACAAGCTTGACGCCCTCTTAAAAGCCTTCAATGACCGGGAAATTGGAGCACTTCCAAGTGATACTATAAAGAACCCAAAAGTGAAGTCGATTTCATCGACTTCATGTTCTTGTTCACCGTGGGAGAGTGTGCATCCATGCCCCTCACACCCAAAGGTCTACTCGGTAAATGCTATCAACAAGAGTTCCAAGCGATCCCAAATGAGGTACCAAGGCCCCACACCATTGGTACAACCCACTCTTGAGAAACACGTCAACCAAGAACCTAAACCTAATCTAGAGGAGGAGTACAAGGAACTCCATCAAGAAAAACCAGTTCTTGAAGTCTTAACTCATGCACCTTATTATAATGCTTTAAAAGAAAAATATGAGCGAGAACTAAAACTTGGAAAACATGGGTCCGCGTTTGTGCAAAATAATTTACCTAAGAAGTTAGACGATCCTGGGCTATTCACTCTTCCATGTAGGCTTGGAACCTTCAAACCTCTCGATGCTCTAGCCGACTTAGGATCATGCATCAATCTTGTTCCGTTGTCCCTCCATAGAAGCCTTAACTTAGGTAAGATAGAACCAACGGAAACTATTTTAGGTCCGATAAGGTTTTAAATGTACCTTTTGAGGGTCATTTAAGCCATTATTTGATCACTTTTGTATCCGTTATTACTTAATATCGCTCCTTTTCACTTTTAGGTATCTTGAAGGAAAAATCTGGAATGACACTTATTCGGACGAAAAGGCGCGAATATATGAAGAAAATGGCCAAAGTCAAGAATCGAGACACTCAGTCGCTAAAATTGAAGGGACGGCGTCGGGTGTTACTGCGACGTCGTCGCATCACTTTGTGACTACCAAGAGCCAAATTGCTTATTTACAAGTGACCGTGTCGAGCTTTAAAAGAGTAGGTCGTTGCAACTCGAATGACCCAGATTTGATCCATACTGCCGAGAGGCGAAGGGACGGCCACAAGCATAAGGTGACGCCGTCGCCATAAGACTAACGTGGCGAGATGAAACCCTAATAACGGCGACCCGGCGTCACAAATCAAAGGTGACGCCGTCGATATGTAATCTTATATATAGAATCCGAATGTTTTAGTTTTGATGTGTAGTCTTTTGGAGTAAAACCTAAACCAAACAAGGCTATATTGTACTGATATTTTAGGTTCTAAACCCTATCTTACATTAAGCTAAGTGTTTTACTTCATTAATTTAATTATGTCTTCAATTACTTGTGTGTATGCTTGCATGTTCTCCATGTCCCGCTAATTTACTTGTGTGTTTGCTAGGGAATATGAAACTTAATTATTGAATATTGATTGGTTGTCTCTTATCTTAATTGTTAATGATCTAGTAATGCGATAGGTCATCCGTTGTGTAGTTAATGCTTGATTAATATTTGTGAACCTTAGTTTATAATACCTAGAGTTGTTGTAGGCTAAACCATCCGAAGAGTACCTTAGAGTTAAAGTTTATAAATCCTAGAGACTTTGTAGGCGATAACCTTTGGTAGTTTCAAAGAGTTAGGGATAAACGCATACCCTACGACCTTAGACACACAACGTGATTAAGAATAAGGACGTGACAATTCAACCATCAATAGGAGATAATTAAGGAGTAATAAAACCTAAGTAAACACATCTTTAAACCATCATACGAGCACACAATAATTAGACATAGACTACCCTCACCACTAGATTAGATAAGTAGAGTAATCGGTAGAAATACCGAAACCCCCAAATCCAAACCCCGAGATTCGTACCTTTCCATTTCCTAAAAAACATAAAAAGATAAAAAATAATCTTCCTCAACCCCAACCTTAGCGTAGTAACTTCTTACTAGCATTCCTATTACCCTAGAGAACGATATCAATTCCCGTGGCTTACCCTAATACTACACTACAACGATTAGTTTCACTGCCTAGGGTGTTGAAAAACTTGCTCGATGAAAAAAAAGTTCCTTTGACCCCGAACGCGTTGCTTAAGCGTATCAAGTTTTGGCGCGCCGCTTGGGAATAGAATAGCTAGTTAGGAGTCCACCTCATTTAGGTTTCTTTGCTTGATTCCTATCAAGTAAATTTTTCTCATTTTAGCTTCACGGTAGTCTATCCCCCTTCTTCGTGACCTTTGTTCGTAATCCCATCACTTTTCATCATGGAAGGTGATAACCAACCACCATTCATGAACCTACCACCAAATGACCCACCAAGAGGCCGTACTCTTGGTGAATACTCGAACCAAGCCACCTAGGCTATAGGAACACCATTGAGCTTCCGACCAAGCCCAAACTACGGCCTGCGATCCGACACCATCCGGTTGGTGCAAAACGGATGTGCATTCCATGGACTTCATTCGAAGATCCTAATCAAGATCTCAAGGATTTCCTTAAAATTGTCGATTCCATCAACCTCGATGCTACTACTAGGGAGACCACGCTATTCTGCGCTCTTCCAATTCTCTCTCGGGACCAAGATAGTAATTGGCTTGAGCGACTTCCCGCCGACTCCATCTCAAGTTGGTATGATCTCACCTCTCGCTTCCTTGCTCAATTTTTCCCACCGGGAGAACCACTAAGCTTAGGAATGATATCTTGATGTTCCAACAACGTCGAGGTGAATCTCTCTGAAGCATGGACTCGATTCAAGGACTTACTTCATAAAGTCCTCATCACGGCATTAATCTTTGGCTCCAAGTCTAACTCTTCTATGATCATGTCAACTTCCCACCAAGCGATCCATTGACCAAGCGGCCGGTGGAAAACTTAGTGATCTCACCGCGGAAGAATCATGGGGTATAATAGAGGACCTTGCTCTCTATGACAACGAAAGTTGGAATGACCCCCGTGAGTTGCCCAAAACCGTTAAGGCAATCTCCTTGCCTCCCATTGACTCACAACCTTCCGACCGTAGGATGCTCGAACTTGAAGATCAAGTTAAATTCCTAATGAGTTCCTACGAAAATCCTAAGTCTTCACGCCATGTAAACAAAGCTTCTTCCTCGTGTGAGCCGTGTAGTAACATGCGTACTTGCACCAATATCCCCGAACAAGCTTCCGTTGACTACGCATCCTCGCGTACTAATGGAACGGGAGGAAGATTCCCTACAACACCCGGACCTAGGACTTTTAATGACGCCCGAGAAGCATGGAAGGACAAGCACGACTTCTATTGGGGACAAACCAAAGAATTCACTTCCAATGATTTCTCATGGCCCCCATCTCATGGCCCTAACAAACAAAACATTGAGGGGATGTTGCAACACCTAGTTGCATCCCAAGAAACTCAAATAGCTAAGCTCTCGGACCGTTTTAACCAACAACAAGCCGAGATGGATAGGAAGATAGATAACCTCTTAAAAGCCATGACCAATAGTGATAGGAAGGTTAATGCTATCTCAACTCCCGAACCTTCCGGTGTTGAGATTAAGGACCCAAGTAAGTTAGCTAAACACGTCCAATTCGTCAATACCATCACCTTAGTGAAACCTAATAGAACAAATGACGAAGCGGACCATGAAACTATACTTGCGGTTAATGAAACAACCGAGGAAGTAGATGAAGTAGACAATGACTATTTCAATAAATTTCCTACGGAAGAAGAACTATCCGTGTGTAACCTCCGTCACATGTATGTTAGGAAAAGCCCTAGGATCAAGTTTGGGAACCCTTGGAATCTTAACATACCATGTTGCATAGGACACCTTTTCGTGGCAAAGGCCTACATTGACCGCAAGTCCCCAATAAACATAATGACTAGCACCTACTATAATTGGGTAATGAAGAAGCCTATCCCAACTAGGCAAGACCCCGATAATCATAGGGTTAGGTGCAATTTTCTTGGTAGAATTAAGTGATTGCCGTTTATGTAGGTAGTTTACATTTCCTACGGACTTCATAATTGTGGATGATATTAGCACTACCATAGATCTAGCTTGTCCCATGTTATTCTAGGAAAACCTTTCATAGAAAACACCGGATGACTTATGATCCTCATTAGAATAGTGCGATTCAAGGATGAGACCGATGATGTAGGTTACCAAATGCCGTTTAAGATTGAGAAGTTTTCATCACTCTCCAATGATGAAAAGAATTTAAACTATTGGTCTATTATAGGAATGAGGAGGATAAGGAGAAAGGAGTAGATTATGTTATGGCCAAGATTTTGGATTCTATAAGGATTGCTTGAACTTAGGACCGAATATAGAACCGATTGGGGAGAGGATCGACCTCTTAGAAAGGTGCATCATAGGGCACTTTTACAACGTGGAATCCCCAATAGAGACCGTCATAAGGAAGAAGGTGACGGTAATGAAGTCACGTGAGGGGCACGACTCACGAGTCTAGCTACAAGACTCATAAATAAAGAAAAGCGCTTCGGGAGGCAACCCATGCTTAATTGTTTGCTTGTTTGTGTCATATATCCTTGATTGATTGTTTATTCTCATGTTTAAATTTGTAAAAATGCTTTATTTTGTTTTTAACCTCGTCTTAATTACATATAAAGGTATTTTACATAAAGGATAAGTGTAGGAGGATTACACACGTTTTCAAAAGAAACGTAAACATGAGAATTTCAATTAATTAAAAGATATACATGTGTGTTTGTTCGAGTCAAATGCTTGTATCGAGTCATAATGGATGTTTTCAGAAATTTCTCCGATTCTAAAGATGTAAATTTTCCGAAAATCGCATACCGCTTTTTGTCAGATAACCGACGGCGTCAGATCACAATCGACGGCAGTCGGAAGGAGCAAAAACAATCGATTATTTTTCTCGTTTCGAGCTACTCATAATTTTTGGAATTTTCTAGGTCTTAATTTTCCGTAAATTTAAACATCCATTCCACAAGCATTATATCCTAGTTTAGTAGAGTCTTATATATATTATTACCGCCGATTTTACGCGAAGGTTTCGCTTTGTTTTCTTCAAGTGTGCGTGTTTAATTTATCAAGAAGGAGATACATAAGATGAGAAGGAGTTTTCACGCAAACTTTCTTCTTGAAGAAAGATGTAACCACCACTTTACACGGATCCTACCGAGCTAATCGGAGTACTAGTTTTTTCATCTTTTATTACCTTCCATTATCATAACTTTGATACTTTCGGGAACATTGGGGACAATGTTCGGTTTAAATGTAGAGGGAAAATAAAACCGGAACTTTCAAACTATGCTTATCCTTGATTATTTGCTTTGTCCAATTGCATTTGTGTAATAAACCATGAGAAAATGTCGGTTAGGGTAATTTGGCACCAAATTTAATATTTTCATGACATATAGGAGTGGGCCATTAGTCTTAATAAAGCGCCTCACGGATAGGAAGTTATATGACTAGCACAAAAACCCTTTACCACTTAAATTTCACCCAAAATGTGAGGATCGCCCTTAGATTAGTAGGAATTAAAGCATTTATCTTTGATACTTAGAGTGTGAACCGGTAGTATAATAGATTCTAGAACTTGTTTTGTGATGCATCCCGAGATTGCTAGTAAGACTACACTTGTGTAGTTAGGAATAACTAAATGATAAGAGGCATTAAGATAACCCTTGTTTGATACCCGTAATATAATTACTTCTCCCACATCGGTTGAGTAATTCCCCACACCTTTGCGTTGTACTCATCTTTAGTACACGATACCCTAGTTAACCCCTCGAGCCTATCCTTTTCGCGGTTCTCGTGATGTTTCGGTTTTGAATATCAATGAAGAGCATTGTTTACACCCCACCCCCAAATGTACACCCAAATCGCCTTAGCCTACATTGTATGCACTCACTTTTAGTGCATTATTGTTATCACCCTAAAAACCCTTAGTTTAATTATCTAGTTGCTTACATAAGTTGCCAAGTCGAGTCATATCTTTTGTATACAGTTTTGGGACGATTGGGACTCATGGGAAAAGTTAAAGTTTATGAAATGACGGGAAGGGAACGTTAAATTCAAATTCCCTTTGTTTGCGTAATAATGTACTCCAAGTGTTTTGATCTTTTCAATTCGGGTCAAATTAGTGTTAGAGTAATAAAAACTCAAGTGTAGGGATGTGCCTATAAATCCCTATCATTTTGATGTTATCGTAGAGGATGGTAGAGTAAAAGTGTATGAAAAAAAATAAAAAAAAATAGAAAAACAGAAAAAGAAAAAAAATAGAGTGTCAATTAAAAAAAAATACGGGCTACCATCCTACATCTATCTTTAATTTATGTTTGTTTGTTTCAGTTATCTAGAGTTTAGAGTGTCGAGTCTTGGCTTAGCAACGCCATTCTTCGCATGCTTGTAACATAAATATTTTTTGACTTGCCACCACTAAATAGCCTATCCCACCAAACCCTTTGTTTCCCTACCGTAAGCCCAACATTACAACCCTTTAAAAGACCTCTTTGATAGTCTTTCCTAGGTGCTTACGCCAAAGCGATGGAGGTTTGATCTAGTCTCAAGCCTATGGTAATCTATGTACTAGGACCGGTTAATGAGTGTTTATCTTCCATTTCCAACTTGTTATATTTCATATACACCGGAGAGATGTAAGTATCCAAACACCCTATGTGAGGTGCTAGTATGTAATTTCCGTGCTTGTTATGACTTTTGCGGGGCTTAAATGTGTTGTGGATTCTTCTAAACCAATGCTTCATGACCCCTAACTTATAAATTAATTGGCTAAAAGCACATTTGCTTGAAGACAAGCATATATCAAGTGTAGGGATATATTATAAGGTTTTAAAATGTACCTTTTTGAGGGGTCATTTAAGCCCTTATTTGATCACTTTTGTATCCGTTATTACTTAATATCGTTCCTTTTCACTTTTTAAGTATCTTGAAGGCAAAATGCTGGAATGACACTTATTCGGACGAAAAGGCGCGAATATCTGAAGAAAATGGCCAAAGTCAAGAATCGAGACACTCGGTCGCTAAAAGCGAAGGGGCGGCGTCGGTGTTACCGCGACGCCGTCGCATCACTTTTGTGACTACTCGAGAGCAAATTGCTTATTTACAAGTGACGGTGTCGGGGCTTTAAAAGAGTAGGTCGTCGCAACTCGGGCGCCTAGATTTGATCCAGACGGCGCCAAAGATCAAGGGACGGCCGAGATCGAAGGGGCGGCGTCACAAGCATAAGGTGACGCCGCCGCAAGACTAACTTGCGAAGACGAAACCTAATAACGGCGACCAAGGCGGCACAAATCAAAGGGTGACGCTGTCGCATATGTAATCTTATATATAGAATCCGAATGTTTTAGTTTTCGGTGTGTAGTCTTTTGGAGTAAAAATTAAACCGAATCAAGGTTGTCTTATACAGATATTTTAGGATTCTAAACCCTATCTTACATCAAGATAAGTGTTTTACTTCATTAATTTAATTATGTCTTTAATTACTTGTGTGTATGCTTGCATGTTCTCCATGTCCGGCTAATTTACTTGTGTGTTTGCTTAGGGAATATGAAACTTAATTGTTGAATATTGATTGGTTGTCTCTTATCTTAATTGTTAATGATCTAGTAATGCGATAGGTCATCCTTTGTGTAGTTAATGCTTGATTAATCTTTGTGAACCTTAGTTTATAATACCTAGAGTTGTTGTAGGCTAAACCATCCGAAGAGTACTTTAGAGTTAAAGTTTATAAATCCTAGAGACTTTGTAGGCGATAACCTTTGGTAGTTTCAAAGAGTTAGGGATAAACGCATACCCTACGACCTTAGACACACAACGCGATTAAGAATAAGGACGTGACAATTCAACCATCAATAGGAGATAATTAAGGAGTAATAAAACCTAAGTAAACACATCTTTAAACCATCATACGAGCACACAATAATTAGACATAGACTACCCTCACCACTAGATTAGATAAGTAGAGTAATCGATAGAAATACCAAAACCCCAAATCTAAACCCCGAGATTCGTACCTTTCCATTTCCTAAAAAACATAAAAAGATAAAAAATAACCTTCCTCAACCCCAACCTTAGCGTAGTAACTTCTCACTAGCATTCCTATTCCCCTAGAGAACGATATCAATTCCCGTGGCTTACCCTAATACTACACTACAACGATTAGGTTCACTGCCTAGGGTGTTGAAAAACTTTCTCGACGAAAAGGAATTTCCTTTGACCCCGAACGCGCTGCGTAAGCGTATCAAGGTCTAACAAATGGTATTATTGCATATCCGGTAGGGATAATAAAAGACATAGTAGTACACGTAGGATAATTGACTCTTTTGGAGGATTTCCTTGTGCTAGACATGAATAAGGACCCGACATGCCTATTGTTAGTAGGAAGGGATTCTTAGCTACCGCTAATGCCATCATTGATTGTAAGATGTCTAAAATAGTGGTAGGAGAAGGAAGTGCTAGGTCAATTTACGATGTCAAAAAGCATATTTACTACAAGGAAGAGGAAATCCCCCATGAGATTAGGTTGGATAGAACACCATCTAGATATGGACCTTGGATTAATAAATACTTCATAGGTCCCCAACGACCTTTCTATCTAGATGAATCCTTTGCTAGTAAAGCAACTTTCCATGAAAAAGAATTGGCTAGGGACATGGAAGTGAACCCGTTCGAGGACGCCTTAGTGTTTAGGAAAATGACCAAGTTCCTAGGAAGCTTGCCCATCAACCTTGTCATGAATAAGTGGAAAGTTGAGAGCGATAAGCCTAAGCATAAGTGGAATTGGGATAGACCGCCTAGTGATGGTAATGGAGAGTGGCACATTAGGATAATGATCTATGACCCCGATGGATAGAAGTTTTACCGAACTAAGCGTACCACTAGGTACTTAAATGATAAGTTTGATCCTTACGACATTCTAGAGGATAAGCTTACTTATATAGGTACGCAGGAGCATGACTTCGAGTCTAGCTACAAGACTCGTAAATAAAGAAAAGCGCTTCGTGGGAGGCAACCTGTTGGATCGATGTACTCTAACCAAACTAACTTAAATAGCTTGTTAAGGTTTAATAACTTCGGATAAATCCTAAGTTATTAACAATGAAACACGAGTAATCTTTATTAAGTACGCCGAATTTACTTAACAAATCTAAGAATATAACTTTAACTTTTATTAATAACTCTAAATCGCTTGTTATGCACTCTTCAACAACTCTAAAACACTAATAATAATCGTACTTTATGAATACTAAAACTCTTCTCTAAAACTCGATCGCCTAATACCAATCTAGGGGTCCTTTTATAGGCTCAAGGATAACCCTAGTCCATTTATAATTTATATCCTTGTCGACAAGTAATCTAAACATAGAATAAACAAAGCTTTCCATAAACGAATATAACACTTCTTTAGCTTTGCAAGATTTTGACTTTCTCTTTAGCAAGATTTTGACTTTTCCAAGACTTTGTCAATCTTCAATGCTTTAACATTCTTCAAGACTTTCATATCCCAACAATCCTCCCATAACTTGAATTCTACTTGCTTGACTTCAAGTTCCTTTGTAATTTTTCTTTAATGACTCCATCTTCAAGGAAAGATTGTATCTTTGTCTTTGGATTGTATCTTTGTAAACTCATGCTTATATTATTATTATCAAAATATTCTCAGAAAATTTATTCTTTTTAGCATCCTTGATCAAGAACCTCTTTTCAAAGAACATTTAACATGCTCCATCTTTTCAAAGAACATAAGACAGCTTTGTACATTAATTCGCTTTAAGTTTCACTATTCTCATCACATCCATGTGTGTAAACTCCCGAGAGGTGAATCATTGAAAATTTAATGGATTTAATGTCTCTTTACCAAAGCCATTAACTCGAGTAGCCAAATGTTTTGATATGTAAGATCATGGTACATTGATAACCATATGATTTTTAGCAAATCATCAACTATCAATGATTTGATTTGTCTTTACCAAAAGTCGTATCCTTTTGGACTAGTTAGTTCTTTCATCTATGGTGAACTAATTACCATATAATGGTTTTTCCATGACCTTTACCACAAGCCATTTTCTTGTGGGCTAGCCAACTCTTCACATTTATCGATATGGTGAGTTGATTACCATCCAACTTATTAGCAAGTTGTCAACTATAAAATGATTTGAGATATCTTTACGCAGCCGTTTGCTCATGGATTAGTCAATCCTTTGTAACCATGGTGGATTGATAACCTATTGGTGTTACCATCTCAAAACCATTTATTTCTTTTTAACCTTTGTTTCAAAATATTTGTCACTTAACAAAGTTTTTCAAAAATCATTAATCGGTTTAAAAGTCGCAAGCGAGATTTTGATGAAAGTATTTGTTTGATCGTGATTTTGAATAAAGCATCGATATATCAAAAATTTATTCAATTAAAATTCATACCGCTTATTCATCATCATCGACCATAGTAGTCCATCCGATAAACAATTTGATGACCATTAGAGCAATTTCATTGTCTTCTTCATCTTCCATTCCATGCTCTAGCATTCTCCTCATAAGATCTGCTGTAAGAGGATATCTTCTGTTTGCTAACATGTGAATCATTGTCCCATCTTCTAGCTCTAGAACATGTACTCTAGATTCTTCGAAGAATCTCCAGCTAACAATCTCCCAAGCTTCTTGGTTCTTCCAAATCTCAGCAGTGCTTTGTTCTTCAGTTTCCCAAACCGTTGTGAGATCCCCAAGTAAAACTAAACCAACTCCTTCTGATGTATTATGATAAAAATAATCTCGCACCAAATGATATAAATGAAATAAATCTACCCTATCTATTATGTGCAATAGATCCCATAACATGTTGAATGTTCGAAACTTTCATCTTCTCTATGAAACATCGATAACTTCCATCCTTTGACTCTACAACTTCAAAAGCGCTTATTGGAGATTTTTCATCTTCATTTCATCATCATCTTTAGAATACTCAAATTCTACAATCCTTAAGTAATTCTTCACCATTATCGTGACGTACCTTAACTCAACTTTCTTTAATGGTCGCTTATCTTCAACTTGATTTTCTTTTTCTCTTTAAGCTTACTTTCTTAACATCATCTTTATAATCTTTGATATCTTCAACACTCTTCTTATAAGCCTCATGTAATGACTTCATACGCTTCTTTCATATTAACATAATTCAATTTGTTCAATCCAATATATCCTCGACCTTTTAAATAAGCCATCATTGCATTCCTTACTTAGCAAGATTTGGTCTTCTTGGTAGAAGAAATAGGAAGAGTGATGGTATAATGACTTCAAGATTCAATTCTTCTTGTAATTTCCTAGTCGCTTCTTCATTCATAGCTTCTTCACTATCAACTTCAAGATTCAACTCGCCTTGTATCTTTCTAGTGCTTCCTCATTCATAGCCACTGAGAAAACTCTTATCTCGTGCTAAAGTAGGTTTCTTTTTCTTCTTAGTCTCTACCAACTTGCCCTTACCTTTATCTTTGGATCAATAATAGCTTGAGAAACTCTTGGTTGTTCCTCTTCTTGCACTCTGGAATACTAACACCCCTTGGTTTAGATAAATCATGCAAAATTTCAAGAATGGTTTCATCATCACTTCTCAGTATATATAGGTTTAGGTGTATCGATTCCTTTTCGGTATAATGACTTGAAGGACCACTTCTTCTTCATGTAACACAACAAGGACCGCCTTCCTCTTCAAAATCTAATACCCTTGAGTAATCAATTCCCGCCTATAGGTTCCTTGTTGGAAAGTAGTACTTTGATCTTCGATTTTGATCATCGATTTTGAACCTTAATTCTTCTTCCTCAAGACTTTCAATGTTGACTTGTTCTTCAAGACTTAAGGTTCATTCTCCTTTTCTTCATGAAATTCAACATCTTCTTTCAAATTCTCTTCTTCCCGATTCCTCCCAATTGGACGTAAGAATGATGTTTAATCTTTTGCCGTTGGTGGTCTTCTTTAAATGCCTTCGCTTCTTCTTTTCAACTTTGACCCATAACTTTGTGATGAGTAACCAAAGGCCATACAAAGTTCTTCAATCTTCTAAACTTAAGCTTCAACTTTAACTGAGTAGCTTTGCTTATCAAAAGATTTACGCAATCTTACCATCGCCTTGTCGAGTATAATTATCTAACACTAATCTTTCGGTGGTATAGGAACGATGATTCCTCCGAAGATGATGAGAATATAGGAACATCTTGTTCGGTGATGGCATAGGAGGAGTAGTATGGTGAGATGAGGTGGGAGAAACTTCAAGACCTTCATTATCGCTATGACCTTGTGTTGAAGTTTCTTGAGATACAAGACGTGGAGAAGCGGTACCTTCATGGCAGTACCTTCTCGTATGTGACTTCACGCTCATTACTAGCTTCACCTCATCTCGAATAGCTTGAACAATCTCCATCATTGAAGTAGTCAATGGAGTGTCCCCCGCCAATGGAATAAATCACTTTTCCTTGCCATAAATGTAAAGATCTTGGCGGGTTGCACCACAACGGTAGTAGATCGGTGAGGCTTAGGTACATCGCCAAGTTGTTTGTTAAGGAATACTTGAATAAACCTTGGATACATCAACCATCTTGAACCATGAGAGATGTGTGATAGCATTCCATCCGTAATCGTGTTGAAAGTTAAAAATTGATCCAGAGCTAATCCCACTATAGCGGATGCTATGTTAGACCCAAATTGCTCCCATGATGTACTCTTAGCACTAATACAATGAAGTAGTACATGAACTAGATACTTCTATTGAGGACAAAATAAGGGTTTCCTGAATGTTTGTTCAGTTAAGGACCCTTCATAACCAATGTTGCTAAATGTATCCCAAATCAATTGCTTATCAAAAGGAACAACCCCTTCTTCATCATCAAATAATAAGTCTTCACGAATAGAGGTTGCAATAACTTTCACAGTTCTCCCAGCAACCATTGCTTGAATATACGAATCATCATTCTCCATATGAACCCTAGCAGTTGCCCAAAATTGTTGAATCCAGGGCTCAATAATATCTGGTTCTACTAAAAGGGCATAACTAATCGGCGACCCAGTGAGAAAATCAATGATATCATGAAAGATAACATTAGCTTCAGTCTTGTCTAAATTCGCCACCATGTTGTGTTTTGAAACGTACACGATTTGCCATTTATGATATATGTTCACGAGAAAGTGAGATAGCGAATAATATGGGTGAAAGAGAGAGATATGGAAAGATTATAAGTTATCAATATGAGAGGAAATTGGAGAGTAGTTATTTATAGGTGAGATTTAAAAATCATGACCTTTAATAACAAAGTTACCGTTATTAGTAGTTACCCTCAATATTACCGTTGGAACAAGATTTGATATGACACGTGTGCAAGATTTCCAAAAGCGCGATTTTCCAAGCAAAGACTTTCATAAAACCAATAGATAGTACTTTCCCATTCTCCTCTTTCAATAGCAAACGTGAATATCCTCCCCTCAAACAAAGGCATAGGACTATACTAACACTAAATAGTCCTCCCTTAAATGTAGGTCAAGAGTTAATCATGCCAATGCTTACCACCAAGTGATTGAATCTTGAAACATCAAAGCCTTTGGTGAGTAAGTCACTACATTATCATCTATGTGAACCTTGACCACATTAATAAGCACGTGCTCATAACAATCTCGATGAAGTGATGCCTAATCAATATGCTTGGTCTTGGAATGATAAATGTGATTCTTCACAATACAAATTGTACTCTCATTATCAATATTGATAGGAGTATTCTTGAAATTGAACCCATAGTCCAAGAGTTGATTCGCATCCACAAAACTTGTCCACAATAGCTTGCGGACCACATATTCCGCTCAAGAGAGATGTTGTTTGCAATTGTTTGTTTCTTACATTGCCATGAGACTAATCTTCTTCCAAGATATTGGCATCCTCCAGGTGGTGGATCTTCGTCATAATTATCACCTACATAATCACTATCCAAAAAGGTTCCAAGTGAAAAGGTGAATCCTTTGGATACCACAACCCTAACTTAGGTTGTTGTTTCAAATAACTAAAAATTCTCTTCACCGCATTCGGATGAGAGACCTTTGGTGAGACTTGATATCTTGCACATAGACAAACAAAGAAACATGATATCGTGCCTAGATGCGATGAGATACATAAGACAACCAATCATTGATCTCAGATAACTTGACTTCAACAAAGTTGTCCATCTTCATCTTTTCCCATGAGTTGATAGACTTGATAGGTGTTGTTACCGGCTTCATAGCATCAAAATTGAACTTCTTAAGTATGTCGATACATACTTGTCTTGGTGATAAAAATACCCTCCTTTGACCGCTTAACTTGAAGTCCCAAAAGAAAGTTAACTCACCCATTGAACTCATTTGAAATTCATTCGCATCACCGCTCAAACCCCTTGACCATGGATCTGTTTGGTAGCTCCAAATATGATATCATCTACATACACTTGAACTAACATGATATCCTTTTTGTCTCTCTTGATAAACAAAGTCTTGTCAATGGCTCCCCCTCTGTAACCATGTTGCAATAAGAAAGTAGAGAGCCTCTCATACCAAGCTCTAGGAGCTTGATGAAGGCCATAAAGAGCCTTAACCACCTTGTAAACTTTGTTAGGATGAGAAGGATCTTCAAAACCAGGAGGTTGCTTAACATACACCTCCTCTGTGATCTTGCCATATAAAAAGGCACTCTTGACATCCATTTGATAATCCTGAAATCCAATATAGGATGCAAAAGCAAGAAAGATTCGAATTGCTTCAATCCTTGCTACAGGAGCAAATACTTCATCATAATCCACTCCTTCTTCTTGTCTATAGCCTTGTGCGACTAACCTTGCCTTGTTCTTGATGACATTCCCTCTTTCATCTCTCTTGACTCTGAACACCCATCTTGTACCAATTACCTTCTTACCATCAGGTAGATCACATAGTACCCAAACTTCTTGAAGTTTGAATTGTAGCAGTTCTTCTTGCATAGCTTCAACCCAACTTTCTTTAGTCAATGCTTGAGCAATATTCTTGGGTTCCTCTTGAGAGATAAAGCAAGTAAACAGGTATGTTTGATGGTCCTTATGATGCATCCTGTTTTGTTTATAGACAAAGCTAAGTAAAGCATTATGAGGTTTAATAAAACTCTTAGCTTTGTGTCTTGTCATCACTCCAGAAGTAGAAGGACCAATGATTTGATCAGTAGGATGATTCTTATGAATTCTTAAGTTTGGAGACTGTGGAACTCCATAAGTATCATCCAAATTAGTGAAATCAGCATATTCATTGGAATCGAGAAAATACGCTCATCTTCAAACTCATCATCGTATCTTCTAAGCCGCATGGTTGGATCATCCAAATCATGCAAAGTGTCATCAACAGTGTGATGGTACTTTGGTCAAAGTCTTGCCCAAAGTAATCTTGAGAGTATTCTGCGCTTTTGGTCTTTTCTTTGCTTCTTCATAAGCTCTTCTTTGGTCATCGTATAAGAATGTGCTAAGACATCTTGAAGAAGCATCCGATTTAGTTCATCTTGAATAGATTGATCCTCGGTGAGACAATGAGGATTTTGGTGCATCGATACTTTTCTTTGGTTCAACAGATATTGGTTCTTCATCGAGAACGAAGATCGTCTAATAAGAACTCCATGAACAACATATTGTAAATCTTCTTCATTGTGTATGTGTTGATTTTCTTCTAATGTGTACATAGTTCATAGAAGGAGTCAAACTTCAAGATCAAACATCCAATCGGGACCTTTACCCTTCCGATTGTCTTGATCTTCTAAAATTCAACATGAAGACAATCTTGAACCTTCTTAGTGACTCTGTTGTACACTCTAAAGCCTTTCTTTGTCACAGTGCAAGACCATAATAGATAACCTTCTTTTGACTTGCCATCAAACTTGCCCAAATTATCAATAGTATTTAGAATAGTGAGAGGACATCCAAAAGGCTTGAAATCGTATGTTGGGTTTAATTCCATCAAGAACTCATAAGGTGTCTTCATCCGGGGTTTTGTGGTGATACTGTTACACATAGCAAGCAAGATTGACTTGACCCGAAATTGAATAGGTAAAGTGAATCGCAAGCATAGTTCGGCCGCTTCAATCAAAGTCCTATTCTTTCTCTCGCAACACCATTCTCGCTGTGGTGTTCTTGCAATGTCAACTCCTCTTGATCCTTTTGTTAGCACAAAACTCATCCATAAGTTTGTTCTTGAATTCATCCCATTATCACATCTAATTCCTCTAACCTTGAGTCTCGGTTGGTTTTCAAGTGCTATGATAAGATTATGGATAGCATCAAAAGTATCATCTTTAAATCCTAAGAAAAATACCCAACCGAATCTATCGCAATCATCCGTCACAACCAAGCGGTAATTTTTCTTGTTTAGGCTTGCAATTGTGACAGGACCAAATAAATCCATATGTAACAGTTCCAATGGTTCTCTAATAGTCCTTTCCTCAAGCTTCTTGCTAGAATCTTTGTGTTGTTTACCCTTCTTGCATGCCAAACAGGAGTGATCATTCTTGTAAGTCTTGGAAGGTAAACCTCTAACTAAATTTCCTTTGACCAGTTTGTTGATATTCTTGAAATTCACATGGCCCAATCTTCTATGCCACCGATGTGCTTCTTCAGATGTTGCTTTGCTACTAAACATGTAGCTCTCCCGTAAGAGTGAAGACTCTTCATATCCGATCAGTACACATCATTGGTTCTTGGTACTCTAAGTATTACCAAGCTATCATCAATAAGTTTGAATTGTGAAAGGATGAGACATTATGTGTCGATGAATAATCTGAGATGCTTTTTATCACGATTTGAGATAACGACAATAAGTTGAACTTGAGCTCCTTCACATATCTAACATTCTCAAAATCTATGCTCCCTGCCTTGATGGTTCCTTTGCCGCTTATTCTTCCTCCATTGGGGTTATTCCCAAATGCAACTCTTCCTCCACAAATAGATCTAAAATCCCATGTAATCTCCTTGTCTCTCGTCATGCTTCTGAGAGCAACCACTATCCACAATAAGATGATCTTTAAGCTCCTCCTCCGGGTTGCCCCGCACAAAGATAAAAGAGTTAGTGTCTTTTAGGAACCCAAGCCATTATCGACTTGTGTTCCCACTTATGAGTAACATACTCAAATTCTTTGAGTATGTAATCTTCACGCTTTTGTAGATGTAATCAAGCATTATCTTTTGTTTAAAAACTCGTGGTGAATTTTCAAAGAAAACTTTCCTTTTCAACAAAATCTCCTTTTCTTTTACCACAAAATCATCTGTTTCACCATTACTTGTTGAAAGTCTTGCTTGTTCATCATCGCTTCTTTCCTTCTTAACCCATTTAGTTTTAACTTCCGTGTAGAGTCCTTGATCTAGCTACTATTCGGAGTTGTAACTCCTTCTAGATTGATAGTAATTAGGTCTCCTAGGACTCCTATTCCAAGAGGTGTTTGGTGAAAACTGAAAGATTTTGAGAAGGTACTTGATGAGTGTGTAAATACTCATCATTTTGGTCAATCTGAATCGCAAAACATTTAAAATGCTCGATGTGCATCAAAATACCGAAAATATCTCAAAATTGCATTTTATATGTTTCGGATGCAAAATATTTAAAATAAGATGAAAATGAGCTAAGTTTGCATAATTGGCGCTTTAGGTCCCAGAGTTTCAAAAGTTGTCGAAATAGTCCTCGAGCACTTATTTCAAAAGAAAAGTCACCAAAGGTCCTTTTAAAATCATAACTTGTCATAATTAGTCCTTTGGTGAAAAATGTCAAAAGTTTTGAGAAATTACAAGTTTGGTCCTTCAAGTTTCAAATTTGGCAAAAATAGTCCTTGGAAGTTTGAAAATGTCCATTATGGTCCTTGTACTATTGAAACTTGTCACTTTTGGTCCCTTGAAACAACTTTGCAAAATTGGCAGCTTTGGTCCCTTGTTTTTCAGAAATTACAAATTGGTCCCTATGTTATTAATACAAGCCTAAACCCTTGAACCTTTGGACCCCTGCCATTATCTTGTGACCCCTGCCATAAGCCCTTTGGACCCCCTGTTTTGACCCCCCTTTATAATATTAAACCCGGTCAACACCCCGGTCAAACAAACACACCCCGCCCACTTGTTTTCCCTCTATTTTTTTTTCTTCTTCCTTCAACCACCATGTCTGCAAACACCAGTCCTCCCCATCCCTCCAGCTCTCATACTTCACCTCCCTTATCACTCCACCTCACCAAACTCCAAAATGCATTAAATGCTTCCCTCCCCCATTGCACTCAACCCCCACTGGCATATATACATTTTGGCGCCAATAATGATCAAACGGCCAATAATAGCTCAAGCCATCCAATGGTCCCAAATTAAAGTGGGAATTGATCAGAAGACAAGTGGAAGCATATTTGGTGTATAAAGAGAAGAAAGAGAAGCAAGAAGGAAGAAGTACTTAGTTTTAAATTTTCATTTATGTCGTTTTTAGTATAAATGTTTTAGTTCAAGCTTAAAACTGTAATCTTTTGTTTCTATGTATTAAACTCAAGTTACTTTGTCATTGTAACCTACTTTTAAGCAACAATTTCAAGGTTTGATCTAAGTTCATGTTTTTATGTGCACTGTTGAAAAATTCAGTTTCAAGTTCCTACATTCAAGCTTCTAATAGCTTATATTTAAGTTCAAATAAGCTTATATAAGCTACTGATAGCTTTTGGTAAGCTTACAATTCAGTTTCAAGCAACTTTGGTTTTTGGTCAACAAAAGTCAACTGAAGCATCAAATGGACTTGGTTATGGAATTTGGGTGATGCAGAGTTGATTTGGGTTGGAATTAGCTTCATTTAGTATAGTTTGGGTTCTGTATAAGCTGCTGTATAAGCTGGACCTCTTGTGAGTTTGTTTTTATCTTTGCAATTTCAATAACTTAACTAGTTTGCACTTTCTTTGGAGTAGAATCTGTGATATTTGATTGTCTAAATCTGGTAATGTAGATGTAATTAGGTTATAATTTTGCAGTTTAATTGCTGGTATAAGCTAGTGAGCAAGTAGGTGATTCAATTTTGCATTTCATTTTCATAAGCAGTGTTTGGATCAGATCTTAAACTTGTGCTATAGTTTTGCTTAGTGGTTAAAATCGCTTTCCTTAGCTTCATTTAAGCTCACTTAGTCCATTTCATCATAAACTTGGAACTTAGAACCACAAAAGTCAAGATCACCTGAATGCATCTTAAGATCATATCTCGTTGAATTTTCAAAAAGCCAAAGCTTTTTTTGTGTTTAGAATTCATAGAGATAGCTTGCAGTAGGATTATTTCACCTTAATACATCAAATTCAGTCCACAAATTAAACTCAAAGTTCACAAAAGTCAAATTTTCAAAACTGCTTCAAAAGTCAAAAATTGGAAAAGTCAATTTTCACCCAACTTGGGTGATTTTTCATGGATTCAATTTTGGGTAAATTCAAGTAAAACTTGGGGTTTAAAAACTTCAGTTGGTCTAGTTTCTTAATATGAATTTTGTAGATTTTTGGTAATTTTGTACAAGCTCCAAAGCGTTTTGTCAACTTGGTCTTATCTCCTCATGCACACACTCATTATCTTGAGTGTGCAGTGTTTGTGTGGCTTGTCACAAGCTCATCAGAGCTCATCTTGGTCTGGATTTTGGTTTATAAGTAGCTAGCCAGGTCTCCTTCAAGTTCCTACATCTGGTTTTGAGTTTAGCTTATTTGAGTAGCTTATTTTCAAGCTCCAAAGTAGTAGCATAAAACTGTTTTTAGCACTTAATTTCAAATCATCAAATCTGTGCAGTTTGTATTTTAGAGGTTAAAGCTAGTTGATATTAGTTGCTTTTGAGTACTTTTAGCTTATTATAGCTTCTGTGTTCAGTTGGTGCTCATTTGGTACCTCTAGCTTATTTGGAGTGCTTATTTTTAAGCACTTGAGACTGCAGCTTCATTTTCTCACACACAAGCTACTGTTTTCATATTTTTCTTAGATTCAGAATATTATTTTAGACTTTTCTTGAATTTTTCATATTTTTCTAGCACTGTTTACTATTTTTCTTCATTTAAAACAGTTTTTAAGTCTTTTTAATTAGCTTTTAATACAACTAAATCGAAAAACTTCAAAAAAATAAGTTTTCATTTTTCCTAGGTTAAGATATATATAAAAAGTCAAAAAAATATTTTTCCAAATTTTTCTTAGTTTAATTTGTAATTTTAGCAATTTAATTAGTTTTAATAGTTTTTAATTCATAGAAAATAGAAAATAATCGTAAAAATATAAAATTAGTTTTGAAAATTCTCTTTAGTTATTTTAGATTTTTCTAAGTCATAATTTCATTTTTCTAGCTTTATTTCATATTTTCTTATATTTTAGGCTATTATTAAATAAGTAAAAATAGTTTTTAATTAATAATAATTAGATAAATAGTTATAAAAATAATTTTCTTTTTCTAAAAATGTTTCTCTTATCATTAGGTTTGTAAAAATGTTATTTTTATATTTTTAGGATTAATATTGTTTCAGTTTCACATTTTCTATTGTACGTCACGTAGTTTTTAATTTAAATTTTATAAAAGAAAAATCAAAAACATAATTTTAAAAATAGTGATAGCGTTTATTTAATATAATTTATCTTTTTAATTTTCTTTAATTTTGATTTAAGCCCCTGTAGTTTATATACTTTTTCTTTAGGTATAATCAATCACCTTCTTCTCGCTCAAATTCTCTCGATCACTATTCGCTTGATTATTCATCGCACATTTCGTTGGGACATAACGACCGGGAAACACTAAACTCTCTTGATCTTCATTGCATTGGTGTCGAGAATGTTTGAAGTTTATTACGGTTAGCCATTCACAAGTGGCTAGCTTGTGTGATATAACTCGATTCGTTCAAAGAATGATCAAATTTTACGTATTCGCCGGGAGTCAGTAATTATCTTCCATTTAGCAGATTAGTGATTTGAAAATTCACTCCTTGTTCATACCATCCATCTATATCTATATATATTTTCATAAAAATCCAAAAACCCAAAAACATCTCAAAACATATAAAACACACAAATATTTTTCTTTTGTTTCTATATATATGTATAACCATAAAACTCAAAAAGAATCTTCTTTCCCCATTTTCATAATTCCCTTCCTTAACTCTGAGATTCCTTAGAGTTAACTCTAGTGCATCCGCACTCGTTCTTCTAGATCATTGAGTCATTTGCGTGATCTAGCAGAAATTCCTAGAAGACGTTCTCGCAGACGTGC
Organism: Chrysanthemum lavandulifolium; assembly: GCA_022545495.1. NCBI lineage: Eukaryota > Viridiplantae > Streptophyta > Magnoliopsida > Asterales > Asteraceae > Chrysanthemum > Chrysanthemum lavandulifolium. The sequence continues at coordinate 33,975,304 of CM040242.1, forward strand.
TGCCCAAATAGTCGAACCCGAGATTCGTACTATTTCAAACAACAAGATGGCGAGACGAGCGAACTATGGCGGAAATGCTCCGAGCACCCACCGAGGGTTATGGAGATGCCATCATTCTACCAAAGAATCAATTTCGATCACTTTGAATCAAGACACATTTGATCCAACTTGTGTCTACAAATCAATTCCACGGGTTTGACCGAGAAGACCTCTGATGCACACATCCGTTGGTTTAACAAGTTGACTTCAACTATCAATTTCAAGGATGTGCCACAAAAGTAATCAAGTTGATGCTATTTCCATTCTCACTGAGGACAAATTTGATTTGGTCGAAAAGAACCCCTCGATCCATTGAAACTGGGAGGATCTTGTTCAAAAGTTTGTCAATTATTTCTTTCCTCCATCAAAGACGACTAATCTTAAAAATGAAATTTCGGATTTCGTCAAAATTTCGATGAGAACTTTGAGAGGCATGGAGAGATTCAAAGATCTCCTCGTGAAATGCCCCCATCATGAATTCACTGAGCTTCAACAAGTTAATATCTTTTATAATGGGTTGAACGGTAACGATCAAGATTCTTTGAGGATGAATGAAAGTTACTTCTCGAGGATAGATTACAACCAAGCCTCATCAGGTTTCTGAAAATCGGATTATGCATTCAATTACTAGGGGCAAAAACTAGATTAACAAACCAACCTCTCAACTGTTAATTGATAAATCAAGTTCATGAATTCAAATTCGAGATATAAAGGGAAAGCTTTAAACAACCTTCAACTTTGAAGTTTCGGTGAGTTTTTATGTGATGACAATCGCTTATCTGGTGAATGTGTCAGAGCACCCTTGTATCCAAAGTTATCTTCAGTTTTTATCGATCCAACCTCTTTCCCTGAAGATGAATTTGGATAAGGAGCTTCTTATTGATAATTCCAAATGATATACTTCCTTATTCCGACCCATCCTTTCACCCATGAGAAGAACCTTAAATCGGCTTCTTATGGACAATCCAAAGAATTTAACTTATTGTCAAGGGATTTTCCGAAAATTGATTAGACCTTTCCCTCCTTGGCTCTTTGGAACACCATTGCCGTTACTTAAATTCAAAATATTTTACCGGTGGACTTCATTTCATATTTTTCACTAAATGGTGTTTTCCCTCTTTCATGAACAATTTGAGGTATCACTTAGTTTATAAACAACAGTTGTTTCAATTTCGATTTCTATTTCTTGTGGATCCGTGAATGTTTTCCAAAACAAATAATCGGTGATCCTACGTGTCAAACGATTATATGGGTTTTCCCTTTGATTCTTATTTTACATAGGGATTCCATTTTATTTTTAAAAAAAAAAAATCAATATGGTATATTCCTTTTTAAAGTTGGCTAACGAAATTTGGGAAATTCATTCGTGGGAATTCTCCAATTTATGTATTACCCACCCAGCCAATTTTTAGTAAGGTTTAACCATATTAATCATCCAGTTATCAAAGATTGGCTATCCAGCAAACCTTGTAAAGATTTCAAACGTTGATGTTTGCCAAATTATGGTTACCATACTTATTATGAAATTGCCCGAAGTTATGGGTAAAGGTAAACATAATTTAAGATTCAAGATTTACAAAGTTGGTGTGGAAACCTTGTAAACAATCAAACCATTTTGCTCAAAATCACATTATCAAACAATTCTTTTGTGAAATTTTCGAAATGGCTTTTGTAAGGTTCAAACCGTTTCAAAAGTTGTGGATAGCTTTATTAGAAGTTAAATCCTTTTAACAATCAAATTTTGTAAATGTCAAAATTAAAATATTTTCATTTAATTTGGCAAATGTTTAAATTGAAAATGCTAGTTTGCATAATTGTCTTTTCCCGATTTCAAAATTGCGAATGTCCCGTTTTTCAAAAATACAAAGGTCCTTTTAAATAAACTTAAATTACCTTTGGAAAGCAAATTTGGAATTCAGTTTGCCTGTTTCTTTAAATACCTATTAAATTCCAAACCGCATTGTTTCATTTTTCCTTAACACTTTGCAAAAGCCTTTCCCTTTTTAATTCAATTCCTATTTTAATAAAAACCTAACTTCCTCCATTACTTACCCCATAATTTGCCCTTGACCCCAAATATAACCTCAGGCAAAAAAAGCCCTGTTTCCCTTTTTTTTTAAAAAGGCAAAAGGTCCCATTTTCATTTCCTTTATATATCCAAACTCAATCTTTGTTCTATTACTCAACCCGCATTAACATTTTGGCAAAATTCAAGAAATAGCAGTATGTCCAAAAAGGGAATTTCAAAGTAAGCTATTTGGTTAAAAAGAAAGAAAAAGTTTGTTTAAATTTCAATTGTTTTGTAAAAGTTTATCAAGCTTAAATGACTTTGTTTATGATTTCAGTTATTTTTGAATACTTTAAAAATTTCAAGTTGTCTAAGTCATTTTTTGCATTAAAACTTCAGTTCACTTCTTTATAGCTATATTTATTCAAATAGTTTAATTGATGTTTAGAAATTTGGCCTTTTTGGTAACAAAGCAAAGATCAATGATTTTATGAATTGGTGATCTTATTGGTTATTGCATTTAATAGTTTTCATTAAGCATATCCTTGTATTGACTTGAACAAAATAATATTCCTTTAAGATCATATTTGATTTCAAAAGAAGTTGTTTAGTTATAATTTGCGTTATTCCTTAACATAACAAATTAATTTATTCACAAAGCTTTTACGTTAAATTTATAGTTTTCATGGTAAATTTTCTGTTTAATTTGATTCCATAAACTTTAAACCAAAGTCAGTCCTTGTTTAGATTTTTGAATTTCAAAAGCAACTTTTTTTAAACAAGATATTGCAGTTTTCACTTTACAATATCCCAATTCTAATTAAAGTAATTTCAAACCTCAAAGTCAAATGGTTGGACCATTGGTGTTTTTCAGTCAATTGGTAAATCTAAAACTTTTAAAAATTGGTTGTTTCAAATTAATTTGTGATTTTTGTTTTGAACTAAAGCTTTAACTTGTCTTTTCTGACCACTTATTGATCATTTGTTGGTGTCAACTCACAGCTATCTTTCTTTTGTTTAATATAAGTTCTTAATTTCATTTTTAGTTGCTTATTTATCTTATTTAAGCTAAGTTTAATAAACTTTAAATTAATTAAACTCAAATGGTTTATTTAGGTTAAGTATATAATCATATTTTCATTTCTTTTTTTTGTATTTTACTTATTATTATGTTTTTAAAGAATCGTTATTTTAAAATTTTTATTTTTTAGATTTAATATATTTATTTTCTGTTTTTCATATTTTCGATTTACTATTATTTATTAAAAGTTTTAATTTAATATTTATAAATAATTAAAAATTCAAAAAATTTTCTTTCTAGGTTGTAAAATGTCAAAATATTTTGTTTTTTTTATTTAATTTTTAATTATAGTTTTAATATTTTATAAGAAAATAAAATAATTAAAAATATAATTATTTAAATTCTTTTATTTTTTAATTTTTAAGCTATTTATTTTTTCTTTATTATATTTCTTTTTGCTATTTTAATATAAATGTTTTATTATATATTGATAAAAAAAAATAATTTCTTTAAATTTTTCATTGGTTTAAATGCTTTATTTTTAGGTTAATTGTTTAGTTATTTTTGACTCGAGAATTAATTTTAAAAGAAATCAAAATATTTTAGGATAGGATTTAAAATTACTTTTATTTCTTATTTATTAATATTTTATATTTCAAAACATCACCTTCCCCAAATTTTCTTTTCTTATTATTATCCTAACCTAAAACCCATAAACCTCTTATCATTCTTGGTTCAGTGTTGAGTTTTAGTTAGCATTCTGGTTTTGATTACGGTGGACATCATTTTACCAGAGGATTACTCCTTGCGAATGTTGAAACACCGTTATATCCATCATTCTAAATATTTCTCATAAAATCAAACAAAATCCAAACTTCCACAAATATTTTTGTTCAAAATGAAACCTTAAAAGTTTCTTCCCATTCAATTCCCTTTCCAAGATCAAGTTATCTATCATCCCGCTTTGATTGAAAAGATCAGAAACTAAGACGTCCTTTGAATATCCCCAACGACTTTTAAAAAATCGAAACGATAGAACTGGACCAAGGTTAGATTATCCCAAATAATTATACTTAAAAGAATTTATATGGTAAATCAATTCCGGAAGAAGCCAATCAATCGTGTTTAAAGTTGATTCAAATCAATTCAATTGCACAAAGTAATCGAGCTTTTCCATCTCCGAGAGCCGTTGGGAAAAGACCCATCCTTGAATGGAGGTTGTCGTTTCATACTTCCATCAAAGCGTAACAAATGAAATTTGGTTCGCAAATTGATGGAACGAGGTTTAAGTCAAAGACTTCGAAACCCAATAATACGACCACAAGATTCTTAATGGTGACCGTTTTTAACCAGCACAAATTTTGAATCAAGCAAATTATTAATTTACAAACAAAATTCCCAACAATCAACTCAACAGTTCCACCAACTCCCAAACCATAGTCAACACGCTCTGATGATAAAAGAAGAACAAAAGAAATTATACACAATCCGAACAATGGTGAAATTGATGGCCCAGCCATGATTGAACAGCTTCACACTCAACTCAAACCAATCAATCCACCCAAGCGATTATACCCACTAGGGAGACCACCGGTTCCCTCAAACTCTCAAATGCTTGTCAATCAGGAAAACCAAATCAAATTTCAACAACACAACAACCACCTTCAGTCAATCCAAAAGTTCAACAATTGCCCAAAATATTCATAAAATTAGGTCACATAGTCAATGAAACTCACAAAACAAGAGCAAAAAAAATTTCCAATTCTCAAAATATTAAATTTGCTTATGCTAATTGACAAGCTTAACTTGAGACCCATCAATCTAACCCTCCATGAAAGCCCCCAGTTAAACCAGACCCGATAATCCCCCAGGGATGGTCAAGTCCGTCCGACAAGTGCATTCTCAGCCCAAGTAAACTCCCCTTTCATTTAATCGACCGTCAAACAAATCCCGAATGCATCCTTAAAGTAGATTCTTCCCACGATTGTGAAGCTAAGCAAACAAGAGTAAATTTAATTTCAGAGATTGCTCTTATTTGCTAATGCCTAATTGACAACGAAAGCTTACAACAAAAAGCTATAAGATGGCAAATTCAAACAAGTTGCCTCAAATTCCCAAAAGCTAAACCGATTTTAACTTGATGGGTTCAACGGAATGTACTTAATCAGATTCGATGAGAACTTTTCAACTTATCATGTGAATGCAGGAGACAACTGTCCACTGGAAAGGATGTCGTTTAAAGTGGAAAACTTTCCCACGATTTGTTATGATTTGGATAGATTCCCCATTGGGAGTTTAAATTTCTTATTATTTTGATTCCATCTTACCGAAGAATACGAATATCACCCAAGTCATCCAACAGTTGAATTACAAATCAAGACATCCTCAAATTCTGAGAGACTAAACTCGAAATTTGAAATCACCTTAACAAAGTTTAAGTTAAAGTCAAGTGTTTTATGAGATGCTGATCGAACTTTATATTAATGTGTTGCCCCCCTCCTAATAGATCTTGATTTTACTCATGCCAAATCTCTTGGCTCCGTTGAAATTGATGTTTGTTAAGGAACATTTCCATGAGATTGTTTCCACTCTCCAGCATATCCGTCCACCTTCACCCGAGAGAATGTTTAATGATCTCCTTTCTATGGGATTCCACGTTGTATATATTTTCAAAAAAAAAAATATAAGCGTTATCTTACTTTATTCATACCTATTAATTTAGCAAATTCAAATGTGGTTCCAAATGATTATCTATCCATTTTCCATTTTGAGGTGTTCCTTTCCTTTTTTCGATGAAACATTGACCGACCCTTTAAGTTTCATATACTTGGTTTTCCTTGGTGGATTCATTCAATTTTTAAGTGAGAGTCGCGAGTTGGTTTAGTGCCATAAAATGAATACCGGGTACTAGATGATCAAACAAAGTCTAAGGTTTCACCAATTGCCTTCATTCACACCCAGTAATAGTTTTAAAAAAAAAAAAAATCAATAATGGGTATTCCTTATTTTCAAATTGGATTTGAATATTAGGATTATTTAGTGGGAATTTATTTTTCATAATAACCAATCCCATTTGCCAATTTTGAATTTAATTCTTTATGTTTCATCCCATGTTAAAACAAAAATGGCTAATGCAACCTTGGATTTCAAAGTGGTGATTCCCAAATTTTAAAACCAATCTTTAAATAATCGCAATTAGCTTTGGTAAAGCGTTGAAAAAAATTGGTTAATCCAAATTTCAAAGTTGAGTGAAAAGGCTTGTAAAATAAACCTTGGGGTTTAAAATCAATGATTGGTCCTGTTTTAATAAAATTGGTCCCTAGTTTTTAAAGAATTAAACCATTATTTTTCCAAGCTGGACCTGTTTGGGTTAATTTAAACTACATTTGCAACAACGCAAATTTAAATTTTTCTCAAAATTAAAACCAAATCATTTTATTTTATCAAATTTAAATCTAAAAACAATTGCATATTGCTTTCCCATTCAAACAACCCGGCATATTAAAAAGGCCCCCCCCCCCCCCCCCCCCCCCCCCCCCCCCCCCCCCCCCCCCCCCCCCCCCCCCCCCCCCCCCCCCCCCCCCCCCAATAATGATCAAACGCCAATAATAGCTCAAGCCATCCAATGGTCCCAAATTAAAGTGGAATTGATCAAGACAAGTGGAAGCATATTTGGTGTATAAAGAGAAGAAAGAGAAGCAAAAAGGAAGAAGTACTTAGTTTTAAATTTTCATTTATGTCGCTTTTTAGTATAAATGTTTTAGTTCAAGCTTAAACTGAATCTTTTGTTTCTATGTATTAAACTCAAGTTACTTTGTCATTGTAACCTACTTTTAAGCAACAATTTCAAGGTTTGATCTAAGTTCATGTTTTATGTGCAATCGTTGAAAATTCAGTTCAAGTTCCTACATTCAAGCTTCTAATAGCTTATATTTAAGTTCAAATAAGCTTATATAAGCACCGATAGCTTTTGGTAGCTTACAATCGTTTCAAGCAACTTTGGTTTTGGTCAACAAAAGTCAATCAAGCATCAAATGGACTTGGTTATGGAATTTGGGTGATGCAGAGTTGATTGGGTTGGAATTAGCTTCATTTAGTATAGTTCGTTCTAGATAAGTCAGTGATAAGTCGGACCTCTTGTGAGTTTGTTTTTATCTTTGCAATTTCAATAACTTAACTAGTTTGCACTTTCTTTGGAGTTGAATCATGATATTTGATTGTCTAAACGTAATGTAGTGTAATTAGGTTATAATTTTGCGCTTAATTGTCGGTATAAGCTAGTGAGCAAGTAGTGATTCAATTTTGCATTTCATTTTCATAAGCGTGTTTGGATCGGATCTTAAACTTGCTATAGTTTTGCTTAGTGGTTAAAATCGCTTCCTTAGCTTCATTTAAGCTCACTTAGTCCATTTCGCATAAACTTGGAACTTAGAACCACAAAAGTCAAGATCACCTGAACTGCTTAAGATCATATCTCTGAATTTTCAAAAGCCAAAGCTGTTTTGTGTTTAGAATTCATGAGATAGCTTGCGAGGATTATTTCACCTTAATACATCAAATTCATCCACAAATTAAGCTCAAAGTTCACAAAGTCAAACTTTCAAACCGCTTCAAAAGTCAAAAATTGAAAAGTCTTTCACCCAACTTGGGTGATTTTTCATGGATTCAATTTTGGGTAAATTCAAGTAAAACTTGGTGTTTAAAAACTTCGATGGTCTAGTTTCTTAATATGAATTTTGTAGATTTTTGGTATTTTGTACAAGCTCCAAAACATTTGTCAACTTGTCTTATCTCTCAGGCACACACTCGCAGATATCGAGGTGCATGTTTGTGAGTTTGTCACAAGCTCATCAGAGCTCATCTTGGTCTGGATTTTGGTTTATAAGTAGCTAGCCAGGTCTCCTTCAAGTTCCTACATCTGGTTTTGAGTTTAGCTTATTTGAGTAGCTTATTTTCAAGCTCCAAAGTAGTAGCATAAAACTGTTTTTAGCACTTAATTTCAAATCATCAAATTTGTGCAGTTTGTATTTCAGAGGTTAAAGCTAGTTGATATTAGTTGCTTTTGAGTACTTTTAGCTTGTTATAGCTCTAGTGTTCGTGGTGCTCATTTGGTACCTCTAGCTTATTTGGAGTGCTTATTTTTAAGCACTTGAGACTGCAGCTTCATTTTCTCACACACAAGCTACTGTTTTCATATTTTTCTTAGATTCAGAATATTATTTTAGACTTTTCTTGAATTTTTCATATTTTCTAGTAATCGCTTACTATTTTCTTCATTTAAAACAGCTTTTAAGTCTTTTAATTAGCTTTTAATACAACTAAATCGAAAAACTTCAAAAAATAAGTTTTCATTTTTCCTAGGTTAAGTTAATTAAAGTCAAACTTTTTTCAAATTTCTTAGTTTAATTAATTTACAATTTAATTAGTTTTAAATTTTAATTCTAGAAAAGAAATTTAATAAATTAGTTTTGAAAATTAATTAGTTATTAAGTTTTTTAGTATAATTTAATTTTTAGTTTAATTCATACTTTTATTTAGGCTATTATTAAAAGTAAAATGTTTTATTAATAAAATAGTAATAGTTATAAATTTTTGTTTTTAAAAGTTCTTTATCATTAGGTTGAAATTGTTATTTGAATTTTGGATTATTTGTTTCGTAATTTTACTCTTTAGTGTTTTATTTAATTTAAAAAATCAAATATTTTAAATTAATTTTATTAATATAATTTCTTTAATTTTTTAATATTAGAATGTGTTAATTTTATTTTTAATAACTTTTCGCTTAAATTTGCTATACTATTGCTTGATTGATTCAAATTTCTTGGTTTCATGGAACACTAATCCTTTGATTAATTGCATTAGTTCAATGTTTAATTTATTAGCCATTAAAGTCAGCTTTAACTTCGTTCAAAGATCATAATGTTATATCATAGGATGCAATTATTTCATTTATATATTGAAATTCACCTTTTCATAAATCCCATATAAATTATTTCAAAAATCAAAATTCCAAAACATCTCAAACAATAACAAAATTTTTTCAATTTGTTTTATTAAATGTTAAAATAATAAAATTTTTCCCATTTTATATTTTCTTAATGAATTTTGGTTAACTCATGCGACTTTTCTAATCATTATTTTCTACGAATTTAAAGCTCCAACGCTGTCACGTATTTCAACCTGGATTTTTTAAACAACGATCTTGGTACAACTATCGGCTCTTAGTCCCCGGGTTATGAGTACATTTACCAAGATATTCACCTTTAATCATAACATTTGATCAACTTTAATCTCAAATATTCAGTTCGATGATATAAACATCTTGGTTTCAGTTACTTTAGCTTAATTTCAGGTGTTCCTATTCAGTTATGTTCATTTACTGAGGTAATTTGATTTGGAAAGAACCCTCGATCATTAATTGGGTGATATTTTCAAATTTGTAATTTTTTTTCTCATCAAAACAATCTTAAATTTTTCATTTACAAATTTAAGTTTAATTTTTAATGCTATTAAATTCAAAAACTTTAATCCCTCATAATTACATTTAAAAGTTAAATATTTTAAATTAATAAATAAATTTTTAGCAATTTTAGTAAATTGAATTACTCAAAATTAGTTAATTTCGAGAAAATAAAATTTTTTAAACTTAAAGTAATATGAAATCGTCTTAAATTTTTCAAATTAAATTTCATAATTACTGTTTATTATTAAAAGGTAAAATTAAATAATTAATAGGAATAATAAATAGAAAATGTTTAAAATTTTTTGTCAAGTTATATTATGTTTTAAAAGTTCTTTTTTACTTAATTTTCAATTATTTATAAATTTATCACATACACTACGTAACAAGTTTTTTAAAAATGAATCAAATGCTTATTTAATAATTACAAATTTAATCTTAATTTCATTAAACCACATTTACCCATTTTCCTAATCAGAAATTATCATCAACTTCTTACCTACCAAATGATTCATGAAATTTCGATCACATGCATAACCGTGTAATAATGGTTAATTGATCCTAGCCTTAATTAACTGAGATATAGGGCTTATGAACAAATTACAAGCTTCAATCATTTCCGGGACTCCAGCAATACATCCATTCAATTATTAAATCACTATTAAACCAAACCTAAATCTAAACATTAAAAAAATTTCAGATATACAAGACAATGATTCTCCCCATAAGTCACCTTATCCAATTTAATTCCCCAAGTTCAAACTTGAGTCCAATGACTTCATCCTCAATCTAGTATTCTTATCATCAAATGATTGCAATCCAAAAAAGCGCAAGAAATTTCAATTTCAAGATCAGACGAGCAATTAAAATCCGCTCTAAGCCTACAGTCATGACCAGGCTTCACACAAGAATCTATTCGAATGAATCAAACCCTTCAATGCAATCGAATTTTCCAAGGTTCCAAAAAAGACCGCACTTTTTAACCGTTGGATTATATCAATTTCAAGGATTTGCCAAACAATTAAGTATGCTATCCAATGAGAAATTCTTCTACTAAACCTGATCCTCGAAAGGACCTATCATTCAAACTTGGTAAGGATTCTTCATAAAGAGAATTTAATTTAAATTTTGTAAACTAATTAGATGAATTTGACCCATTTGAGAATCTCTGGAAAGCATCGAATTCAGATCTTCAAAGTTACCATACGTTACAAAGGTTAACGCGAAATATATGAAACGCAAGCCAAATTTGAACGAATGTCAAAATGTTGAAGATTTCAAACAAAATTCATTTCTAAAGAGTAAAAAACGCATTTTAAATAAAACAACCCCGGTTCAACAATGTAATTTCCGAAGTCAGTGTTGATGAGGTATAAGGAATCAGATTTATTAAGGGAAATCAATCAAAAGCGATTAAACTTACCTCAACCGCTAAGTTGTAAGATGACCAACCATGCTTCGTATCCGAATGGATGATTTTACCAATGGAATTCTCCCATGATGAATCTCTAATGATCCATCATCTCCTCTAATTCCCACTCCATCCTTCTCTCCCGATAGGAAATCAAAACTTTCAAAATCAATCAAACTTATATTCAATTCCAACAAACTAACTACTTTATAAAAACACCTTTCAAGAAAATTATAAAACTGTTCAAGCTCTCCCAATCATGGATAACATAAGTTAGCTAAAAAAATGTCAAAATGTTCACAATGAATGAGAATTAGGCATCTTGAATATTGAATAAGTTCTACTTCTCTAACTAAATTAAACCATTGCCGGTATCATCCTTTAGTCAGTAAAGCAAACCACGATTATCCTCCCATGGACTGAGTCAATTCTCAACACGTGACAAAGTCAATCAAGGGCCCAGGCTCTTCCCCATGCAATCAAACGTCAGTCCAACCCTGGAATTAAACAAAGAGTCTAAGGATTCACCCTATCACTTTCTACTTCTACCCACAGTAGATGATAAAGTTTCCAAAAAAAAAAAAAAAAATTCAAATATGCTATAATTTTCCTTTACTTATTTTAATAACCGACTTAATTGATTTTCAAGAAATTCCAACAATTACTTAATTAACGCCATTCCATTTTGCCAATTGGCTTTAAGACACTTCCCACTTAAGGTTATATCCCGTATAAAAGGATTGGTAATCCAGGCTAACTTGGTAGATTCCAATGCCGGACGTTTGCAATTGCCAAATTGTAGTACATCCCTCTCTTAAATAATCACATTGGAATTTGGTGGTAAGGCAAGTAGAAACATATTGGAACGTTCCAAGATTTTATTAAGATTTGCTAGTCCATCATTTTGTGAGACTTAGAACTCGGAGTTGTGCATTCTCAAATGATGAACGGTCACAACTTCGAAAACAAGTCACCCAAAAGGTTTTAAAGATCAAAACTAAGTTTTATAAAATCAGGATTACAAATTAAAAATGAGTTAAAACTTCATTTTCAACTTGAAACAACTTTAAAATGCTCAAGAGTAAATTTAAAATATTCAAAATGATTTTATTGTGTGTTAAATGTTTAGAGCTAATTTCTAATGCGCCAGTCCAGTTTCAAGTAATCAGTTTACCCCACCTCTTTTTCAAAATACCAAGTCTTTTTCATTTGAAATTTCTTTGTGAATGTCAAAATTGAGAATTCAGTTTGTCCTCAATTTCAATTTCCAATATTGAAGTGAAAATTCCATTAGGTCCTTTACTATTACTTCATTTCCCTTGAAATCAACTTTGAAATGGTTGTCCTTTTTGAATATCAATTGTCCATTGATAATCCTTACCTAACCTTCCGCATTACTTCCCCTACCCTTGACCCGCTTTGACCCCCTTATATCTTAACCATACAATTGAATAACAACCCGCACTTGTTTTCCCATTTTTTTTCCTTCCCATTTAAAGGCCTCCCATCTTCCATGCCTTAACTTCTCCTTTATATCACCATTACAATACATTTGTTCTCCCATTGCAACTACAGCATATTCATTTTGCCCGGAATTGAAAGCCATAATGCTTTACCCCAATTCCCAAATGAAGGGAAGTTAAACATGTGGAACATAATGGGATAAGTAAGGATGGAACAAAAGAATCTTGTTTTAAATTTCCTTTATGTCGTTTTTAATGTTTAGTTAAGCTTAAAATTAAAAAAAAAAAATTCAAATAATGTATTTATTCTTTTGCAACATTTAAGTTTGATAAGTTATTTTTATGTGCAATTTAAAATTTTCATGTTACTTCATTTCTAATTTAATTTTACAAATTTATTACTACTTATAGTTTGTACATTCTATAACAATGATTTGTAACAAAAATGGCTATCAAAGACTTTGGTATGAATTTCAAATCGTTGATTTGAATTTCCAATTTTATGTTGTTCAATATAGTATGAAGTGCCTTGTGGTTTGTTATTTCAATTTAAATTAACAGTTTTATCTGAGTGTACCAGATATTGATTGTCTAAATATGGTATTGGATGTAGGTTGTAAAATACTTAATGGTCATAGTTAGCGTGTAAATTCATTTAGCATGCTTTTAGTGTTGACATATTTAAATTGCTGTATAGTTGTTAGTGGATTAAAATGTTTAACTTCATTAAGCAACTTAGCATTTCATAAATTGGAAATTAAACTCATTTTAAGTCAAGATCAACTGAAATTTAAATCATATGTGAATTGTCAATACAAAATTTCTAAAGTTTATAGATTTCAAGAATAGTTTTAAAATCAAATGCAAATTCCCATAAATTTGGTTCAATTACGAGTTCAAAGTTTCAATAAGTCCTTCAAATTTCAAAATGAATAACGCACCAAGGTCCTTTATGAAATTCATTTTGTAAATTAGTAAAACTTGGGTAAAATTCATGGTTTTAAATTAATTTGATTTTTCAAGTAATTTGGAATACCTTTGAACTCAAAACTTGTCCATAGGCCTTTACCTATTGACACTTACTATGGTCCTTGAACATGCAACAAGCTCAGGCCTCTTGTCTGGATTTTTTTAATGTCCTATGTAATAACCTCAACTTACCCGTTTCTTGCTTATTCTGTCATTTCAAGCCCTCCAACCTAGCTTAAACCCTCTTTAACTTAACCCTCAAATCATCAACGCCTTGTTTCGTCATTTCTTTGTCATCCAATGTCTTAAACGTCCTTTCCATCGTCGCTATCTTCCTGTTAACCCCTAGCAAATATTATTTTAAATTTGCTTCATTCCTTGCCTCAACACTATATATTTTGACTAATATTTTAACTTATTAAATCAATTTTGTAATTTAATACTTATTAAAACGTTTAAGTTTTTTGTTAAGAAATAAATAGAAAATGAAAAATTAAGTTTTCATTTTTTTTAGTAAAATTAAAAAATATTTAATTTTTAGTTTAATATGTATTAACTAATTACTTTGATTTAATCTTTAACAATTGAATTGCAAAATAAGAATTATAAATTGTTTTGAAATTTTTAGTTATTTAGAATTTCTAATTGCATTAATATTTTTTTAAGTTTTATATACTATTTAGCTTTTTATAAGAAATGAAAACTATTTTTTGGTAAAAAGTAAATAATTGTCTTTTAAATTGTTTTAATTAGGTTTGGTAAATGCTTTATTTTGTTAGTAATTGTTTTAGTATTCATTTCATTGAGTCACGAGTTTTGAATTTAATTTTTATTTGCAATTCAAAACTTTCTATTTGAACTTTAGTAATTATTATTTTAATTTTAATTTTAATGTAAGCCCAATTGTTATAATTTCTTTGGATAATCAACAAGCTTGTCAAATTTGATCATTCTGATTATTATAGATAAATTCATGTGACAACTACGGAACACAAACTTTCTAGTCTTCAAGCATTGTTCATTGAGTTATTTTAACCACTTACAAGTGCTAGATTTGGATAAATCAGATCAAAAGTCAAACTTTTGGTCAGTCAAAGCTGTAATTATTTCTTAATGCTTAGCGAATTAAGCTGATTTCAAAATTCACTTCAATCATCATCCATGCTAGATCGATTATAAGTTTTCATAAATCTCATAACATGGTTAAAGAGCTATATAAAACTAAAATATTTTCTGTTTTTATATAGTTATTGTTTATTTACAAACTCAAAAAGTAACTGTCTTTCCCAATTTCATAATCTCGTTATTCGAGATTGCTAGGTTAACTTAGTCTTCCGTGCTATTTAGTTCATCGAGTTTGCATCTAGCTCAAAGTTCCTGAGCTTTTAGACGCTTGCTTCAAATCATCAGAACCAGTGTTTCATATTTAAACTAATTTAATACATATCTCCTTACTATTTCAGTTAAATGCTTGTTTAAGCTTGGTTATAGCATAAGCATTGTCTTCAAAATACATTAGTTTGAAATAGATATTTAAACTTGTGTCTACATTTCATATTTCTCACGTCACAAAGATCTTCATTAGAACTTATTTTTAATAGTTGACTTAATATATATTAATTTCAAATTCAAAATAATTTCAAGTTAATTCTTTTTCATTATAACAAAATTTTTCCCGAAAAGAAATATTAAATGGGAATCTTGTTAAAATTTTTAATTATTTTTTTTTCCCCAAAGAGAAATTTAAAAAAATTTAAAAAAAAAAAAAAAAAAAAAAAAAAAAAAAAAAAAAAAAAAAAAAAAAAAAAAAAAAAAAAAAAAAAAAAAAAAAAAAAAAAAAAAAAAAAAAAAAAAAAAAAAAAAAAAAAAAAAAAAAAAAAAAAAAAAAAAAAAAAAAAAAAAAAAAAAAAAAAAAAAAAAAAAAAAAAAAAAAAAAAAAAAAAAAAAAAAAAAAAAAAAAAAAAAAAAAAAAAAAAAAAAAAAAAAAAAAAAAAAAAAAAAAAAAAAAAAAAAAAAAAAAAAAAAAAAAAAAAAAAAAAAAAAAAAAAAAAAAAAAAAAAAAAAAAAAAAAAAAAAAAAAAAAAAAAAAAAAAAAAAAAAAAAAAAAAAAAAAAAAAAAAAAAAAAAAAAAAAAAAAAAAAAAAAAAAAAAAAAAAAAAAAAAAAAAAAAAAAAAAAAAAAAAAAAAAAAAAAAAAAAAAAAAAAAAAAAAAAAAAAAAAAAAAAAAAAAAAAAAAAAAAAAAAAAAAAAAAAAAAAAAAAAAAAAAAAAAAAAAAAAAAAAAAAAAAAAAAAAAAAAAAAAAAAAAAAAAAAAAAAAAAAAAAAAAAAAAAAAAAAAAAAAAAAAAAAAAAAAAAAAAAAAAAAAAAAAAAAAAAAAAAAAAAAAAAAAAAAAAAAAAAAAAAAAAAAAAAAAAAAAAAAAAAAAAAAAAAAAAAAAAAAAAAAAAAAAAAAAAAAAAAAAAAAAAAAAAAAAAAAAAAAAAAAAAAAAAAAAAAAAAAAAAAAAAAAAAAAAAAAAAAAAAAAAAAAAAAAAAAAAAAAAAAAAAAAAAAAAAAAAAAAAAAAAAAAAAAAAAAAAAAAAAAAAAAAAAAAAAAAAAAAAAAAAAAAAAAAAAAAAAAAAAAAAAAAAAAAAAAAAAAAAAAAAAAAAAAAAAAAAAAAAAAAAAAAAAAAAAAAAAAAAAAAAAAAAAAAAAAAAAAAAAAAAAAAAAAAAAAAAAAAAAAAAAAAAAAAAAAAAAAAAAAAAAAAAAAAAAAAAAAAAAAAAAAAAAAAAAAAAAAAAAAAAAAAAAAAAAAAAAAAAAAAAAAAAAAAAAAAAAAAAAAAAAAAAAAAAAAAAAAAAAAAAAAAAAAAAAAAAAAAAAAAAAAAAAAAAAAAAAAAAAAAAAAAAAAAAAAAAAAAAAAAAAAAAAAAAAAAAAAAAAAAAAAAAAAAAAAAAAAAAAAAAAAAAAAAAAAAAAAAAAAAAAAAAAAAAAAAAAAAAAAAAAAAAAAAAAAAAAAAAAAAAAAAAAAAAAAAAAAAAAAAAAAAAAAAAAAAAAAAAAAAAAAAAAAAAAAAAAAAAAAAAAAAAAAAAAAAAAAAAAAAAAAAAAAAAAAAAAAAAAAAAAAAAAAAAAAAAAAAAAAAAAAAAAAAAAAAAAAAAAAAAAAAAAAAAAAAAAAAAAAAAAAAAAAAAAAAAAAAAAAAAAAAAAAAAAAAAAAAAAAAAAAAAAAAAAAAAAAAAAAAAAAAAAAAAAAAAAAAAAAAAAAAAAAAAAAAAAAAAAAAAAAAAAAAAAAAAAAAAAAAAAAAAAAAAAAAAAAAAAAAAAAAAAAAAAAAAAAAAAAAAAAAAAAAAAAAAAAAAAAAAAAAAAAAAAAAAAAAAAAAAAAAAAAAAAAAAAAAAAAAAAAAAAAAAAAAAAAAAAAAAAAAAAAAAAAAAAAAAAAAAAAAAAAAAAAAAAAAAAAAAAAAAAAAAAAAAAAAAAAAAAAAAAAAAAAAAAAAAAAAAAAAAAAAAAAAAAAAAAAAAAAAAAAAAAAAAAAAAAAAAAAAAAAAAAAAAAAAAAAAAAAAAAAAAAAAAAAAAAAAAAAAAAAAAAAAAAAAAAAAAAAAAAAAAAAAAAAAAAAAAAAAAAAAAAAAAAAAAAAAAAAAAAAAAAAAAAAAAAAAAAAAAAAAAAAAAAAAAAAAAAAAAAAAAAAAAAAAAAAAAAAAAAAAAAAAAAAAAAAAAAAAAAAAAAAAAAAAAAAAAAAAAAAAAAAAAAAAAAAAAAAAAAAAAAAAAAAAAAAAAAAAAAAAAAAAAAAAAAAAAAAAAAAAAAAAAAAAAAAAAAAAAAAAAAAAAAAAAAAAAAAAAAAAAAAAAAAAAAAAAAAAAAAAAAAAAAAAAAAAAAAAAAAAAAAAAAAAAAAAAAAAAAAAAAAAAAAAAAAAAAAAAAAAAAAAAAAAAAAAAAAAAAAAAAAAAAAAAAAAAAAAAAAAAAAAAAAAAAAAAAAAAAAAAAAAAAAAAAAAAAAAAAAAAAAAAAAAAAAAAAAAAAAAAAAAAAAAAAAAAAAAAAAAAAAAAAAAAAAAAAAAAAAAAAAAAAAAAAAAAAAAAAAAAAAAAAAAAAAAAAAAAAAAAAAAAAAAAAAAAAAAAAAAAAAAAAAAAAAAAAAAAAAAAAAAAAAAAAAAAAAAAAAAAAAAAAAAAAAAAAAAAAAAAAAAAAAAAAAAAAAAAAAAAAAAAAAAAAAAAAAAAAAAAAAAAAAAAAAAAAAAAAAAAAACCCCCCCCCCCCCCCCCCCCCCCCCCCCCCCCCCCCCCCCCCCCCCCCCCCCCCCCCCCCCCCCCCCCCCCCCCCCCCCCCCCCCCCCCCCCCCCCCCCCCCCCCCCCCCCCCCCCCCCCCCCCCCCCCCCCCCCCCCCCCCCCCCCCCCCCCCCCCCCCCCCCCCCCCCCCCCCCCCCCCCCCCCCCCCCCCCCCCCCCCCCCCCCCCCCCCCCCCCCCCCCCCCCCCCCCCCCCCCCCCCCCCCCCCCCCCCCCCCCCCCCCCCCCCCCCCCCCCCCCCCCCCCCCCCCCCCCCCCCCCCCCCCCCCCCCCCCCCCCCCCCCCCCCCCCCCCCCCCCCCCCCCCCCCCCCCCCCCCCCCCCCCCCCCCCCCCCCCCCCCCCCCCCCCCCCCCCCCCCCCCCCCCCCCCCCCCCCCCCCCCCCCCCCCCCCCCCCCCCCCCCCCCCCCCCCCCCCCCCCCCCCCCCCCCCCCCCCCCCCCCCCCCCCCCCCCCCCCCCCCCCCCCCCCCCCCCCCCCCCCCCCCCCCCCCCCCCCCCCCCCCCCCCCCCCCCCCCCCCCCCCCCCCCCCCCCCCCCCCCCCCCCCCCCCCCCCCCCCCCCCCCCCCCCCCCCCCCCCCCCCCCCCCCCCCCCCCCCCCCCCCCCCCCCCCCCCCCCCCCCCCCCCCCCCCCCCCCCCCCCCCCCCCCCCCCCCCCCCCCCCCCCCCCCCCCCCCCCCCCCCCCCCCCCCCCCCCCCCCCCCCCCCCCCCCCCCCCCCCCCCCCCCCCCCCCCCCCCCCCCCCCCCCCCCCCCCCCCCCCCCCCCCCCCCCCCCCCCCCCCCCCCCCCCCCCCCCCCCCCCCCCCCCCCCCCCCCCCCCCCCCCCCCCCCCCCCCCCCCCCCCCCCCCCCCCCCCCCCCCCCCCCCCCCCCCCCCCCCCCCCCCCCCCCCCCCCCCCCCCCCCCCCCCCCCCCCCCCCCCCCCCCCCCCCCCCCCCCCCCCCCCCCCCCCCCCCCCCCCCCCCCCCCCCCCCCCCCCCCCCCCCCCCCCCCCCCCCCCCCCCCCCCCCCCCCCCCCCCCCCCCCCCCCCCCCCCCCCCCCCCCCCCCCCCCCCCCCCCCCCCCCCCCCCCCCCCCCCCCCCCCCCCCCCCCCCCCCCCCCCCCCCCCCCCCCCCCCCCCCCCCCCCCCCCCCCCCCCCCCCCCCCCCCCCCCCCCCCCCCCCCCCCCCCCCCCCCCCCCCCCCCCCCCCCCCCCCCCCCCCCCCCCCCCCCCCCCCCCCCCCCCCCCCCCCCCCCCCCCCCCCCCCCCCCCCCCCCCCCCCCCCCCCCCCCCCCCCCCCCCCCCCCCCCCCCCCCCCCCCCCCCCCCCCCCCCCCCCCCCCCCCCCCCCCCCCCCCCCCCCCCCCCCCCCCCCCCCCCCCCCCCCCCCCCCCCCCCCCCCCCCCCCCCCCCCCCCCCCCCCCCCCCCCCCCCCCCCCCCCCCCCCCCCCCCCCCCCCCCCCCCCCCCCCCCCCCCCCCCCCCCCCCCCCCCCCCCCCCCCCCCCCCCCCCCCCCCCCCCCCCCCCCCCCCCCCCCCCCCCCCCCCCCCCCCCCCCCCCCCCCCCCCCCCCCCCCCCCCTTTTTTACCCCTTTTAAAATAAACCACCCCCAAACAATTTTTTCCCCATTTTCCCCCCAAAATTTAAACGCCCCCATTGCAAACCCTTTAAACCAAATCAAAAAATTAAAGGGTTTCCCCCAAATTTACTTTTTTTAAAGGGGGGAAAAATTTTTTTAAATTTTCCAAAAAAAAAAAAATTTAAATGGGAGAATTTTTAAAAAAGCAAGAAAAACCCGTTTTTTTTTTTTTAGAAAATTTTTAGTTGAAATTAAATTTTTTTCTAAATTTATTAACCTTTTTCAATTTTTAAAATTTAAGGTTATAATTATTTAAACAAAATTCAACCAGGCCAAAGGTTTTAAAAAATTTTCAAATTTTAAAGGTTGTTTTTTTTTTCAAATTAGTTTATATACTTTTTCTTTAGGTATAATCAATCACCTCCTTTCCGCTCAAATTCTCTCGATCACTATTCGCTTGATTATTCATCGCATGTACCGCTGGGACATAACGATACTGGGAAACACTAAACTCCTCTTGATCTTCATTGCATTGGTGTCTCGAAATGTTTGAAGTTTATTACGGTTAGCCATTCACAAGTGGCTAGCTTGTGTGATATAACTCGACTGGCTCAAAGAAATGATCAAGATTTTATTTTGCTTAACAAGACCTTGGAAGATGTTCAAGGCACTGGGGTTTTGAAAAGGTTCTTCTCCGTGAGGGTGCCTGTAGTCCGTGAGAAGTTTCGTGATTGGCCCTATTTGAATGGTTCCAAGCTAGTCTATTCTCTTTTGTTTTGGTCGACAGTCTCGTTTGGGAACTTACTTAGGTATTCGAAAGTAAGTCACAATCCTTGATCAAATGATTAGACTAAAACAAACGAAATGTAGTTTTTGTTCTCAATCCCAAAATTTCTTCTTCTATGTGTATTGCCAAACCTATCCCGATTTCTAGTGAATGATTAAACTGTTTTGACCAAAAGTATCCCAAAAGGTTTAGTATGATTGTGAAAAGGTTTTCTTAAAGGTATCATTGAAGGTGTAGCAAGATTTTGAGGTGAAAGTACCGCTTGACTTTTAGTATCATCTACCTTAGGTGTCTCAA
Organism: Chrysanthemum lavandulifolium; assembly: GCA_022545495.1. Classification (NCBI taxonomy): domain Eukaryota; kingdom Viridiplantae; phylum Streptophyta; class Magnoliopsida; order Asterales; family Asteraceae; genus Chrysanthemum; species Chrysanthemum lavandulifolium. Next base: position 33,995,592 of record CM040242.1, read on the forward strand.
CTGCTTCCTGTTGGGTTTCGCACTAGATCGACCAAAGAAGCTTCTTTCTAAATTCTAGGTTGTCTACACCAAAACGAGAAACATCAGTCTTATGGGTTGATGACTACCAGTGGGATGTGGACAAGATGATAACCTTTGTCTTTGGTATATTCTCGAGGTGGATCACTAAATGATTCCTCATTACTAGATGTGTCAACATAGTTAATAAGCTCATCATCACTAGTGGTTATATTCTCAAAATCAAGGTCATCCTTATCACTAGCGGGTTTTCATCTACACCATCAAATCCATACCAAAACCTAGACCAATTCTATTGTAAGCTCTTTTTGTTTTTGAACATAAGAAACATGAGAAAGACCAGATTCTTTCCGTGCATCAAACTTAGCTTATAAATCATCTCTCTCCTTAGTCGGCTTTCAATTTCGTAAATCTTACAATTTAACTTCCATTCACTTAATTTTAACTCGATAATCCTGTTGTTCATATTTTTCGCCAAGCCATTTCATTATTTTCATGTGTTATAATTTTGGCTTCCATAGATTCTAAGGTTATTTGATAACCTCGCTACCTCGCACCTAGCTTTTATACGCTTATCTCTTTCAATCACATAACTTTTAAGGACTTTTGATAAAAGTCATGACAAATGAGCATACCTCGTAGATAGGGGATGAGCTTGTTGAAGTAGCCATCATAGCAAGTAGAACAGATCATCTTCACTCTCCATGCTCCAATCAAAGCTTCCAAAACCATCTTTAGACTCCATAGCAAAGATGTCCAGTTCCTCATCGAAGTCAGGCTCCACCAAATTCTTCCATAGAATCCTCCACGCCTACCATACAATAGGTTACCGGTTCATCATCAAACTCAAAGACTCACCAACCTCGATAAATTCTCTTGAGCAACCAAAGCTTTTGTTTTTGTAATAGGAATTTCTTTCAACTCTAGCTTTGGATTCTCGGTCATCCTATTTGCTTGATATTTACCAAACCAGATTCCTCTTAAAGTGTCCATTTTTGACAATTGAAGCATTCAATCTTGAATTTGTCAAAAGAAATTCCTTGTTTTGGCTTGAAGTCAATGCCTCTTCCTGCCTTCTTCATAAACTTCTTTATCCTTGCAAAGGATCATAGCAATTTGCCACCGATATCAATTTCTTCAAGAGCATCTTCTTCAACTGTGAGAGATCTTCTTCATAAGTGATGTAGAGAAGCTTGTCAGGCAAAGAAGGAGCATACAACTTCATCCGAGTGGATGGTTGCGGGCTTGTTGAGCAAGGGGTTAGAATAGGAAACAATACTTTGAGCAACAAGATTTTGAGTAGAGAAGTAGTACTTTTGGTGGAAGTACCGCCTCTTTCGCATGATAAAAGGCACACTGTGAGATTTGGAACTGCTTTTGGCCATTCATCTCATGCTCATACACCTTCGGATGATTGTAGAGGTCATCAAAGTCCATAACATCCAAACCAGTTGTCCTCCGATCATTGTAGCAATCACATGCCATGTCGATGGCGTACTCTTAAGAACTTGAGATTAGCATCTTCAATCGAAACTTCGCTGTATAGCTCCAACATGTCGAGAAGGTTTTGAAATCTATCATAAGCAAAGATTAAGGTTTTCTTTTCTCCAACAATGAATGTTTCAAACCGCCGCTCAATGATTGCGGCATCTTTTTGAAGCATCATTACCTCCAAACCTTGTTTTGAGAGCGACCCGTAGTTGCTTTGCATCTTTAGCATCATGGAACTTGAGAAGATGACCATCCGGAATGGCGCATAAGAGATTGTTGAGTGCCTTCTTAATTCCTTAATGTTGTCACCGGTAAGACCGCTTTAGGTGCTTTGGGTTGTCCAGAACATCAATAGGTTCTGAACTTCTTCATTACCATTGACAATTATATTCCACATGTGGTTGGTCCAGAATTGCAATGTACCGCCTCATCTTCATGCTCCATAGGTCGATTCTCCTTCTTAATGACAGTATCCTCATTGAGGTGATGGAAGGTGGTGGAACAAAGATCACCGACATCTTTAGGTTTTAGGGTTTCTTCTTAGTCGAGTTTCCACACAAGCTCGATACCACTTGTTGGATCGATGTACTCTAACCAAACTAACTTAAATAGCTTGTTAAGGTTTAATAACTTTGGATAAATACTAAGTTATTAACAATGAAACACTGAGTAATCTTTATTAAGTATGCGGAATTTACTTAACAAATCTAAGAAGAATATAACTTTAACTTTTATTAATAACTCTAAATCTGCTTGTTATGCAGACTCTTCAACAACTCTAAAACACTAATAATAATCATACTTTATGAATACTAAAACTCTTCTCTAAAACTCGTGACGTCTAATACCAATCTAGGGTCCTTTATAGGCTCAAGGATAACCCTAGTCGGTTTACAATTTATATCCTTGTACGACAAGTAATCTAAACATAGAATAAACAAAGCTTTCCATAAACGAATATAACACTTTTTAGCTTTAAAGATTTTGACTTCGATGCCAGATTTTGACTTTCTCTTTAGCAAGATTTTGACTTTTCCAAGACTTTGTCAATCTTCAAGAATTTAACATTCTTCAAGACTTTCATATCCCAACACAACCCATACTTAATTGTTTGCTTGTTTGTGTCATATATCTTTATTAATTGTTTATTCTCATGTTTAAATTTGTAAAATGCTTTATTTTGTCTTTAACCTCGCCTTAATTACATATAAAGGTATTTTACAAAAGGGATAAGTGTAGGAGGATTACACACGCTTTCAAAAAGAACGTGAACATGAGAATTACGATTATTAAAAGATATATATGTGTGTTTGTTTGAGTCAAATGCTTGTATCGAGTCATAATGGATGTTTTGTATGAAATTTTTCCATTCTAAAGATATAAATTTTCCGTAATATTTTCCGTAAAATCGAAGACCGCTTTACGTGATAACTGACGGCGTTAGATCGCAAATTCGACGGCGCCAGAGGAGTTGAAATGTTTCTAACTTTTTCTCATTTTCGTGCTACTTATAAATTTTGGAATTTCTCGTGTCGTAATTTTCCGGAAAATCGGAAACATACATTCCACAAGCATTATATCCTAGTTTAGTAGAGTCATATATAGTGTTACCACGATTTTAGGCGAAGGTTTCGTTGTTTTCTTCAAGTGTGCGTGTTTAATTTACCAAGAAGAAGATACATAAGATGAGAATGAGCTTTTCACGCAAACGCGTTCTTGAAGAAATATGTAACCACCACTTTACACGGATCTTACCGAGCTAATTAGGGAGTATTAGTTTCTTTCATCTTTTATTACCTTCCATTATCATAACTTTGATATTTCGGGAACATTGGGGACAATGTTCGCTTTAAGTAGGAGGAAAATAAAACGGAACTTTGAAACTACGCTATCCTTGATTATTTGCTTTGTTCAATTGCATTTGTGTAATACACCATGAGAAAATGTCGGTTAGGGTAATTTTGGCACCAAATTTAAAATTTTTCATAACATGTAGGAGTGGGCCATTAGTATTAATAAACGCCTCATGGATAGGAAGTTATATGACTAGCACAAACCCTTTACCACTTAAATTCCACCCAAAATGCGAGGATCGCCTTAGATTTGTAGGAATTAAAGCATTCCACTTTAATGCTTCGAGAGTGTACGGTAGTATAATAGATTCTAGAACTTGTTTTGTGATGCATTCCGAGATCGCTAGTGAGAATACACTTGTGTAGTTAGGAATAACTAAATGATAAGAGGCATTAGGATAACCCTTGTTTGATACGTATTATAATTACTTCTTCCACATCGGTTGAGTAATTCCCCACACCCTTGCGTTGTACTCATCTTTAGTACACGATACCCTAGTTAACCCCTCGAGCCTATCCTTTTCGCGGTTCTCGTGATGTTTAGGTTTTTCAGAATATCAATGAAGAGCATTGTTTACAATCCAGCCCCAAATGTATACCCAAATAGCCTTAGCCTACCTTGTATGCACTCACTTTTAGTGCATTATTGTTATTATACTAAACCCTTAGTTCAATATTCTAGTTGCTTGCATAAGTTTCTAAGTCGAGTCATATCCTTTGTACACAGTTTTGCGACGATTGGGACTCATGGAAAAAGTTAAATTTTATGAAGTGACGGGAAGGAACGTTAAATTCAAATTCTCTTTATTTACGTAATAATGTACTCCAAGTGTTTTGATATTTTCAAATCGGGTCAAATTAGTGTTAGAGTAATAAAAACTCAAGTGTAGGGATGTGCCTATAAATCCCTATTATTTTGAAGTTATCGTAGAGGATGGTAGAATAAAAGTGTATGAAAAAAAAATCGAAAAAAAATTGAAGAGAAAAAGAAAAAAAATAGAGTGTTCAATTAATAATAAATAAAAAAACAAATATACGAGCTGCCATCCTACATCTATCTTTAAAGTTATGTTTGTTTGTTTCAATTTATCTAGAGTTTAGAGTGTCGAGTTTTGGCTTAGCAACGCCATTCTTCTCATGCTTGTAACATAAAGATTTTTGACTTGCCACCACTAAATCGCCTATCCCACCAAACCATTTGTTTCCCTACCGTAAGCATAACGTTACAACCCTTTAAAAGACCTCTTGGATAGTTTTTCCTAGGTGCTTGCGCCAAAGCGATGGAGGTCTGATCTAGTCTCAAGCCTATGGTAATCTATATACTAGGACCAGTTAATGAGTGTTTATCTTCCATTTCCAATTTGATATATTTCATATACACCCGAGAGATGAGAGTATCCAAACACCACTTGTGAGGTGCTAGTATGTAATTTCCGTGCTTGTTATGACTTTTGCGGCTTATACTTGTTGTGAATTGTTCTATACTAATGCTTCATGACCCCTAACTTATAAATTAATTGGCTAAAAGCACATTTGCTTGAGGACAAGCAAATACCAAGTGTAGGGATATTTGATAAGGATTTAAAGGTACACTTTGAGGGTCATTTAAGCCCTTAATCGACCACTTTTATATTCGCATCGCTAATTTTGTTCCTTTTCACTTTTAGGTCTCTTGAAGGCAAATTGTCGGAATGATGCTTATTCGGACTAAAAGGCGAATATATGAAGAAAATGGCCAAAGTCAAGATCAAGACACCTGTCGTTGAATTGAAGGTGACGGCACAGCCAAAGGCGATGCCGTCAAGAACATGATTTGTGACGACTCAAGAGCGAAATTGCTATTTTGCACTGACGGCATCGTGTTTTAAAGAGTAGGGCGCCACAACTCGACGGCCTAGATTCGGATCCCGACGGCGCCGAAGATGAAGCCGATGGCGCCACAACCATAAGGTGACGCCGTCCACAAAGTTGACGCGCCAAGACGAAAACCTAATGGCGGCGATCCGACGGCATCACAAATAAAGAGTGACGCCACATGTTGTAACTCTATATATAGAATTTGAATTTTCGATTTTAGAGAGGCGCTTTGTGGAGTAAAACCTAAATGTAACTTTGGGTCTCTCAAGATCTTAGGGTTCCATACCCTATTTTACAACAAGATAAGTGATTTACTTCATTAATTTAATTATGTCTTCAATTGTTTGTGTGTATGCTTGCATGTTTTCCATGTCCCATTAATTTACTTGTGTGTTTGCTTAGATCTATGAAACCTAGGTATTGAATATTGATTGGTTGTCTCTTATCTTAATTGTGATTGACCTAGTATTGCGATAGGTCATTCGTTGTGTTTTAATGCTTGAGTAATCTTTGTGAACATTAGTTTATAATCACCTAGAGTTATTGTAGGCTAAACATCCAAAGGTAACCTTAGAGTTAGTTTATGAATCCTAGAGATTTCGTGAGGCAATAACCTTAAGGTAGTCTCAAAGAGTTAGGGAAAACGATACCCTACTTAATTTAGAAGACACAACGCGTTAAGAATAAGGACGTGACAATTCAACCATGAACCATCAATAGGAGATAACTAGGGAGTAATAACATCTAGGTAAACACATCTTTAACTATCATACGAGCACACAACAATAGACATAGACTACCCTCACCTTAGCTTAGTTAATTAGATAATTAGATAAGTATAGTAATTGGTAGAAATACCACCTCCCAAATCCAATACCCCGAGATTCGTACCTTTCAATTTTATAAAAAATATAAAAAAGAATAAAAAAATAATCTTCCTCAACCCCAACCTTAGCGTAGTAATTTCTCACTAACATTCCTATTCCCCTAGAGAACAATATCAATTCCCGAGGCTTACCCTAATACTACACTACAACGATTAGGTTCACTGCCTAGGGTGTTGAAAAACTTGCTCGACGAAAAAGAAGTTCCTTTGACCCCGAACGCGCGTTTTACGTTTATCACTTTTACTATTCACTTTTACTATTCATCCCCATAAAAAATTTTATTTTTATTTTACCATCATGACAAGAAACTTGATACTCGACAACTCGTCCTGACGACGTACGTTGAATCCATTCAGAACCGATTTCACAAAACCGTGTCCGAGAATTACTTTAGGGTTTAAACGTCATTCGGGCATATCGATATGTTCATAAAATACCGTAAACATTAGAAATATGAAATTCTACCATTTTACGACAATTCCACAAGTTTTGGAATTTTACGTTTTCCAGTTCTGCGTTTTATGCAAATTACGCGTTTTTGACCCGCGTTTCCAGCTTTAAGCAGCGTTTATAGCACCCAATGAGACTTATCACTCATTTTATATTTTTATATGGAGTATAATGATGATTTTCATCATTCCTGCAAGTTTCGTATTATTACGATACCCGGTTTTACGTTTTATGGCTTAACAACTTATGGTTGGCGTTTAACGGAACCAAAACACACTCTACAACCAAGATAAGACCAAGACTTATCACCTAGTCATCTTATCTCATTGTGACAGCCCATATGGGGGGTGAGTCACCCTTCATGTGTCTTGATCTTATGCCTTAAGGTCTTAGATCATTACATGTGTTAAAACTTTCTTAGTAAGTTTTGACTAGTCTTCCAAACTAACCTCCTCAAAGGCATATAAATACCCCCTCCCCTCATTATTTCTTCCCTCATCACTCCCCAACACACCTTCCGTTGTTGATTTTCCAAGAGCAAAGTATCCCAAGTTATCTAAGAAGTTCAAGTAACAAGATTACTACATCGAATCCTTAGCTAGTTTAAGTGATTTTATTGAGTTTTGATCCAATCAAGTCACTTAAAACTTCATCACAAATACTTACTCTATCAAAGTCCTAAGTGCTCAATCAAAGTCATAATCCTTACTAGTTACTCCTTTCTTGATTGAAAGCCAAAAGTTGTAAGCAACTAATCACCACCATCACTCTATTAACTCATGTTTATTATTCCAAATCTTGTCAAATACATGCTATATATATGGTTACTATGTTGATTCATGATGTACATATACTCAATCACATGTTTTAAATCATATATTGTCGTAAAAGTAACAAACTAGTAAACTAGTCATATTCTACATATTTGAAGCCATTAAAACCAACTACATATGGACTTGATAACTTACATATTATTGTATACAAGATAAAAAGGTAAACATAGAAACTTGAATCACCCGAAACGGACAAATGAGTCAAAAGTTATGGTAAAGAGAAGTTAGCAAACATAGAAACGCCGAAAAATGGCTACTGCCTAATCTGTGTAAAAATAAGTGGCACTTCTAGTCCGAATCATCAAAAATTTAAAACAATAAAGTTGTTCGGAACGATGTTTTACGGCTACATTAAGGAAACTCGGCCTAAAAAGACCAAACAGTAACATTTTCTGCCTAAAATTTATAAAACAGTTTTTACCGACAAAAGTTGGATTTTCACAAGTTAAGATTATAGAAACCATGTTATTATCATACCTAGTTACATATTAAATTAACAAACTTCATTCAACCTTCGGAATAGTGTTTTCGCAAGTAACGGAAAAATGACCATTTTACCATTTTCCGCCAATTTTTACCAAAACTTTATTTTTGACCATGTTAATAAATTATGATCATTAGTAAACGACGAGAACTTGTAAAAAGTAGATATTTACTAAAAATATGATAAACTTTATGATATAACAATCTTCATTCAAAACATATTTTTTATCTACTAAGTGCTACAAAACTAGGGAGCTTCATGTGAGGGGTTTCATTTGGGTAAAACATATCGACGAGTTGCTGGATTTACGATTTAAAGTGACCTAGCTCCTCGAACGTTTACTACATGACCTCTGAATTATGATGGCCCGAACAGTAGTACGATATCTATAAACAAAATACGTTTTCACATACTAAACTGTTACTATAAGCAACAAACTATAAATGACTACATCATGATCAACATAGAGACGTATATAGGCTGGTATATGTTTTCCTAAACATTATTCAAAACCTAAGTCGCAACATTCCATTTTAGGTTGCACGTAGAGGTTTCCCGGCTTATCTATCATATTCATAAAAGCACTAATCATCATCAAACTCATGGTGAGTTCATAGCCCCACTTTCTATTACTTAATTGTTTTACAAATCCTTGGGGGGATACATGCTATTTTTACTGAACACATTGCTTTGAAACTGTATGTTATACCTGAATGTATTATTTGCACTAAGTACCACTATTGCCAAACTTAAGTCCCTATTATCATGAACCATTAATCACTTGCTGGTGAACGCGAATAATGTGGATAGATCTATCGGGATTGATTTAATCCCGCTTGTTTGACCAAGTCCGTAAACAAACGCACTCTATTTGAAGAAACATAGGTTTATTGGAAAATTACCTATTAGGGCAATCAGAATTATTATATCAATTTCTATTGACAAGCTGTTAACGTTTTCGGTATCATGAGCTTAGTGCAATAATATATGTTTTGTTTTCTAAACTATGAATGTGAGACTAATTACCTCACTTTACGAATATTGTGTTCAACTGATTTTCTAAACTCTATTAATTTCACTCAACCTTTGTGTTGACAGTTTTAAGCATGTATTTCAGGTCCATAATGTCGGAAGCTGGCACGGAAGGGCAAGGACAAGATCAAGAAGGCTATAATTACTTTATCATTCAGTAAAGACATCAAAAGACTTTATATTGATACATTTTGTAAATAATGGAACCAACTGGGACCTATAAACTATGATATATTTCAATAATTTGAATGATAAATCCTTTTTAAACGACTCCTTTAGAGATCGTTTTCTATTATTATGACTGTTGTGCCGTCGAGTAACACCCAGTTTGAATTACGCTGCATATCACGAAATTGGGGGTATTACATCGGCAACGAAGGAAATACAACCGTCTTCCGCCAAGAATATCTGTAACAGTAGCGATGACTGTAAACCTTACGTTCTAGCAAGGTGAACGACAGTTTAGTGTGTTTTCTACGGTTATAGTTTTTGGATAAGGTAAGAATGCTACCGTTTGATTGCGTGGGTCCTCTCGCAGCAATTCATCTACTGTCGTTATGTTTCTTAACTTTTCCTTTTCGATGTCGTCGTATCTTTGCGCACGGACATTCTGTATAACCGGTGGTGCTAACAATTCATTGTACTTGTACATCGATTGCATGTTAGATTAATATTTTTAGAAATTAAGTGGTACAGTGTCCCACTTTCAACATTGATGACGATTATCGGCTTTTAATTACCTACTCATATAAAGTGGCTATGTATTTGCAGATGTTGTGCATGTTTTATATGATTTCGAACTTACATGCTTAGTATGTAGTCCGTTTATGGAATCGATGGGTTTAGATAGTAGTAAGTCGCAACGGTACTTGAAAGTTGCAATCATGTGTTTATCGGCACATTAATTAGAAAGAATGTTAGTTAACTGGTTTATACATGAGCGGGTAAGAACGGGGGTACCTTTGTATGTCTTGACCCATCACGAACTAACTGCCATGACAGTTGGCTGTGGTTCTTTGTCATAAAATTTTAACGCTGCCGTCACAAGTAAGGTTGCAGCCGCCGCCGCTATCGCCGCAAGAGTTGTTGTCGCCGCCGTTTTAGGTGGAAATGGTTGCTGCCTCCGGGTGAGATCTATGGATTTTGAAAGCTCTATTTTTGTAGATCTATGTATTTTATTATAGATCTATGTATTTCTCAAGCTTTAAAATTTTATTTGAGTAGAGTTTTGTTTTTTAGATTATTGCCGCCTTGAATCACCTAACGACCTTACCGAAATCGCTTAATTACCGCGAATCTGCATGTGGTGTTGATCATCACGGAAAATGTTTAGTTACCTCTCAATATTTTTTGGTATTTTTATATAAATTTATATGACCTTTGTGTATTTTTTATGTAAATCTATTTGTGTACTTTGGTGTGTAATTTGTTTGCAAGTATATTTGTAAATAATTATATGATGTAAAGTTTATTGTGTATTTTGTTGTTTAAATTTTGTCATAATCGTATTTGATGTTTGTATTTTTTTTTAATTTGTTTGTAAATTTTATTTATAAAGTGTAGTAAATTTGGTAAAGTTTAAAAGTTTTGAAATTTGAAATATTTTTAAAATTTTAAAGATCCAAAAGTTTAAAAGTTTTTAAATTTGAAATTTTATAATAGTGTTTTAAATTTTTACCATCTAAAATTTGGAACGAATTAAAAGCGTTTTGTTTATTTTTTTTTAGAAAGTAAATTATTTATGTGATTTTATTAAAGACAACCTTATTAAATGGACCTAAATATAAACATAATTGTTTCTACCTAAAACATAAACATAAACAAACAAACGTTAAACATTCTGTGTTAAAAAAAGAAAAAGAAAAAAAAGAAGTTAATCAAAACGTCTAAAACACATAATGTTAACTTAACCCATCAATCAAACGAGAACCACAAATAATTTTACAATTGTTGTATTGGTATATTTAAAACATAAAAGAACATGCAAGCATACACACATAAACGTTATCTTAATAACTGCATATACCTCATTTTTTGAAAACTTAATTATTCTAAAATTAAAATTAATTGTTTAATTTACCCCCTTTAATACCCCTTATACTTTCAAATGAAAACTATAAAAACTAAGTAAAGCCGTTAGAAAATTTCGTTGCTATGCACGGATACAACCGTTTGCAAATTAAATTTTGATTTTTTTTCACGTTTTATTTTGAATGTTATACGAAACACTTACCACAATATCACATATCGTTAATTGTCTGCCGCTAGGAACCTCCGTTGCTATGCACAATTACTCGTCTAGTAAAGTATAAACTATCTATGACCATTTTATGTTAATCAGTCGATAATTTTACTGTTTGAATACAAGCAATCTGAACATGCAGTCATTCAAAACACTTGTCGAACCCAATACAGTTTAAAATCAAAAAAATTACACTTACATGTACGAATAACGAATTCCACCCTCCCCCGACCCAAAAATATATAACATGACTTGTGACCTTTTTGCAAGAACAATCTCATCTTGACTATTCTCATTAAATCTACCAGTTTTAGCTAATCATTTTCTTGTTTGTTTAAGTATGTGAAAGCATATTTGTGTCTTGTATGAATGAGAAATGAGATTAAAGCGAAGCAATGTCTTCAAGATTCGCAACACTAGTGGTATCAGAGATTGCATCGTCCATGGTCATGTTGAAGTATTCTCCACACATGGAACCATCATCGTCGCCATTAATAGAAGGGCCTGGGGATGCATCGGGTGTGACTGCAACAGATGATGTAGCTGATCCAGGCTCTTCGTCACATTGCTGATAGTAATAATACATAATGCTGGCTGTCAGCATAAGCATCATCTTTTGGTTCACCTATCAATATACGAGAGCACAAACCTTATGAATTAGAAACTGATAACGATAATTATAACAAAAATAATATTCACGGTACGTTGCAACTATGTCTAACTAGATTTAAAAAAGGCTAAAAGAAGGAAAGGGTATTATTCGCCAATGAGTAGTTTTAATAAAGAAAGGAACACATAGAGGTCGATAATTACCTCCATTATGTCTTCAGGCAACAAAAAGATCGAGCAGCCAAGCTTTCGTGCAACACTGATGATGTAAGTTGCATTTAACTTCTTTTCTTCATCTATACAATCAACGAAAACTACTTTCAGTATCATGAAGAAGATGATTGAACAGAAATATCTTGATCAACAATGAAAAGCTTTGAACCTAAGAGAATTTTGTAACCCCTTAAAATGTTGGTCCGTTAAATTATATTTATATTGCTCACATGTCAAAGGGATAACTGTAAGATCGATAAAAAACTGCTAAGAAAAATGGTCAACCGTTTCGAAGTATACATAAGTTACCTAACGCATGCTTAACATCCTAAGTTGTGCTATTACAACAAATTTAGATCAAGGGTAAAAAACCATACCAGTTATACCCTTGGTTACAAGGTTCCAGTTAACAACCCTGGGCTCCACTGCAGTTAGAAGCTCAAGGAAGAATATCCCGTTTGAAAGGCTTCTATCCTGCATAAAAACGTTAACAAAACAACATGAGAAAAATCAATTAACATCATGATGATGAATTGATAAACTGATGAGCAAGTAAAATGTTTTCTTCTTCATATCCGACCTTATAATTCTCCATCTGGGAAGTTCTTCCTGTGCTTTTTACTTTTCTATTCGCCCACTTCAAAATATAGCCATCGGTTATCTCATGGGAGCGAGTTCTCAAGTGCTTTAAAAGCTGAAGCATGTTATATCTCATCAACTGCCATAGGAAAGCTGAAATGAAAGAAAAAACACATTAGAAAAAAGGGTATGTAAATCAAGCCGGGTCCCGGTCCATTGCAACTTGAACTAGACCAACATGTTTCAACCCAAACCCATTTTGACCCGTTACCCGACCCACGATCTTGCCATATCTAATTATGTGCAATGAATATAGTTGAAGATTATTAGGTTGTTACCAAGTATAAGCTTCTTGTTCCCTTGAACGATATCATTTCCTTGTATGTTCACAAGGGAGAATCTCAAATGTTTTCCAATCCGAACAGCCTGATTACAATTTTCGACTTTTCTAAACGGCATCTTGATAGGAGGTTTAGTTGTTTGCTTCCAGTTGACTGTCCCAGGAGCAACTTTATCTAGAATTTCCAGAAGAATCCAGCTGCATGAACAAGAGATTCACAATCAAATGTTTCTGAATTTCGATCTACAACAACAAATGAAGAAACAATGTCGTAAATTACTTCCTAAGTTCCCATACTTTTAATCAAACTTACTGATATGAAGGTGTAATTTAGCCAATGTTTCATGGAAAGCGTGTAGCATTGTTATTATGCAGGCCGATAACTACTAATTCCTTTCTGTTTATATAGCAGTAATATTTATGTAAAACATGTGATGTATGTAAAACATGTACGTACCCATTTCTGAGATCCTCGAATACGTTATTAACAGACGAAGAAATTCCAAGACTAGTGATCCAGAGTCTGAAACATCTCTCATCCCTTGACACTTGCTCGTCATCCGTCATCATCTCGGCATAAGAGACCTTGCTACTATCATTAGACAGACCAGTCCTACATGTATATTATTTTCATAAGTTGACAGTTACTTGTGATCGAAAACGATAACTATAGGTGGAAATATCAACCCATTTATGTGAAAATGGGTCACTTTGGGCTATATTGTACTGAAATGGGTCAGTTTACAACATTATTTTATCGATAATTTTTTGCAAATGTATTCAATAAATCAGATATTTACGAAATTCAGAAAATGGAGGAAAAAAAAGAGTTGGAGGGTCAACCCAACCCGATCGTTTTGAACCATTCAACAAATTAACCAATTATGACCCGTTACGAGACCCGCTTGACCAGTCCAGTTTTCCACCTATACTGGCTGATGAATGAAAAATAAACTGTCATCCCAACCTCTCATGGAATAGCTGCGCAACAAATGCCAAATTCAAATTTGTTGAGCCATCAACTATATCCTTTGGAGTCAAGTATCTTTTGCATTTCATTCTCTCAGCATGCTCAAGTACCAATGCGGCACGTTCAGCAGGATCCTCTGTATCCAGTGTGGCTGGGTTGCAGTGTTCTGGTGCAAGAACGTTAAGCAGGTAAGCATAAGCTTCTCCATCCTACAAATGTAGTAAATGACGCTATTAGAGATCAACAAAAAATTTAGAAAAATAAAAATAAAAATTGATAACTTTAGCAAGATTGAATTTTTGATACATTTTGACTGAAAAAGAAAATTGGATTTTTCCATGTAAAAATCACAATGAAAAAATCCTCAAAATATTGATATACCATATCGAGACTAATATGAAAAGGTAGTGATTACCATCAAATCAGCAGAGAAATTTGTTACGGGTTTTGTGTAGCCTGCATTCTTAAGATGAAAGTTCATCCATTTTAATAACACTTTCTCAGGAGATAATGTCACGAGCTCCTCAATATCCTGTAAAAATGTACATACATATAAACAACAAGTTGAATATCCCCTAATACATATAAAAAGAAAAAAAGAGGTTAAGAATTACATCATCGTCATCCACCAATTCAAGAAGCTGAGGTGTCTTTCTAAGGTTTAGATCTGCCAGGAGTTGAATCTAGAGGTGCCAACAATACACGAGCAAGTCGTGAACATTAGAAACGTGTCATATGGATAACGCAGCTTCAAAGGCTAACAACTTATGATCAGATTATGGTAACTTACGGTTCCAACGTGTATATTTCATGATTGGTCAAATCATCAGTAAACAATAACTTCCCTAATATCTATATATTGGAGAAAAACTCACCTTTATGATTTGAGAAATTAGGCCGAGTACCAAATGAGGCTGCAATATTAAGGAAGTAAACATTAGACTAAATAAACTACAAGCATCAACCAAGGGGTGTTTGGATTAAAGTGGTTATTCAGTTTGTAGTGTTCCGTATATATAATCATGTTATATTACCTAATTATCCGTGACTTCATAAAATGCACATATAAATATGGTAATACGAAAACATCCAAATTGCTTACTTTTCCTTCAGCCAGGTCCTGGCTGCCGACATTGACTACTGTACAACCAATAGCCTTCGCAGAGTTGAGGCAAAGAGTGTGATTTTCATTTCTTTCCCAAAGATTGAGCTCTTTTTTGGTATTAATAGCTCGATCATCTATTGTATTGGGCACTGCCACATTAATAAGTTTACTGCATTAAACCATAATAATGATTAATAAAAAAATCCCCACCACAGTCAACCGGATCCTAGTTCATGACACAGTAGAGTAAAATAGCAGACCCTGCTTAAATACCATAGAAGAACTCCATCTCTAACGAGGTCAAACAAAGCATTGGTGGACGCGTCAATAGGGAGAAACTGCTTCATAAATGGATCGTCTCTAAGATAGCTATTAATATGAGCAACATAAACTTCTTTCTCGGAATTCTGCACTGTGTGTAGAGTTGTTGTCGCTTTAAGAAATTGAGATGCGTTCTTCGAGTTGCTCAATTTCTTAGTAGCTTGTGTTTGTAAATTTATGTAAGCCTGCACATAAATTATTAGTTAATCCAGACTTCAATATGTAGAAAGCAAGATGGTCTAATTGTACAATACTTAAATGAATACGAGAAAACAGCGGAAAACCCAATATTACCCCAAGAAAGGTTTCAAAATCGAGTTTGCTGCCCTCATCGGTACCAGGCTCACACAAGATCTCCCTAATTTCCTCCTCTTTGAAAATCATATTGAAGGGCTTCAGCTTCACAAGCAAAGGCGGCAAGTCACCAGCAGTAACTTGACCATTTTCCTTCTTTAAATGTAAAAACTGTAGATCAAGCAAACACAGCAAAACGTATATTACTTATTCAGCATAAAATCAAGGAGGTGAAACTTGAAAGGCACTTAAATTTGGCAAAGATGCTTTCGTGTTCTCGAGTTTCTTTAAAACAAAATAATGGACTTTCTTTTCCTTTCTTTCGGTCCAGCTCATGAACACGATAAACAATTATTACACTTCCTTTTCTTACTTTGCTTACATTTTCTTTTATCGAGAACAAGGCTTAAAAGCTTAATTACCTTGGATTTGAGGCTACGAAGTTGAGCTTGTGAAAACTGGTTATGAACCGATTGATCAGAAACACGAATTCCTTCAAATTTAGACATCTCCTTCTTCCCAAAGTTCACAAAATTTTGCAAACTCAGGAAAGAATTAAATCAGATTTCCGTCTCAACTTTCTCCCAACACAAACTGTCAAAATAAATCTTCAAAAAGCCGCCACTAATAAGAAACCTGTTATATCCAAAACACCTACATTCAGAATCATCAAATAACAAAAAACTAAGAAATTAAGTAAATAACTATTCAAATTTTTATCATTAAAGATTAAAGCCACTCGTATATTGAAACTACTCTATAGGTCACCCAAGAACGTATCCATTTCGTAAACCAATCTGCCTTGAAAACTCTTAAAACATGAAAAACATGTTTGGTTGTAAAAGTACATCAATCTCAACATTTGGTGGCCATTTTCATCATTCACCGTGTTTATGAAGTATCTAATATATGAGGTTTTCCATGTTGAAGTTACCATGGAAAGGCGAGTCTTTGACTAAGATGTACGCGCCCTAACTAGGGTATCCCGTTACCCTTACGGAACCCTTTCCTTGGCCACCCACAAAATGGAACAAAAATTAATCAAATCAGCCATTTCATCGAAAAAACATTAATTACCTGCAGAATCAGCCATTCATAATGAGCCTAAAAACATCCATTGATTAACATAAATCATGCATGTTGGTTTACGTAACATTAAAAATTGGACATGAGGCATGAGGACACCACCATGCATGTACCATAAAAATGTCCTCTAGTTTTGATCTATTTTTGTTGTTTGAAGAAAATGTTTTTTTGTTGTTTGTCCATACATATGTCTTGTAACAGAAATATCCAAGTCAGCAAGTAGTTGCCTCCACGTCATTTTTATATTTTGATGGTTTGTTGTATCAAAGAGCCAATTGTATAAATTAATATTCTAAGGTTAAATTCTAAGAACAAATCCATAAAGTATTCTTTTAACCTACTAGTCCAAAGAAAAAGACAAAAAAAAATAAAAAATGGTTGAACGTCGAGCTTTTACATATTACAACCGTTCGAACCCAATCACAGATTGACACATTGCAAAAATCTGACAACTTTTAAATGAAAATTGTATTTTGATCAAATTTAGAAGTTTTCTAACTTTTGCCATGCGTCGATTTGTGATTGGGTAAACGGTTGAGACATGTAAAAGTTCAATAGTTTTTAACCAATATGATAAACTGTTTTGTTTTTCGGACCAAGTAAAAATAAGTGAATTTGAAAGATTTTCTTTAAACTCTAATTGTATGTGATAATAAGAGAAAACAAATTTAATGTTTAAGAGTTATAAATCAAGTAATAACATTCCAAACCATCATAACATTCGGATTGAAATTCTCGTTACACTACCAAACCTCATTCGAATAGGCACAAAAACAAGTAGGCTAGGGTTGGGTTTGAATAGGTTTTGGGTCAACCCACTTTAACTCGTTTATTACATGAGTCGTATTGAGGGTGGGTCAATCTGGTTCACCCCGCCAACTAGTTCAAGTTCTTAAGACATTAAATTTATAACGTATTGATTTGCATGCCGATTCAACCAGTTTAAAATGTTAACCTTTATAACTTCTTTAGCCCTGCAGTCCGTTTAAATAAACATGTCAAATTTGTTTTTCTTCATTACAAATCCGGTTTAATCTCGAAAAGACCAATTATAAGGACCATCTAGTTCGGTTTTGAGTTCATAACATGGGTGTGGTTCGGTTTTCGGTCAGGTCCGACTTTGTCTGTTATGGATAGTATTGTAGTAATTATGCATTTGAGCATGCACTACAACAATCGCCGCTTCAGACGAAATTTCAGGCTTTCCTGGGACATGTCCTCGAAACCTTTCCTCGGGACATGTCCCCTAAAAGTTCCCTGAAATACCTTCCTGGAATACTTTTCCCGGACTGCTTACCACTTTTACCGGGACATGTGGGTCCCATACCAATTGTCGCCGGTCAAACAAGTCCGACGTGGCATCTACTTTTGTCGGGGACATGTCCCCGAGAAACTATTTTGGACTTTAATTTAAATACCCTAATAACGTTATTAGTCCGACGCAGACATGTTTTGCTTGGGGACATGTCCCCACAAGTATGTAAACACTGTTGAGTTAACCTCTTTCACGGGGACATGTTCCGGTGAAGTATATAACCATCGTTGAGTTAAACTTTTCCGGGACATGTCCCCAAAAAAGTAGTTAACTAAAATATGCTCTTGTACTTTCTCCGAGGACATGTCCCCAAGAAACTAGATGACCCATTATGCGATTATTGCAAAATGGTATTTCCATATTTTTCCAGCAATTCTCGGAAAAACCCACAACTGCTTTTAATATGCCACAACTTGTTTTACCAATGTTTAATATGCCAATCATAACACAAATTCGCTAAACATAATATCATATATACCCATCAATCGTTAACATAGTTATCCTTTTCCAAAATCGCCAAAACGGTTCCTAAACCGTTAACGCATGATCATCTACAAAACTATCCAAAACTACCTATCCGCATGATAACTTTATTGTTGTTATATTTGTTGTTGTTGTTGTTGTTGATGATCAAAGTAGTAGTTGCTCTTGTAGTTGCTGTTGTTGATGTTGTTGATGTTCTTGTAGTATGTATCTGTCAAGTATTTTTATAAATCAAAGCACATGCTGGATTTGTAAAGCTGACCATGTTCTTAGTTAATAAGATTATGGTGTCCAAACACCCTTTTCCAATACTAAATTACATATGCCCAAAGAATGAAACCGAAGAAACAATATCACATTTAACAAACACGATATGCCTTTTTGACCGTATATTTTGTAACGACGACGATGGAAGTAAAGATATGTCGTTTAATTTTAAAATAATTTAGGGTTTTAACGTAATGAAAAGACTATCCAAACATCGGGGTTTTAGTTATGTATTAATAGTTGCAATAAAGTGAATTTTTTTTATAAACATCAGGTTTTGCCGGGGACATGTCCCTGACAAAAGGTTTAGCGGGAATTTTCCCGCGAACAATTAGCATGCTTTTGACTTTGGTCAAATTTTGATAAAAGTGAAATATACTTTTGGCGGGGACAAGTCCCCGGAGAAAGTTTACGTTGAATATTGACTATCCGGTCAAATTTTGTTAAAAGTCCAACTTACTTTTGCCTTACTTTTGCCGGGGACATGTCCCCGCGGAAAGTATGCGTTGAAATTTCCACAACAAGTCAGCGAATTCATGTGCCACGTCAGATTCAATTTTGTCGTTTAGTAACTTTCGCCGAGGACTTTGTGTCCCCGGCGAAAGTCTCCTCGCCCGTCCATCCGATTGTTGTAGTGATGGGATATTGTCCATGGCCATGAGCTTTTTAGCCAAAACTGGCAAGTTAAGGATGTGTATGTGAGCTCGGAGAAGGAAGAGATAATGTTGGAAAATTTAGTGCACTTGTGGGATTAGTTCACATCTTGTAATGGGTTAGAGGTGCGAGTGTACACCCATAAGGTCCATGAACACCCCGACTCTTGTAGTGGTTTGTATTGATAGTGCTAGTAGAAATCGCTTGGAAAGTACGCTTGTGGTTTCCATCGATAAGCGTGTTTCCACCAAGCTTGTGTTTCCATCAAGATTGTGGATTCCATCAAGCGGTATCCACTGATAGCACTATGAAAGTACTGCTAGTGTGAAAGTACTACTAATGGTATGAAAGTACTGCTAGTGTTAAAGTACTGCTAGTGTTAAAGTACTGCTAAATGGCAGTTACAACTGCTTAATGACCACGTTTAATTGGTCATGTAACCACTAACGGCTATAATGGGGATAATTATGAGGCTATTAATGGGCCGATTAATACTCATAATTCCATTGGACTAGCTAAGAGTAATCTCCTATAAATAGGATATCTGATTATGCATGAAGGACATACAAAAAACGAAAACACTTATTAGCGAAAGGGTTATAGAATTGTGCCTAATTCTCTAACTGCATTTGGTCTTATCCCAAGTAGATATTTGTGATACCAGCATTAGGGTTGAATAGTTTACTTTGGAAAGTGATCACACGATTCCAAGTGATATCCGTAACCACCTAGTGGTATTGCTACCGCATTGATTGTCTTAACCCTGCTCGGGACACACAACCAACAATCAAAGTAAACTATTTTGTGATAATCAACGTCCTGCAATGAACATATGGCTTCAAACTTTGCTGTCGGATAAGTTTGAAGGGTGGATTTCAGAGATGGCGTAAGAAGATGCATTTCTTGTTGTCAAGCATGAGTGTAGTCTATGTGCCGACTACTCCAATTCACGATGATGGGGATGATGCTACGGTTGAGCAGATTAGAGGAGGAGCAAGTGGGAGAATGATGACTACATATGCAGAGGTCTTATTCGAATGGTATGTCCGATTCTTTGTTTGATATTTATCGAACTTTGAATCTTCCAAAGAACTGGGATTCCTTGGATGCCAAATATATGGTCGAGGATGCATCAAGTAAGAAGTTCCTTGTTAGTAATTTCTAAATTTACAAAATGACCGATTCAAGACCGTTATGGAACAATACAATGAACTTCTTGGAATACTTGGAAGGTTTACACAACACAATATGCACATGGATGAGGCTATTCAAGTCTCTTGTGTTATTGATAAACTTCCTCCTTCATGGAAAGATTTCAAGCATACCTTGAAATATATGAAGGAGGAGTTAACTCTTGTTGAGTTGGCGACCATCCATATTGAGGAATCTCTCAAGGTGCGGGATAATGACAAGCCAAAGAGTAGCAATGTCACCGGACCATCTGTTGTCAATATGGTAGAGCATAACAACTCCACTGTGTACAATGATAACAAAGGCAAACGCAAATATCATGATAACACAAAGGCGATCTTAACAAGAAGGCAACTCCTACTTGTTGGAAATGTGGCAAGACCGGTCACATTAAAAGGGACCGCAAAGGTGTTAAAATTGGTGGTAAAGCCAATGGATCGCACTAATGGTTCGTGGAGTGGTGGTTCACCAACTCACCGAAAGGTCGTAATATGTTTAATAAGTCTTTTCGGTTTATTATGTTACATATGTATCTCGAATCTTTTATGTGCGTGGATGATGATGTTGCGTGGTGGGTTGACTTTGGTGCAACGGTTCATGTGTGTAAAGATAGAAGTCGTTCAAGACTTATGAGTCAACGAATGATGGTTCTATTCTTCACATGGGAAATGAGTCAACGACCTTGGTGCATGGTCGTGGTTGTGTAGATCTTAGGTTTAGTTCAGAAAGATTGTAAATTTGTTTGATGTTATTCATGTTCACGATATCGTGAAGAACTTGGTTTCAAGTAGTGTTTTGAATAATCATGGATATAAACAAGTTATTGAATCGATAAATTTGTGCTTTCTAAGAATGGTGTTTTTATTGGTTTTGGTTAGTTATGTAATCAATTGTTCAGCTTAATATTACCACCGACGTTGTTATTTCACTTTTGTGACCACATATGATCGACCGATTCTACCCTTTGGCATGCTAGACTTGGTCATGTACATTATAAAAGAATGCAAGATATGTCTAGGGATGGTTTAATCCTCGCTTGACATGGACACTAAAAGTGTAAAACTTGCATGTTGACCAAGATAACCAAGAAACCCTTTCGTGGTGTTAGTCGTGAGACTAAGATCTTGAGCTTATTCACAAAGTGACTGTGTGATTTGCATGCCACTCCTTCTTTGGGGAATAAGAAGTACTTTGTGACATTTATTGATGATGCTTCTAGATTTTGTTATGTATATCTCATTACATTCCAAGGATGAAGCATTAGATAAATTCAAAGTGTTTAAACTCAAGTTGAATTACAACTGGGTGTTTGATCAAAAGATTAAGGACCGATAGGGAGGTGAGTACATGGATACCAAGATTTCATCTGCTGGTATTATCCATGAAACTATCGCTCCTATACTCCTCAAAGAAATGGTATTTCGAAAGGAAAACAGTCTGTCAAGGAGATGGTTAATTCCATGTTGTCCTATTCAGGATCGAGTCAAGGGTTCTGGGTGAAGCTATGTTAACAACTTGCTATATATTAAATAGGGTTCCTAACAAAAGGAACAAGGTTACCCTTATGAACTCGGACTAAAAGGAAACCTAACTCGAACTATCTCAAGGTTTGGGGTTGTAGGGTCATTGTAAGACTCCCGATCCAAAGATGAAAACTTTGGAAAGAGGCATTGATCGCATCTTTGTTGGATATGCCGAGCATTCCAAGGCTTTTAGGTTCTATGTTATTGAACCTAATGAATATATTTCAATTAACTCCATTATTGAATCAAGGGATGCGACTTTGATGAGAATAGATTATCATCATCCCTAGACCAAGTCGAGGATTCCTAATGGAACTCATGACACCGGTGTCTCGGAGGTCCTCGTGATGAACCATCGGTGGTCCTTGATGAGGTTGTGGTACAACAACTCGAACTCGTGCTCGGGAAGAGCAAAAGGGTTAGGACTCGATAACGCTACACGCGTCGTTCGGGTCAAGGAAACTTACTTTTCTTGAGCAAGTTTTATAACACCCTAGCAATGAACCTAATCGCTTTAGTGTAGTAATTAGGGTAAGCCACGGGTATTGATATCGCTCTCTGGGGAATAGGAATGCTAGTAAGGAGTTACTACGCTAAGGTTGAGGTTGAAGAAGATTATTTTGTATTTTTATATTTTATGAAATTGAAAGGTACGAATCTCGGGTATTGGATTGGGGGTTGGTATTTCTATCGATTACTCTACTATTATCTAATTACCTAAACTAAGGTTGTGGGAGTCTATGTCTAATTAATGTGTGCTCGTATGATAGTTTAAAGATGTGTTTACTTAGGTTTTACTACTACTTAATTATCTCCTATTGATGGTTGAGTTGTCACGTCCTTATTCTTAGTTGCGTTGTGTGTCTAAAGTTGTAGGGTATGCGCTTTCTCCCAACTCTTTGAACTTACCAAAGGGTCTCGCCTACAAAACCCACTAGGATGATAAACTCTTACTCTAAGGCACTCTTTGGATGATTTAGCCTACAACTACTCGTAATCATATTCTAAGGTTCAAAAGATGAATCAAGCATTATACACAACGAATGACCTATCGCATTACTAGATCATTAGTCAACTAAGATAAGAAACAACCAATCAATATTCAATAATTAAGTTTCATATTCCTAAGCAAACACACAAGTAAATTAGCGGACATGGAGAACATGCAAGCATACACACAAATAATCAAAGACATAATTGAATTGATGAAGTAAATACTTATCTTGATGTAAAATAGGGTTTAGAACCCTAAAATATCGTACAAGATACCCTTGGTTCGGTTTTAGGTTTTACTCCAAAAGACTCTCCCTAAAACCGAAAAATTGGATTCTATATATAAGATTACATATGCGACGGCGCCACCTTATGTTTCGTGGACGCCGTCGTGTCGCCGTCATTGTGGTTTCGTCTTGGCACGTTAACCTTGCGACGGCCACCTTATGCCCGCGACGCCGTCCTCTTCACTTTTTATGACGCCGTCTGGTCACATCTAGGCCGTCGAGTTGCGACGGTCTACTCCTTTAAAGCCCGGCGCCGCCTCTTGAAAATACGATTTTGTCTTCCGACCGTCACAAAATCCTACGATGGCGTCGCATAGCTAAAGCGACGCCGCCTTCTATTTTCAAAGACTTTGAGTGTCTCGATTCGACTTTGGCCATTTTCTTCAGATATTCGCCTTTTCGTCCAAATAAGTGTCATTCCAAAGATTTTGCCTTCAAGAGACCTAAAAAGTGAAAAGGAACGATATTAAGCAATAACAGATACAAAAGTGATCAAATAAGAGCTAAAGCGACCCACGAAAATGGTACCTTTAAAACCTTATCAAATATGCCTACACTTGGTATTTGCTTGTCCTCAAGCAAATGTGCTTTTAGCCAATTAATTTATAAGTTAGGGGTCATGAAGCATTGATTCAAAACGGTCCACAACACATATAAGCCCATAAAAGTCATAACAAGCACGGAATTACATACTAGCACCTCACATGAGGTGTTTGGATACTCACATCTCTCTCGGTGTATATATGAAATATAACAAATAGGAAATGGAAGATAAACACTCATTAACCGGTCCTAGTACATAGATTACCATAGGCTTGAGAATAGATCAAACCTTCATCGCTTATGTAAGCACCTAGGAAAGACTATCAAAGAGGTCTTTAAAGGGTTGTAATGTTAGGCTTGCGGTAGGAAACAAGGGTTTGGTGGGATAGGCTATTTATTGGTGGCAAGTCAAAAATCTCAATGTTACATGCATACGAAGAATGGCGTTGCTAAGCCAAGACTCGACACTCTAAACTCTAGATAACTGAAATAAACAATCATAAATTTAAAGATAGATGTAGGATGGTAGCCCTTTTTTTTTTTTTTTTTTTTTTTTACACTCTATTTTTTTTCTCTTTTCGATTTTTTTTTCACATACACTTTTACTCTACCATCCTTTACGATAACATCAAAATAATAGGGATTTATAGCACATCCCTACACTTGAGTTTTTATTACTCTAACACTAATTTGACCCGAATTGAAAAGATCAAAACACTTGGGGTACATTATTATGCAAACTAAGGAATTTTAATTTAACGCCCTTCCGTCATTTCATAAACTTTTAACTTTTCCCATGAATCCTAATCGTCCCAAAACTGATGAGTGTGTAAATACCCATCATTTTGGTTAAATCTGAATCGCAAAACATTTAAAAATGCTCGAAATGCATCAAAATACTGAAAATATCCCAAAATTACATTTATATGTTTCGGATACAAAATGTTTAAAATCAGATGAAAAATGAGCTAAGTTTGCATAATTGGCAGTTTCAGTCCCCCAAGTTTCAAAAGTTGTCAGAAATAGTCCCTGAGCACTTATTTCAAAAAGAAAAATCACCAAAGGTCCTTTTAAAATCATAAATTGTCATAATTAATCCTTTGGTGAAAAGTTCCAAAAGTTTTGAGAAATTACAGTTTTGATCCCTGGATTTTAAAAATGGTCGAGTTTGGTCCTTGAAATTTTCAAAGATGGCAAATATGGTCTTTATATTATTTGAAATTGGCAAGACCAACCCTTGGACTACATTTTCAGAATATACAAGATTGGTCCCTGGAATTTCGAATTTGACACATTTAGTCCCTAAGTTATTAACCGGGTCCATTATTAATCCCAAGCCCAACCCAAATTAAACCCTTTGACCCGGTCCAATCCTTTTAACCCGTTACCCATCCAACCCAACCCTTTTAACCCGAATCCAACCCCGCCACATTTAAAAATATAAAAAACACTCACGGGTTTCCCTTCCCCCCTCATCATCACCTGCAACTCCAACCCACTTTCCATCATCACCACCCCACTCCTACCCTCCAAACACCCCAAGCCAAGAAGCATTAAATGCCTTCTTCAACCTAACACTCAACCCCCAGCTGTTAAAACTACTTTCCCGCCAAAATGCATCAAACGGTCAATATCATCTCAAGAGATCCAAGGGCCAAGAAAGCAAGTGGGAAATGCTCTGATTGGAGAGAGAAGTCTTTTTTTGGGTATAAATAAAGGAAGAGAAGCAAGAAGAAGAGTAGTACTTAGTTTATTTTTCAAATGTATGTCGTTTTAAGCTTTTTAGGTCCTAAATAGTTTCTCAGTTGTAATATCAAGTTTATTTGTATCAAACTTAGTAATTTCAGTGTATTAAAACTCTTTTCAAGTATCAATTCAAGTTTGTGTTAAGATTTCATGTTTCATGTTCACCTGTAGCAAAATTTAGTTTCAATTCTTATGTCCAAGTTTCTAGTGGCTTATTTTTAAACTCAAATAAGTTTATATAAGCTACTTATAGCTTTTGTAAGCTTATAAATCAATTTCACCAATATTGGTCCTTGGTCAACGAAAGTCAAACAATTGAAGCATTTTTGGTCAAGGTGCATGGAAGTGATATGGGTTGATGCAGAGTTGAACATGGGTTGATTCATAGTTAGAAATGGGTTGAGAATGATTTAGGTAGTGGTTCATTGATCCTCGCTTGCAAATTGGACCTCTTGTAAGTTCATGATCGGCCTCAACTTTGCTCATTGTCATTTGAATTTGTTTTCTAGATATATTCTTGTCATAGTTAGTAATTGTTATAGTTTGCATTAGTGTTTGTAAGTTTGTGTTAGTAGTGTCTTATATTAAGGATTTGATAAAATAACTTGCATATCGACCATAAAAATAGTGTTTGGTTCAAGTCGCTATCTTGAGTTAGAAGGATAGAAATCGATCAATATCTGCTTTCTTGAGTCCAACTTAGGTATAATAGAGTCATTTAGATCATAAAATTGCACCTTAGAACTGTGAAAGTCAAATTTCACTTGAAACCGCCTCGTCATCAAATCGCTTAGTTATAGGAGTATGCAATCTTGCATTTAGGCATAGTAGTTAATAACATAGCCTATTTTAGCTTCATTACACCATAAAACATCAATCTCGGTTCATTAAATTGGTTGCAAAGTTCATTAAAGTCAAACATCTCATAACCGTCAAAAGTCAAACTTGAAAATCTCGCCACCCAACCGAGATGATTTTTCATTGATTCGATTTTGGGCCAAATCAAGTAAAACTCGGGTTTTATAAGTTCAACTGGTCTAGTTTCTTAAAATGATTTTTGTGTAATTTTGTAATTTTTAGAAGCCCCAAAATAGCTTGTCAAAGGACCTTATTTGCCTCAATACCGACTCGATTAATCTGAGTTCTGCAGTTTGTGCGCCCTTGCACGAGCTCCGCTTTAGCTCAACTTGGTCTCATCTTTGGTTTACAAGTAGCTAACCAGGTCTACTTTAGCCCCAACATCCGGTTTTCAATTTCCGACTTATTTAAGTGCTTATTTTCTAGCTTAAAGTAGGTAGCAACTGCTTTTAACACTTAAAGCTCAAACCACCAAATCTGAATAGCTTGTAATTTAGAGGTTTAGGATAGTTGTATTTGGTTGCTTTTGAGTACTTTTAGCTTATTAAAGCCTCGCTTTCATTTGGTGCTTATCTGTGGTCTTTAGCTTATCTTAAGTCTTATTCTTAAGCACCTTGCACTTCACTTCAATTTCTCACATATAAGCTACTGTTTTCATATTTTTATTAGATTCAGTATATTATTTTAGACTTTTCCTGAAATTTTCATAATTTTTCATCTCTGTTTGCTATTTTTCTTCATTTAAAACAGTTTTTAGGCAATTTTAATTAGCTTTTAATACAATTAATTCAGAAAAGTTTCAAAAAAATAAGTTTTCATTTTTACTAGGTTAAGATAAATATAAAAGTCAAAAATATTTTTCCGATTTTTCATAGTTTAATTTGTAATTTTAGCAATTTAATTAGTTAAAATAGTTTTAATTCATAGAAAATAGAAAATAATCGTAAAAATACTAAATTAGTTTTGAAAATTCTTTTTAGTTATTTTAGATTTTTCCAAGTCATAATTTCATTTTTCTAGCTTTATTTCATATTTTCTTGTATTTTAGGCTATTATTAAATAGTTAAAATAGTTTTAATTAATAATAATTAGATAAATAGTTATAAAATAATTTTCTTTTTCTT
This sequence comes from Chrysanthemum lavandulifolium, assembly GCA_022545495.1. Lineage (NCBI taxonomy): Eukaryota > Viridiplantae > Streptophyta > Magnoliopsida > Asterales > Asteraceae > Chrysanthemum > Chrysanthemum lavandulifolium. Next base: position 34,023,240 of record CM040242.1, read on the forward strand.
AAAATTTTCTTTTATCATTAGGTTTGTAAAATGTCATTTTCATATTATTAGGATTAATATTGCTTCAGCCAGATTTTCTTTTACGTCACGTAGTTTTTAATTTAAGTTTTATAAAAGAAAAATCAAAACATAATTTTACAAATAGTGATAGCGTTTATTTAATATAATTTATCTTTTAATTTTCTTTAATTTGCATTTAAGCCCCTTGTAATTTGTATACTCTTTCTTTAGTTATAATCAATCAAAATCCTTTTCCGTTCAAATCCTCTCGATCACTATTCGTTTGACTATTCTCGCACATCTCGTTGGGACTTAACGACCTGGGGAAACACTATACTCTCCTGATCTTCATTGCATTTGGTTCCAGACTGTTTTAAGTTTGTTACGGTTGACCATTCACAAGTGGTCACCATGTGACAAAACTTGACCGTCTCGTGAAATAATCAAATTTTACGCCACCGGGGAGTCAGGCTAATTGTCTTACGCTTAGCGATTAGTGATTTGAATATTCACTCCTTGTTCATACCATCTATCTATATCTATATATTTTCTTATAAAAATCCAAAACCCCAAAACAAATTTTAAAACGATAAAACACAAAAATATTTTCCTTTTGTTTCTATATATGTATCAAAGATAAAAATACAAAAGATTTGTCGTTTTCTCGAGTTTAATAATAACAACATAAAAGATTACCACCGCAAACCAAGGCAAAGTACTACCTAACTGGGGTACGACCATAATAAGTTCCCAACCAAAGATTTAAAACTTGCCTTTGTGTCCTTGTGAGTGGTGTACCTTTTTCAAAGAAGCCATTCATCTTGTGATTATTGGTTTAAGTTCACTGTTGTTTTGCCTCGATATTGTTTTAATTGGATTTGTTGTTATATCTACTTGTCAAAACCAGAAAACCCAAAAAGATTCTTCTTACCCCATTTTCACCATTTTCATAATTCACTTTCCTAATTCTCTTCCTTAACTCTGAGATCCCTTAGAGTTAACTCTAGTGTATGCGCACTCGCTCTTCTAGATCTGTAAGCCCATTTCGTGAGCTTGTCGATTCCAAGAAGGCGTGTCCGAGACTTTCGCCCCATCACCGGATCGAGATCCGGATCGCTCACACTACTTCCGCTATCATGGCGGAAGAACGTCCTATGCGTGAGCTTCTCCGTGCACCCATCGACGGGTATGGAGATGTTATTGTTATCCCACCATTGTGGTCGAAAATTTTGAACTCAAAACCGGGTTATCAATCTTGTAACCTCAAGTCAATTCTATGGTTTTGAGCGGATGATCCTCATGCTCATATTCGATGGTTTAACAAGATTGCATCTACCATCAAATACAAAATGTCCCTACCGATGTCAGCTGCTTCTTCATTCCCCATTTTCTCTTGAGGACAAGCCGGGTTTGGCTTGAAAACAACCCCTCACCAATTGAGACATGGGAAGACACGGTGAAGAAATTTGTGAATGAGTTTTATCCACCTTCAAAACCACGAGTCTTAAAATGAAATCATCAAGTTTACACAAAAGTTTGATGAATCCTTCAATGAATCGTGGGATCGTTTTAAGGAGTTGCTCCGCAAATGTCCTCACCACGGTTTCTCCGAGTTGATGCAACTCGATACTTTCTATAATGGAGTGAGCCAATCGATCAAGATTCTCTCAATTCCTCCACTGGAGGAAATTTCTTGAGCAAAACCGTAAAGAAGCTTTAGCGATCATTGAAAACAAGTCTAAAGTCCGCCCGCACGAAGCAAACCGGTTGTTTCCTAAGTCATTGTTGGTCCTTCTACTTATCGCTCGTGAGTCAATCTAGCACCGATGCTAAGATTGACAAACTCACTGAAGCCATTCAAGCTTTGGTTCTCTCCAACCAAAAGAAAGTATCTTTTCCACAAACTTCACCTCTGCTGAAGTTAAGAAAGTGGAAGTCTGTGTTACTTGCGGTGGCCCCATGCTTACTACAATTGTATGGCCACCGATGGTAACCCTTTGAAGCAAATGTTGTGGGCGGGATTTCTAACCCGTGAGGCAACCAATACCGTGCTCCTATAGACCCGAACCACCGTCCCTAACCACTACCCCGACCTCCGGTTTCAACCAAAACCGAATCAAAATCAAAATAGACCAAACCAAGGTTTTCAAAACCAAGGTAATTTTAGTCAAAACAACGGTTTTCAAAATCAAAATCAAAATTTCCAACACCAAGGAAATTTCAATAGAATCCTGTGTTAGGGAAATTTCAACCTGTGTCGTGAAATTTCAACCCGTGGTATTTTCATGGCAACAATCAAGGAAATTTTCAAAATCAAGGCCCTAATCCAAACAATAGAGGCTTAATTTTCCTGCAAAATCAAGCCATTGTTCCAACTGGACCATCATCCGATGAGTTGTTGAAACAATTCATGAAATCCCAAGAGGAAATGAACAGTTGTTGGTTAGCCGATTACGACATTAAGAAGTCTTTAAATGATCGACCCTGGGCTCGTGTACTTTACCTAGCAACACGATCGCTAATCCGAGGGGCGATGCAAAGCGATCACAACCGTAGTGGTACTCAGATGATGGACCCGCTATTCCTACTACCTCTTCTTCTTCTCTCCCAAAGGTAGTGGAAAGTGAACCCGAGGCTTACAAAGGACAAGGAACTTCCTACTAATAACTAAGTACCAAGAATGTCCATCCTCGTGTTGTCCCGAACCCGAACCAAACCTCGAGTTGTTTTGAACCTCCAACAGCAACCCCAAATCCAAAACTTCTATTCCTTACCCATCACGCTTAAATGAGCAAAGCTCCGCGAAAAGGCCAATCATCAAATGGAAAATTTTTCAAATTTTCCAAGAACTACATTTTGACATAAGCTTTACGGATGCTATCATGCCGATGCCCAAGTTTGCATCAACTCTCAAACACATGTTAAGCAATAAGGAAAACTGTTTGAAATGGCTAAAACTCCTTTGAACGAGAACCGCCGCAGCCTTGTTAAAGAAGCTTCCCGAGAAGCCGGGAGATCCCGGAAAATTTCTTCTTCCTTGTGTTTTTCGGGATTATTGAATGCTTTGCCCTGCCGATCTTGGTGCAAGCATCAATGATGCCTTATTCAAGATGGAAGAAACTTTCTTCCGAACTTGTTCCTACCGCATGACTCTTGAGCTTGCGATCGTTTCATATCGCGTCCTCTTGGCATCGCCGAGGATGTATTGTGAAAGTAGGAAAGTTCCATTTTCCACCGACTTTGTGGTTGTTGATTTCGATGCGATCCTCGGGTTCCCTCATTGTTGGACGAGGATTCACGAGAACGGGCCGTGCTCTCATTGATGTATTTGAGCAAGAAATCACTTTACGTGTGGGTAATGAAGTCATACCTTTAACCTTGATCAAACTTCGAGGTACCTCAAACTATGATGTCAATCGGTTAATCGAATCGATTTAATTGATATTGCTTCGTGAGGAGTACTCTCAAGAGTTTCTTGGTTATCTTCATAAATACGTGAGTGGGATTCCATCACATCTTCTCAACCAATCATTGCCGACTCTTCCCCTCTCTCACTCCGTTTGAGGGAGGTGACTTCCTTTGGAAGAGATCGATGAGTTTCTTGCTAGTGATGAATCAATTCACGGAATTGATGGTGTTTATGACTCGGAGGAGATATATTTTATCTTGAGCAATTGTTAAATGAAGACCCATTACCTTCGCTCCTCCGAAAGAAATCACAATTGAGGAAATCAAATCAAGACAAACATCTCTCAAGAATTTCCCGAGGTTGAACTTAAGGACCTACCTCCTCATCTCGAGTATGCATTCTTGGAGGGTGATGATAAATTACCCGTCATAATTGCTAAAAACTTAACCGAGGAGGAGAAGATCGCTCATAAAGGTCTTGAAGTCACACAAGCAAGCAATTGCTTGGAAACTCTCCGACATCAAGGGTATCAACCCCGAGTTTTGTACTCACAAAATCTTAATGGAGGATGACTTCAAACCAGCAATTCAACATCGAGAAGGGTGAATCCTAAGATTCATGAGGTTATCAAACAAGAGGTTCTCAAACTTCTTGATGCCTTTTAATTTACCCGATCTCCGATAGTCCTTGGTTAGCCCAATTCACGTGTTCCTAAAAGGGTGGCATTATCGTTGTCACAATGAAGAAAACGAGTTAATTCCAACTCGATTGGTTACGGATGGTGTGTGTATTGAATATCGCAAGTTAAACGAAGCCACCCGTAAAGACCATTTTCCTCACCCTTCATGGACCGGATGCTTGAGAGATTAGCAGGAACGAGTACTATTGTTTCCTTGATGGTTTCTCGGGTTACTTTCGATCCCCATTGATCCGCTGGATCAAGAAAAGACCACATTCACCGCCCATACGGAACATTTGCCTACTGCACGTATGCCTTTTGGCCTATGTAATGCTCCCGCACGCTCCAACGATGTATGATGGCAATTTTCCACGACATGATCGGGAAACAATGGAGGTGTTTATGGATGACTTCTAGGTCATTGGGGACTCATTTCATACATGTCTCTCCCATTTAGAAAAATGCTTCAAAGGTGTGAAGACACCAATCTTTGTCTAAACCGGGAGAAGAGCCACTTATGGTCAAAGAAGGCATAGTCCTTGGCCATAAGATTTCAAAAACGGGATTGAGGTAGATAGAGCAAAAGTCGATGTTATTGCTAATTACCTCATCCTACTACCGTCAAAGGTATTAGGAGTTTTTAGGTCATGCCGGGTTTTATCGTAGATTCATACAAGATTTTTCTAAAATCGCTCGCCTATGACTCATCTTCTTGAAAAGATGCTCCTTTTATCTTCTCACCGAGTGCATCGAAGCTTTTGAAACATTAAAGAAAAATCTTACGGAAGCACCCATTCTAGTTGCCCCGATCGGGATTTACCCTTTGAGCTCATGTGCGATGCAAGTGATTTTGCTATCGGTGCCCCGGGGCAACGAAAACCAAGCATTTTCAACCTATCCACTACGCAAGTAAAACTATGATCAAGCTCAAACCCATTACACCACTACGTAAAAAGAATTATTAGTCATGGTGTATGCGTTTGAGAAGTTTCGCCATACCTTATCTTGACCAAATGCGTGGTGTATACGGATCACTCGGCCTCAAATATCTCTTTGCAAAACAAGATGCAAACCGAGATTGCTCCGCTTGGGTTCTCCTCCTACAAGAATTTGATATCATTATACGTGATAAAAAGGAGCCGAGAACCCGTCACGATCATCTCGTCCTGCCTAGAAAACCCTCAACAAGATGTGTTCGAGAAAAGGAAATAAACGAAACATTTCCTCTCGAAACACTCAATGTGGTTTCTTTTCGTGGAGACTCTTCTACCCCATGGTTTGTCGACTTTGCAAATTACCATGCGGGTAACTTTGTGGTGAAAGGGATGTCGTCCCAACAAAAACAAATTCTTTAAAGATGTAAACATTACTCGGGACGACCCTACTTGTTCAAAATTTGTGCGGATCAAGTCATCCGCGATGTGTGTATGGTCGAAGCTATTGACATTCTCAAGGCTTGCCATTCGACCTACTGGGGACATCATAGCCCCAACTACACCGCCAAGAAGGTGTTTGATTCCGGATTCTATTGGCCCACGATTTACAAGGATGCCCATGAATTTGTCAAAACACGCGACGCTTGTCAACGTCACGAATATCTCATAAGAAATGAAATGCCGCAAAACGCCATTCAAGTGTGTGAGATTTTTGACATCCGGGCATTGACTTTATGGGCCATTTCCTTCGCCTCGCGGTAATAAATACATACTGCGGGCGTTGACTATTTGTCAAAATGGGTTGAAGCGAAAGCTTTACCTACTAACGATGCCCGAGTTGTTGTGAAATTCTTGAAATCTCTTTTGCTAGGTTTGGAACTCCACGAGCTATAATCGGTGATCGTGGTACGCATTTTGCAATGACCGCTTTGATAGAGTCATGCAAAAGTATGGTGTAACTCACCGCCTCTCTATCGCTGCACCGCCCCCAAACAAGTGGGCAAGTGGAAGTTTCCAACCGGGGATTAAAAGAATCTTGAAAGGACAAGAGGCGAAAACCGTGCCTCTTGGTCGGATAAGCTAGATGACGACTGGGCCTTCCGACAACTTATAAAACACCCATCGGGTGCACTCCATACAAGCTTGTGTACGAAAGGCGTGTCATCCGCCGGTTGAGCTTGAGCACAAGGCATACCGGGCCTTGAAGCATGCCAACTTTGATATTCAGATAACCGGTGATCACCGGAAAGTTCAAATGAATGAATTAAATGAACTCCGTGATCAAGCATACGAGAACTCTTTGATCTATAAAGAAAAAACAAAGAAGATTCATGACTCCAAAATCAAGAACCGCTGCTTTTCAAAGTCGGTGATCGAGTCCTTCTTTTCAACTCAAGATTGAAGATTTTCTGAAAACTAAAATCCCCGGTCCGACCATTCACCATCACTAAAGTATTTCCATATGGAACCATTGAGTTATCTCAACCCGATGGTCCAAACTTTAAAGTGAATGGTCATCGATCAAGCATTATTTTGGAGAGGACATTCCTCCCGGGGTTGTCCCAGATCTACAAACTTTCCCCATGAACCAATGAATGCGGGATCGAGTCAAGCTAGCGACTCGGAATCAAAACAAGAGCATGCTACATGGGTTTTCACCCGTATCCCACCCTAGTGTGGGGAGTTGCCCACATGTTGTGTATATATATAAGAGTTTCAAAAAAAAAAAAAAAAAAAAAATCTTGCTAAATAATGGCCGTAGTATTTCCTTTTACGTTCTATGTTTCGCATAACCACGGTACTTTGAATATTGAGGGCAATATTCATTTCTAGTGTGGGGGAATTCTCACGAATTTTATCATGTAATTATACCGCCTAATTCCCCATTTTGGCCAAAATTTTTTTGGAGTAAGTGTTTTACACTTACTCACTTACTGATTATCATCCGCCATGTCTAATAAACAAAAGGATTGGAAAATCCAGAGCAAACGGCTTTTGGTAAAGATATCTCAAACCGTTGACGGCTTGCAATTTGCCCAAAATTGTATGGTATTCGACTCACCATATCCTTAAAAGTGAAGAGTTGGCAGCCCGCAAGTTTATGGCTTGTGGTAAAGGCGATGGAAAACCATAATTGGTAATCGACTCACCAAAGATAATATTGATAATTTATCTAAGAGTTGGCTAGTCCGAAGCAAACGGCTTCGTAAAGACAAATCAAATCCGTTGGAAGTCGGTGGTTTGCTCAAAATCACATGGTTATCAGCAGTACCATAGTTCTTACTTGAACTCAAACATTTGACTACTCCGTAAGTAATGGCTTTTGGTAAAGAGATTCAAACCATTAAGTTTTTCTCAAAAGATTGCTAGGACTAGCAATAGTTTAGTGTGGGGATTGATGAGTGTGTAAATACTCATCATTTTGGTTAAATCTGAATCGCAAAACATTTAAAATGCTCGAAATGCATCAAAATACCGAAAATATCCCAAAATTGCATTTTATATGTTTCGGATACAAAATGTTTAAAATCGATGAAAAATGAGCTAAGTTTGCATAATTGGCGCTTCAGCCCCCAAGTTTCAAAAGTTGTCGAAATAGTCCCCGAGCACTTATTTCAAAAGAAAAATCACCAAAGGTCCTTTTAAAATCATAAATTGTCATAATTAATCCTTTGGTGAAAAGTTCCAAAAGTTTTGAGAAATTACGCTTTGATCCTCGGATTTTAAAATGGTCGAGTTTGGTCCTTGAAATTTTCAAAGATGGCAAATATGGTCTTTATATTATTTGAAATTGGCAAGACCAACCCTTGGACTACATTTTCGAATATACAAGATTGGTCCTCGAATTTCGAATTGGACACATTTAGTCCCTAAGTTATTAACCGTCCATTATTAATCCCAAGCCCAACCCAAATTAAACCTTTGACCCTATCCAACTTTTTAACCTGTTACCCATCCAACCCAACCCTTTTAACCCGAATCCAACCCCGCCACATTTAAAAATATAAAAAACACTCACGGGTTTCCCTTCCCCCCTCATCATCACCTGCAACTCCAACCCACTTTCCATCAAACACCCCAAGCCAAGAAGCATTAAATACCTTCTTCAACCTAACACTCAACCCCAAGCTGTTAAAACTACTTTCCCGCCAAAATGCATCAAACGGTCAATATCATCTCAAGAGATCCAAGGGCCAAGAAAGCAAGTGGAAATGCTCGATTGAGAGAGAAGTCTTTTTGGGTATAAATAAAGGAAGAGAAGCAAGAAGAAGAGTAGTACTTAGTTTATTTTTCAAATGTATGTCGTTTTAAGCTTTTTAGGTCCTAAATAGTTTCTCGCTTGTAATATCAAGTTTATTTGTATCAAACTTAGTAATTTCAAGTATTAAAACTCTTTTCAAGTATCAATTCAAGTTTGTGTTAAGATTTCATGTTTCATGTTCATCGTAGCAAAATTTAGTTTCAATTCTTATGTCCAAGTTTCTAGTGGCTTATTTTTAAACTCAAATAAGTTTATATAAGCTACTTATAGCTTTTGTGAGCTTATAAATCAATTTCACCAATATTGGTCCTTGGTCAACGAAAGTCAAACAGTTGAAGCATTTTTGGTCAAGGTGCATGGAAGTGATATGGGTTGGGTTGATTCATAGTTAGAAATGGGTCGAGAACAGATTTAGGTAGTGGTTCATTGATCCTCGCTTGCAAATCGACCTCTTGTAAGTTCATGATCGGCCTCAACTTTGCTCATTGTCATTTGAATTTGTTTTCTAGATATATTGTCATGTCATAGTTAGTAATTGTTATAGTTTGCATTAGTGTTTGTAAGTTTGTGTTAGTAGTGTCTTATATTAAGGATTTGATAAAATAACTTGCATATCACCATAAAAATAGTGTTTGGTTCAAGTTGCTATAATGAGTTAAAGGATAGAAATCACCAATATATGTTTCTTGAGTCCAACTTAGGTATAATAGAGTCATTTAGATCATAAATTGCACCTTAGAACTGTGAAAGTCAAATTTCACTGAAACCGCCTCATCATCAAATCGCTTAGTTATAGGAGTATGCAATCTTGCATTTAGGCATAGTAGTTAATAACATAGCCTATTTTAGCTTCATTACACCATAAAACATCAATCTCAGTTCATTAAATTGGTTGCAAAGTTCATTAAAGTCAAACATCTCATAACTGTCAAAAAGTCAAAACTTGAAAATCTCAGTTTTCACCCAACTGAGATGATTTTTCATTGATTCAGTTTTGGGCCAAATCAAGTAAAACTCTGGGTTTTATAAGTTCAACTGGTCTAGTTTCTTAAAATGATTTTTGTGTAATTTTGTAATTTTTAGAAGCCCCAAAATAGCTTGTCAAAGGACCTTATTTGCCACGTGCACCGACTCGATTAATCGAGAGTCTCGCACAGTTTGTCGAGCCTTGCACAGAGCTCGCTTTAGCTCAACTTGGTCTCATCTTTGGTTTACAAGTAGCTAACCAGGTCTACTTTAGCCCCAACATCCGGTTTTCAATTTCAAATTATTTAAGTGCTTATTTTCTAGCTTAAAGTAGTAGGCAAATCTGTTTTTAACACTTAAAGCTCAAACCACCAAATCTGAATAGCTTGTAATTTAGAGGTTTAGGATAGTTGTATTTGGTTGCTTTTGAGTACTTTTAGCTTATTAAAGCCTCTGCTTTCATTTGGTGCTTATCTGTGGTCTTTAGCTTATCTTAAGTGCTTATTCTTAAGCACCTTGCACTGCAGCTTCAATTTCTCACATATAAGCTACTGTTTTCATATTTTTATTAGATTCAGTATATTATTTTAGACTTTTCCTGAAATTTTCATAATTTTTCATCTCTGTTTGCTATTTTTCTTCATTTAAAACAGTTTTTAGGCAATTTTAATTAGCTTTTAATACAATTAATTCGAGAAAAGTTTCAAAAAATAAGTTTTCATTTTACTAGGTTAAGATAAATATAAAAGTCAAAAATATTTTTCCAGATTTTTCATAGTTTAATTTGTAATTTTTAGCAATTTAATTAGTTAAAATAGTTTTAATTCATAGAAAATAGAAAATAATCGAAAAATACGAAATTAGTTTTGAAAATTCTTTTAGTTATTTTAGATTTTTCCAAGTCATAATTTCATTTTTCTAGCTTTATTTCATATTTTCTTGTATTTTAGGCTATTATTAAATAGTTAAAAATAGTTTTTAATTAATAATAATTAGATAAATAGTTATAAAAATAATTTTCTTTTTCTTAAAATTTTCTTTTATCATTAGGTTTGTAAAATGTCATTTTCATATTATTAGGATTAATATTGCTTCAGCCAGATTTTCTTTTAGACGTCACGTAGTTTTTAATTTAAGTTTTATAAAAGAAAATCAAAACATAATTTTACAAATAGTGATAGCGTTTATTTAATATAATTTTCTTTTAATTTTCTTTAATTTGCATTTAAGCCCTTGTAATTTGTATACTCTTTCTTTAGTTATAATCAATCAAAATCCTTTTCCGCTCAAATCCTCTCGATCACTATTCGCTCGACTATTCTCACACGTACGTTGGGACTTAACGACCGGGAAACACTATACTCTCCCGATCTTCATTGCATTTGGTTCCGCATCGTTTTAAGTTTTTACGGTTGACCATTCATGTGGTCACCATGACAAAACTCGACCGTCCGGGAGCGAATCAATCAGATACAAAGGATATGACTCGACTTAGCAACTCATGCAGCAACCGATAATTGAACTAAGGGTTTAGGGTGATAACAATAATGCACTAAAAGTGAGTGCATATAGGGTAGGCTAAGGCGATTTGGGTGTATATTTGGGGGTGGGGTGTAAACAATGCTCTTCATTGATATTCCGAAACCGAAACATCACGAGAATCGCGAAAAGGATAGGCTCGAGGGTTAACTAGGGTATCGTGTACTAAAGATGAGTACAACGCAGGGGGTGTGGGGAATTACTCAACCGATGTGGAAGAAGTAATTATATTACGGTATCAAACAAGGGTTATCCTAATGCCTCTTATTATTTAGTTATTCCTAACTACACAAGTGTAGCCTCACTTGCGATTTCGAATGCATCAAAAACAAGTTCTAGAATCTAATATACTACCGGTTCACACTCTAAGCATTAAAGATGAATGCTTTAATTCCTACTAATCTAAGGCGATCCTCACATTTTGGGTGGAATTTGGGTGGTAAAGGGTTTGTGCTAGTCATATAACTTCCTATCCGTGAGACGCTTTTGTTAAGACTAATGGCCCACTCCTATATGTCATGAAAAATTTTAAATTTGGTGCAAAATTACCCTAACCGACATTTTCTCATGGTTTATTACACAAATGCACTTGGACAAAGCAAATAATCAAGGATAAGCATAGTTTCAAAGTTCCGCTTTATTTTCCCTCCCTACACTCAAACCGAACATTGTCCCAATGTTCCCGAAAGTATCAAAGTTATGATAATGGAAGGTAATTAAAACGAAAGAAACTAATACTCCCGATTAGCTCGGCGCAGATCCATTTAAAGTGGTGGTTAAACCTTTCCAAGAAGAATTATTTTGTGAAAAGCTCCTTCCAATCTTATGTAACTTCTTCTTGACAAACTAAACTCGCACATTTTGAAGAAAACAAACGAAACCTTCGCGTAAAATCGGCGGTAATAATATATATAAGACTCCGATTTAAACTAGGATATAATGCTTGTGGAATGGATGTTTACTGCATTTCTAAGAAAATTAAGACCTGAAAATTCCAAAAATTTATAAGTAGCTCGAAAACGAGAAAAAGTAATCGATGTTTTACTCCTTCCTCGACGCCGTCAGTTGCAATCTCGACGCCGATTATCCCGACAAAACCGGGTCTCGATTTTCCGAAAAAATTCGGAAAATTTACATCTTTAGAATCGGAAAATTTCGCAAAAACATCCATTATGACTCGATACAAGCATTTGACTCGAACAAACAAACATATATATCTTTTAGTTAATTGTTATTCTCATGTTTAAATTTCTTTTGAAAACGTGTGTAATCCTCCCTACACTTATCCCTTATGTAAAATACCTTTATATGCAATTAAGACGAGGTTAAAAACAAAATAAAGCATTTCTACAAAATTAAACATGAGGATAAACAATTAATAAAAGATATATGACACTAACAAGCAAACAATTAAGCATGGGTTGCCTCCCACGAAGCGCTTTTCTTTATTTAAGAGTCTTGTAGCTAGACTCAAGTCGTGCTCCACGTTGCCTCGCTTTGCATCCTTAATGAGAATTCTATCATGTTGACAAAATTTTCATCGACTCTATACCTAGGCCCTAGGTCAAGCAATCCTTATAATAATGCCTCCTTCTTTCCCACATGAATTTATAACCTTTTTCAACATCTTCCTTGCTTTTGTCCTCAAAAGCTTTGATGTTGTCTCGATCATAAATGGACAAGTGGCCATACTCAGTTGTTTTCCAAGGCATCCTATAGGTGATCTCATCGGTTCCTTCCTTAAACCTAACTGTTCCATCATGCTTGTTATGGCTCATTCTAGATGTTTCAACAAACGGTTTCCCTAGCACTACTTGGGATAAACTATAGTCAATGACACATCCTACATCTTCTAGGACCATAAAATCAACTAGGTAGGTGAAATTTCCTATAAAGACATGCACCTCCTTGACTCTTCCCACAAAGTTGCAAACTCCTCCTTGATACTTAGGGTCTCTCCTAATATTGAGTCGCTCATTCATAATGTCATTGTAGACAGCAGATGACATTACATTGATGGGAGATTCCGTATCAATGTAAGCGTGGTCGACACTCCTATATCCGATCATACAAGGGATTTTTAGGTTCCAGGGATTTCCTCTCCTAATCTTTGGGCATATCCTAATGATAGGTGATCGTGGATTATCGATTATGTATTGATGGTACGCAATCTCTTCCTTAGTGGGGTAAAGATTGAAGTAAGCACTATTTTCCACATCCACGTTGTTGTTTATCATGCCATTGTCCGACCATCGCTAATCATAGAGCCAACTACGCAGTACCGCTACTTTCTCAACAGCTTCCTAATTGTACTATCGAATATTTTCGCAAACTCAAGGTCGGTGTTTCTACTCACATAGCGGCTTTGACGGTTGTGTTGGTTATTAGGTTGGGTTTTGAGTGACATTAATTTTTTTGGTGTTAGGTTATCAAGTGGTGGTTGGTTATCACCTTCCATGATGAAAAGTGATGGGTATTACGAACAAAAGGTCACAAAGAAGGGGGATAGACTAAGAGAAAGCTAAAAATGAGAAAAATTTAATTGATAGGAATCAAGTAAGGAACCTAAACGAGGTGGACTACTAACTAGCTATTCTATTCCGCAGCCGCGCCTAAAACTTGATAACGCCACACGCGTCGCTCGGGTCAAGGAAACTTCATTTTCTTCGAGCAGTTTTATAACACCCTAGGCAAGTGAACCTAATCGTTGTAGTGTAGTAATTAGGGTAAGCCACGGGTATTGATATCGCTCTCTGGGGAATAGGAATGCTAGTAAGGAGTTACTACGCTAAGGTTGAGGTTGAAGAAGATTATTTTGTATTTTTATATTTTATGAAATTGAAAGGTACGAATCTCGGTATTGGATTTGGGGGTTGGTATTTCTACCGATTACTCTACTATTATCTAATTACCTAAACTAAGGTTGTGGAGTCTATGTCTAATTAATGTGTGCTCGTATGATAGTTTAAAGATGTGTTTACTTAGGTTTTACTACTCCTTAATTATCTCCTATTGATGGTTGAGTTGTCACGCCCTTATTCTTAGTTGCGTTGTGTGTCTAAAGTTGTAGGGTATGCATTTCTCCCTAACTCTTTAAACTTACCAAAGGGTCTCGCCTACAAAACCCACTAGGGATGATAAACTCTTACTCTAAGGCACTCTTTGGATGATTTAGCCTACAACTACTCGTGTAATCATATTCTAAGGTTCAAAAGATGAATCAAGCATTAAGTACACAACGAATGACCTATCGCATTACTAGATCATTAGTCAACTAAGATAAGAAACAACCAATCAATATTCAATAATTAAGTTTCATATTCCTAAGCAAACACACAAGTAAATTAGCTTGGACATGGAGAACATGCAAGCATACACACAAATAATCAAAGACATAATTGAATTGATGAAGTAAATACTTATCTTGATGTAAAATAGGGTTTAGAACCCTAAAATACTGTACAAGATACCCTTGGTTCGGTTTTAGGTTTTTACTCCAAAAGACTCTCCCTAAAACTGAAAAATTCGGATTCTATATATAAGATTACATATGCGACGGCGTCACCTTATGTTTCGTGACGCCGTCGTGTCGCCGTCATTAGGGTTTCGCTTGGCCACGTTAACCTTGCGCGGCGGCCACCTTATGCTGTGACGCCGTCCTCTTCAACTTATGACGCCGTCTGGGTCACATCTAGGCCGTCGAGTTGACGATCTACTCCTTTAAAGCCCGACGCCGCCTCTTGAAAATACGAGTTTTGTCTTCCCGACCCGTCACAAAATCCTACGACGGCGTCATAGCTTAAGCGATGATGCCGTCGCCTTCTATTTTCAAGCACTTTGAGTGTCTCGATTCGACTTTGGCCATTTTCTTCAGATATTCGCGCTTTTCGTCCAAATAAGTGCCATTCCAAAGATTTTGCCTTCAAGAGACCTAAAAGTGAAAAGGAACGATATTAAGCAATAAAGGATACAAAAGTGATCAAATAAGGGCTAAACGACCCTCAAAATAGTACCTTTAAAACCTTATCATACTCCAAAGTCATTTGGACCCGAGTTTCAACCGTACTTAGTCAAGGAACAAGGATGAGGTTTCGCACCAATACTCCTATTGCTTCATTGTTGAGGATGATCCCAAGACATTTGAAGAAGCAATGAAGTCTTAGGATATTGCTTTCGGAAAGAAGCAATCAATGATGAGATGGATTCCATCATGGGCAACAACACTGGGTGTTGGTTGATCTACCTCCGGTTGCAAACCTCGGGTTGCAAATGGATTTTCAAAAGGAAAATAAAGGTAGATGGAACTATTGAAAAGTTCAAGGCTAGACTAGTCATTCGTGGCTTTAAACAAAAGTCGAATAGACTATTTTGATACTTATGCCCCTATGGCTCGTGACGTTACCATAAGATCGCGATTGCTATGGCATCTATTCACAACCGGTTATTCATCGATGGATGTGGCTGCGCTTGAATGGTGAATTGGAAGAGAGGTTTATATGAACCAACCTCGTGGCTTCATCATGCTCGGCAATGAAAACAGTGTAAACCGATTAAGTCTCTTTATGGACTTAAGCAGCACCTAAGCAATGGCATCAAAAGTTTGATGAAGTGGTTTTGTCTAGTGGTTATGTTCTTAACCAAGTCGACAAATGCGTATATAGCAAATTTGATGAATCGGTAAAGGAGTCATCATTTGTCTATATGTTGATGACATGTTGATTTTTGGCATCGACCAAAATCGAGTTAACTCGACAAAGGAATTTTTGTCGTCAAGGTTCTCCATGAAGGATATGGGGAGGCCGATGTTATCCTTGGTATAAGGATCAAACATGAAAGTAAAAGAATTTCTATCTCTCGGTCATTATATTGAGAAGGTATCGAGGAAATTCAATTACTTTGATTGTACTCCGATGAGTACACCTATGGATACTTGTGAAGTCGATGCCTAATCATGGCAAGGTCAGATCTCAACTTGAGTATTCTAGGGTAATTGGTCATGATGTATGCCATGACTTTACAAGACCGATATTGGTTTTGCGGTGGGAAAATTGAGCGTATACTAGTGATCCTAGTGCTCATCATCGCAAGCGCTCAAAGGGCATCAAGTATTTGAAGAGAACTATGGATTATAGTCTCTCATATAATGGTTACCCATCGGTGTTGGAAGGTTACACCGATGCAAGTTGATCAAGAACATCAAGACAATTCGCTCTACCAAAGGGTCGGGTATTCCTACTTGGTGGAGGTGCAATTTCTTGGGCATCCAAGAAGCAAACTTGCATCACCAGCTCAACAATGGAATCTGAATTTGTGGCTTTAGCGTTCTTTGGTAAAGAAGTCGAATGGTTGAAAAACTTGCTTTCGAGATTCCATTGTGTCCTAAACCTATAGCTCCTATTTCTATTCGGTGTGATAGTGCAAATACATTGGCTAAGGCTTATAGCCAAATGTACAATGGTAAGTCTAGACACTTAGGTGTCGTGCATAGCATGATTCGCGAGCTTATCATGAATGGGATGGTATCTATAGAGTTTGTTAGATCTTAATGTAACTTAGTTGATCACTTGACGAAGGGTCCGCTAGAGACTTGGTTATAAAGTCTCGCTAAAGGGATGGGTTTAAGTCCAACTTAGTCATCGAATGCTAGGACACCCAACTACCTCCTAAGGAAACTTGGGAGCCGAGTTCAATGTGGAAAGTCGAACATTCGATGGGACCGGAGTACATGTTTTATTTACATCCCAAGGTTGTGCTCGAACTCACGAAAGGAGGATGAAGTCTTTACTTAATGGTTAATTTTCTTGAAAAGTGCTTGGCGGGAGCATGACTAAAGAGGAACCACCTATGTAAATGTTGAAGTTTTGCCGCTTTAGAAGCTTTGGACTTTAGCTTTTACAACATTTATGAATTTGGATATGTACACATGGCTTGTATAGTGTCGTGAGCTTTTAAGTGTTTGAAAACTTGTGTGTATTTTATCTTCGTGTATTCAAATGGGTCAAGGGTTCAATTCTTAGAACACCTCGATTCTCGAATATTTGAACGTGTAATTTACTAAGATGGAAATTCAATCCTCGTGACATTTTCGCTTATGCACATGTTTTGCTTGATGTTTACTTTTCATGCAAAGGAAGTGAACTAAATTTGGGAAGGATTGTTAGAAAATTTAGTGCACTTGTGGGATTAGTTCACACTTGTAATGGGTTAGAGGTACGGAGTGTACACCCATAAGGTCCATGAACACCTCGACTCTTGTAGTGGTTTGTATTGGTAGTGCTAGTAGAAAGTACCGCTTGTGGTTTCCATCGATAAGCGTGTTTCCAATCAAGCTCAGGTTTCCATCAAGCTTGTGGATTCCATCAAGTAGTGTATCCACCGATAGCACTATGAAAGTAACGCTAGTGTGAAAGCATCGCTAATGGTATGAAAGTACCGCTAGTGTTAAAGCATCGCTAGTGTTAAAGCATCGCTAAATGGCGCTATAACCGCTAATGACCACGCTTAATTGGTCATGTAACCACTAACGGCTATAATGCGGATAATTACGAGGCTATTAATGGGCCGATTAATACTCATAATTCCATTGGACTAGCTAAGAGTAATCTCCTATAAATAGGATATCTGATTATGCATGAAGGACATACAGAAAACGAAAACACTTATTAGCGAAAGGGTTATAGAATTGTGCCTAATTCTCTAACTGCATTTGGTCTTATCCCAAGTAGATATTCGTGATACCCAGGCATTAGGGTTGAATAGTTTACTTTGAAAAGTGATCACACGATTCCAAGTGATATCCGGTAACCACCTAGTGGTATTGCTACTGTCATTGATTGTCTTAACCCTGTTCTGGGACACACAACCAACAGATAGGAGGGTCCTATGGAAAATGTGGTCAGAAATCCATAATAGAGTCCGACCACAACGATCGAATAATTGTCATGTTGTTTTGTGCTCTTTTCTTGTTCTTTTGTCTTTTGACTTCCTTTTCTTAATAAAATTACCATTGTGGAAAAACAAAATAATAATAAAAAATCTATAAATGAAAGTGAAAATCGTAACTCTTTTTCAGCTTTCTTATAGCTTATTAGCTTACCTTATTTCGGTTTACATTTTAATAAACTCATTTTTCTATGTTATTTTGAAATTTATGAGTTCAAGTAAGCTTATTATGATATAACAAGCCTAAATAAGCTTATAAATTTCAAACTAAGCTGGAAAAAATAAAGCATATAAAATATAAGCCGAAATGACATAAACTCGTAAACCAAATAGTACGCTTAAACAAACACACTCTGAGATTAAGATCAAATCCATCCCACAAGAAAAAACATACCCATCCAATCGAAAGTAAAATCCAAACATATTTAGGTTGTGTTTAGCGCGGGGCTTACATGGGCTTATTACAGCTTGAGCTTCTAAAATAAGTTAGGTTATAAAATAAGATTTGTTTGTCACAAAGGCTTATGGAAGCTTTTATAAGCAATAAGCCTTCATAAGCTTAAATCAACTTAAGCGGGCTTACGAGAGTTTATAGTTAGTCAAATTACTTAAATACCCTTAAAACAAATTTACAAAAAGTTAAAGTGATTATATATTCAAAGGCCGCTCAACTATTAAGCATTTTACTTTCCGGCCACTCAATTTTTTAAACTAACTTATGGACCACCCAAGTATGTACTTGTTTCTTTTATAACAATCTTTTATAAATTCTTGCCGGATATCAATACAATTTAAAGAATAAAGCTAACTTTAGCATATCAACGCAATAAAGTTAACAATTTAAACGTGAAACATTAGTTAAAGTATGTTAATTGACTTTCAACTAACTAGAATCCTGTTTGGCTAAGCTTATTTAACATAAGCTGGTTTGGGCTTATTTTTTACAAGCTCCGATTTTGTGGCTGGTGTGCTATTTCATCATGCTTTTAATATTTATAAAACTTAGACAACTTAGGATAAACACATACTAACGGGCAGAGAACCCTATCAGATGAAGTAAAGCCTTAGGTAAATCCGAGTATCGTCCCAAGAGAGTTGTGACCTTGAAAGAACTAAGATGATTAGAAATTATATGATTTTGATAGTCCATTGATATTATTTAATTATTCCAATCACACATATACAAGAATTTAGGATAAAGAGATAGAAAAGCAAAGCTTAATAAAGAATGCAAATACGAATTGATTCTCGATATGAAGGTTCAATATAGTGGTTAATTATCGCCAGACTCCTTTGGTCAATTCGTCATGGCCTATCAATTCGTCATGGCCTATGGTTCTTAGATTCCTCACCAAGATGAACAGGTCACCCGGGATTATTCGGCAACCTAATAACAGTCATTAAAGGCCAAATCTACTAGATCTAGTCTATGGAAACCCGACCGTTAGGAATTTAGATTTCCCCTAACCTCTTAAATACCTCCACTTGATAGGTGATCATTTGGTTAGTTCGCACACAAAGAGTGGTTGTACTATGACCAATTCCTTTCATACTTCGCAACCTATTAGACTGAGGTCAGTTGGTCAATTCTCCCAGCCCTTTAGATACTACCAAGCTTATAATATTACCAAAACTCGCGATCTATGATAAGACTAGTAAATGTCTATAAAGAAATAAAGAGAAGATCAATAACGTGAATGCAAACTTCAATCAATAACATGAATTCATAGAATAAATCCTAGAAAAATATAAAAGGAATTCAAACTCGAATACAATGAAAATCGTAGACGAGAACTTCGTTATTCATGCTCCTAAACCATGATTCTTCTTCCGAGCTGATCTCCCAAACCGTAGAAGGTTTGGGAAAGGAGAGATGCCTATAACCGATGAAAATTTCGCCTATTTATAGGCTCGGATACCGCCATTAGTAACATTTATTAATTAGTTACCAGTAACTCTTCTAAATCTTGTACTTATCCATGAGCCAGCTTACGCAGAACTCGAAATGAGGTTACGCCGTATCCTTTGTAAAATTGATGTTTATCCGTTATTACTACGAACCTATGCCGAGGGTTACGCCGCATCCATCGTAAAGTTGGTCGCTTCATGTTCAAGAGTCTTGTTACTGCGTAATTATACTCCATTGTTACGCCGTATTCTTCATGATTATTATTACCAGAACTCCATCACTGTTACGCCAGTAGTTGAGAGAAAAGTCATCATTTGGGCTTGAAATGTCCATTTACCGCTTCCTTGCACAAAATAGATCCCGAAATGAAATAATAAGGAATAGGATGTTTTCACTAGCATTTTACTCATAATGTGATGATAAAGAGGGAAATTAATGCTTAGAATGTCGTGACAATTTGATGTTATCATGCCTTATTTTGAGACTTGTTTAACATGTAAGTTTATTATGATATGATAAACTTATAAAAGCCCAACAAGCCTCAAAATAAAGCTTCATAAATCGGGTTTATAAAATACGCCAAATTTCACGAATTTCTAACTTATTTTATGTTCTCAATTCTACTACTTTATTTCGAGACTTTTCAGCTTTTATGTTTATCATATCATAATAAACTTATATATCAAAATAGTTTCACAAAATCGAAGTTTTATATAAATAAGATAAAACTTACCAAACAAGTACCAAAACGGCTAAAAATACATTACAATAATCCAACTTTAAACAAGCTTCCAACTTACCCAAAAAGTTGAAGTCCAACCCCAGCTTCCCATTTCAAATCTGGAGCTCTATTATCATCTCAGGTACTTAAAATATTCACAAATGCAAAATTTTGTATATTCTTTAAATCCTATTTCAAATCTCAATGGTTTAAGGTTTTATGTTTATGTTTTTTTATCGTATTAGGTTTCTGTTGACTTTAGTTTAGAGGGCGTTTGGGATTTGCTTAATTAAACTGCTTATTGCTTCTTTTTTGGAATAATAAAATGTTTTGAATAAGCAATATCAGACACCATATAAACTTCTTAAGGAGTGTTTGGGATTGCTTGCTTATGTGAAATTACTTATCTGCTTAATAAGCATTAAGCAACTACCAAACTGCTTATCAGCTTACTTTTGGGCTTATCATAGCCCCAAAAGTGGGTTTATCAAAATAAGCCTAAAAAATAAGCCCACTTTCGTAGATAATAGCAATACTCCACTACAGCCTTGTGTATACTCATCGCACTCCCGAGGGTGGCACCATATATAATTGTGTCATGTTCATTTTTCTTCAGTTCCAGCAAGTTATCCGTAAGGAACTAGATTTTCTTATCCTCTTCGGCGAACTTGACTTTGCAGTGCCTGTTGGTGAGAACGATGATGACAAGTCCTTTTATTCATCAATCAGGCACTGCAAAGTCAAACTCAAGTTCACCCAAGAGGATAAGAAAATACAGTTCCTTACGGATAAACCGAAGAAAAATGCACATGACACAATTATATATGTTGCCACCCTCGAGAGTTCGATGACGGTACACAAGGCTTTAGTGGAGTATTGCTATTCAGTACGTATCTGCGAAAGTGGGCTTATGAAAGATAAGCCGAACAAATTTAGCTCATAACCCCAAAAATAAGCTAAAACAAATACCCTTTAGCAGATACTAGTAGTATTTTATATTATAGTGTTCAAAAACATTTTTTTTTGGAAGGCAAAAGTGTTCAAAAACATAATAATTGTTTACGCGCTTAAATATACTATCTCAAACATCCTTTTAACTGCTGATTCTAATTGTGGAATACTTACGTAAATTTTCATTTATGCTTCAAGTTCATGGCTTTGCAGCTTATAAAACTTCAATTATATGCAAATTGTAATATGTTATGTGTCATGAAGACTTTAGTCTGATAATCCTTTTTCCGTTTTGATTTTTATAGAAGAGCTATTATTCTGTTACCATTTACGGTTATGGTAATTAACTAGTGCCCCCCTTTCGATATTTATTATATACACCAATGGCGATTTCATCACTCCATCATGGTATCTCGATCTCCAAAAACTTACTGAGAACATCAATCTCGATCCCAATGTCCAATCACCTTAACATAGCCCATCATCCCCTTAAATTAACCCCTATGACATACCTTAAGCCTAAACTTTTCAGAACCTACACACCAAAATCGCTAACATTTAACAACAACTACAGACGAGCCCAAATAAACTCTCTTTTCACCGGAATCGTCGAAGAAATGGGACAAGTTATACAACTTGGTTTTGACGAATCTGGTCAATCATTCGACATGATAATCCACTCACCAACTGTCCTCCAAGATGTCAACCTTGGTGACAGCATAGCCGTGAATGGGACCTGTTTAACTGTCACAGAATTCGACACCCAACGCTTAGAGTTCAAAGTTGGGTTAGCCCTGAAACCTTGAGAAAACCTCGCTATTGAACTGGAAAAAGGTTCCGTTGTTAACTTGGAAAGAGCAGTAAAACCCTCAACCAGAATGGGCGGGCATTTTGTTCAGGGGCATGTGGATGGGACGGGTGAGATTGTTTCCATGGATCCGGAAGGGGATTCATTGTGGATTAAGGTGAAAACATCGCGGGATATATTGAAGTTTATTGTGCCGAAAGGTTTTATTGCGGTTGATGGGACTAGTTTGACTGTGGTTGATGTGTTTGATGAAGATGAGTGTTTTAATTTTATGTTGGTCGAGTATACACAGCAGAAAGTTGTGATTCCGTTGAAGAAAGTCGGGCAAAAAGTGAATCTTGAATTGGATATATTGGGCAAGTATGTCGAGAGGCTTCTTAGTACTGGATTTGTGGACAATATTAAATCAAGATGAACGGATTCATGAGTCATCATGGCATTGATCTCGTTTGAGGTATTTTATTTCCTGTATTTCAGTTTGAAATTGAGATACATTATTTTTGTAACGAGCATTTCATATATGAAGTTTTATGTTTAAGTTTATTGACTTGAAGTTCTAGTATCTTGTGTTAGTGATTGTATGCTGCGTAAATTTTATAAATGATTTTCATAGCCGTCGTTTGATATCTTTTAACTTTACTAGTTTGCGACTAAAAGATCACAGAGGTCGAACTATAGAGATGATTTGCAAAGGTAGGAGTAACACATCACTTAATAGATAAATTTCTTGACGTTCTTTTTATTAAAAGTTATGATCTTTATATAAAGAGAGTATATCAGTAGTACCTGACTTCAAATGTCACAAGGTACTATCAAGTTGACTCATGAGTTTTTATTAGGCCAAACTAGACTAGATGGGTATGAGTTAGTTGCTTTGTCTCCAAGCTATGTTATCTGCCACCAAAACATGTTTGCAATTCTCGTCATGGTACCAAAACTCATCCGAAACAGACACGAAAATAAATAGGTAATGGTTGGGTTTAAATAGGTTTTCAGTCAACCCAATTTAACTCGTTTATTACATAAGTCGTGTTCACGGTGTGTTATCTGGTTGACCCCGCCAACTTGTTTAAGTTCTTAAGACGTTAAATTTATAACGTATTGACTGGCCAGCCGGTTTGTCATGTTTAATTTCTGTAAGTTCTTTAGCCCTGCATGTCAACTAGACCGTGTTTACATTGTTTATAAACGGTATGGTTCGGTGACATCCTACAACTTGTTTGTTTCATTGCAAAACCAGTTCAATCCTGAAAAAATCAATCGAACCAAGATGATTCAGTCTGGTATTCGGTACATAGTATTAATATGGTTCGGTTTTCAGGGCCAAACACACCTCTAATATTGAAGGTTGAATGGTCTAATTAGATGTACAAAATTCGAGTTGCATGTACTAAGTAATAAAAAATTGGGCTATTGAATAAATTTTGAACCTCATGAAGCATGACAAACTCTTAATATTGAACGCATAAAACATCAGAAGCATTGTAATATTAAACCTCATGAAGCATGCCAAACTCTTAATATAAAAAAGTCCACAGATTCTTTCAGGGCTTCTAGAAGTTGTTTGTTTAAGCTTATACTACTATTTAAGAAAGAGACGAACACCTAAACACTCTCACAAGAACTTGAGCTCTTTTATCATTTCAGGTAATAATAATCACAAATGCAAATTTCTATTATCTGTTTATATTCTAGAATTATATATTTAGTTTAGGGGCTGTTTGGGGTTTGCTTGATTAAACTGCTTATTGCTTTTTTTGTTTTTTGGATTAATATGTTCTAAATAAGATGTTTATCACTTACATATAATGAAAATGAATAAAATGATAAGCGGTTTTGATAACCAATCCAAAATACCCTTAAAACTTGATAAGGGGTGTTTGGAATTGCTTATGTGAGATTACTTATCTTCTTGTTAAGCAGGTACCGAACTGCTGAACTGCTTATAAGTTTATTTTGTTCGGTTTATTTCTCATAGGTCCATTTTTTGGCTTTTTTCTCGCTTATGAGTTATGAGCTTATTATGACTTGAAACTCAAGAATAAGCTCATAATCTGGAGAATAAAAGGGTGTTTGTTTTAGCTTATATAGCGGGCGTATAAGTTCATGTGAAATATGGAAAAGCTCATAAGCCTACTTTTTTCGGGTTATAACTTATAAGCTTATCAAGTTGAGTTTGTGGCCTTAGATAAACTATAAGCTTAACTTGATAACCCAAAAAAGTGGGCTTATGTCTTATGAGCTTTTCTGAATTTACATAAGCTTATAAGGCCACTATATAAGCTAACACAAACACCCTGTAAGCCTATATGCACATAAGCAGATGAGTTTTTGTTATTAGAACTGCTTATCTGTGTTTAGAAAACACAATATGCACATACGCTGTTTAAATATACTATCCCAAACACCCCATTTAACTGTTGTGTCAAATGTAACAACCAGATAAGCCCATTAATAAGCAATCCCGACCACCTGTTAATAAGGCAAATTTTCTTGTGCTAGCTTTCTAGACTGATCATAGTCAAATTTTTATTGCTGTGTTGGTCTCTGGCTCTGTTTCCATTCAGAGTCTTTGACACGGTCTTCAGTTATAGTTTCTCATGATAGTTCCGTTCTAGATGCTCTTGAAGTTCATGGATTGCATCTTATAAAACATTAAAACTTCGCTTACATACAGATTCTTATATGTTGATGAAGACCTTAGTCTGATAATCTTTTTTTGTTTTTGTTTTTAAAATTAGTACCAGAGCTGTTATTCTGTTACCACTTACGAATGGTAATTAGCTAGTGCTCCCCTCCCCTTGTGATATTATTTTCATAGACCAATGGCAATTTCATCACTCCATCATGTTATCTCGATCTCCAAACCCTTAATGAGAACATCAACCTCCATCCCGATTTCCAATCACCTCAGCATAGTCAACCATCCCCTTAGACTACCCCCTGCAACTTATCTCAAGCCTAAACCTTTCAGAACCCACGCACTAAAATCACTAACCTTTAACGACAACCACAAACGAGCCCAAATAAACTCCTCTTCACCGGAATCGTCAAGAAATGGGACAAGTCAAACAACTTGGTCTCGACGAATCCGGTCAATCATTTGATATGACAATCTACTCACCAACCGTTCTCCAAGACGTCAATCTTGGTGACAGCATATCTGTAAACGGTACTTGTTTAACGGTCACAGAATTTGACACCCAACGTTCTGAGTTCAAAGTCGGATTGGCCCCTGAAACGTTAAGAAGAACGTCGTTAATCGAACTGGAAAAAGGCTCGGTTGTTAACTTGGAAAGAGCGGTAAAACCCTCGACGCGTATGGGCGGACATTTTGTTCAGGGGCATGTGGATGGTACAGGAGAGATTGTTTCGATGGATCCGAAGGTGATTCTTTATGGATTAAGGTGAAAACTTCAAGGGATGTATTGAAGTTTATTGTGCGAAAGGTTTTATTGCGATTGATGGGACTAGTTTGACAGTGGTTGATGTGTTTGATGAAGAAGAGTGTTTTAATATTATGTTGGTCGAGTATACACAGCAGGAAGTTGTGATTCCGCTGAAGAAAGTTGGGCAAAAAGTGAATCTTGAAGTGGATATATTGGGCAAGTATGTCGAGACGCTTCTTAGTTCTGGATTTGTGGACAATATCAAATCAAAGATGAACGTATCTATGAGTCATGATGATATTAATCTCGTTTGAGGTATTTTTTCCGTATTTTAGTTTGAACTTGAGATACAGTATTTGTGTAACGAGTGTTTCATAATTGAAGTTTTATGCTTAAGCTTATTGACTAGAAGTTCTGGTATCATGTGTTGGTGATTGTATGCTATAAAAATTTTAGACGTTGTTCCTAGCCAACCTTGTGATATTATTTAACTTTACTAGTTTGCTACCAAAACTAATACTGCATTAGAGTCTATTTGCTAAGGTAGGAGTAAACATCACTTATTAGATAAAGTTCTTGGCGTTTCGTTCTTTATAAGGAGAGTATACTGGTAGTACCTCACTTCAAATGTCACGAGATACTATCAAGTTAACTCATGAGTTTTCACTTGGTGATTGACAAGTCAAGAGAGTATATCGGACCAAGAGTTGAGAGTTGTTTTTATAAGGAATGTCGCATTTTGTGGTGCGCATATATAATCAAGGAACATTGTATAGGTCGTTCTTGGTTTGGTTTGGCAAAGAACGTTGCATCTGGTAGTGCTTTGTTACAGCTTTTGGCAAGGAATGTCTATTTTCTTCGGTAATAGAAACCTTGTTTATAATCATTTAGCTAACAAATTTGATTCTTGTCAATCCACAGATGTTGGGGATGACATTTACCGTATAAGTTACTAATTTCATCTTGCAATACAGAACTAGGATGATAATGAAATGTGACTACTAAATGACGACGACCAAATAGATTACCCCTATGAAAGAGCTTTCATATCACTAGTATATCACTAATTTTCCGATAAAAACAATATTAAGTAACAAATCAGCAGTCTTTTATACCCAGAAACAAGTTCCCCAACAAAACCATATTCAAGAAAATAAGGTTTGCATTTCTTGTCACCAACACCACGTATATGAAGCTCGCCACATGATAATGAAAAATGTGTAGAAATTTGAAAACATAGATTTTCCTGGTGAGTGTCAGTCAAGAATGAACAAGAATTATCCTTGAGATGGTCTACTTGGCCCAGTCTTTCTGATGCCGAAAGGCACTTGTTGTCAATATCGAGAAACTGGGTGGATTTGGGGTGTTTATCTCAGACGGGTAAAATCTGGAAATTTAAATGAAAAGTAGACATTAAATGGGCTGAAACCAAATATTTGATTTATTTTGATGTGCAACAGCCGAGACATTTTATACCCATGTGGAAAACTAAAATATGCGCCATTCAGTTACAACGAGGTGTAAGTGCCCGCCGCGTTGCGGCGGGGGCATCTACTATATTTTTACACTCTTTTTTGTATACCTGTAAGTTTAACACGAATAGACTCAAGTTTTGTGTTGCAGTGGTTTTTTTTACCAGAGTCTCCTCACCATAAGAACTTTATACATCCACATATGTACTGAGTTTGACAAAAATATAAGATACTCAACGCATGACAACAACTGATTATAATTACAGTAAGCAATCATATTTTTAAGGACTACACCATACCTACTTCTTCACACCATCTAGGTGCTTGTTGACATTAGGCACCATGCATTGGTATCAGCCCTTGTTTTAGCACCTAAACATCCCAATTTCAGGCCCAAAACCCACCTATTTCAGCCTTCAACCCACACCCATTTGAACTCCCCCTAAGTCACCCATTTCAGACTCCAAACCCACCATTTTAGCCCCTAAACCAACGTGTGTTAGCCTCCATTTCAGGACCCAAACGCATCGATTTAAGTCCCCGTTTTAGCACCCAAAAACCACCAATTTAAGCCCTCAGTCGCACCTATTTCAGCATCCAAACGCACCTACTCGAACCACCACTTCAGCATCCACATCCACCCTTTTCAACCCGCATTGCAGCACCTAAACACCCCGATTCCAGCCCCAAAAGATGGAGCTTCAAGTAGGCAGTGATAGATTATGAGTTAGAAGCATGCATATAAAATTGAACCGAGGACTAATATATAATATGAGTTCAAGATTTAAGGTATACTATATATGGAGCTAACACTATTAACAGAACATGTAACTATGCGTTTGAGATATCCTACAGATTTAAGATATACTATATTAAGAAAACAAACCTGAAATAATCTTGTGTCATCCCTTAAAGAACGGAATATTTAGATCCGTGTAAACTTTTTTTAATCAAAAATACGATGCACTTCATTACTATGATGAATTACCATGAAAAAAAGTAATCAATTGATTGTTACAGATCATGCGGTCTTTCTTTCTGCATTGTCGCTAATGACCAAAAAGATACACTTACGTGTACATATATCGCCTTCACAACAAGAATGGGAGAATCCTCCCAAACCCGACTAATGGAGCAGTCTGCCTCTACATCTCAAACATCAAGAAGCTTTTCAAGTAAGCAAGGCCACAGTGTATTCGTAGTATAATTTAAAACACAACAACAAACAATTGAAACTACCTTCAGATATATCATCGCGCCACTTGTTGCCTCTCAGATGGAGCGGGTTTTCGCTTTCATCATAAAACTATATCCAAACCGTTAATCAAATATTTAGTTTGGTTCTTGTTCGCTACAAATTGATTCGCTTATTTTCTTTTGTTTGCTTTCGGCTTTTGGTTACGGTGGATATTAGCCGATCTGTGAACACCCCCTAGTTGTAATATATCTAATGGATCAAGGATCATTGCTCAAAAGTCCATTTTGGTAAAATAAATAAGTGTTGTCCATTTAAATAATCATAAACTGCAACCAAGTTAGGTGGTGCAAGGAATATAAGGATACTAAGTGAACGGTGGAATGATAATGAAAGGTATGATGAAACCACTAACACACATAAGATATGAGGAAACATTCATATTTAAGATCCTCATTCCATCGCATGAATTCCATATCTAACCAAACAACATTAATGTCTTTCAAAGTTATAGACTCATACCCATACATCATAACCAAACAGGCCCTTAAAAAGGGTAATAATGTTAATTTCTAAAAGTGTGAAAAGGACTTTGTTGATCAATTAGCAAACTTTTTGTTCCTTGCTGCAGGCATGATATATGCAGCTTCCAAATGAAAAAAAGGCCCATTTAGCGCTTATTTTTCTACTCCATTTTTATGCATATAATTTCTCTTAAGAAAGAGTCAATACCTAAACACTGTCACCAGCAGCATTTGAGCTCTATTATCATCTCAGGTACTAGTAATATTCACAAATCCAATTTTTTGTTATTGTTTGGATATAAGCTTCACCCACACTTGTACTAGCACAAAATCCAATTTCAAATCTCAAATTTTTAAATGTTTTTTTATTATTAATCTTAGAATCCACTTTTGTGTTGTATTAGGTTTGTGTTGAATAATTCTGTATGTTCTGGAATTGTGATTTTAGTTTAGGGGGTGTTTGGGATTTGTTTTATTAAACTGCTTATTGCTTTTGTTGGAGTAAGATGTTTTGGATTACAAGTTACTTATCACTTGCGAATAATGATATGATCAGATAAACTTATTAAGGGGTGTTTGGGAAATTACTTATATCTGTATAAATTATAATAAGCAACTACTCAAGTACCAAACTGCTTATCAGTTTACTTTTGGGATTTTGAGCTAAATTTGTTCGGCTTATTTTATTTTTCTGGTTTATGAGATTAGTACGTCTTAAAACTCCAAACTAAGCTTATAAGCTGGAAAATAAGCCTAAAAGTGGGTTTATGAAAAATAAGTCCAACAAATTTAACTCATAAGCCCAAACATAAGCTAAAACAAATACCCATTAGCTTATTAGTGTTCAAAAACACAATAAGCGCTTACGCTCTTTAAGTTTACTATCCCCGAACACCCTTTTAACTGTTGAATCAAATACAACCAAACTAGATAAAGGGTATGTTTGGCAAAACTAGCTCTAAGCTTTATGCTGTAAGCTGAAGTTGTAAACTGCAAAATTGTTAACATGAGCTACAAGCTGTATTCTTTTTTCCATAAAAGTGTTTGGTAAATTAGCTGTTAAATATAATTATAAGATGTAAAATGACATAAAAGGACAAATCTATAATTGTAAATAAATGTTTGGAGGGTATATCAGTAGTTTAAAGTTTTAACAGCTCCAAGATATTTAAAAAGCTTCATGAATCAGCTTTTCATTTTGGAGCTATTTGTTTGAAATAAAAGGCTTGTAGTTAATGCATCCAAACGAAGCTACTTAGTTTATAGGAGATTATTTTGTAACAAAAAGCCCCTGCCAAACAGGCCCAAACAGATTTTAAGCAATCCCAACCACCCATTAATGAGGCATTGAGGCAATTTCCTAGACTTGCTGTAGTCAATTTTTTGTTGCTGTATTGGTCTCCGGTTCTGTTTCCATTTGAGACAGTGAAACTTTTATCTTCAGATACAATTTATGAGGATATGTTCTTTCTACGTGTAACATATCTAGATACACTATAATGCTATATTATGACATGCTTACGTAAATTTTAGTTTAAGCTTCACGTTCATGTCTTTATAGCTTATTACTTCACTTAGATAAAATCATACTATATTGCGTCTCATGAGGACTTTAGTCTGATAATTTTTTCCGTTTTCAGTTTAGTAGCACAGCTGTTATCTTGTTACCGATCACGGTTATGGTAACTAACTAGTCATATACTTCTTTCATATGTGCCTAGTCCCCCGCGCGTGATATTACTTCTTTCATACACCAATGGCGATTTCGTCCCTCCATCATGGTATCTCGATCTCAAAAAACTTAATGACAAAATCAATCTCCATCCCAGTTTCCAATCACCTCAACATAGCCCGCCATCCCCTTAGACTAACCCCGGCAACATATCTTAAGCCTAAACTCTTCAGAACCCACGCACCAAAATCCTTAACCTTTAACAACAACCACAGACGAGCCCAAATAAACTCCCTTTTTACTGGAATCGTCGAAGAAATGGGACAAGTCAAACAACTTGGTTTCGACGAATCTGGTGAATCATTTGATATGGTAATTCACTCACCAACCGTCCTCCAAGACGTCAACCTTGGTGACAGCATAGCCGTGAATGGGACATGTTTAACCGTCACTGAATTCGACACCCAACGATCAGAGTTCAAAGTCGGGTTAGCCCCTGAAACTTTGAGAAAAACTTCGTTGATCGAACTTGAAAAAGGCTCAGTTGTTAACTTGGAAAGAGCGGTGAAACCGTCAACCAGAATGGGTGGGCATTTTGTTCAAGGGCATGTGGATGGTACGGGAGAGATTGTTTCAATGGATCCGGAAGGTGATTCTTTGTGGATTAAGGTGAAAACGTCGCGAGATATATTGAAGTTTATTGTGCCAAAAGGTTTTATTGCGGTTGATGGGACTAGTTTGACTGTGGTTGATGTGTTTGACGATGAAGAGTCTTTCAATTTTATGTTAGTCGCGTATACACAGCAGGAAGTTGTGATTCCG
Organism: Chrysanthemum lavandulifolium; assembly: GCA_022545495.1. NCBI lineage: Eukaryota > Viridiplantae > Streptophyta > Magnoliopsida > Asterales > Asteraceae > Chrysanthemum > Chrysanthemum lavandulifolium. The sequence goes on from CM040242.1 coordinate 34,054,435, forward strand.
CTGAAGAAGGTTGGGCAAAAAGTGAATCTTGAAGTGGATATATTGGGCAAGTATGTCGAGAGGCTTCTTAGTACCGGATTTGTGGACAATATCAAATCAAGATGAACGGATTCATGAGTAATGATGGCATTGATCTCGTTTGAGGTATTTTTTCCGTATTTAAGTTTGAATTTGAGCCTTTCATAATTGAAATTGTATGCTTAAGTTTATGTACTAGTAGTTCTAGTATCTCGAGTTGGTGATTGTATGCTGCTTAAATTCTTAAATAATGATCATAGCCAACCGTGTGATATCTTGTAACTTTACTAGTTAGCGACCAAAAAAGATCATAGAAGTCAATTAGTAGAGTCTATTTGCATAGGTAGATAAAGTTGTTGACGTTTGTTTATAATAAGCATGATCTATATATAAAGAGAGTATACAGGTAGTAACTCACTTCAAATGTCACTGGGTAGTATCAAGTTAACTCATGAGTTTTCAGACCAAGAGTTGAGGGTTGTTTTTATAAGGAGTGTTGCATATTGTCGTGCTTATAATAGTTTAGCTAACTTAATTTGATTCTTGACAATCCACGGATGTTGGGGATGCCATTAACCGTATAAGTTTTCACTTGCAATACAAAGACCAAATAGATTACCCGTAAGAAAAAGCTTCCATATCACTAGTTTTCTGATAAAAACGATATTAAGTAACAATTAACAAATCATCAGCCATTCAAACCCAGAAACAAGTTCCCCAACAAAACCATATTCAAGAAAATGCTACATAGCTTGCAAAACTTAAGAAAATAAGGTTTGCACATTGCATCTCTTGTATGTGTAGTTATGATAAACTAACAACTAATGTATTTCTTGTCACCAACACCATGTATGCGAAGATTGCCACAAGATAATGAAAAACGTGTGGTCATACTACCCGAAACATAGATTTTTCTGGTGAATGCGAGTCAAGAGTGAACACAATTTATCCTTTAGATTGTCTACTTGGCCCAGTCTTTCTGAATGTCGAAAGTGTAATTTAGCTCCAAGTAGCACTTGTTGTCATCATCAAGAAACTGTATGGGATCAAAATGGAATGAGTTAATATATGAAACTCGAAAGCTCATATAGTTTTGTAAGGTAAATGCTAAAAGCTTTGATGGACCCCAATAAGCAAATAGTTTGACAATTTAAAAAGCATTGTTATACTTGACATGAAAAGTTATTGGTACCTTTGTTTTTGCCGAATATGACCCTCTTGCAAACATACCCGAAGGAGTAGTTTCTTCAGTCATCACGTGTATGTAAGTCTCAGCTTGAGGGCTAAAAGTTCCAAGCATCTGTTTCGAGCTGTCAACTACAATTAAAATTTTTCGTCAGGTTCAGTGTCAAATTTTCTAACCGATGAAGCACTGATGGTCTTGACCCATACTAAGAAATGATCTGTTTTTCCCTTATCAAGACCCGACCCATTAACAGACCTATTGATTGTTCTAAGAAATACACAGTGACAAAATAGCGTACCCTTGAGACCAGTTTTCCACACAGTGTTGATATACTTGAGTCCACAAACAATGTTGTTGCTGACCTTGAACGAGAATCTCAGATTATATTTGCTCCCTTCTTTTAAGGTAAACCAATGGCCCTTTGGAAGTCCAGAATTTGGGATTTCAAGTACAATATCGGGTCTATCAGCAGAGACTATGGTAAGACTCAGTATCTTCACATCGGGCTCTTCAACTTCTGATAAAAATCGAAAGGGCAATGCATCATATGACATTGGACAATGCATCATACCATTTGACGCGCACGTGTAGCACGGTCATATGACGTTAAATGTTAAAATCAAATACCTGCAACAGCATTGACATCAACACCTCCGAGCAGTTGCTCCTTCCACCTCCGTAAGCTTTCATCATCCTAAAACAACATATATAATTAATAACAAAATAAAATCATAATAAAGCAAATTTTTCATAACAAAAATTAAGAAACCTTGTCCTTTTCGAGATGTTCTCTAATGCTTATTTTAGGACCCAACTCTATATGAGCATCATCATCATCCTCCGTCTCCGTCATATTAAACGAGCTTTCACTTGCATCTCTGCTGAGAGCCTCTGTAGATTCAGATGCGTCGTCTTTCTTTTCATCGTTCCCTTCATTTTTATCATGGCCCATGCTGTCTTTATATGCGAAAATCAATACAAGCGAGTATGGTGAATTATACCACCAGAAAATCTTTAACTAACAATGTTACAGCATGAATTTGGTTAGAGTTTAGCACAAATTACAAAATGTTAGTTTGTTAAAAAGTTATGTTTGATTGTGAAAAAATTGTTCGAATGCAATGAAAATATGGAAATGGTCTTGTGGTGATCCGCATGTTATGAAAATGGATGTTATGTACGTAAATATTGGTATTGTTAGAAAAAGAAGGTAACACGTTTAATAAATTTTAACCTTCTGTAAATTTGGAATTCGGTATAAAAACATTTTGAAAAATATATCTGTTAAAAATAGCATAGTCGCGCGAATTAGGTATCATACAACGATCACATCAGTGCATTAGTGGTGCTCTTGCAGTATGAGGTAGTGAACTAGTGATCAAGAAATTCTGCTTGAGCTATGTGAAGATGACTCGGATAGCGGTATTACCAAATCGGAGGCTTGGGATGTTTTCGTCTAGGGAATGAAAGATCGAGACCAAAGTTTTAAAATGTCAAAATTCTGGTAGCAAACTTTCAAACAATTAAGCTAAATTATTTTTCAACCGACAAACAAAGCAATCCAGCTTTTTCATATCAAATGCATCAATCGGCAGGAAAAAAAAAAAGCTAAGACGAAGAAAACAAAAATGAGGAGTATGGATCTTTTCAAACTAGTTCAAACAAATAATCTTGAAAAAATGATTAAATCATTTAAAATGTCTCTCCGAATTAAGGTCATCAAATTTCATTAAACGGCGTTGTAATATGTGGCGTCGAATATGTTTTTGTGGAGTCGTCTATTTTCAGGTTTTAGTCAAGTGTTAATTTTAAGTAAATCCCGGTCACAACAAAAAAACATACTTTACAAAAAATAACTAATAAAAACCTCGCTCACAAACTTTGCAAAAGGTTGGGTCGGCTGAACAATCGAATGAAGAAAAATAAGAAAGGGGGAGGGGGTGGCTTTGTGGGTAGACGAACCCTTACAAGAGTGAAAATATTTTAACTCAATAAGGGGGAGGGGGTGGCTTTGTGGGTAGATCAACCAGAAATGTAAATTTTTATAAATGTTTTTTTTTTTTTAACATTATAAATGTTTGCTATTGTAAACGCACTTGGCATTCCAAATAGATGTATTCGTAACGAAAAACAATCGATCCTCAAAAAAATTTTAGTCCAAAATATGAAACAAATAGTATTATATATTTCCTAGAAAAAAGTACTAAGATCGAAAAACCTAAAGTTTTAACTTTTTGTGTATTGGTCATCACACGTAGACAGCATGGCAGGTTGTTCGCTGACCCATGTTCAGCTGTCGCTCGCTTCAATGCATATATGTATTCGGCTAAGCCAGTCACTTTAGCCGGCTCATCAAGTCAGCTAGTTTTTTTTTTTTTTTTTTTTCTTTTTCTTTTACGAGTAAATTTGAACTTTTATTAGTTAATTCACGCTTTAAACTAATCGCTACATAAATTTAGACAGAGTAAATCTTTTATTTAAAATTTGATAGACTACTTCAAAATTATTTAACTAATACTTAATCGAACCAAAGACTTGTGCTTTTAATAAGGAATATATTACCACGATTAATCAGTAACCAATTCCATATAATTTCAGTAGAAAATACGCCTTTAATTATTTTTCTGGTCCCGATTCTTTTCTCATTCTCGAATCATTGTTAGTGAAATTTTTTATGAAGTATTGTATCCAACTGGCTATAAAAATTGTAGCCAAGTTATTAATAATACTAGTTACAAATATTTTAACGATTAGACGTTTCTCATTTATTTTTTGCATGAGTTAATTTAGATTATTGTGTTTGTTACACATCACAAATCTACATTTTAGGAATGCAAACATCTTAAAATGTACATTTAATATTTTTAGTTACAAGTATTTTAACAATAAGACGGCTCTTGTATTTTTTAGCATGAGTTAATTTAGATTAGCGTGTTTGTTACACATTACTAATCTACATTTTTGTTATGGCCATGCTTCTATGATCATGCAAGTTATAGTACTTTTGTATAGTTTTAGAAATGGTGTCTTTTTTAACAATGTTAAGCAATTGGGTATTGCCTTACTATTTTTGTGAGAAGTGTAAATGTGCAAAATTTATGTGAACAATTATTGGTGTAGATTTTGGTTAAATTGACGTATTTATATTCCTTTAGCTGTCTCACTTGTTGCATTTTTACGTAGTTTTGGATATGATGTCCTTTTTAACTATTAATAGCTTGGGTACATGGCTTATCAAAGACAGAATTGTTATGTTTTTGGGTTAAATGCACGATAAGTCGATAATAATTTACTTTAAATCAATCAAGAGAGATGCACACGTTTGAATAATGGTTAAGAACTTGAAACTATTTCTCAATATCTTTTTAAGTCTAATTCTTAATACTTAGGGTGGTGGCAACACTCTTAGGTATGGATTCGGCATGCATGATGCCGATCGGCTTCCCCATTGCTTCCTCCTAGGCATCGATCGGTGTGGTATGAATTGGAGATAAATCGGTAATTTTTACGGATTCTACATCAAGCCAAGCATGCATGTGTTTGCGTGTTATATTAATTCCCGCTAATCATATTGCTTCATTTTATATTAATGAATGTGAGGTATGGTTAGCCATGGTTGCCACTAAAAATCTATCATTGGTATGAGATAGGTATGAGATGAGTTGGGCCGATATTATCACTACCGATTAGATTAAAATTTTATTAAGCATTACCGCCACCACCCTTACGACTTTGAAGAAAGACTAAGACAAAATAGTTCATCAATAGTTGGTTTAGAGAAACTTCAATAACATGATACGGTAAAACTTTTATTCTTGAAACGATGAATTGTTACATACTCAATGAACGATAAAACTAAAATGCAAACAATTCTTATAAAAATTGACATGAAACAAATTATGTAGAAATCTCAGCCTCAAAATTATACCAAATCCAAATAACTAATCAGCTCATATTGATAACCCATGAAGACCAGCCTTGTTGAAGCAACGATTAAAAATTCCCAAAAACAGACAATTACTGATGAGAATGAGAAAACATCTTCATCAATAAATTGCTTTAGGTTGGTCCGTGTCTAAATAACCTCCATTTAACACACACTCTCTTTAATAAGCCGTTAAATTAACCTTCAATTTAATTCTTCACGCATTATCATTTTGGTAAAACACAAGCAATCTATGTTACCGATCAAATGTTTTAAGAAGATTAACTAAATACAAATTCTTAATAAGTTTATAGAAAAAAATAAGTAATAACATGTTTGTCTCAATATATTTGTCAAACTTTCTTGTCTGCGTATCCGAAAATTAATTGTTCACTACCATAAATAAATAGATAGTTTTAATTGTATTATTCTCATTTAAAATTTGGGAATAAAGCTAACAGCTACCATCGATACGCTTGTGGTTAACATCGCTAAAGATTACACTAGCAAGGGAAACTCATTACCACCGCCAAGACAATATTACCACCGCTATTAGGATAATTGTTATGTATCCGTATTGATAAGTATAGAAAAGATCTTGTGTATATTCTATATTGTTAGGATTATACTTATCTTGTAAAGGACTCCTTGTGCTATAAAAGGAGATCCTAGGTCATTGTTTAGAGTACGTATTATTCATATAAGCTTCAAGGTGTAACCCTAGTGATAAGCAAGATCACTCGTATTATTTCTTAATAATATTGAGCTTTGTGTTAAACTGCTCACTTACATTACATCATATAATCCATCTTCTAAGTATTACTAAGTATATTCCGCGTGCTTATTAATATAACTCAAAGTATCACTAACACAAGGTGTGTGTTTAGATCCATCAAGTGGTATCGAGCGAAGGTTCGATATTTTGATTTAGAAGATCCAAGGAATAAGCTTAACCTACTCACTCAAATCAATGGAGATGGAAAACAACCATCCAACTCTTCTCCAAGGCTTCCTAAGCTCAAACTTAATGAGTTTGAGATGTGGAGGATAATGATTGAGCAATACTTTCTCATACAAGACTATGCTCTATGGGAGATCATCTTAATCGGTGATTCCTTCAAGTCTCATAAGAAGACCGAGAAAGTTGGTGACACGATGTTGTAACAACATTTCAGTACCGAGACTAATGATGAAAGAGCAAAGAAGAAGAATGACCAAGGCCGAAGTTTGTTACTAATGACTCTTCCTAAAGACCAAATCATTGCTTTCAAAGAAGTTCAAGACAACAAAAGAACTTTTGAAGAGATTTGCTCGTGTTTGGTGGCAATGATGCTACAAAGAAGACACAAAAGACATTGTTGAAGCAAAGTTATGAAAACTTCTCCGCTTCAAGCAATGACTCACTTGACAAAGATCTTCACCAAACTCCGTAAGATTGTCACACAACCGATCGTGTTTGGCATTGAGGTAGAAAAGGAAGACCTCAATTTGAAGTTTCTAAGAAGTTTGCCTTCCGAGTTTCATACAAATGTTACAACCGGGAAAATAAACCGAGATTGAAACTATGAAGCTCAATGATCTTTACAATAACTTCAAACTCATTGAACAAAGATTGAAGAAGGCAGGAAACTTGGTACAAGCTCTAGCAACTTGGCATTGTTGTCAACCTCTCAGACATGTGATGATTCAAGATGACAATGATGATGATTTTGCCACCGCCGGTTCTACAGCTTCCATCGGTAATGCTAGTGTTACCACCGCAGTTCAAAGAAGAAGGTTGTCGGTATTGAGATCCTACCTTTATGCTTTTATCTCCACTCAAGTTAATGGCTCTATATTAACTCATGAAGACATAGAGCAAATTGATGAAGATGACTTGGAGGAGATGGACATAAAATGGCAAATAGCTCTTCTTAGCATGAGGGCTAGGAAATTTACAAGAAGATCGGCAAGCCAATTCACATCAATGGTGGTGAAACCGCAGGTTCGATAAAAGAAAGTAGAGTGTTTCAATTGTCACAAGTTGGGGCATTTTGCTAGAGAATGCGTAAGACCAAGGAACCAGACAAAAGGTCTACTTGGTACAAGCAAAAGAAAGAACCAATTGTGGAAGAACCAAAGGCAATGTTGGCAATTGATGGTGTGAGCTATGATTGAGTTTCATGGTCGATGGACAAGAGGAACAACCTTCGATGTCGCTTTTGTGTCTACTGTAACATGCTCTCATGGCTTTCTCTCGACTGAGGTACAAAACTTTGAAAGTTGTTCTAAAACATGTAGGGCTTCTAGAGAATGTGAAAGGCTTAATGAATTATTTGACAACCAAAGAACAGAGTTGTTTGTCGCTAATTATACCGTGTCAAACCTTAGAAGAGGCATAGTCAGTATTAGAAAAACAACTAGAGCATTATAGAGAAAATGAGTCAAAATATAATGATGATATGATTATTCTTAGAGAGAGATAGATCATAAGACAAAGTGAATGAGGCATTAAAAGAAGAGTTTGAAAACTTAAAAGATAAATGAGAATGTCAATTTAACTGTTGACACCGTTATTATCGCCTAAGTCAATTGATAAAATTTGGAATGCTCAAATTACTAGTAAAGTTAAGTCCGTATGGGATACAACACCGCTCCTCCACCACTAAGGGTGTTCCATCACCTCCGGCATAGATTTAGCTCATACAGTGTCTAGAGGAATTTCAGAACCTAATCGTGAATATGGTCCTCCCAAATTTGTGAAAAGTGAGGAAGAGGTTAAGCATGAAACCGATGTTTTGAAAGTGCTAGTGACTCATCCGTTGTAGATGAGAATGTTAAAAGAATGTAGAGGCTTCTATCCCAAAAGTTGTTAATACTATTACAGAGGAACCTAGGAAACAAGTTAACAAGCCTAGATCAACTGAAGGTATGCCGAGATGTATAGAAACAAGTCATCAACCCTAGGGGTAACCAGAGGAGTTGGAATCATGTCAAATCTCAACAACTAGGTAGTGATTTTGTGATGTACAATAAAGCATGTTATATCCGTGGTAGCTTTAATCATTTACATGCTAATTGTGACTATCATGTTGGGAGAAGGAAGTCCATGGGAATAAAAGGGTGGAGTCAAACAAGTTTCAAAATAATGTACACCCTAATTCACACAAAGAAATGATCCCAAGAGCGCTCAACTAAGAAGTGGTCTTAAAACTTTGCCATCGCTAAAACTGTAACACCGCCACCCTAAATCACCGTTACAAGTGCAAAATCCAAAACAACTTTTGCAAAATCTGCACAAACAGGAAAAGGTCTTTTTCTCGATAAAAGGGTTAAATATAACCAACAAGGGTACCTAAAACTAAACCAAGAAGCTACCATCGCTCAATCAAAAGTTCCCACCGCAAGGGTTGTAAACAAGACCAGGGGTAACATGGGAAATGTTGTGAAGGCCTCAAAGACGTTGGGAATGGAAACCTAAAGGAATTACCTCTACAACCAATCCCAATGGTGTATCAATGACCTTTGATAGATTTAACTATATTGATACACGAGGCGATCCAAGTCAATCATGGCTTGGGTCCCCAAAGGAAACTAACTCCTTTCTTATATGTGCAGAACATCCAAGGACAAAAGATCGATCAAGGCTACACAGATAGTGGATGTTCAAGGCACATGACCGGCAACAAGTCCTATCTCTCGATTTTGAACATTATGATGGACAATATGTCGCTTTGGAGGTGGAGTTAATGGAAAAGTTGTTGGTAAAGGGTCATCAAAACGGTAACTTGGACTTTGAACCTGTGTACTATGTAAAAGAGCTTAAGTATAATCTTTTAGTGTGTCACAAATGTGTGACAAGAAAACAATGTTCTTTTACTAAAGATATGTGCTTTGTTCTCTCTAAGGATTTTAAGATGCCTGATGAAAGTCAGATTCTTCTTAAGATTCCTAGAAAAGGCAACTTATATAGCTTTGATATGAACAACATTGTTGCTAAAGATGATTATGCTTGCTTGCTTGCAAAGGCCACAGTGGATGAATCCATGCTATGGCATAGAAGACTTGGTCATGTTAACTTCAAAACCATTAATAAGATTGTCAAAGATGGTTTGGTAAGAGGCTTACCTCAGAAAAGATTTGAAAATGATCAAACCTGTGTGGCTTGTCTTAAAGGCAAACAACACAGAGCTTCTTGCAGGTCAAAGTTGGTTAACTCTATTGCTCACCCACTTCAAATGTTACATATGGACTTGTTTGGTCCTACATCTGTGAGCAAATTTAAATCTTAAGAAGTATTGTCTTGTTGTGACTGACGATTTTAGCAGGTTTACATGGGTTTTCTTTCTAAGGACTAAGGATGAAACAACTGGCATCCTTAAGATCTTCATCACAGAAGTTGAAAACCAATATGATATGAAAGTTAAAATCATTAGGTGTGACAATGGGACAAAATTTAAGAATAGAGTTATGGATGATTTTTGCAGAGATAAAGGTATTAAAAGAGAATTTAGTGTTGCTAGAACTCCTCAACAAAATGGTGTTGCTGAGAGGAGAAACAGACACTTATAGAGGTCGCTAGAACCATGTTGGCGATTCAAAATTGCCAATCACTTTTTGGGCGTAAGCTAACATCGCATGTTATGTGCAAAACAGGTTTTAGTAGTGAAAGCAAAGAACAAGACACCTTATGAGTTATTTAGAGGTAGACCTCCTATCCTAGACTTCATGAGACCATTTGGATGTCATGTATCTATTCTCAATACCATAGATTATCCGGGCAAATTTGAAGAAAAATCGATGAAGGGTATTTTGTTGGGTATTCCATGGTTAGTAAAGCTTTCGAGTATTCAACTTAAGAACCCAAAAGATTGAAGAGAATCGCATGTTGAGTTCCCGGAAAACAAAGTGAATGTCAAAGGAACCGGTCCGTAAAGGTCGTTTGATCTTGATACTCTAACCCATACTATGAACTATGTACCTATCTCTACAGTGTACATCTACTTATGATTTTGCAGTTCGTAAGAGTTTCTTGATGATGATGAACCAAGCAAGGATCAAGTAGATGATCAAGATGAATTCGCCCACTTTGGGACTATGCAGATAATGATGATATTCCAAAGACCGGAGATGCTCAACCTTCTAATGATTCTCGAAAGGAAGGAGATAGCAACATGAACACCGAAAATCGAAAGCAAGTGGAAATTCAGATTCCATCGCTAGGCCGTAAGTTTCCACCGCAACACCGTAAGGAAATTACAACCCGCATGAGGAAGCTCAAGCCAATGATGTTGAAATCTCAAATATGCCAAGTGAGATTGCGCCCTCGACTCCCATACTTCAATTCATAAATCACATCCTCTTGAAAATGTGATTGGGGATGTCCATTCACCAAGAAGACTAGAAGACAAACAAAATTGCTCGATATTCATGGGTTTATTAGTGAAATCTATGAATCTAAGAATCATGAAGGCAAGAATGAATGTCTGCTCATGTGTTTTCTCGTCACAAATGGAGCCAAAGAATGTATACAAGGCACTTGAAGATGAAAGTTGGGTGGAAGCAATGCAAGAAGAGTTGCTCCAATTCAAGCTTCAAAAGGTTTGGGTGCTTTGTGATTTACCTTCCGCAAGAAGGTAATAGGTACTAAATGGGTGTTCGTAAACAAGAAGGATGAAAGAGGAATTGTTATCGTGAACAAAGCTAGGCTTGTGGCTCAAGGATACACTCGTGAGGAGGGTATTGACTATGAAGAAGTGTTTGCCCAGCTTGCAAGAATTGAAGCAATCAGTCGTTTTAGCCTATGCATCCTTTATGGGCTTTAAAGTCTATCAAATGGATGTAAAGAGTGCTTTTCTATATGGGCGATTGATGAGGAGGTATATGTTTCACAACCTCCAGTGCTTTGAGGACCCCGAATATCCAAACAAAGTATATGTGGTGGTTAAAGCTTTGTATGGCTTGCATCAAGCACCAAGAAAATGGTATGAGACCTTGACTACTTATCTTCTTGATAATGGGTTTCATAGAGGCAGAGTGGATCGACTTTGTTCATCAAGAAAGACAAGAATGATATCTTGTTAGTTCAAGTATATGTTGATGATATCATTTTGGATCTACAAAGACGGAGATGTGCAAAGAATTTGAGAAGCTAATGAAGGAAGAATTCAAGATGAGTTCTATGGGTGAACTCACATTCTTTTGGGACTTCAAGTACAACAAAGGCCGATGGTATTTTCATCAATCAAGATAAATATGTGGTCGAGATACTAAGGAAGTTCAAGTTCTCTCGATGCAAAGTCATCCAAAGACCCCGCGCAGACAAGACTACACATCAACTTTTGAAGGAAAATAGTGGTGAAGCAGTTGATGTGCACATGTACAGGTCTATGATTGGTTCTTTGATGTATCTTACATCATCTAGACCAGATATTATGTTTGCAGTGTGTGCTTGTGCAAGGTTTCGTGTCACTCCTGTGTTCTCACACTTGACCGCTGTGAAGAAGATTTTCGATATCTTAAAGCATTTCCCATCCGGGATTATGGTACCCTAGAGAATCACCTCTAGAACCGGTTACTTACTCGATAGTGATTATGCCGGTGCTAGTTTGGATAGAAAATCTACTATGTGGATGCCAATTTCTTGGCAATAGATTGGTGTCATGGCAAGGCAAGAAACAAACAATGGTGGCAAATTCATCAACCGAGGCGTAGTATGTGGTCACGTAAGTTGTCGTGTGCTCAAGTTCTATGGCTTCGTAATCAACTTTTGGACTATGGGTACAATTTCATGAATACCATCATCCATATTGACAATAGCAGACCATTTGCATTATTAAGAATCCAGCTCAACACACAAAGACTAAACATATTGAAATTAGACACCATTTTATAAGAGATTGTTATGAGAAAAGGCTAATCCAAGTTGTCAAAATCCATACCGATGACAACTATGCCGATTTATTAACAAAAGGACTTGATGTGGGTAGATTTCAAGATTTGGTAATGTGTATTGGAATGCTAAATCCATAAACTTTTGTGTCTAATGGTCTTTGGTGTTGAGAAGAAGTTTTGGGTACTAAAATTGTTGTATAAGTTTGTATATATTTGCTTGTATTTTTGTTTAACCTTTATGCAAAGAAAGATGGAGTTGATCTTAAAAGGTGTGTATCCGAGACACACAACAAATGGTTATTGATTCACCATGTCTAATCCACATAAGAATCAACTAGTCCGAGCAAACGGCCATCGGTAAAGACTTAACAAACCGCTTATGGTTGATAGTTTACCAAAACTATATGGTTATCAACTCACCATATTCTTTATGATTAAGAGTTGGCTAGTCCATAGCAAACGGCTCATGGTAAAGACATATCAAACCGTTGATAGTGGTAGTTTGCTAAAACTATGATAAAGAGCAATCCAATTTTCATATGTTTTTCTTTACCAACGCTTTTGAAAATTTTGTGAAAAATTACCATCGCTAGTTCACAGCTTCCACCGACAAAGTTATTTTTACCATCGTTGATCTAGCCGTTACAACCGTTGTGTCAAGAATAAATTTTTACTAGCCGTTGAAGAGAAATTGCTTTCCATATATATAGGGTAAAATTGTTTAGAAGATTATCTACTTTCCTAATTGCTATTTATCTTCTAAAGATAAATCTTTTCCTTAGATAATCTTTCTTGCGCAAAACTCTTAAACTCTGCCACTATATATCTTTCTCTCAATTGGCGAGTTCTTTATACAATTCATACTGACACAATATATTTTTCATCAAAGAATTCTATGGCACCTATCACTTTTGCAGATGAGCACAACCAAGTGGCCTACTTGGAAAAGTCAAACGAGAAGAGTGGCCTGCTTTTCATCGATTGTGGACTTTCTAAATACTACCCATATAAGGTATGCTTTACTTAATCCCACAATCTATATCTCTCAAATCAAACAGCTTTTGACTTCGCTCACCCATAACCATTGAAAATAGAGATACACATGAAACAATGGATGCTCTTAGAGCCACCGTGGATGGGGTAACTATTGATGTTACCGAGGCATCCTTGAGGAGAATTCTCCAATTGGATGATCTCAATGGTATCATCACATTACCTATGCCGTAAATTCATACACATCTTTCATCCATGGGTATGATACCACCGACAAAAAGGCTACTTTCAAAAGAGTGGTTTCGTCCTCATTGGAGATTTTTGATACATACTTTTTACATTGCCTAAGTCCTAAGAAAACATCTTATGAACAATTCAGCTCAACAATGGCTTACCCTTTGGTTTGTCTAGCCACCGATAGGATTTTTAATTGGTCAAAATATATTTTTACAAGTATGAAAGGCAATGTAAAGAGTTCAACAAAATTTTGATGTATCCAAGGTTTGTGCAAGCAAGTTAAATGAATTTCAACCGCAACCCCATACAAGAGTTTATAAAATCCGCTGCCTTAAGCCTAAAGTTTTTCAAAACATGAACAAAGATGGCAATAGGATTATTACACCTCTTTTTCCTCAAATGCTTGCAAAGATTTCACAGTACAAAACTCACCCATAATCACTGCTCCAAACATTGATTACACTCCACCGCTTCTCACACCTATGAGAGGAGGCATAAACAACCAACTCCTCCCATTACAACACAAATGTCCCCGATCCTTTTGGTTTAGGAACAAGCAAGGTGGTTCCAAGCTTCAACCTAGTCCAACTAGGAGGAATCGAGCCAATGCCCTATGATTCACCTCTCCCAACAGTCACACAGCTTGGAAGTGTTGAGGCAAGGGGCACAAATGGAATTGATGGAACTTTGTACCAAATTAGCTAAGCAAGTTGAATCTCGAGAAAGACTTGGCACAACTAAAGGAGCAACATGCCAAGGATGTTACACATTTGAAAGAAGAGATTCAGACCTTGAAGGAAGAGTTGCAGGGGTTAAAGCAAAGGAAAACCGCAAAGATTGTGATATCATCTCCATCCTCACCGATGATGGTGATTCGTAAGATTTCAATAAAGATTTGGGAAATTCTCCCAAACAGGGAGGAAAACAGATGTCAAACCAAGGGAGGAGAATTGACTTTGGAGATGAAGGTGTTTCAAGTAAAGGTACCGAGGAAGTCGATACTCAAGAAGTTCCTCAACAAAGAATCGTAACTAGAGCAAGAAATGCAACCAAGATCGCAACCACCGATTTCATTCCCACCGCAGAGCCAATAGTTACCATCACGATCAAGCTATTACCACCGCAGAGAAGAAATCAAAAAGAAAAAAAGAAAAGGTAAAGCTATTATGCAGAGCAAGGAGCAAACAAGAAGAAAGATTTCAAAGAAAGAACAAGCTCAAATTGCTCATGATGCGAAGTTGCTAGAAAGATTAATGAAGATCAAGTTGCTAATAAGAAAAGACTTGAGGAGATAGAGATTGCTAGCTTCATGGAGGCTAAAAGGTCAAGCGTAATGGACACCACCGATCCAATGGATGTAAATCCAGCCCAATCGCTCCACCTACAATATTAGAGAAAAGACTCCGAGTTTAGCTATGTACCTACGTAACAAGAGATTGATTTCTTGATTGCTAATGATCCAAAGGATCAAGAAGAAGGCAATTGACCTAGTTGCAGATAAGTCTTTAATCAAGAACAAAGAACAACACAGCTTAAAGGACTTCATTCAAATGAAGAATAATCAAGCACTTCAAGATGCTATTGTTTCACCAAGAAGGGTCAAAGAAACCAAGACAACCAACCAAGGCACAAGTGATTTCAATGATGAAAGATTATTGTTGCAATGTTGGTGGTCGGAAAAGACATCAATTCAAAGGAATGCCCGATGATAAAGTTGAAGGTATCTACTACAGAGTTCAAAGACAAGATAAAGATTTTATTCCAATGAACTCAAGAAGAAGAAAGAAGGTATCCTAATCAAGAGAAAGGCCAAAGAAAGTGAATCTCGACATTTAAGAAGACAAAGTTTGTCAAGAACAAGAAGTTCAAACCGAGAAATTCATCAAGAACAATTGACCGAAATGATATTGATAGAAGAAGAAGATTTTATCCCGAACCACCGCAAGTCGACATCCTATTATTGATTGGGAAGTGTTTATCGCTAGCAATTTTGCTCCAACATGGAAGATTACAAGGCTAGGTGGTGAAACTTCATCATTCATTCAATTTGAAGAACTCATCAAAGCATGTGATGTATATGATCCGATACTTTGTGGAGATTGGTTCAAGAAAGGTTTGATGTCAAGATCTTAAAGATAGGAAGGAAATGCGCTATGGGTTAATCTAAGAAGGCTCTATGAACCGATACTAATGATGATTTCGAAATTCTCATGTTCATGTCCCGGTACTAAATGGTTTTATTATGATTCATGTGAAGTTTATCATGTTTCTACATCGATGGAGTGGATGCATTCATGTTTGCCGAGAAAGAATACCCACTCAGAGTCGGAACTCTCACCGTGATGTTGTGTACAACAATAAGAGTTCATGAAGATAATGAGAAGGTCGAGCATTGTTACTTAGGCTTCAAGATCAATGTTCAAGAGCTATTCAGAATTAAGAAGAAAGAGAAGTGTTTGAAAGAATTCCCAAATCCTTACGTAAGATGCAGATTGAAGAAACTTATTGATTTGCAGAGAAATCATAAGTTTAGGGAGGATTGTTGGGAATAAAGCTAACAGCTACCACCGATACGCTTGTGGTTAACATCGCTAAAGATTACACTAGCAAGGGAAACTCATTACCACCGCCAAGACAATATTACCACCGCTATTAGGATAATTGTTATGTATCCGTATTGATAAGTATAGAAAAGATCTTGTGTATATTCTATATTGTTAGGATTATACTTATCTTGTAAAGGACTCCTTGTGCTATAAAAGGAGATCCTAGGTCATTGCTTAGAGTACGATTTATTCATATAAGCTTCAAGGTGTAACCCTAGTGATAAGCAAGATCACTCGTATTATTTCTTAATAATATTGGAGCTTTGTGTTAAACTGCTCACTTACATTACATCATATAAACCATCTTCTAAGTATTACTAAGTATATTCCGCGCTTATTAATATAACTCAAAGTATCACTAACACAAGGTGTGTGTTTAGATCCATCAAACGAAGCTTTTGTTCATGTTCAATGTAAAATATTATTCATGACCGCTTATGTAATTAATAAACAAACATAAACGGATTTTTATCGAACGATTCATGAAAGAGATTTTTTAAAATAAACATTTTACCTTCACCTTTACCAAAATGAATTATCTAAACCCGCTTTACCAAAATTGACACTTTGGCGAGCAAACATGAGGCGAGCAAGCATTTGCTCTTCATGTTCTTTGTCTTGTAACGAGGCGGAGAGCAATTGGAAGGAGAGCAATATTATGGGCTCAATTCTTTTGGGGAGGTTCGATGGTATGTGAAGATGTCATGGGTTAAATGGGACAATATTCTAGCTTCCTTCGATCAAGGGGCTTGAAGTTGGTAGCTTGAAGTCATTTAATCTCGCGTTACTTTAGAAATGGCATTACGCCTTGTTAATAATTCGGATTTACTATGGTTCAATCTCATTAAATCTATCCATGTAACATACCGGATTTCACAAACACATCAAACCATGATACAAGGAGGCGTACACAATAGGTTTTAGAGAGAAAGTTTAGAGATTTAGGGAACTTAGTGAGAGAAAGTAAAATATTATTATGATACAACCTCTACCTTGGGAGGCGAGGGTATTTATAGTATCATACATAAACGCCACCTACGGGTCGTGGATCGTGCATACAATGGTAAAGACTCATCCATCCTCCACGGTGTTACTTAACTAAATACTACCTAACATTAAATAACTACGACTCACGAGATTTCTAACAATTACATATACTTGAGGTGACCGACACTTTAATAACCGGATTTGCTAAATCCTAACAATCTCCCCAAGGAGGTCACCTCAAATTACATTGAATACAAATGATATTACATTAAGATTGTTCTTGGATTCTTGTTAAAGTACTTTGCTCAGAGTCTGTAGTCTTTGATTCTTCATGTTTTGCATGATTGGTTAATCTAAGTGGAGGTCTTTAACCGATCCACGTGATAATGAGTTTTGAGCCGCCTTTGAGATCATCACTACTATATATCTCGACTCTTCCTTTGTAGCGCTGACATTATGTGAAGTTGTGACATTGGACCGACATGCTCACATTCCGGATCATGATTTCTTCTCATCGAGTAGCGGCTTTAGATGATTCATGATATTTGCGCAGCAAGATAGCGTAAGCATGGAGTGAAAATATCGTAGTCGTTGATGCACTTATCATGATTTCTTTATAAATGAATGTGTTGTGTGAGCATGCGGCTATGGATTGACCTCTCCATTCGATCCGCTTGCAAACGTTGGGTGTACCGCATACAACAATTAGCAATAAAGCGCACAAATTTGTCTTTGATCACTTTCGTTGAATTGAGGTACACGCTCATGGTTTCCCGCTGATCAAGACAAGTATCGCATGCGATCGTATAATTCAAGAATCTCCTTGATGTGGTTTCGCAATGTTCTAGCTGTTCTCAAACCGGAGCGTCTCAAAGAAGACAACACGGAGTGAGTGAACCAAATAATTTAAGATTCACCGATTGATGAAAAGAGATTTGAAAACAATCGTGTCTCGCTCAATAAAATGTTTTGCAAAATAACGAAGGTTTTAAGGAAAATCGCTTATCAATCATAAACACCTTTTATTTTGAAATATTAATACACATCGATGTGCTAGAAAAGGATTTTAAGCACAACGACCAGCTTTTCAAAGGTATCCGTCAATCCATAACTCGAACCAGATTGATTCATGATTTTGAATCGCCCCATTGTTTCGTTCGCTTGTCACATGATTGATCTATTGGATAGATCTCACATGCCACCTACCAAGAGCTTGTTTGATGTTGGCTCTAGAAGGCTTTCCATCTTCATTGTGAATATGTTTGCATATCACTCGGATGTTCCGCAATACCACAAGGATAATGCGAGGACTCTTAAGATATAATCTCTTCCACATTGTGTGAAACAGAGTCTTCATTGATGTTGTCCTAATGAGATTTATTAGATGATCTCGTGGCTCTAGACTCAATAGTGCACATTTGGTTCCTATGCCGAGACTCGGGAGAGGGTCTCCTTCTTCAATATCAACCATCTCTAAGATAAAGTCGATAGATAATGTAGGTTCCCGTGAGAATGAAACAAGTCCTTTTAAGAGAAACTTGAGTAGCTTGGGAAGTTGTAGTGCGGTCACGTCCTTTGGGTCCATGACGCCTTGTCTTCAATACCGGTGTTACCTTGGTAACCACCAAGAGTATATGTATTGAACCCGGTTTACGCCTAAGGTTGAATTAATGGAGGGCTATTTCTTTTCACCCTTTTCTCATTCAATTCTTTTCATTCTTCAACCCTTCAAGCTTACCGAGACTTCATAACTAGAACCTTGTTGGGTTTATTCCAAGATTAGCTCACCTCATCCGCACTCTTCCCGCTTTCTCACTTTTCTCATTTTTTCATCATACCCAAGGACTTCTACACTATCTAGTGGATTGTCCTTGGTAGATCCTCCGGCTCAAGGGGATCGTGGAACGAATACCTAACCTAACCATCCTTATATCACCATACATAAAGTAAATTTGGTCATTTTTGGTATTATTCATCCGCCATTGGAACCAATTGAAAACCATTTGAAAATCAATCCGGATACTTGTGATATATTATCAAAGCATTTTGTACCGAATTGTTTTGATATTTCGTAAATGAGCTCCTCAACATGTGCATCGATATTTGAAATCATTTTGGCACATGGAGGCAATAGGAAGAATTTAATTCATTGATTAGCATTTTCTAAAAATATCTACATCACCTTCCCGATCAAGATTCGTATTTTCATACTTAGTTAAAGATATTTTGGGAAAGAATGTGGTTTTCAAAAGTTGCTCCCCTCAATATGTGCATCGAGATTCAAAAGTGTTTTGCACATATAAGGAAAACTCGCACATTGAAACAAATAAATCACGTTTCAATCATTTTTGGTTTGAAATAGATGCTCCCCAAGACGCGCATGGAAAAATTAAAATCGCTTGGCACATGTAGGGAGGAGAGCTTGTAAATCACTATAAAACCATTTATCGAATTATCGCTTTAAATCAATTTAAATCACAAATTCTCTCCCGATCACAATTTTCAAATCATTTGAGATTTGTGATCTCTATAGATTTAAATTGTTTTGAAAGCTTTTGAGGAGAATTGTGACTTGCTTGTGAAAACATTAAACCGATAAGGATCAAATTTGAGACTTTAAACTCCAACGATTAAACATGCTTGAATTACTTTTGAAAATATGACATAAGCCTTGGTCCGAACGAATTGTATGACAAATAACCTTTTGATTTAATTGAATTCATTCTCCCCCTCAATCAATGATATAAGTTGTTGATTGAGAGATAGAGATTTTGACAAATGTCAAGTCCAAATGATTTTCAAAAATTGAGTCCGAGTTATTTTTCGAAGCTGTTAGTTTTCATTAGTTAACAAATATTTTTCGCTATAAAACCATTTATCGAATTATCAGTTTAAATCCAATTTAAATCACAAATTCTCCCCCGATCACAATTTTTAAATCATTTGAGATTTGTGATCTCTATAGAATTTATAGAAGGAAAATATTTGTGAAGGAAACGTTTGTCTTTTTAGTGACAAACATTTGATTTTAGAATCAGAGCATGAGATTTGAAAAATAAGATAAAGCATGGCTCGTTTTTTCTTTAAAACGGGTTATAGATGTAAATGACTATAAGCCGTGTTTTTCTTTCCTTAAAACGGATTTTAGAATCATTTTTTAAATAAAATATGTACATTCGAACTTCATCTAAAGACCCGTGTCACTTTTTGAATGACAACACAAAGACCGTAGATGAAATCGAATAAAAGAAAAGAAGGAAAAATATTTTAGCTTTTACAAAGATTTTCCGATTTTATGGATTTTTGAAATTTTATATTTTCTATTTTCTTTTGAGGGTTTTAAAATTTTGTATTTTGCTTTTTGAATAAATATATACAAGAGATGAATGAAGAAAAACATTTACTCCTCTTCTTCCTCTTGAAGACGCTTTGAGCGCTTCGGTTGTAGACTCTTTAGACCAAGTCGGAAGGATAAACTCAAAACGCTCTCTTGGAAGAGCTTTGGTGAAGATGTATGCTAACCGGTATTCATCCTCACAAAATAAAGTTCCACCACACCGCTTCTCCACTTGCTCCCCGATGAAATGATGTCGAATGTCGATATGCTTTGCTCTTGAATGTTGAACGTTGTTGCATGAGAGAGCAATAGCATTTTGTTATCACAATGCGAGGGATTTTGTTGAATTCAAAGCCATAGTCGATAATCGGGATCTCATCCATAGGATTTGAGCACAACAAGATGACATGGCTATGTATTAACCTCTGTAGAGGATATAGAAGTACTCATTTGTTTCTTTGAAGACCACTCACAAGCTTATCACCCAAAAACCGAGCACCTCCGATGTGCTTCGACGTGTATCTTGACATCCCGCATGGTCAAGATCCGCATAGGTCGTTAGTGACATACCGGTGTCCTTCGGTACCAAAGTCCCATGTTGATGGTTCCTCGAGATACCGAAGACCCGCTTAACCGCTTCAAGGTGCTTTTAGTAGGCTTAGCCCGGTATCTAGCACACATGCATACAACAAATGTAATGTCCGGTTCATCGCGAAGGTACAACAGGATCCAATCATACTACGATATTTAGTCCGTCAACCATGATCCCGAGAGGTCCTCATCCGCTTTAGTACGCTCCACCATGGGAGTGTCAATGTGGTCACAAGAGTCAAATCCAAATTTATTTAAAATCTCATTAGCATATTTAGATTGATTGATAAAAATGCCTCTGTGACTTTGTGAAATTTGTAATCCCAAGAAAATGACATTTGTCCCATCATTGACATTTGAAATTTGGAGCCCATCTCCTTAGAAAATGGTCACATTCATTGGGGTCGATCGAGGCAAAAATAATATCATCAACATAGATTTGAACGTGAATTAAGTGTTTGCCCGACTTTACGGTGAACAATGTCGGATCAACTCGCCCTTTGTCAACTCGATAGAAAAACTTTGATAGCGATCGTACCATGCCCTCGAGCTTGCTTCAAATCAGAAAGAGCCTTCTTCAAGCGATAGACATGAGTAGGATGCTCTAGATTCACAAACCTTCAGTTGGGCGACGATACGACTTCTTTAAGATCTCCATTAAGAAAAGCCGTCTTTACATCCATCCGATATACTACCATGTTCTTACTTGCAACATAGCCGTGAAGATTCGATTGCCTCGACACGTGCAACTAGATCAAATGATTCTTCAAAGTCAATACCTCCTCTTAATCGGTATCCTTGCAACTAATCGAGCCTTGTTCTTTAACACATCACCATGCTCATCAAGTTTTACTTTGAATATCCACTTTAGAGCAATGATCATAGCACAATCGGGAGTGTACTAATTCCCATACATCTAGTCGATCAAACTCATGAATTTCTTCTTGCATGGCATTGAACCAAATCTTCATTCATGGCGCTTTAACATCTTTTAGTTCAACCTTGATAGTACGGAGTTGAAGAAGCACCATAAGGCATCGCTTGCAAGTTGTTTACGAGTGGATACTTGGACGAGGGGTTTCAATGATGTTGTCCAATGGATGATCATGTGTTCATTTTCTAAGGTGTTCATGTGGTTGTTGTTGAGGAACCGGTAGCAGAAGTCGCTTTCTCCCGATGAAGATGGTTCGATGATGGTTCGTGAGCAAATATGTTCTCAAAGGAGCATCTTCTGGAGTATCAGGGGTTATCTCCATCATAGGTGCGAAACAATTCCATGATGTACACTCGATGATTGAGGATTTTATGATGAGACAGAGATCAAGAAGGTGCTTCTGACTCAATGACATAGAAACTAAAGGGTTATCTACGCTGATGTGGGATAGAGCGAGCTACTCTTGATGGATTTGATGATCATTAGCAATCGCTCATAGTTTTCATCAAACATTGATCAAACAATTTCTTCAAATCATCTTCTCAAGGAGGTACATATGGAGTTGCTTTGAGGGATTTTGTACAAGAGAAGAACTAATGGGACTACTTGATGAAGGTTGTGATGCGGGTCCGAACTTGATTCTCCGGAGCCATTTGCCCGCATGACTCATCGAACGTGACGTGAATAGTTTCCATGATATCTCGAGTTCTTTTGTTGTAGATTCGGTAACCCTTCTTGTTTGATGCATAACCTACAAAACTCCAATGTCCGCTTTAGCTCTTAATTTACCTAAATCTTGACCGTCACACGTTGGATAGCACAAAGCACCAAATACACGAAGGTAGAGAGATCGGGTTTCGCTTATGAACAAGTTCGTATGGAGTTTTGCATGAGTGGTGTGTATGAGGGAACGATTTTGGGTGTAGCAAGAAGTGGCAATGGCTTTAGCCCAAAGAAACATTGGAACCTTTGAATAAATTAGCATAGTTCTTGCGGCTTCAACAAGGGTCCGATTTATTTTCAACTACACCATTCGTTGAGGCGCGTGGAACACTTCTTTGATGATTGATTCCAATGCTTTAATAAAATTGTCTTAGGTCTTTGTTAACAAACTCGGTGCCATTGTCTCGCTCGAATAATTCTAACAATCTTGTTAAGTCGAACTCAGTCGCTTGATAAGTTTGATGATGACATCCGGAGTTTCATCCTTTGTCCTCAAAAACTTTACCCAAGTAAATCGAGAGTAGTCATCAACAACAACTAAAATATATTTCTTCCCATTTATTTTTGCGCCTCATTGGTCCGCACAAATCCATATGAAGGGCATGAAGAACTTCCATAACCGAGTTTGCGTTTGGGTTTGTGGGCATATTTCTGCTTTTCCCAATTGGCATGCTGAACAAAGATGATCTTTTCATACTTTAACTGGGTAAGCCTCTTACAAGGTCCTTTCGAAAGATCATTAATGGTGCCAAGTTCAAGTGATTGAGACGACGATGCCATAACCATGACTTTGTTTTCAAGCCTTTGACAACAAGCGATTGGAGAAGACTTAATCATGTCTTCGATAGAGATGGTGTATAGATTTGAACCCCGTGTTCTTCTTAAAAGTTCCACACCATCAAGTTCTCTAATGAAACAAGTATGTTTTCTAAAAGCCACCTCTAGATCGTAATCACATAATTGACCAACGAAAAACAAAGTTATGACCAAGACCTTCTACATAATATACCCGGAGATGACACTATCACCAACAACATAGTCTCCATAACCTATAATTTCACCAAATGGTCGTTCCCGAATCTAACATTCCGATGAATTTACTCAAAAGTTCATGAGTCATGAGTGATCTCCAAATATATGCTTGAATAGCTCGAGTCCGTACCACGTAATCGATTTGAACGACTGCAGTTGAACACGCACAAGAATGGATAATCGGATAATTGGGAACCCCGATTCGTTGTTTGTGAGTGGTGAAAACACAATACCAATATATATCAAATTAACCGTAAATTTGACAAATTAACCTTTAGGAAAAGGGTTAACGCACTAAACCTTACGGTGTGATAAAGTGATACCGAAAAGTGATTTCGGGGTCGTGTCCCAACGAGGTGTGAATGGAAGGATTCACGAGTTTCGTGATTTATAACTTGAATTGGTTTAATGATGATTTGTTGATTTGAATTACGCTTTCTACAAATTAATTAACGGAAGGTAATTAAGGCAAGGAAACCTAATAAACTACAAATTAACTATTACTAAGCCTAAGGAATGATAAAGGAAGCTAAACTAGGTCCTAGGGTGCTAAAACTAAATAAACGTAAAACCAGAACCACCCGAGCCAAAACGAAAACTTTGCAATTTAAAGGCTACGGGTGCGAAATCAATTTTCCTACGTTCTATTCAACAAAAAATAATTTTAGAAAAAAGCCGGGAATTTTTTCGACTTTTAAAATAATTACTACGAATTAAAAACTAATTTAATCTAATTAAATGATTAAAAATACTAAAACATTTTTGAAAAATCTCAAAATTTTCCTAAAAGTACCTTGAAATTAACTGATCCTAAGAAAAATGATAAACTAGGTTGTTACTTTGTGAAATAAGCAGAATATAAGCTCTAGTGCTTAAAAGCAAAAGCTGCTCAAATCTCTTTAAAGCTAAAGATTGATTGATAACAATAAGGAGCCTAAGAGCGATGGTGCTTGGGGTAATGTGGTCGTGAATCGAGAGTGGAGGGCACGGGTTCAATCCCACAGTGACTTTCTCTCGATTTTTTTTTTTTTCTTTTCTTGACTACTCTTTTCAAACTTGAAGTTGAGATTAAAATAATGACTTTTTTGTGAAAAACCTTTTTGGAAGAAAGCTTTTTGATAAGCTGTATACGCAGCTTATGGTCACAAATTTTCCAATATCAAACCAAACAAACTTTAATTTTAAAACTGCTCTTGCATAAAGTTTTAACTAAGCTAGCACTAAACTTATTGATAAGCTAACTATTCTAAAGTGCCATAACAACTAACTACCTTTACTAATTAAAAGCTACAAACTAGATTAACTAAGTTGTAAACAAAAACAAGCAACACATGTCCTTGAATGCGCGCTGCTGTAGCAGCAGTGATGGGTTCAAATGGGCGTTTTCTAGCCTACCAAACGTGCTCAAGAAAAATTTGAAAAAATAAAAGAAAAATGGGGTTGAAAAGATCACCAACCCAAGTCTACATGTGCCAATTTGCAAGTGATTAGAGCTTAAAATGAAACCATGAAAATCCAAAATAAGAGTCGTTAGAAATTTTTTTGCAAATACTTTATGCGAACCTTTTGACTTTTGTTAAAAACTAGTGTTTGACTTATATGAACTTTGTAAGAATCGATGACCAAAATGATAAACTAAGTCGTTATAAAAGCTAATTGCTAAGAAATGCTTATGCAACCATGAAAAGACCATTCAACCGATTATGACAAACTAGTGCAAAGAAACTTGAGTCCAAAGTGGATTTTGACTTTCACATAAATGACTTATGAGTTTTATGTTAATACCGACCTATACTAACCTTATGTAACCTACAGAACCATCAGAACTCATCAAACAAATTAGTTATCAATAGACCCTTTTGATCCAAACACCACTGTAAGTTTTGAAAACTGAGCTTTAGAGCTTATGTAAACTACAACTAAACACTAAAAATCTGCGCTAACTGAATACAACCTACAAAGATTCTAACTTAACATTGGCAAACAACAAGTTACCTCTAATGTAGCAATATAAATTTTTAACTTTTAAATGAAAATAAGGACTTACAAAAGGTCCTTGTGACAGTGGTGAACGCTAAGTACCCAAACCATTTTCTAAACTATCCTACTGCTTCCCATGAAGCTCTAACCCATGGCCATCCACAATTTACCATGCTCTAGCTGTGATGACCAAGTTCTGACCAAAAGTTGACCTTGTTTGACTTGGTATGAAACAGTTTTTTTTTCTTTTTTTTTTTTGCAAATCCAAGCTTAAAGATAATCTGAAAATTGGTGAATTCTAACAAACAAAGCTTACTGAAAAGCTTTTACCAGCTTAGCTTAAGAAATTTTAACCACTAATTGTAGAAAAAAACAGAATTTAAATTAAAACAACTTTTTCATTCATAAAAAGAAGGTATTACAACTAAAATTTTACTGAAAACTAATTGAATAATCTACAAACTCTAATGCCTTTGAAGGCTACAAATGGCTTCTATTTATACTAAATGCTAAGGGTCTTCAGATGCTCTTGGTGTGCTTTCTATGTGAGGAGAAATCTGAGCTGAGAGGTGCTTGTGCTTTCTTGAGCATAATCCTGACCATCCAAAAGCTTTGGAGAAGCGCTTGATCTTAGCCATTGATGGTTTAGAGCTCCAATGAGAATACTTAGGATCGCCAAGGTGTACATGGACATGTGATGCTTCTTTGGCTTCTCTTGTGCCGTATCAAAGCCGAGAGTGATGGGGAGAAGGTGAGTGGAGGGTGAGTAGGATCTCGAGTTGGGGTTTTAAGGCAAAAGTTTTGGGTGGGATTTGGTTTGTGTTATCCGGTTTTGGGTAGAGAAGAAGGAGAGGCAAGTGAAATGGGTGTTTTATTACCGGTTTGGGGAGGAAAGGAAAAGGGTTAACTTTATTTATTTTTGTAAAATTGGTTTTAGGAAAATGTATTTTGTAGTTTTTTTTTTTTTTTTTTTTTTTTTTTTTTGAAAACTCGAAATTGGTTTTATGAAAATAAGTTTTACAAAATGGTTTTAAGGGCTAAAATGGGATTTTTGGTTTAAAAGGTATTTTGAAATTATCGGTATCGGAAAATGGTGAAATGGGACTTTTGGGTTCGGGATAGGATTTTGGTTGTTTTCCCCTCGATCACTCTCAAACGTGTTTCGGCTTCGTGAATGTAGAAAATTGCTTCCCGCCACGCCTTGACCGCACCTTTTCCGATAAAGCTCGATTTTTCTCGCTTTCGCTGCTTTCAATCTTTTGTACCGAAAGACATAAAACACACCGAGGATATTTTTAACATATTTTGATCAGATTTGGGTGTTTTAGTCATTTTTTAGGTCTTAGACGGGTAAAAACGATGAGTGAATAAGCACTCATCAAATTCCCCCACACTAGGCAATTGCTAGTCCCTAGCAATCAATCATGTGAAGTAATGAAAGACTCAAGATTACCAAGACTACCCCGTTTCGACTTTTTATTAGATGCGAGAAAATTAAACTGAAACGTAAACAACATGCTTGATTATCAAAAAATAAGCGGTATCATGGAACGGATTCACACAAAATGGGTGTCTCTGTGGAATTGTAATCGCCATCCTCTTTTTATACTCCCAAACTAAGTCTAGACTTATTGTGCAAATGTTTTGTAAAATGCTAACACTACTTATACAAATAATCTATGTATGTCGAGACTTAACTTTTTACTCCCGCAATTTATACGCTTTAAGTGTGTGTGTGTTTTCAAAACTTTGATCATAAAATCGACACTCATCACGGTTGTTATCTATTCAAGTATGATATTAATTCACCGAAATCTAAAAACTTAAGGTTCGAAATGGTCCTTTTCCATGTAGCGGCTTTCTTCTCAGCACATCCCAAACCGACGGCTTTAGGTGACCGTGCTTTTGACACCCCACGAGAATAGTACCGAATCACCGGATTTCATTCCAAAGGTTTAGAAACTTCGCTAACTTAATATTAAGACTTGAATGGAAAACAACCAACGATTATCTAGAGATTTGAAAACTCAAAGGCCAAATTACTCCACGTAACGGCTTTCTTCTCAAGACATCCCAAAACATAAGTTTTAAGTGACCGTGCTTTTGACACCCCACGAGAATACTACCAAGCTTTCTAGACCTTTGAAATTAATAATCTCTAAATTCCGTTGCTTTTAAGATAAAATTGACGAATCCGAGTTCAACTCCGATTTAAATCGAGAAAAGCAAGTTTCGCACATTTATTCATAACTTTTATTTCACCAACTTTTTTTTTTTTTTTTTTTTTTTTTTTTTTTTTTTTTTTTTTTTTTTTTTTTTTTTTGAACTTGCAATTTTACTTTTGCATCATTCAAGCACTTTTACGATACTTTCATTTTGCAATTTTATTCGATTTTAAGAAAGTATGCTTTCCCAAAATTTAAACAAAAGTTGAACTCTAACTCTTTATCAAAATCGCTTAAAAATTTTATTGCATAACAAAACGATTTTTATGTTCGAAGGTTTGAAAACGACACTATATTAGGTTCAATTAAGAGCTACTGGGAGAAAAAGCCATAGATTACTTATATAAGATCTAAAGAGAACCAACTACTCCACGCTTAGCATTTTCATTTGCACAACTCAGAAAAACTTAGCCTAATCATTATGAAGCAATAGATCAACACTCTAGCAGTAGTCGGGATTCCTTTGTTCTAACCTAATCAAGACTAAACTTTATCAACACCAAGTGTTAACACTTTATTTTTATGCAAAATTTTTAAATTTTGGGTCAAAACGGGGTACTAGGGACTAAAGGGTACAAATGTGACAAAATTCGGCTGCATTCCCCCACACTTAGAATTGAATATTGCCCTCAATATTCAAAGTCCCTACCGCCGATACTATCGAACGGAAAAGGTAATACCACTAGCCAAGTGTGTGGACGAAATCTATCATTTTACACAAAAGGATTTTGAAAACATATCCCCGTGATAAACGTTAGTAACATTGATCGGATATTGGGCGGCCGGATTGAAAACAAAGCATCAATCATCACGATCAAAGGGATTCTCGAAACATGAGCAAACACACAAGAAGCAAACACCGTGGAGGTTTCCACACTTAGTTGTTAGAAAAGAGAAAGAAGTCGAAACATGGGTGAATACCCATGGAATGCTATGCTTTTTGTTAACCGAGTCGCTAGCTTGACTCGACCCCGAATTCATTGGTTCGTGGGAAGGTTTGAGATCCGGACAACCATGGATGGTATGTCCCTCCAAAATAATGCTTCAACCTATGTCCATTCACCTTGAAGTTTGGCCCGCCGCTTTGAGATAACTCGACGGTGCCATATGGAAAACTTTGGCAACGGTGAATGGACCACCAACGGGTTTTAAGCTTCCCGAGAAGATTTTCAATCTAGAATTGAAAAGAAGGACTCGGTCACCAACGTTGAAAACGCGGTTCTTGATCTTTGAGTCATGGATCTTCTTTGTCTTTTCTTTATAGATCAATGAGTTCTCGAGGCTTGATCACGAGTTCATTTAATTCATTGAGTTGAACTTTCCGTGATCACCCGCGACTTAAGGTCAAAATTTACATGCTTCAAGGCCCAATAGGCTTTGTGCTCGAGCTCGATCGAGATGACACGCCTTCCGCACACAAGCTTGTAAGGAGTACACCGATGGGTGTTTTGTAAGCTGCACGGAAGGCCCAAAGTGCATCTTCAAGTTTGTCCGACCAAGAGGCACGGTTTTCACCTACGGTCCTCTCCAAGATTCTTTTCAAACCACGATTCAAACTTCCACTTGCCCACTAGTTCGGGGTGATACGCGTAGAGAGACGGTGAGTGACACCGATTTAAGCATCACTTTGCGAATTGGTCGTTGCAAAAGTGCGCATCACGATCACTAATGATGGCACGGGAGTTCAAACGGGCAAAGAGAGACTTTAAAATTTCACAACTACTCAAGGTCGTTGGTGGGAGCGCTTTCTTCACCCATTTGGACAAATAGTCGATCGCCACGAGTATATACTTGTTCCTCGAGAAGACGGAACGGCCCCACAAAGTCGATGCCCCACACGCCAAAGATCTCGCACACTTGAATGGCATTTTGAGGCATCTCATCTCTTTTCGAGATGTTGCTATGACGCTGACAAGCGCCGCAAGATTGACTAAGTCGCGGGCATCTTTGTAGATTGTAGGCCAATAGAAACGGAGTCAAACACCTTTTGGCGGTGTAGTTCGCCATGATGTCCCCGTGGGTCCATTATGACAAGCCTTGAGAATTTCAATGGCTTCGGCGTGAACACACCGCCGGATGACTTGATCCGCATGATTTTGAACAAGTAGGGTCGTCCCGTAAATAATGCTTAACATCTTTGAAAACTTGTTCTTTCGTTGGGACGACATCCCTTTCACAACAAAGTTACCCGCATGATAGTTTGCAAAGTCGGCAAACCATGGGGTACTCGAATCTCTACGATGAGATACCACATTAAGTGTCTCGAGAGGAAATGTTTCATTGATTTCCTTTTTCTCGAGCACACCTTGATGAGGATTTTCAAGACGAGAAAGATGATCAGCCGCTAGGTTCTCAGCTCCTTTTTTATCACGGATGATGATATCAAATTCTTGTAGGAGGAGAACCCATCGGAGCAACCTCGGCTTTGCATCTTGCTTAGCAAAGAGATATTTGAGAGCCGAGTGATCCGTATACACTATGCTTTTTGACAAGAT
This sequence comes from Chrysanthemum lavandulifolium, assembly GCA_022545495.1. NCBI lineage: Eukaryota > Viridiplantae > Streptophyta > Magnoliopsida > Asterales > Asteraceae > Chrysanthemum > Chrysanthemum lavandulifolium. The sequence goes on from CM040242.1 coordinate 34,084,577, forward strand.
CAAGTATGGCCGAAACTTCTCGAAAGCATACACCACGGCTAGTAATTTTTCTCCGTCAGAGTGTAATGTGCTTGAGCTTCGTCAAAGTTTTGCTAGCATAATGTATAGGCGGAAATGTTTTGATTTTCGTTGCCCCAAACCGCACCTATGGCGAAATCACTTGCGCGCACATAAGTTCGAATGGTAATTCCCAATCGGGGCAACTAGAATTGGTGCTTCCGTGAGCTTCTTTTTAAGAGTTTGAAAAGCTTCAATGCACTCACTAGAGAAGACGAAAGGAGTGTCTTTTCAAGAAGTCGGGTCATAGGTCGATATTTTCGAGAAGTCTTGAATGAAACGACGATAGAATCCGCATGACCAAGGAAACTTCTAACTCCTTTGACGGTTGTGGAGGAGGTAATTTTGCAATGACATCAACCTTAGCTTTGTCAACCTCAATCCCGTTTTAGAAATCTTATGGCCGAGGACAATTCCTCTTTAACCATAAGTGACATTTCTCCCAATTTAGACAAAGATTCGTGTTTTCACAACGCTCAAGCATCTTGTCCAAATGGGAGAGACATGTTGGGAAAGAATCCCAAAGACCGAAAAATCATCCATAAAGACTTCCATAGTCTTTTCGATCATGTCATGGAAAATGGCCATCATACACCTTTGAATGTACCGAGCATTACACAAGCCAAAAGGCATGCGCCGGTAAGCAAATGTTCCATAAGGACACGTGAATGTGGTCTTTTCTTGATCTTGTGGTCAATGGGTATTTGAAGTAACCCGAGAAACCATCGAGAAAGCAATAGTATTCGCTTCCGCTAATCTCTCAAGCATTTGGTCCATGAAGGGTAAGTGGAAATGGTCTTTACGGTGGCTTCATTTAACTTTCGATAGTCAATGCAAACACGCCATCCCGTAACCAATCGAGTAGGAATCAACTCGCTTTCATCATTTTCAACAACGGTTATGCCACCCTTTTGGGCACACAATGAACGGGCTCACCCAAGGACTATCCGAGATAGGTAAATCAATCCGCATCGAGAAGTTTTATGACTTCTTGTTTGATAACCTCATGAATTTTAGGATTCACCCTTCTTGTTGTTGGACCGCGGTTTGAAGTCATCCTCCATAAGAATCTTGTGTGTACAAAATTCGGTTAATACCCTTAATGTCGGAAAGTTTCAAGCGATGGCTCGCCAGTGACTTCAAAACTTTATGAGAGCGGCTTTTCATCCTCACTCAAGTCTTTAGCAATAATGACGGCAATTTATTGTCACCCTCCAAAATGCGTACTCGAGATGAGGTGGTAAGTCCTTAAGCTCGACCTCGGGAGGATCATTAGATTTTTCAATGGTTTTGATTTCCTCTTTATGAAGTTCTTGAGGAGGAGTGATGAAGGATCTTCATTGAGCATCTTCTCGATGAGAAGTATATCTCCTCAATGTCGATGGGAGCGTGATCAATCTCCCATGGAACCGTAATCACTAGCCAAGTATGCTTCAATCTCTTCCAAAATAAAGTCACTTCCTCAAACGGAGTGAGGGAGGGAAGAGAGAGCAACGATGGGATCAACCGGTGGGATTGCCACCGAGAATCCAAGAATTTCTTGAGAATACCCTCCGACACAATGTCAAGGACATCAATTTTGTTGACGGAATTGTCTTCATAATCGGGGAGTATCTCGTAACTTGATCGAGATTGAAAGTAACGGCTTCCTTGTTTACCCTCAAAGTGATTTCCTTCATCAACATCGATCAATGCACGACCCGCTTTTAAGAAGCACCTCCCAAGGATGAGGGTACTGAGGATCGCATCAAATTCGACAACAACAAAGTCGGCGGGAAATGAAACTTGCCTACTTTCACAAATACATCCTCGGCTATACCTAGCGGACGAGAACTTGTCCGGTCCGCAAGCTCGAGGATCATACATGTAGGTGTAAGCGGAGGTAATGAAAGCTTTTTCCACATGGAATGTGGCATCAAGTTAATGCTAGCACCAAGATCGCCAAAGCGGAGCATTGAACTATGCCTTGAAAATCACATGGATGAGAAATTTTCCGGGTCTCCTAGCTTTTCGGAAGCTTTTGAGGATAACCACGAACAATTTTCGCTCAATGAAGTTTTAGCCATTTCGAAATCTTTTCTTTGTTATTCAACAAATTTTTGATTGTCGGACCGAACTTGGGCATAAGAAGAAGAGCGTCCGCGAAACTAATCTCGAAGTGCAAATCTTGAAAGATTTGGATAAGCTTCTCCATTTGTTGACTAGTTTTATCACGGAGCTTTTGGTCATTAAGCCTTGAAGGATAAGGAAGTGAAGGCTTAGGAATGGTCATCGGAACAACGGGTTCCGGAATTTGAGGTAGGACAACCGGAGGTTGGACTTGTGCGGTACTTCGTGGGCTTGAGATATGCACCTTGTCCTTTGGCTCCTCGGTTTCTCGTTCCACATCCCTCACCGGAGAAGGATTAGGCATCGAGGGTCCCTCATAAGATTTACCACTTCGAGTAGCAATAGCATTCAACTCTCCCTTTGGGTTGGGAATGGTGTTACTCGGAAGAGCTCCCGAAGTTGAAGCTTGATTCTTTTGACTCATGAGACTAGCAATCATGCTTTCAATCTTGCTATGAGATTGATCAATCTTGTTACTAGTAGCTCTAAGCTCGATGTGAAATCATTCTTCAAAGTGGTAATTTGATTTTGCATGGACACCATCTTAGCTTCATTGTTCTTGATGTAGTTAGCAAGTTCAATGGAAGCTTGAGGAGATGAGGCTTGCACGCTTTGTTATGGAGCTTGGAATCGGTTTTGATTAAAATTTCCTTGATTTTGAAAACCATGATTTTGAAAATTCGATTCGACTGATTTTGATTGAACCGATTATTTCGCTTTTGCACATTTTGATTGTTCGATTTTGATTAAACCCGGTGGTCCAAGGTAGTTGTTAGAACGATAGCTTAGAAGGTTACGGTCTCCTCATGGGTTGGTAGGAATTACCTCCCGTATTGTAGGAACCCGGCAAGCAAAGATATACGCCTTCTTGAGTGAAGCCACCGAGGTCGGACACTCAAAATAAGGATGTGGACCACCACAAGTTTCACAACTCTTGTTCACGACATTCACTTGTTGATTATTATTATTCAAACTCATTTTAAGTACAAGAAGGATATTTCTTCAATCTTTTGGTGAGAGTCGTGTATTCAAGATGGAAGAGTGGTAGATCTCCTTGACTCACTTCTCTCTACCGAGGAATCCCAATAATTGTGGTGGGCGTCATGTTTTCGATGAGATCATAACACTCTTCGGTCGCTTTTCATAAAGGTACCACCGGCAGCAGATTGATTGTGTCACGATGTCTCAATGTTAACCCGTTATAGAATGTATCTATTTGGGTGACAAGCAACATATTGTGGTTCGGACATCGATCAATCGAAAGCTTATAGCGCCCCATGCCTCAAATAAGGACTCATCGGGTTGTCGCCGAAAATTACCGATTTCATTCCGTAGTTTCGCCACCATCGACGGTGGAAAGTATTTCGCCAAGAATTTGGAGATCATTTCGTCGAAACTATGGATTGAATTCTGGGAAGACGATCAAACCATGCGGTGGCATGAAGCGCCAAAGAATAAGGAAAGAGGTATAAGCGGCGGCGCCATCGGTGACCCCATTTTGCTTCATACTTTGGGTGACGGTGAGAAATTTGTCGAGATGCTTGTTGGCATCGCCACCCGTGATCCGTGAAATTGGCAAAAACTTTGGACTTGTTGAATCATGTGATGCTTAAGTCCAAAATCCGGGCTTCGATGTTGACCGGGCAATTGGACCGCCCGCCCATCCATCGTGGGTTGGCAAAGCTCCTCCATCGCTCGGAGATCGGGAGCTTGATTTTGTGGACCGTACTTGGACTTGAGGTCCGCTACCTTGGTTTGTGTCCATGGTGGGTTGTTCAACGAGACGTATCTCGTGCACGCTTGCTTGGTTACGGTTACGCTCACGAGCTCGCGAACGAGTGCGCATGCACTTCCAAAACAACACTTTCAATTAAAACAAGACCGAGGCAAAACACAAGTGAACTTAAACCAATAATCCCACGTGAAATGATCACTTCTATAAGTAAACGCACAAAGGAGCGGAGAGACTTAGTAGGTCGCCGAAGCTTATTAAAACCCGCTCTTTTCACCGCAATTTAATGTCGCCGCCCTTATACCCTCACACGTTTGTTAAACCGATAAGTAAACCAAAACACGAGCGACACAAAGGCAAGTTTTAAATCTTTGTTCGAACTTATAATGATAACACCTCGCTTGAGAATGTTATATTGATTGTGTCTTCTATTTTATTTAAAACAACAAGGAAAAATCTTTTGTATTTTTAATCTTTACATATATATACAAAGAAAAGAAAATATTTTTGTATTTTTTTATATTTTGAAAACAATAACTTCACGAGGAAGGTTCTTCAAGTCACTAATCGCAAAAATCACGATATTGTCGCAACACACCTCCCGTAGCGCGCCAAAATTTGATTCGTTGTTTGTGAGTGGTGAAAACACAATATCAATATATATCAAATTAACCGTAAAATTGACAAATTAACCTTTTAGGAAAAGGGTTAACGCACTAAACCTTACGGTGTGATAAAGTGATACCGGAAAAGTGATTTCCGGTCGTGTCCCAACGAGGTGTGAATGGAAGGATTCGTTGAGTTTCGTGATTTATAACTTGAATTGGTTTAATGATGATTTGTTGATTTGAATTACGTTTTCTACAAATTAATTAACGGGAAGGTAATTAAGGCAAGGGAAACCTAATAAACTACAAATTAACTATTACTAAGCCTAAGGAATGATAAAAGGAAGCTAAACTAGGTCCTAGGGTGCTAAAACTAAATAAACGTAAAAACCGGTAACCACCCGAGCCAAAAACGTAAAACTTTTGCAATTTAAAGGCTACGGGTGCGAAATCAATTTTCCTACGTTCTATTCAACAAAAAATAATTTTAGAAAAAAGCCGGGAATTTTTTCGACTTTTAAAATAATTACTACGAATTAAAAACTAATTTAATCTAATTAAATGATTAAAATACTAAAACATTTTAGAAAAATCTCAAAATTCACCTAAAAGTACTTTGAAATTAATCGATCCTAAGAAAATTCGGGTTCGAATCCCACAGTGACTTTCTCTCGATTTTTTTTTTTTTCTTTTCTTGACTACTCTTTTCAAACTTGAAGTTGAGATTAAAATAATGACTTTTTGTGAAAAACCTTTTGAAGAAAGCTTTTGATAAGTCAGATACGCAATTTTATGGTCACAAATTTTCCAATATCAAACCAAACAAACTTTAATTTTAAACCGCTTTGCATAAAGTTTTAACTAAGCTAGCACTAAACTTATTGATAAGCTAACTATTCTAAAGTGCCATAACAACTAACTACCTTTACTAATTAAAAGCTACAAACTAGATTAACTAAGTTGTAAACAAAACAAGCAACACATGTCCTGAATGCACAGCAGAGCAAAAGTGATGGGTTCAAATGGGCTTTCTAGCCTACCAAACGTGCTTCAAGAAAAATTTGAAAAATAAAAGAAAATGGGGTTGAAAAGATCACCAACCCAAGTCTACATGTGCCAATTTGCAAGTGATTAGAGCTTAAATGAAACCATGAAAATCCAAAATAAGAGTCATAGTATCGCTTTTGTTAACCACTTATGCAAACCTTTGACTTTTGTTAAAAACTAGTGTTTGACTTATATGAACTTTGTAAGAACTGATGACCAAAATGATAAACTAAGTCGTTATAAAAGCTAATTGCTAAGAAATCGCTTATGCAACCATGAAAAGACCATTCAACTGATTATGACAAACTAGTGCAAAGAAACTTGAGTCCAAAGTGGATTTTGACTTTCACATAAATGACTTATGAGTTTTATGTTAATCTTGACCTATACTAACCTTATGTAACCTACAGAACCATCAGAACCATCAAACAAATTAGTTATCAATAGACCCTTTGATCCAAACACCACCGTAAGTTTTGAAAACCGAGCTTTAGAGCTTATGTAAACTACAACTAAACACTAAAAATCACGCTTAATCGAATACAACCTACAAAGATTCTAACTTAACATTGGCAAACAACAAGTTACCTCTAATGTAGCAATATAAATTTTTAACTTTTAAATGAAAATAAGGACTTACAAAAGGTCCTTGTGACAGTGGTGAACGCTAAGTACCCAAACCATTTTCTAAACTATCCTACTGCTTCCCATGAAGCTCTAACCCATGGCCATCCACAATTTACCATGCTCCAGCTGTGATGACCAAGTTCTGACCAAAAGTTGACCTTGTTTGACTTGGTATGAAATGCTTTTTTTTTTTTTTTTTTTTTTTTGCAAATCCAAGCTTAAAGATAATCAAAATTGGTGAATTCTAACAAACAAAGCTTCTCGAAAAGCTTTTACCAACAGCTTAAGAAATTTTAACCACTAATTGTAGAAAAAATGTAATTTAAATTAAAACAACTTTTTCATTCATAAAAAGAAGGTATTACAACTAAAATTTTACTGAAAACTAATTGAATAATCTACAAACTCTAATGCCTTTGAAGGCTACAAATGGCTTCTATTTATACTAAATGCTAAGGGTCTTCAGATGCTCTTGGTGTGCTTTCTATGTGAGGAGAAATCTGAGCTGAGAGGTGCTTGTGCTTTCTTGAGCATAATCCTGACCATCCAAAAGCTTTGGAGAAGCAGTTTCTTGATCTTAGCCATTGATGGTTTAGAGCTCCAATGAGAATACTTAGGATCGCCAAGGTGTACATGGACATGTGATGCTTCTTTGGCTTCTCTTGTGCTGGTATCAAAGCTGAGAGTGATGGGGGAGAAGGTGAGTGGAGGGTGAGTAGGATCTGAGTTGGGGTTTTGGCGGGCAAAAGTTTTGGGTGGGATTTGGTTTGTGTTATCTGGTTTTGGGTAGAGAAGAAGGGAGAGGCAAGTGAAATGGGTGTTTTATTACTGGTTTGGGGAGGAAAGGAAAAGGGTTAACTTTATTTATTTTGTAAAATTGGTTTTAGGAAAATGTATTTTGTAGTTTTTTTTTTTTTTTTTTTTTTTTTTTTTGAAAACCGAAATTGGTTTTATGAAAATAAGTTTTACAAAATGGTTTTTGTGGAAAACTAGAAGGGGGTTGAATAGTTTTGCCGATTTAAAGTTGATTTCAAAACTTTAGATTCGATATTATGTGAAATCGTATGGATGTTGAGAACGTAGATCTAATGATAATGCAAGCAAATAAATAAAGTTAAGGGATAGAAATGACACAACCGATTTATAGTGGTTCGCCACAAGGTCACCTTCCTTGCCCTACTCCACTCCCCGAGTCACCTACTCGAGAGTTCAAGCACTATGTCAACAAACTCCTTCACTTGGCGGAGAAGCCTTCACAACGTTGTTTACACTTTTTCCAGACAAAGCTAGATACCGAGTCCGTAGCACGGTGGACCAAACCAACACAACTATTACACAACAAATATGTGAAATATCAAATACAAGATCTTCGCCATGTAAATCTTATGGAGTGACAAATCAATCAAGGACCCCTTGCTTGGATGACTTGTAGAATGCTCGTGATCTCGCCTTAGAGAAGGACCTATATGAGGATCACAAATAGAAAGAAAGAAGAACAACTCTCTAGATCAAGTGATCTATATGTTAGAAGAGAATGAGAGTGTATGAGAGATTTAGTAAGAAGAGGGTGAGTTAGAATGAAGAAATGGCTCTCTATTTATAGGCAAATTCCTTCATCGTTCCCACGGATCCCACGGATCCCTTCCACAAGGATCCGCCTAGTGTAATCCTAGGGATCCGTGGAACGCCCTCTTGCCCATGGGTTTTTGGTTATGGGTCATGGGTTATGGGTTGGTCCATGGGTTATATCTAGATTCAATGTATCTAAGTATACATTGTATCAAGTCTCTTTGGGTATGGGTTAAGATCCATGGGTTATGGTCCATGGGTTATGATATTTACCCATCCTAATAAACTATTACAACAAATGCTTAATTACTACATTTTGTATTTAAATGGCTATATGTAAATGCTTTACAAAACTAACATGTATCCTTTATAATTATATTTAAGATAACATTACATTTGTTATCAACAAAACACAAAGAGATCGCAAAATATTAATAAACGCTTTTACGGTTTATTTGTATTAACAATCTCCCTTTTGTTGATGACAAAACATAATGTTATGATGAGTAAAACTTAAGAATAGATGTAAGTTTTGAAAGCCCTAAGTTTTACTTTTTCTCCCTTTTGTCGAAACAAAAGTTAACCCTTGGAAGAAATAAACAAACTTAACTCCCTTGACGGTAGCTCCCCTTGTTTGGGGCGCCAAGTGAAGAAAAATAAAATCCTACAAAAGAAAGGTTAGTAACATGCTTATATAATCTTGTGGTTGCCGAGAATCAAGATTGGGAGCCAAGGTATGTAAACAAGGCCTTGTAATAAAACAACAAATTGTAGTGGTATGTATGCCACTTACAAGCATGTAAAAATAAGAACAAGACTTGTTCTTGAAAATGACTTCAAAAATAATACTTAAAAGTAGAAAGTAGTAGTAGTGATTCCTTCCATGCTTGCATAAGGTTATGGATGGAGGTTTTGATGAGTAATGGTATTGATGCGATCAAGGATGAGGTTGAGTATGAAACGATTTCTTCCCTAACTTCTATTGCAATTTCCCTAGTGGATTGGCAATGTTCACAATGTAAATGATGTGGGTGATGAGTGCGGAAGTTTTCCGGTTGTTTTGATTTGAGTTATGCGGAAGTTGTGGTGGAAAAATAGGAAAATATGGATCAATATCCGAATGTTAGTAAATGGTGGTGGAAAAGAACCTAGATGTTCTTGTGATGTGATGGGAGCTAATGGTGGTGATGTTTCAAGATCTTGAAATATAGTATTCGGAGATGGGGGGTGTTGAAAAGACTAATTCTTTTTCTTTAGGTTGGTTAGATCTTGTTGAGTCTTAAGGAGTTCCAAAAGAGTTATTTTAGGTGGTGATGAAGTTGGTGTACTTGTTGGTGATGAGGGTGGTGCTATAATGGAAGCATCTTGTGGTGAGTTATTTGTTGAGGATGAATCATTTGAGGTTGGTTTTGCTAAACAACAAGATCGGATACTAATCCGCGGATATCCTAGCATTTGATTGTGGTATTTTGGATGGTGGAAGTACAAAGGTTTGGATATCATGATTGTTTGTACTAGATGATTCTCCTAAAGGGTTTTGGATGACATGATGAAGTGTGTTTGTGAGAAGGAGATGGAGTATGCAAGCATTTTGGGAGTTATATATATAGAAAACAAAGCATTGTAATGAATGCTTGACCCAAAATGTGGATTAAAATCTAATGATTAGATATGAATTCAAGGCATGTGATCATGAGAACACAAGCATTAAAGAGCATACTCCCAAAATGAAGCAAATGTGGATTTTTCATCCAAAGTGAAAAAATAGAAGTTGAAAATAGTTTGTTACACGGATCCCACGGATCCTTCCTCGAGGGATCCGTCCAAAGATGAAGGCCGGGATCCGTGGGTCCGTGATTCAGCAAAGACAAAATTTTCTTTTGGAAACATTTTTGCCTATTGTGTGCCTATATGCAAACTATTTGAGTTGCGGTTTTCTCGACCTCTAAAAAGAAAAGGAAAATAACTAGAGAAAAATAAATCCTATTGAGATAACCCGAAAACACACATTTGGTACATAAGTACGTAATATTGTGTTATCAATGCTCCTAATTCATTTTTGCTTAAATGAATGTACCCAAAACACATATTAGTTATATGTTCCTTTAGCATTCAAAAGACATGAGATGCAATGAAAACGGGTTTTACTTTGTATTAATAATGAAAAGCGATTTGTCCTAGACGTGAGAAATTGCTTTTGTGAAATTGATACGGAAGGTATCATTCTTTTAGAAAACATTTTGAAAGGAGATTTTCTTTAAAATGTGTATGTAGTTATGTGTAAAAAAATTATAAATGGAAGACTTATCTTGGGTTTTGAAAATTCCGTATTGTTTGTGAGTTGTGCGTGAAATAGAAATCCTAGACTCGTAAAGAAGAAGGCTAGTGTTTACATACCTTGTAGAGTCAATTGTTATGACGTTTGTTCCATTAGACCAAGACCAAGACGAAGTAGGTTGAATTGTTCCCGCTCAACGGTTTGGTGAGGACGCCGGCTATGTTGTCTTCGGATGCAACCTTCTCAATAGAGATGTTCCCTTTGAACATTGTCTCTTAGGAAGTGATGACGAATCTCTATATGCTTTGTGCGAGAATGTAATACCGGATTCTTGCTTAAGTCGATTGCACCTTTGTTGTCACATAGGATGGCTATGTCGCTAGATGGATGTCGAGTCTACTAACGCTTGTTTCATCCATAGTGCTTGTTGGCATGCTTTGCCGGCGGAGACGCATCTCGCTTCGGTTGTTGATATTGCAAGTGCCGCTTGTTTCTTAGAAAACCATGATGTTAAACAACATCCCATAAAAGTACATACCCCACTTGTACTTTTTCTATCAACGTAATCACCGCATGGTCGAATCTGCATATACAATTGTTTCTACTCCCGCGCCCTTAGGATACCATAATCCTAATTGTGTTGTACCCTTAATATATCTAAATATTCTTTTACGGCTTCTAGGTGTGATATTTTAGGGTCTTCTTGAAACCTAGCACATAAGCAAACACTAAACATGATATCCGCCTACTTGCCGTGAGGTAGAGAAGGCTACCTATCATGCCACGATATTTAGTATTATCAACGGATTCTCCGTCCTCGCCTTTTGTGAGTTTGGTGTCGGATGACATTGGAGTCCTAATTGGTTTTGACTCTTCTAGACCGAATTTCTTTAACATCTCCTTGATGTATTTAGATTGATTAAAGAAGATACCATCTTCTACTTGTTTTATTTGTAGACCAAGAAAGAAACTAAGTTCTCCCATCATACTCATCTCGAACTCGTCATGCATGATTTTAGAGAAATCATCACACATGTCTTGACAAGTGGATCCGAATATAATATCATCTACATATATTTGTACTATGATTATATGTGACTCTTTTCTTAGTAAAAGTGTGTTGTCAACTAACCCCATGGTGTAGTTGTGTTTAACTAGAAATGACTTGAGTCTATCATACCAAGCTTTTGGAGCTTGTTTAAGACCGTAAAGGCTTTCTTTAATTTATACACATGTTTGGGTTTTTCAAAATCAATGAAGCCCGGAGGTTGAGCTACATATACTTCTTCATTTATGACACCATTTAGAAAAGCGCTTTTGACATCCATTTGATAAAGCTTTAGATCATTAGCACAAGCATACGCAAGAAGTATTCTTATAGACTCTAATCTAGCCACGGGGCATAGGTCTCATCAAAGTCTATTCCTCTTGTTGGTTATACCCTTGAGCAACGAGTCTAGCCTTGTTCCTAGACACTACTCCGCTTGCATCTAATTTGTTTTATAAACCCATTTGGTTCCTATTATGGTTTGATTACTAGGTGGAGGGACAAGTGTCCAAACATCATTAGAAACAAATTGATTTAGTTCTTCTTGCATAGCCATTACCCAACTTTCATCTTTTATGGCTTCTTGTGTATTCTTAGGTTCTAAGGTTGAAACGAAACAAAACAAGCTACTTTGGTTTTGAACTTGAGACCTTAATGTTCGCTCGCTTAGTTTTCCTATGACTTTATCTACGGGTGATCTTTGGACTCTTTAATGTTTACTATTACATCACTTAGAGGTTCTTCTTCTTCACTTATCTTTTCTTTATTACTATGGCTTCACTTTCTATAATCTCGCCATCGACAAGAGGTGGAGAGGGTTTGGGTGGACTTTCATCAAATTTTATATTTAATGACTCTTCTACCTTCATTGTTTCTTTGTTTAATATGACGTAAGCTTTGCTATTTGGCTAATAACCTAAAAAGATACCTTCGGTTGATTTAGGATCAAATTTTGTAAGGTAATCTTTAGTGTTAAGAATAAAACATTTACTACCAAAGACTCTAAGGTGATTTAACGTAGGCTTTTGCCTCAAGTAACTCATATGGAGTTTTTCCTAAGATTGGTCTAATCAAGACTCGATTGAGTATATATGTTGAAGTATCAACGGCATTACACCAAAACTTTTGAGGTATGGATTGTTCATTAAGCATGGTTCGACTCATTTCTTGTAGAGTTCTATTCTTTCTTTCTACTACCCCATTCGATTGTGGAGTGCGTGGAGCCGAGAAGTTGTGAGTAATACCATTAGCGCCACAAAAGCTCCGAATTGCACTTCATTATCGAATTCCCTACCATGATCCGTCCTAATAGACACTATGGGTCTTCCTAGTTGTCTTTGGATCTTTTGCTTAATATTTCAAAATAGTTAAAGGTTTCGCTTTGTTCTTTAAAAATTTTGTCCAAGTATACCTAGAGTAGTCATCCACTATTACCAAAGTATAGTAGTTGCCTCCATAACTTTGGATAGCGGATGGACCAAATAAATCCATATGTAGTAATTCTAGACACCTAGTTGTGGACACCATGTTTTTAGCTTTATGACTCGAATGAGCTTGTTTTCCTATATTACAAGCATCACAAAATGATGTTCATATTTTAACTTAGGTAGATCTCTTACTAGATCTTTGGATGATAGCGATCAAGAAGTCGCATGTTGGCGTGACCCAATCTTCGATGCCATAAGGTCAAGTATCATCCATAGAGGTAAGACATAGTTTGTCTTTAGGTTCATTACCGATTTTAATGACATAGACTCCATGTTTCCTAATTCCTCTTCCTATGGTTATGCCATTTTAAGTATCTTACTACGGTTTCGTAAAAGTACATTGCACTTTTATCACATATTTGTCCTATACTTAAGAGATTAAAGTTTAGGTTTTCACGTGACACACATCGTTAATGGTTAGAGATTTGTTAGAAATCGCACTTTACCGATGATTCTACTTTTGCTATTTCCAAACACCACATTACCTCCATTAATGGATTCATATGTGGAGAATAGATTCCTATTGCCGGTCATGTGCCTTGTGCACCCGCTATCCTTGACCCATTCATCGGGGTCTAGGTCGACCTTTAAGCACACCTAAAACAATAATAAACTCAAAAGTTTGGTCCCCATTTGTTCATGGGTCCATTAGTGTTAAACATTCCATTCATGTTAGACATGTATGGATAAGATGAGTATGCATTCCATGGAGCAAAGTTTTGAAAAGGAAAACCGCTTTGCATGTTTTGATTCCATCCCATTTGATGGTTACTTTTCGGGTAAACGTTATTAGGTCTCCTAAATGAGTTAGGTTTTGAAAAGATGGAGCTTTGTTTCTTGCAAAAGTAGGATTATATTTTGGAGGTGGTTGTCTAGTGGTGACATGATTTGGTTTCTTCCTATTAACTATGACAAACTCGGCCTAGATGAAGAAGCTACATTATTGCTAATGTTTGCTACAAAGCAGATCCACGGATCCCTTTTTCTACACTAGCCGGTTCCCTTTTAGAGGATCCAGGATCCGCCACAACAAAGGGCTGGTTTTTCTAGTTCTTTAACAAATTTTGTTTCTTTACTTTCACTAGTTGATGGATCAAGTTGTTGACTACCTAGACCCTTTTGATTGTTACCGCTTTAACGCTATCGAGTATTGTATCTAAAGTGTTCGTGCTCATTCTAGCAATTTTAGAATCTAAGTGATCCACTAGTGTTTGAAGTTGAACGCAAAGTTCACATTCACCACTTGCTATTTTACCTTTCTAAACGCTTTAGTTTTGCTTTTAATTCTATGACTTCTTTATCTAAACGCTTATTTTGACTCTTTAAAAGCTTGTTTTTGTTAACTAGTTTTAAGCTAATATTGCATAGTTTATCATATTCATTATGCAATGAGTCGTCATCAAGTGATGAGCTACTATAGTATTCAAGACATACCTCGTCATTTGCCATAAGACAAATTTCTTCATCCTCCTCGTCGCTCATTCCCCACGTGCCGCTTACGAACGCCTTTTGATCATCCCGTTTGGGACACTTACTAATAAAGTGGTTTGGGTCCCCACACTTAAAGCAAGTACGATCATCCTTTGGCTTCGTCCTCTTTGCTTTTCCGAAGCCTTTCTTATCGCCATACGGTTGTTTGACGATCTACCCTTTCTTCTAAAGAACTTTTAAAGTCCCTTACCGCCATAGCGCACTCTTCGTCGTCACTACTCAAGATGAGTTCTCCTCATCGCTCAAGCCTTTTGGCTTTAAGGGCAAGAGATTTGTGTTTCTCTTCACCTTTGAGGCTTCGGAATCTTTAGCAAGGACAAGCTCGTAGACTTTTAGGTTGCCTATGAGTTCATCGAGGTGAGGATTGTCAAATCTTTTGACTCTTCGATTGTCACCACCTTGGATCTCCACTTCGATGGAAGTGCCCTTAGATATCTCCTAACATGGTTACGGCTAGAAAAGGATTCATCAAGTGCTTGTAAAGATGTAATAATAGTATTAAAGTTAGCAAATGAATGATCTATAGTTTCCTCATCCGATATTGAAAATTGTTCATATTGTTGAACAAATAAATCAATTTTATTATTTTTAACTTGTTGGTTGCCTTGATGAGTTACAACTAAAGAATTCCAAATTTCTTTAGAGGTTTTAAGCATAGAAATTCTTTCAATTCCTTTTTCGGTAAAGCATTATATAAAACCATTTTTGCTTCACTATTTTTAGAAAGCTTTTTCTTCATTTCATCATTTAGTTTATCATGAGGTATGTGAACTAAATTTCCTTTATCATCATTCGAGGTAGCCTCAAAATCACCTTCAACAATAATGTACCAAAGATCAATATCTTTAGACTTCACATATGTTTCAATCTATTTTTCCAATATATAAAACCATTAGTTTCAAGTAGTGGTGGTCGTTGCATAGATTGCCCTTCCTTATAATTTTCGTAACCCATAGTGATCGAAAAGTTTTAAAATACAATTTTATTTTAAAACTTTTATAAACTTAGCTCTTGATGCCAATTGTGGAAAACTAGAAGGGGGTTGAATAGTTTTGCCGATTTAAAGTTGATTTCAAAACTTTAGATTCGATATTATGTGAAATCGTATGGATGTTGAGAACGTAGATCTAATGATAATGCAAGCAAATAAATAAAGTTAAGGGATAGAAATGACACAACCGATTTATAGTGGTTCGCTACAAGGTCACCTTCCTTGCCCTACTCCACTCCCCGAGTCACCTACTCGAGAGTTCAAGCACTATGTCAACAAACTCCTTCACTTGGCGGAGAAGCCTTCACAACGTTGTTTACACTTTTCCCAGACAAAGCTAGATACCGAGTCCGTAGCACGGTGGACCAAACCAACACAACTATTACACAACAAATATGTGAAATATCAAATACAAGATCTTCGCTATGTAAATCTTATGGAGTGACAAATCAATCAAGGACCCTTGCTTGGATGACTTGTAGAATGCTCGTGATCTCGCCTTAGAGAAGGACCTATATGAGGATCACAAATAGAAAGAAAGAAGAACAACTCTCTAGATCAAGTGATCTATATGTTAGAAGAGAATGAGAGTGTATGAGAGATTTAGTAAGAAGAGGGTGAGTTAGAATGAAGAAATGGCTCTCTATTTATAGGCAAATTTCTTCATCGCTCCCACGGATCCCACGGATCCCTTCCACAAGGGATCCGCTCTAGTGTAATCCTAGGGATCCGTGGAACGCCCTCTTGCCCATGGGTTTTTGGTTATGGGTCATGGGTTATGGGTTGGTCCATGGGTTATATCTAGATTCAATGTATCTAAGTATACATTGTATCAAGTCTCTTTGGGTATGGGTTAAGATCCATGGGTTATGGTCCATGGGTTATGATATTTACCCATCCTAATAAACTATTACAACAAATGCTTAATTACTACATTTTTGTATTTAAATGGCTATATGTAAATGCTTTACAAAACTAACATGTATCCTTTATAATTATACTTAAGATAACATTACATTTGTTATCAACAAAACACAAAGAGATCGCAAAATATTAATAAACGCTTTTACGGTTTATTTGTATTAACAAGCTTGAATCTGTTCGTCACGTTTGTTTATTTCAAAACCGCATCAAACTCGGAACATTTGAGGATGTCTTGATGTTTGAGGTTTTGACATTTTCTTTGAGATGTTGATATTTTAGTTGCAAATCAAAATTTTCAACTTCTAGCTTAGAAAGATGTTTTACCAAATTATCGTGATCATCCTGGTCAATTTTCTCATTTAGTTTTGAGTTTTTGTTTTCAAGCTCAATGACACGATCATGGGAAACTTTCAAAGCAACAGATAATTCATGACATTGAGAAGCAGTAATAGAATGCTTAGTAACAGTATAAAACACATCTTGAGCCACACAACTCAATACTAAGTTCTCATTTAAGATATGCATATTCTTCCTTTCAATTTCATTATATTTGAGTTCCTGTTCATAATCATTGACCTCAACTATCATTGCATCAAATTCCTTTTCCATTTCTTTAATATCTGAGTTAATCCCTTTTTGGAGACTCTCAAATTGACCTTTAATTGTCTAAAGAAAGGTATGACCTCAGTTAAATAGCATTCTTTAGTTTGCTCAAAACCCCTTTCCCCTTCAGTTATCCCTGTAGGTGTGATTCTCTTCTTACATGTCTTCTCAAAATCAACGAATAGTTGATAAACAACATATAGGCTGATTAAGGTCTTGCTATTAGTGGAAATAGTTCTAGGAACTAAATGCATTGGTGTATTCGGAGGATACATGTGGCTGCAGCACTTTCCTAAGGGAGTGTTTGTTTCAACAAGTACATTTGATTTTGCTTATCCATGTCTTTTTCCAAAAATTTGTTCGGGGTTAATTGAGTTTAAACATGTTCGGGAGATCCAATTTTCTTTAGTGTAATCATGGGGTTTGATCGTTATGTTTTCTTTTACACTCGTGATCTCTTAGCTTCTTATCCATTTTCTCCTGAGGCATCTTCTAATTTTCCATCCTCTTCCGTGCTTCCAATACATGATGGTGTTTGCCTAGGCTTGAGGATTTCATTACCATCATATATTACTTTCGAGCTTCTAGCCACTTTACCATACTCGATTGGGTTCCTTTACTAGGGAATGCTATGCTTATCGCTTAAGACTCTATGCTTAGTGATCATGTGAGCGATCAGAATGGTATTCCTTGTACGTACAACTTATTTTCAAGCTTGTTTTCAAAGTTTTAGATTGGAAAAGTCATTCAAAAGTTTTGATTCCTTAGCATTGAATTCTTGCTTAAGCACTTTCACATTTTCTTGAAGTTCTTGTTTTTGCTTAGCAGTTTTATTAAACTTTTCTTTTAAGGAATCTAGCTCTAATAATTGCACGCATTTGGTCATCCATTTCCTGCTCACGGGTAGTTAACTCAAACTTAGTACGTTGGTCATAAATAGCAACTTGTTCTTTATAGGCATTCAGTTCAGAGATAACAGAATCATCAGGGGCACATGGAGTGTATTCATAAAAAACATAGTCATCATTGACTGCAGAAGATACATCACTTGGTACAATCTCACTTTCACTTTGTATCACATATTGATCATATGGGACAATATTACTATTACACACATTATCAATATCTGATTCATTAGTTTCATGTGATTGTACTTTGTCATGTATATTTTGCTCATCAACTTCATCGTATAGTTTTAATACCTCTGAGATAATTGAATCTTTGGATGGACCAGCCTGTCGTGGTGATGAGACCTTTGGAGAGACCATTGGTGAAATGCTAGCTATGAAGATTGTGCAGGCGTGGGTTCATCATCGACATCGAGTCAAATGCATCACAATCAAGAACTTGAAAGGCATTTTGATGATTGTGACCTATTTCTGAATTGGTCGCTCATCCACATCTCGCATCATAGGTTTTGGCATTTCCTCGACAAGAAACAACAACTCTTCTTCATCCGAACGGCTCCATCGTCACGAGCTTGCACCAGCAACATCTTGTCCCTAAAATACTACGCATTTTGAGGCGTTTTGGAGATGTGCAGTTCCTTGCAATGTGTCCATCACCGCCACGCTTGTAGCACTTGATTGGCTTTCCTTGTCCTTGATTTGCATTCCTTCCATGATTACGATTAGCCACATACCCTCCATCTACTCCAAGATTACCATAACTTCCAATCATCCTTGTTCATACCGTCTTCCTTGCACATTCGCACCACCACCTTTCCATCTCGACGGTAGCTTGATTGTGTGGATTGGATGTCATTATGAGGTTATTGTTGGTGTGTGGAGTGGAATTCAGATTTTGACTAACCATGAGAGATAATTGGTTGATGAAGTTTTCCATGAGTGTGTTTGAATCTGGAGGCTTATATGCTGGATCTAGAATGAGCTTGTAGTTACCATTACCCGTTGGTATGACTTGAGAAGCTTTGGTGGTGATACCAACATATGTGTAGAATGTTGTTGAGTCATTTGACGAGTTTGCCTCTCCCTGATTAGATTTGAATTTTTCAAGAATCATTCGTTCAAACATAGCATGTCTCTCATTCATAAGCGAGAACGCATACAATTGCTCATAGTTAGTGTTCCTCAAACCTTTAGTTAACTTGATGAAGTGACAAATTTGTGCCATTCGGGATTCATGTTGTTCACAAACTTTGAATTTAGTCAATATTTGGCATAGTCATTTTGATATTCCTCATGTCATTCACAAGCTTGTGGAACCTCACGTAATATTCGGTGACACTTTCCTGGTATCATCTTAAAGTGCTCAAAGTCATCATACGGTTGTGATTCTCTGCTTTTAGTTAATTCGAACCGAGAGAAGCATCTTGACATTGTCCCAAACCGCCTTGGCTTCGATGTTGTGATTGATTAACTTGTAGATGTCTTTTGGAAGACCACAAGTATAATGTTTGAAGCCACGATATCGACATCATATCTCTTTTCTCCTTATCACCGAGCTCATCATACGTCTTTGGCCCGTCCAACCCTAAGATCACTGCTCCATCTGCAGCAGCTTCAAGTGTGTCTCTTGTAGTCTCAATCTGATAAGGTCCTTCATCAATTGATTTGAGAATGTTGACCCCATTTTCCTTTCCCAAACAATACAACCTAATTCGTTGAGCCCATGAGTCAAAGTCGGTTATGTCAAGCATGGGTGGGCGAGTATCGATCCAATTGCTTAAACGTCCTCAACTACGTAAGAGATGATTGTAGGCACGTTGGTAGACATGATTACTGATTTCACGGATTTTATAACTCTATGATTAAACGGAAATAGATTCTTTCACGGGATTTTACTAAATCAAGAGAAAACCGTATAAGAAACAATAAGTAACCAAGTCGCTATGAACCTTGAAGACAAGTCGCTAAGTCACCAAGTCGCTAAGTATACAAGTCGCTTTAGTGGACAAGTCGCTAGGATCACAAGTTGCTAGAGTGACAACTCTCTAGAAGCACAAGTCGCTAGTGGTACAAGTCGCTAAACACAGGTCGCTAAAGTAACAACTCGCTAAGTGGGCAAGTCGCTAA
Source organism: Chrysanthemum lavandulifolium (assembly GCA_022545495.1). Lineage (NCBI taxonomy): Eukaryota > Viridiplantae > Streptophyta > Magnoliopsida > Asterales > Asteraceae > Chrysanthemum > Chrysanthemum lavandulifolium. The sequence continues at coordinate 34,104,183 of CM040242.1, forward strand.
AGAACAACTCGCTAGACTGAACAGTACGACCACTACTTTGTACTATATGTCGCTTTGTCTCAAAAGACAAGTCGCTAAAGCATAAGTCGCTTCCCACTACAAAGTCAAGTCGCTGAAGATCGTAAAGACAAGTCGCTACGTTGACAAGTCGCTAGCCGAAATGGTACAGCCACTACTTTGTACTATTTGTCGCTTTGTCTCAAAAGACAAGTCGCTAGTGCTCAAGTCGCTACCACAACAACGACAAGTCGCTGAATAATATAGATACAAGTCGCTACAAAGAACACTATTTCGAGACTCAAGTCGCTAGCTAGAAAAGTTCAAACACAACACTTTTCAATCCAAAACTAACCCAACCACAGTGATTCAAGCTTTCCAAATCAAAACCCAAGCACTTACAATGATTCTAAACACGAAAGTACAATCAAAATTCAAACTTTAACACTATAAATGATCCAAATGATGCAAATACCACTAAACTTTTCAAACCCAAAACCATATAAAACCACTAGAAATCCAAGAACATGTAAGAGATGATCAAACCATGGCTCTTGATACCATTTGTAACATATTGGATTCATAAACACATCAAACCATGATACAAGGAGGCGTACACAATAGGTTTTAGAGAGAAAGTTTAGAGGTTTAGGGAACTTAGTGAGAAAGTAAAATATTATTATGAGCTCCAACCCTCTACCTTGGGAGGTAGAGGGTATTTATAGTATCATACATAAACGCCACCTCACGGGATGTGGATCGGGCATACGGTGGGTAAAGACCCGTCCGTCCTCCACGGTGTTACTTAACTAAATACTACCTAACATTAAATAACTACGACTACGAGCTTTCTAACGATTACATATACTTGAGGTGACCGACACTTTAATAACTGGATTTGCTAAATCCTAACAATCCATGGTTTGGAAGCGGGTCTTGATGGCAAAGGTTGTTATACGAATGACATTTGGGCTAACATAGTTGGTTCATCCAATTACCTCCATTCACGTAAGTATCTTCCTAAAGACGTGTTAAAATGTCACCTTGGACGTGGTTCTTCAATTCGTTTTTGGAAAGATTTATGGTTTTGCGATGAACTACTTAGCTCTCGTTTCAACATACTTTTTCGTCTAGACACTAATGAAAATTGTATGATCAATGATAGATTTATTGGAGGTCAGTGGACATGGCAATGGAAGAGACCCATTACTTTTGGTCGCACCGAGACTATGTTGCTTCTTCTTCAATATGTTACTTTAACTTCTAATCCGGATATCTGGAAATGGCACATTGGCTCAGATGGTTCGTTTGCTGTGAGTACTACTCGCTCTTATATTGATAACCTTTTACTTCCTTCGTTAAATTCCTTAACGATTTGGAATCGTTTTATTCCACGTAAGGTAAATATTTTTCTATGGAGATTCCGTTTGGTTCGGCTCCCACACCGTCTAAATCTCTATAAGCATGGAATCGAAATCGAATCTATTTTATGTCCAGTCTGCAACAACAATGTAGAGTCCATTGATCATTTATTTTTCTCATGTGAGGTGGCTTCTACTGTTTGGTGCCATATTACGGACGTAGCATTTCCATCTCATGTGAAATGGTCTTCATGGATAGATAACTTGCCTGGATCAATCAAAAAGAAGAATCGGCTTTATGTTATTGTTGCAACTGTGTTTTGGGTAATCTGGAAGTATCAAAATAATATCACATTCAACTCTCACTTAATGAGAAAATGTGATATCTTTGATTATATTCAATTATTTTCTTTTTCTTTGTTAAATATAGAGGTAGATTAGTTTTCAATTGGAATGACTGGTTTTGTAATCCTTGTGATTTTGTAGCATATTGCTAGCTTTTTAATATATATTTGATGTTAAAAAAAATTAGAAAGGAGAGCAAAGCATTTACTTTTCTTATTGTTTGTCTTGTAACGAGGATATGTAGGTGAATTGAATCAGAGAGCAAATAATTTGCTCACCCAAAATGTCGATTTGGTAAACTTCTTAGAAAGTAGAGTTAATTGCATTTTTGGTCCTTGTGGTTTGGCTAAATTGCAGGTTTGGTCCTTAAAACTTTGAAGTGCAACGATAGTCCTTATTTTGAAGTTTGGGCTGCATTTTTGGTCCTTATTAGTGTGAAATGACCAAATTACCCTTGTTTTTTTCGGAAGAAGACAAAGGGTATTTTAGTCATTTAACTTTATTTAGGGACAAAAAATGCAATCCAAACTTTAAAATGGGGACTATTGCTGCACTTTCAAAGTTTTAGGGATCAACCTTGCAATTTAGCCAAACCACAAAGACCAAAATTGCAATTAACTTTAGAAAGTATTTAGTTTTACAATTGAGGGCCCGTTTGGTTGGCACCCGTGTCTTTTGAAATTGGGACTTAAAGTGTAAAATGATGTTTGGTGTGCTTTTTCCGTATTTAACTTTGGACTTAACCCCACAAATATGGTCATGTGAAATTCCAGACTACATTGAGTGGTTTTCTGACATTTTGACTATTTTGTGGGCCTCCTCTAACCTCCTCTCTCTTTATTTACTTTTCTTATATTTTATATATTATATTTTAATTTTAAAATTTATATTATAATATATAATATATATATAAATATTATTTTCTATCTCCTACATCAAATCCAAATCCAAAACATAAACCAAATTTAAATTCAAATCCAAATCTTAATCCTAAACCCATCTATAAACCAAACGGGCCCTGAGTATGAGAAGCGTTAATTGCGGAATTGATTCACTCAATATTATTTTGAGATTTTTGAGAGTATTTTTACCAAAAGATGAGTTGCTAGAGCCGACCAAGCCAAGCCAAGCGAAATACATCCCCAATATTGTATGTATGATGTAATGACGCCACCCACCACCCTAGTAAAGTTTTAGCGAAAAATAGTACAGTATATGATTGCGTAAATCTTCCTTCTCTCTCACTCTTTTTCTTTAAAAAAAAGGAGCACTTTTTATACATCACTGAAACCCTTACACATCTCACTGTCAACAACTATTAATTAACCGCCGGCGAATATTCCGGCAATGTGGCTCCTCTTTATCTTGTTAGCAGTAACCGCTGCTGCTGCTGCTCCGGGATCTAATGTTCCACCTAGCCCTTGGTTAACTCTACGAGGTCTTACATTTTTTTTTTTTTTTTTTTTCAGTTATTTAATTATTTTTCAGTTATTAAGTATGATAAGTGATACAGTAATGTACAAAATTAAATGTTTAATTTCAGTTATTAGTATTTGTGATGTGATCAGGTTATTATTATCACATTTTGATCTTCATTATCAGTTATTTTGTTTAAATAAGTTTCAATAGATTATTAGGTTAAAGTAATAATCTCTTAATTTACGTGTTTAGCTTATTATTATTATCAACTTTTGATCTGTTTAAATCAGCTTATGACTGATTTGTTAGGTTAAATTGTTAATGTATGTGAAGTTATGTGCTTAATTATACACTACGTGTTTAGCTTATTAATGTCCACTTTGATCCGTTAATATTCGTTTTCGGTTTTATTTGATTAGTTTTTGAGCAGTTATTAGTCACGTTTAATATTCAGTTATTTTCGCATTTTGATCTGTTTGATCTTCGTTTTCAGCTAGTATTTAATTCAGTTGTTGAGAATTAAATAAAAATTAAACATATACAGTACCAACTGACTTGAGTGTAGAACGAGGACAACAACGATGATACAAGTTTAAGCACTTAAAAGATTTGTGAAAATGAGTTATTAATATGTGATCTGTTTCTTTTTGAAAAATCTGTGCATAGAAGATTAGACGGTTTAAGACAATTTAATGTATCTATTTAAACCTGAATATCTTATAAAAATGGTTTTGACAACAATTTTGTCATTAGGATCTCTGAAGTACGTTAATTTTGACAGAAGCATAGATAGGATATCATGATATGTAAACTGAAGTAATTTTTCTGATAAGTTTATGAAGCCTTTGGTCCCATAGTACTAAGCGAGCCTTACAACCATTTTGTTACTAATCCGAGGCATGAAACAAGAAACATGGATGTGGTGAACTTCAGGTTGATGAATTGCTGAATGCTGGAACTGGCATGCAGAACTGAGCACTCTGTTTTACCAATGCAGGGCGACCCCTTAAAAGAAAGTTATTTTGTATACAAATCTGAGCTGCAGAATCGTTGATTGCAAAATGGTTACATTAGTTGTTTTGCATAATTGCACGCTTGTTAGATTAATGCTGCTTTTAAGGTCCAAACTCATGCTTTAGGCTCCAATACATAATATATATTGAATTACCAGCTTTCGGTTGATGCAAGTTGCCATACATACTTTATCTACTTTCTATATCGTGTTCTGAAGTCTACATTCTAACTTTTGCAGGTGATCCTCCTTTAGTTGTCGCCCGCGGTGGGTTTTCTGGATTGTTTCCCGACTCTAGTATTAATGCCTACAATTTCGCGTTGATGACTGGTCTACCTGACATGATCTTGTGGTGTGACGTACAACTGACTCGAGATAATTTTGGGGTTTGCCTTCCAAATCTTAATATTGATAACGGGACGACAATTGCTATGGTATTTGATAAGGGAAACAAAACCTACCCTGTGAATGGTGTGCCTATGTCAGGATGGTTTTCTGTGGATTTCTCGCTTGATGACCTAGACAAAGCCTTCTGTAAGTCATAGTTATTTAGCTTGTATATTTAGAGTGTTTATTTTCAGCACAATATGATGAGATTAATTGCTTAAAGTAGCAAGATACATTACCTATTTTTCCAACTGTAGTAAAGTATTACGAAAATTATCAGTAATAGTAACACACCATGTGCATTTTGTTACCAATCATAGCAACATACATCATCTTGTTTACTCATACTAGCAATGTAATTTATCTCATGGTTGCTAAAATATGATGTGCTTGTTAGAAAAGAAAAGCATCTTGCTATTTCGGAAAAGTTTAACAAACATTGAAATTCGTAGTAAAGCATGTAAAGTATGTTGCTGTTGTAAGCAATTAACCCAAAATATGATTGTCCATTTAAGAGTTATGTCTGATCCATTTCTCAGATGTGTTATGTATAGCATATAGCTCCTCAAGTTGACCGAGTTTACCCTTAAATTTTGTTTGTAGTACTTCCTGTCTGTCCGATAATGTATAAACCTCTGGTCAATTTTTGGCTTTTTGCATTTTTCTTTGTTTTCCTCTGTTTCTTTGCCTAATCATTAAGATATAAGAAAACTGGATCTCATTCATATATGCTTTCTTAATGGTCTTCGCGCCTTATGCCTGCTCACAGTTTCACTTTATATTGCAACAGTAACACAGGGAATTTTGTCTCGAGTTCCAGTTTTTGATGGCTCATTACCGATACTTACTGTTGGAGACCTTGTTGGGCAACTGAAACCACCTGGACTTTGGTTGAACATCCAGGTGATTATTTGTTTGCTAGATATAAACTGCATAAAGTTAACTATTTTCATGATGTGGATTGCCATGCATGTAAGACCTAAAAGGACAGAGTAGTTACCTATAGAGGTGGCAAGATGGGTAGGTTGGGTCAAAAAGGGTTCAGGTTGAAACAAGTCATTGTAAGGTACAGGTCAAAATGGAGGGGCTGGTTGACCCAAAAAAAGTGTCCATTCTTAGAAGTTCTTTTTTACGAGTAGTTAGGTCATTAATTATTAGTACAAATACTGGTAAGTGTCAAGAAAATTCTAGGCTCTTATGCTGAATTCACACATAAGTTCCTGGATAACTTAAAAAAACTTTACGAAAGGTCTCTAGATTTAATATTTAAACAAACCGGTCCTTTTATTGCACGGTGTATCCCTAAACTTATAAAGACTGAACTAATTATTTTGTATGTTCAAATCCCTAAACTTCTTAAAAACCTGACAAAGAGTTGTGTATGAATCCGGCGAAAGCGTATCAGGTTTTTTTGACATCTGCCTTATAAAAAAATTGTGTTACAATATTAATATATAATTGATCAAGTCGATTTAGAAGGTTGTATACTTGTATGCAATACCATTAGACTTTGGGAGACTTCCAACCCCTTCAATCCTTTTGACCTGTATCCTTTTAGCTAACTATTTTAATTTGACCCTTTTGAGATAAATGACAAAACAAATCGACCATTTATAGGTAAATGGGTCAGAATTGCAACTTCTAATTACTAAGCCGCATTCTCTTTATGTCATTTCAGCATGATGCATTTTACAGCCAACACAATTTGAGTATGAGAAGTTTTGTGATCAGCACATCAAAAAAAATTGTTGTTAACTACATATCATCTCCAGAGGTGAACTTTCTGAAAAGTATTGCGACAAGATTCAAAGCGGGCCCAACCAAACTATTTTTTCGTTTCCTAAGACAAGATGAAACCGAGCCATCAACCAACCAAACATATGGTTCTCTACTAGCTAATTTGAAACTTATAAAAACATTTGCGTCGGGGATTTTGGTTCCTAAATCATATATATGGCCTGTGGGTCCAGATTTCTATCTGCAACCATCTACTTCACTGGTCTTAGACGCTCACAAGGAGGGTCTAGAAATCTTCGCTTCTGATTTTGTGAATGATGCGCCATTGCCATATAATTATAGTTTTGATCCTGTATCAGAGTATCTCTCTTACATTGATAATGGAAAATTCTCTGTTGATGGTGTGCTTTCTGACAACCCAATTACTCCATCAGTAGCTTTTGGTAAGTTTGTACGTTGCACCTTCCAAAAAAGCTCATTATTATCGGATGTTTCTCTCTATAATTAAGGAACAACTTATGGGATGCTAAAATTTAGTATTCTCCTTTATATCAAATATCAACTTCAAAAATTACTATTCAATTCAAGTTTTCAATTATTCTCTTAAACTTGTACCAATATTTTTTTCATACCCTTAGATTTACGTAGATTACAAATTTTGCCCATAATACTGATTTAAACCCGCTGCAACGCATGGATAAGTTAAAAACCTTGTTATACACTTATACATCATATTATAAAAATCTAATCTCACAGTTGGGTTAGTGGCGTTTCCGTGTATAACATGGGTAATACATTTCTTATTCGTTTTTGTCTTCTTAATGTCTTAAGTTTTACAACTGCAGATTGCTTAGCCAACATGGGAAAAAATCAATCACGGCAAGGTCAGTACTTTCGAGTGTTATTTTTCTAACTAGTATCTTTATATATACTCATGAATGGGTCGATTTTGGTTGTCTTATATGGAAGTTGCCCAAAATCTTTCTAGTGATTGAACCTTTAAATTATTCATCAAATATTTATATTGTTACTGGAAGATATATTGTTATGTTATTGTTATTTAACACATTCAATCATCATTAAAAAATGGACAATTAAGTGTTAAGAGGGTCAACCTCGACCTGGACCAGCCTCTTTTGACCCGTTACCCAACCTGCCCATTCCCCATTATTAAACTACTGTAGATTGGAACTGACCAGTAGCTTAACCTTTGTTCTTTTCCAGACAAACCTTTAATCATCACATCTGAAGGAGCAAGCGGAGACTACCCTGGTTGTACTGATCTAGCATATAGAAAAGCTGTTTCTGATGGTGCAGATATTATTGACTGCCCTGTACAAATGACTAGTGACGGAGTACCTATTTGTTTAGGTTCTATGAACCTCATTGATAGAACAAATATTGCAGAAGCAGGCTTTACCAACCTTACATCAAGCATTCCTGAGCTTCAGAAAGGTCCTGGGATATATACATTTAGCCTCACTTGGAGCCAGATCCAAAGTGTGAGACGTAAGTAATCTACTCACAACTTCCTTTCATCCATATGTGCATATGATTAAATAATTCAAACTTCGCATTTTCAATCCAAACTTTCACCTAAAATGTATTCTCATCTGAAAAATAAGGATAGTTGAAAAAAATGATCACTTAGATTACAGAAACATGCTTTGGTATGAGATTTAGAACGTGCCCGAGGCATCTTTGGATCTTCCATTTTTTTGTAGATGCTCTTTCAAAGATGAAATCGTTACTTTTGAAACAAATACATTTTTATTTCAAATCAAAAAAAGTTGTTAGGGGTTCATTTGTCAACAATCAGAACAGTCTAAAGTATATTTTCGTCGCCCAGTTTGTAATATACTTACATTTGCACCAACAATTAGCTTCATGAGAAAAGTAGGGATGTTTGAGTTGTCTATTGGCAGTTAGGCACATATCGGGTGTCATCTGTTTGGGCACATACCGTATAAATCTTTAGGTCGTGTATTATTTGACGGCAGTACTATTTTCTACCATTTCTTATGCTGAATTTTGATTTTTCCTCTCTCTTTCATGTCGGTAGCTGCTATATTCAACGCATATACAAACTACTCTATGTGGCGGAATCCAAAAGCCAAAAATGATGGAAAACTTATGACATTGTCCGACTTCTTAAACTTTGCAAGTAATGCTACTTCTATTTCTGGTGTGTTGATCAACATTAAGGTGAGTACGCTCTTCATATCCTTCTATGCTTCAGATTATTTGGATATAGAGCGGCATGAAGAACTTTTATTGCACCAGAAATATAACTCACTTTTTTGGGTTTTCAACATACAGAATGCACCATACCTAGCAGCAAATCAAGGATTAAATGTTGTAGATGCGGTAATGGATGTGTTGAATAAATCTACTTACATTAATCAACGAACCAAGAAAATATTAATCCAGTCTTCCGATGGTGGGGTTTTGAAAATATTTAAGTCAAAGAGCAATAGACATGAACTTGTTTTCGAGGTTGATGAGAACATCCGTGATGCCACGAATTCAACCATATTAGATATCAGCAAGATGGCTAATTCTGTCGTGGTAGGCAAAGAGTCGGTGTTTCCTAGAAATGAAGGATTTCTCACTGGTCAAACTAATGTTGTGGACAAGCTTCAGGCATTTAAGCTTCCTGTATATGTACAAACAATGAACAACGAGTTTATTTCACAGCCGTGGGACTTCTTTTCTGACCCATATGTTGAATTAAACACGTATGTGCTGGGAGCTAATGTTAATGGTGTTGTTACAGATTATCCAGCTACTGCAGCCAGATACAGAAGTAAGTTTATTATATAAACTGCATGATGCTTTTCTTTGAAATAGACGGGCGGGTGGTTGACGGGTGAAAATGAGTTTTGGGTTGAAAGGTGCTTACCTGATTAACTTCTTTATTGATTGACAGTGTCTAGTTTGAGATAAGTATGTTGCAATAAAAAAGTACTAATATAATTTTTTTATAAAATTGCTAATATCTTATGCAGTATAAATGGACTTCGAGTGACTTTTAACTCTGCTCAAGTCATTCTCCTTTTTAGCTCAAAATTATTTAGACCTGTTTGATATAAACATAACCCACATCGACCCATTCTTCATATAGTAGAACTGTTTTGGGATAGTGCTAGGCCCCACATCAGGTAGTGCCAAATATGAAAAAAGTGATGTTTTAATTAATTCTGCAAATAAGTTATTTATTTATTTTTTTATTATTATTTATTTATTTTTTTATTTTGTTTTTAATAATAATATGATGTCAAAGGTTTTATGCATTCGTAACCATACCATCAAGTCGACCTTTTAGTTTTTATCTTTTATTTTTGTTATTATTTTACCCACTAGAGATCAAACATAACTTGAACATGACCCATTTATAAGTAATTCAGCTTCCTCATCATTCAAATGTAAGGTTTATTTGTTACTAAACTTTGGAAATTACAGGTAACAAGTGTTTAGGATTACCAGCTGAACAGACCCCACCATACATGGCTCCTGCCCAAGCCGGACAGTTGCAACAATTCATGACATCAATGCCACCAGCTGCGCTCCCAACCCAATCCTGACCGAAACGGCATATCTGAGGCACCTATCCCTCCTGCCATAAAACCATCACCTCCGTCTTCTGGCAACTCAACATCACCAAGTGGTCAACCACCTAAAGCCACAGTCGGAATTCTACTTTCTTCATTTGCCATAGTTTTGGTTATGTTTCTCATAAATCGATTTGATTAAACGCAACCACATTTTGTGATCGTTTAGTCTCTAGTTTAGATTACTTATAAACGAATGCCTTGATGCATTCTCGGCTGTCGTATTGACTTTATATTAGCATCTTGTAAGTAGTAATTTGTTCCTTGTGTGTAATTTGAGTAAACGTCGACTGTCGGGAACATTCGTGATGATTTCTTTATAAGGTAACAATTAGCTTCATTGGTTTTCGGTATCCATACTCCATAGCAAGCTCTTGTAATGAATTTCTTTGAAGATAACATTTACGAATGACAAACTAGAATACTAACCATACAACGACTCTACCAACATGGACCAAACAACCTTACAATGACTCCAGGAAAATTTTAACTACAACCCAACTAAATGACAATGCTGTTCGAACATAGACACAACTTGAATGGATTTATTAGGAGGGTCGAATGGAATATCATATAGCCTTCCCCGATTTCCACTAAGGTCCGGCCATGTTGTCAAATCTTCATATCAAACTTCACACAATCATACCAAATGGTAGCAACTAGCAAGATCTTAGTTACATGTGATATTTAATTTGATGAACTAAACGTTTCATCTTTTATGCAGCTAAACCAGCGCCTAATGACACTGATTATACAAACCTTAAAACAAAATACACAATTTTCAAGATATCACTTGTTTCTAAAAGTAAACAGTATTAGTTTATGTACTACTTCGTATTATATTTCGACGCTTAGTTTTGTCAAAGATCCAGAAGTATTGTTTTCTCTCATAGCATATAGAAACCATTTCTTTTCAGGTACTGATTTTCATGGAGCAGCACTTGAGTTTTGTGGTTTTACAGTCACAAACTGTAGCTTCCATTCAATGCCACTGGTGAACATATATGGTGGTGAACTGATTACCGTTAGTGATTGCCATACCGAAACAACACTGGTTAGTATTTCATCTTATTTATACTCGTAATACTTATGGTTGCCTCTCTCCGAGTGCCGCATATACCAATATCAGTGACAAGCAAAGAGTTCAAATCTCTAATGTAGCGTATGAATGCTACAAATTCAATGAACTTACGTTAATCGTTACAAAATTTTTATGGGTGAAAATTCCCTATTATTGCAGCTATATAACGTGGTACGAATTAGTAACTGAGATTAAATGAAATTTTATTATATTGATAAAGAAAAGCATACAAGAGAATCAGGTGAAACTTTATTATATTAGTTTGAAATAAAACATCACAATTGAGTTACATAATACTCTGAGGCCAAGGATAAACATTATGCCAATCTGGCCCGGGAATGACGATTTCTTTCGAGATACATAAAATGCATCTGGTCTAATGGACCAGTAACAATGTTGTGTAGCTAAAATAGGCTTATATTTGTAGCAAATCTTATTAATGCGCTTACTAAACAAATCAACATTAATATTCCTTGAGCCCCATATGAATTCGCCTTTCCACACCATAGTCTTAACTATATCTGCACAAAAGTGCTGATCCAATATAGTTTCCCCCGGGGGTGCGGCATAATTAGACACAGGTGGAAAATCGGGCCAAATACTATTATAGATCTTTGTCACATTGAGTACATCCGGTAGGTCATTTGTAACAACTAAATGCCAATTATAAGTTGGAAAGCACTCACTATTTGGATTATCAAATGAGTTAGCACATGAAATTGTAGGAATGAAGAAGAGAATTGCAATGACAAAGAAGACACACATAGCGAGAGTGTTTTGAGAAAACAAAGAAACCCCATTCTCGATTTATATAGGACACATGCATATTCATGTTTCCAAACACCAAATAGGATTGCATATTTTCATTAATTAAATAATAAAGTAACAGTAATATCAAATAATCAAATTATAGTAATATATAATTTAAATTAATAGTGTATGTGTAACAAATTAAATAAAAGAAATTTAAATTTAAATTAATGAATGTGAACGAAATTATAAATATCAAAATAAAAGCACAAGTTACTGTTATGTGTAAATATATATACGAGACTGTACATATATGAACAACTCATGTTATTCCCCCTCTTTATGAGATTGAGTAAGGATTCCGGAAAAGTATTTCATCTCTGACCATGTTCAATAACAACTCATGTTATTCCGCTTTATAAGTTTAAGCCACGTGTACACGTGATTAAAAATTAAATGCTGCTAAAACTATTATTAACATAAATATAAAATAAAAATGGAAGCGCAACCTCACGGGTTGTTGTGAGATGACAACAGATACACGATATTGTGCATACATCAACGATGCATTTAATTACTCTTTAAAGTTTAAATAATGATATCAATAAAAAAATTAAAGGTCATTTTGTGCTATTAAACATGCATAATGTCAAAACATAATATCAATAGTTAATTCAAACAATATCAAACTCAACACCGTACGAGTTAAAAAAAGTCAAATCATTCGTGCAACAAACTATACACAATTTTGATTGATATAATGAATAATTTATGTAAAAACTGACAGATACTATAATTATATAAGTATGAAGGCTTCTACATAATGTTAAAAATCTCATTTAACAACTTTGTATATGTATTCAGACACATTCTACTATGCCAAAATAGAAATTTACAATATATAAATTTACATTTTTAACCAAGTGTATAAATGAAATTAGATAATATACAATTTGTATGGATAAATAATCAAAGTTTAGATGTATTGTAACTTATATCAAAACACATTACGTAAGATTTATGTCAAAACATTGTGCGTGCACAAATGTATATAACTAGTTCTAATATATACTCCTTATGTCTCAAAATAATTGTTCACGGTTTTTTTTTTCTTCAGGTTTTTCAAATCTAAACTTGCAACATTACACTACTATTATTTGAAATTATATTACGAACTTTAATGAAAAGCAGTAATTAATTACTTAAAGATGAAGTTTTTTTATGGAAAAGCAACTTAACGACAAAAGTATCATTCTAGAAAACAATAGTAATAAAGAGAAATAGAACAGGAAATTTGATCTTTACGTCTTTGATTAAGCCTAATAATAGATTTTTACTTGTAAATTGTCACTACTACAAAAATAGGCTAATGCAACGAAAATTTGCAACGGTAGATTTAAGTTGCATTGCAACCGTAATGCAACGAATTACCAACCGAATAACAATGACAAAAAAAAAATGGTTGAAAATTCGTTGTAAAATAGATACTAATTTCTTTTCATTTATTTTTATTTTTCCGTTGCAAATGTGTTGCAAATTATAAAACTTTGGAACGGAAAAGCAACGGGCAAAAATTAAATCTCAAATAAATTGTAATTTATTTTCCGTTGTAATCGGTTGCAAATTTTCATATTTGCAACGGAAGAGCAACCAAAGACAAAACTTAAAATCTAAGAGAAATTATCATTTGTTTTCCGTTGCAATTCGGTTGCAATTTTTGGATATTTACAATGGAATAGCAATGGAAGGCAAAAATCAAATCTAAAACAAATTATCCTATATTTTCTGTTGCAATTCTATTGCAAAAATTTAAATTTGAACGGAATAGCAAAGAAAGACATAATTAAATATAAAATAAATTATCATTCATTTCCGCTGCAATTCTGCTACAAATTTCAAAAACTTGCATCGAATTTGCAATAGAATATTACAATAAAGATAAAATGAATTATATTTGATAGCCGTCGCAAATCCCTTGCATTTATAGATCTTTCTATACTCGCTATCTTGTGTTTTATACATGTTTTAGTACGATTATTTTGTACTTGTGGTACTTAATGTAGGGTTCTGGTGATTCTGGCATGACCAATAAAACATGCAATGACGAAAGTAAACACATAAATGGCCATGAAACCAACCAAACCCTAACCATCTTGATATTTCCTATAGTGCTATAACCTATCTCTAAACACGTATAAAGGGTGTTTATAGAAGACTTACTTGTTTCCTGGAATCTTGTAAGCTTCGAAATCAGTCTGATGTGCGGATATGCTTTCTTTATCTTGGATCGACCAGATTAGGGTTTTCGGGCGAAAAACCACTCTTTGGGTTGTGTTAGGTATCCACCGATACTACAAAAGTAGAACTCGGGCTCGAACCTACGCAAGTTAGGTGAGATACAAAACACGGGTAAACACTAAATCGACTTAGGGATTTATTGATGATTGACCTATGGTATTGTATAACCCTTTTGGTCAACGACCAATTAGAGAAGGAGAATAGGGGAGGGTTTTAGGGATTGTATGTAAGTTATGAGAATCCTTGGTAGTCCTTTTGTATTTATAGGATACAAGGGAAATATATAAAATACTTGTAGGACAAGTATTCGAGTTTGTTTAGGAAACAAATTTCCTCTTTCCTCCTTAGGGTCGGTCGACCGATTATATATCCCTAAGGGATATATTTTTGGTCTTTTATTATTTATAATAACCGTCTAACCCTTTAATGAAAATAACTCCGTATTTTCATTTCCTCATTTGCTTCATTTCATTTCGTAATCTCGTTTCTTATTTGCGCTTGCATGTTCTGTTTAGTGTGCACCGGTGTGACCCTTCAGCACTTTTGTGAAGGCAAGTTGCGAAAGCTTGTTGTGTGGTTTGAACATAATCCTTTTGTAACAACTCGAAAATTTCATATTAATATTTATCCAAAACTTAAATGTTTTATCTTAAAATCACGTAAAATTTTGAACTTTATATAACCGTTAGGTTATCCCGTGCGTAACGAAAACCGACTCTGAACATTATTTTATCAAATTAGATTAATTTCTAGTCCACTACAATAAGTATATGAAATGTTTCATTTATCAATGTTACCAAATAGACCTTCTGTTTTACACGCATTTAAACTTACGTTTTAAGCATTCTTCTTATACGCAAACTTAACCTATACATGCACTACATTTTTTAACAGATTTAAATACTTTTACATTTTTGAAAAGTTAACATATTTCCCTCCCCTTTTGACCATAAAATCATCCTTTGATTCAAAAACTAAACAATCAAACTACACAATACTTACACTAAATTAACTAAGTTGTAAATATCTAAAACTACTTGGTCATTTTTATTTTTTACCTAGTCATGAAAACTTCCTTACTAAGGTAAGTAATTTAGATATTTTCGAATACTTCCTAACTAAGTTTTAACTAGATATTTAACTAAAACATATTAGCTAAGTAAATATATATTTACTTCTCAT
The DNA here is from genome assembly GCA_022545495.1 of Chrysanthemum lavandulifolium. Taxonomy (NCBI): domain Eukaryota; kingdom Viridiplantae; phylum Streptophyta; class Magnoliopsida; order Asterales; family Asteraceae; genus Chrysanthemum; species Chrysanthemum lavandulifolium. The sequence goes on from CM040242.1 coordinate 34,119,363, forward strand.
CCTATTTTTCTTATATACTAAGATAGAGTATATAGATCCTACATTTTTACTTTACCCGATTTTAAGTTTATTGACTTAAGGTTTTAGACTTAACGTACATTTAACACCATCCAACACTAGACTAGGCACAGTCTACACATAATATACTTTTTAGGTTCCTAATAATCATATTTAAAAGTTACATTTCACTTTTCCATTTTCACGTAAACTTAAATGCGTTTTACGCGTATTTAACCTACGTTTTTAGGTTTTAACAACGTTTACGTGCTCCGTTAAACTTATCACTAATTTAACATAATTTTATAGAGTATATTAATAAGTTTTAACATTTCTTGCAAGTTTTATATATTTACGATACCCGATTTTAAGTTTTGTGATTTAAATATTAAAATGATAGTAATTACCGGGACAAAACGACACTCTGTAACACTAGATAATATCAAAATAATCTAGTCACCCCACCTTATTAAGGGTGGTCAACATTTAGGGTGGTCTTGGACGAAATTGCTGGTTCTTAGCCCAATCAAATTGGTTATAGGCCAGAATAGCGAGTTCTTAGCCGGATCTAACTGGTTCTTGGTCGGAATAACTGGTTCTTAGCCCTATCTAACTGGTTTTTGGATGGAATAGCCTTTTTTTAGCCGGATCTAACTAGTTCTTAGCCAAACTAATCGGTTCTTGGCCTAATCTTACTGAGTCTTGGCCGGAATAGGTGGTTCTTAGCGGATCTAACTTGTCTATGGCCAACATAGCCTATTGTAAGCTTGATCTAGCGGTTCCGTGAGAATAGGCTGGTTCTTAGTTGAATTTAACTAGTTTTTGGCGAATATCCGGTTCTTAGCATGATCTAACCGGTTTTGGTGAATTCTTGGTTCTTATTGAATCAAAGCGGTTCGAGCGAATATGTGTCTTTTAGTCAGATCTCACTGGTTCTTCAGTGGAATAGCCGGTTCTTAGCCTAATCTAACTTGTTCTTGGCCGGAATAGCCGGTTCTTAGCCGGATCTAACTGGTTTCTAGCCGGAATAGCCGGTTCTTAGCCTAATCATACTAGGACTTTCTTGGAATAGCGGTTCTTAGCCGGATCTAAGCGGTACTTGGCGAAATAGCTTTGTTCTAAGCTTGATCTAAGTGGTTATTAGGCATGATAGTCGGTTCTTAAGCGCATCTAAGCGGTTCTTGGCCAAAATAATCGGTTCTTGGCCTATCTAACTGGGTCTTGGCCGAAATAGTTGGTTCTTAGCCGAATCTAAATTGCCTACGGACAAAATAGCCTGTCCTAAGCTTAATCTAATTGGTTCTTGGCCGGAATAGCCGGTTTTAGCCGAATTTAACTCGTTTTTAGCCGGATCTAACTGGTTCTTGGACGGAATTGCTAGTTCTTAGCATGATCAAATTGGTTCTTGGCCAGAATAGCTAGTTCTTAGCCGGATCTATCTGGTTCTTGGCCGGAATAACCGATTCTTAGTTGAATCTAACTGGTTCTTGGCTAGAAAAGCCGGTTCTTAGCCTGATCTAACTGGTTCTTGGTCGGAATTGAGAGTTCTTATCTGGATCAAACTGGCTCTTAGCCGGAATAGCCGGTTTTTAGCCGGCTCTAACTGGTTCTTCGCCTGCATAGCGGGTTCTTAGCTAATCGAACTTTTCTTAGCGGAATAGCATTCTTAGCGAAGACGGCCGGTTCTTACGGTTAACTAGTTTTAGCGGAATAGCGGTTCTTAGCCTAATCTAGCGAGACTTTCTTGGAGTAGCGGATCTAACGGTACTTGGCCAAAATAGCTTGTTTTAAGCTTGATCTAACTAGTTCTTGCCCGGAATAGCCGGTTTTTAGCCGAATCTAACTGGTTCTTGGCTAGAATAGCCGGTTCTTAGTTTGATCTAACTAGCTCTTGGACGAAATTGCTAGTTCTTAGCCATATCAAACTAGTTCTTGGCCATAACACGTTAGATATTGAGTTACATATTACCGACACATTTGCAGTAGCTCAAGTCCTAAATTATCGTTAAAGAAAATAAGATTTTAGTCTACTCGCATCAAGGGGAAAATTAAATAACATACACATCAAGTTACTTGAAATAATAACTTACCAATCCATTAATTCGGGAGCAAAAAAAGCCCGAAACGTATAATTGCAATGCCAAACAACCATGCTTTCAAAATTCCCAAGTAGTCTATAGCAGTTAATGTTGCAACTACTATATACCAAAATCAAAATCGAATATTTAACGTCTATATGATCCAATAAATATATAATCAAAATAATTTTCACAATACCAAAACTTCACGATGAAACAAATTATGTTGTCTATATATTGTTAAAAAGAATACCCGTAAAGCCATTTTCTTGCGCTTGTTCATTGCAAAGAACACTTCAAACGTGATAATACTGCAGAATCAAGAGGTTTACCGGGTGCCAATTTGTCGTCAACAATCCATGGCTGGCATGTGAAAGAAAGATCCAAATTAGTAAAAAAAGATCATTAGCTTTTAGATAATGTTACTTACACACAACATCTTAATTACTAACGTTAAGAATACAAATTCACAAATAAACAACATCAAAACACTACTAAACTTAACATTTAGCTGATACGTAACATCTACTAATCACAACTAACAAACTACTAACATAACGAAAATGAATTCACACGTAAATAGCAAAATCATCACATCATATTTACTGCTTAAAAATAAAAAAGATAGCTACTTTTAACCAACAACCATAAATATCTTCGCATATCTAAATATTCAATAATAAACTAATCATCTTAAACAATAAAAAAACAAATTTTTTTTATTACCAGAACACATAGGATTATCATGATTAGAGGTGAAAGCAACATCACTTATATGAATTACAAAAAGTAAAACCAAGTTCAAAATAGGATACAAAAAATAATCATGGTTGATCATATTTATAAATAACCTCTTCATACAAATACGTTATCATCAATTCATAAAAGAAGTTTGCCCCAAATATTTTTTTAGGTTTCGATACCATAATTATGTGATTGGTAATTAGTAAATTCAGTTCTATAAAATCGATACTAATATTAAATACGAAAAAACATTAAAAAAACAAATCAATCATATTATAATGGGTAGGTAAAAGATAATAGCAACGGAATAACACAAAAACTTACAAATTTCTTAATGTACAATTGAAATTGAAAGGTAGATATGATTCAATTTTTTAAGATTTCGATTGAAACTGAATGGAGACGATTTGTTAGGTCGAATTCAAAGTTCCGAATCATTGTAGATTGATATGTGAACCTGCAAAATAAAAAGTAAGAATACAATCAGTTCAACCTATATACTTTCAAGATCCTCTTTAAGCGTATCACAAACATGAATAACATTTGCACTATTAATACGAGTACACGAAAGAACCTCAGTTTCTAAATCATAAAATTTCTAATACTTTAATGAGTGTGTGATAAATTTCTAAACTTCCGCAACGCGAGGGAACCCGATATACATCAAGTAAAAGTTTATGGAAAGACCATAGTTCATCGATACCGTAGGTCTTCCTGCATGGTTTTAAATAGTTCAGGGTCAAGTACTAAATGCAAATTTATGTGGGCCATATTTGGATTGGTGGATTGAGAAATTTATATGAATTTGATATGCATTTTTATTCGATGGTTGAAGGTGGTAAAGAAGCTAAAATCAGCCATTTTATGAGTAACCACTTTAGATGTTCAAGTACTACATGAGCGATTTTCACTTGGGTTTGAGGCTTTTTGATGACAATAGTCTGCTGTGAACTAGGGGTGGAAACAACATCATCTGTCTCGATGAGAGTTGATGAGGTGCCTGCCCAATTTTCCTTCGGCGACAAAAGGAAACATAAACGTGTAGGTTAAGAGTTTCCACATAGGAAAAAATCGACTCAATGACAGTTGCCTAATATTTCATTTCATAAAACATATCAAATTAATAGATAAAAGGAAAATGGGTCGAACAAATCAATAGTCACCCAAAGTATTTTTTTTAATGCACAAAATAATTGTTATATTACATTTGACACACTATTAATTATAAAATGCACACTGAATGCAATCTTTATTGTCAATTCAAGCTACTGCCCGTTCGACTTATTATCCCAAAATACTATTTATACAATTTTTATGATCTAAATAGCAGATGAAGTACATGTGGCTGTAGATATTAATTAGCTTTGTCCGCAGAATTTACATATGTGGTTCTTGCCATCAGATGTTGTCTCAAAGAATCTAAGGTAAAAGGAAGTCACGGTCTTCTTTCTTGGTTTTCTTTTGTCTGAAGAAGAACCTGGTTCAACACTATTTGTTGGTTAGATGTTTGGAATGAGGGCCACATCCATCACATAATCGGGTTCGATATCTGTTCAAGAAACCCAATTAAAAAGAAACATATAAATATCATTGTAATCCTAAAATAGTGAAACTTATGTAGCACCTAATAAACATGTACATGTTGACCTTAGCCATCAAATGGAAACCTGATCGTTCACGTTAGCCATTGTATTCTTTCACCTTTATAGGAGGTTTTAGAAGTATTCGTTAGAGATATTCATAAAAGAGTAACCATACGGTAGAAGTATTCGTTAGAGATATTCATAAAAGAGTAACCATACGCGCCGCGCTGCTTTAAAAATTGTCCCCACAATAATTGCTTTATAAAAAAAATGACCCTATGTGGTTTCTAATTTCTTTGGCTGTCTTTGTTTGACCTTTTAGGCTGGGCACAGTGGGTGAAAAAAAAAAAATCGGTTTGGCATGCGAATTTTTGGTCGACGACCGATATCAACATCGGTCATCTCGAGTGTGGGTCTTGGTCACTAGATCGGTCGAAGGCATCAAAATTTGAATATCGGTTCAATTTTCAACCGATTTCAAATTATACTTCCCAACTACTTTTTGCCTGTTTGGGCATTGATTGTCTTGACCGTTTGGTCATTTAAACTAAAAAAAAAAAAAAAACTTTTTTAAAAAAAACTTTACCACTCTATAAATACCAACTTCAAACATAATCTCAAACACAATTCAACCTCAAACTACTTTTCATCTATATTCACTTCCAACCTCAATCTAATTCTCATCCAAATTCAACATGTCAAAGAAAAATACCCCGTAATAAAAAAAAACGACGATCCTGACTACCCCAAAATGCCCCGAACTTGAATTTCTCGCCGGAAAACAACTTCGAATCAACCGGCATAACACCACAACTAAACCGGGGTATTCTCTTTCGTCCACAAAGTTTTGAATATCAATCACAACTAGCACAACCAATCAAAACCAAAACCCGTTTTATGTTAACCGTCCATTTGTCCCACATAGCGTCCTTACACGATTACGCCAAGAACCTAGTGGGTCGTCGTATCGTCAAACATGGACTTCATTTATCCTTCCCAACCGTATCAACCTTATTCCCGCTTGAAGTACTAATCTTGAAATGAATTTGGAAGATTATATGCGGAGTATCCGACACAAAACTATCCAACTCAAGATGCTTCGATGGGGCAAGATTCGTGTCACGGTTTGTACCACGGTTCGTACCATGATTCCATTCCCGTTGAAGGCGATGATGATGAAAAAACCGGCGATCTTTGAAGAAATGTCCCCATCAAACCAGCGACCATCAAGGCGTGGTTCAAAGGCCAAGGACAAAGGCAAGAGGCACGAAGCAAGCAAAGCGAAAGGCAAGAAGACCGTTGAATCATGGACAAAGGCGGAAGAGATCGCGCTTTGTAGAGCTTGGGTTTATGTGTGGAAAACTCGGCGAGAGAAACGCCTTGAACATGCACCGCTTATGGGAGTTAGTGATAAAGTATTTTCAAAATGAAACTGGCTCGAGACGGAACCTCGACTCCATCACTACAAATGGAAGAATAGGATTCGTAATAGGGTTGGTAATTATTGCGCTATCATTGATAATACCAAGAATAACCATGGAAGTGGTGAGAATGATATAGACGACACTTCAAAAGCTCTTAGAGAATACCGTATGATGACGGTCATGATTTCACCTTGGAGGAGTGTTGGGAAATTTTGAAGTGTCATGATGCTTGGAAGAACTGTGAGATGCCGGCTTTCCAAATGAATAGTCGGAAGAAAACAAAGGGTTCTACCACTACCTCGGGTTCAACCCAAGCTCCTTTGGATGTCCAAGATGTTGAATGGAATATCATATAGCCTTCCCCGATTTCCATTAAGGTTGCCTCTCTCTGAGTGCCGCATATACCAATATCAGTGACAAGCAAAGAGTTCAAATCTCTAATGTAGCGTATGAATGCTACAAATTCAATGAAATTACGTTAATCGTTACAAAATTTTTATGGGTGAAAATTCCCTATTATTGCAGCTATATAACGTGGTATGAATTAGTAACTGAGATTATAAATTAAATGAAATTTTATTATATTGATAAAGAAAAGCATACAAGAGAATCAGGTGAAACTTTATTATATTAGTTTGAAATAAAACATCACAATTGAGTTACATAATACTCTGAGGCCAAGGATAAACATTATGCCAATCTGGCCCGGGGAATGACGATTTCTTTCGAGATACATAAAATGCATCTGGTCTAATGGACCAGTAACAATGTTGTGTAGCTAAAATAGGTTTATATTTGTTGCAAATGTTAGCGATGCGTTTACTAAACAATTCAACGTTAATATTGTTTGAGCCCCAAATGAATTCGCCTTTCCACACCCTACTCATACCTATAAATGCACAAAAGTGCCAATCCATAGTTGCCCCCGGGGTTGCGGCATAATTAGACCAAGCTGGATAATCGGGCCAAATATTATCATGGATCTTTGTCACATTGACTACATCCGGTAGGTCATTCGTAACAAATAAATGCCAATTATGAGTTGGAGAGCACTCACTATTTGGAGTATCAAATGAATTAGCACATGAAATTGTAGGAATGAAAAAGATAATTGCAATGACAAAGAAGACACACATAGCGAGAGTGTTTTGAGAAAACAACGAAACCCCATTCTCGATTTATATAGGACACATGCATATTCATGTTTCCAAACTCCAAATAGGATCACATATTTTCATTAATTAAATAATAAATACAGTAATATCAATAAATCAAATTATAGTAACATATAAATTCAATTAATAATGTATGTGTAACAGATTAAATAAAAGAAATTTAAATTTAAATTAATGTATGTGAACGAAATTATAAATATCAAAATGAAAGCACAAGTTACTGTTATGTGTAAATAAATATACGAGATTGTACATATATGAACAACTCATGTTATTCCCCCTCTTTATGAGATTGAGTAAGGATTCGGAAAAGTATTTCATCTCTGACCATGTTCAATAACGACTCATGTTATTCCGCTTTATAAGTTTAAGCCACGTGTACACGTGATTAAAAACTAAATACTACTAAAACTATTATTAACATAAATATAAAATAAAAATGGAAGCACAACCTCACGGGTTATTGTGAGATGACAACATATACACGATATTGTGCATACATCAACGATGCATTTAATTACTCTTTAAAGTTTAAATAAGTATATCAATAAAAAAAAATTAAAGGTCATTTTGCATGCATAATGTCAAAACATGATATAAATAGTTAAATTCAAACTATATCAAACTCAACACCGTGCCAGTTAAACAAAGTCAAATCATTCGTGCAACAAAAAACTATACACACTTTTGATTGATATAATGAATAACTTATGTAAAAACTGACAGATACTATAACTATATAAGTACGAAGGATTCTACATAATGTTAAAAATCTTATTTAACAACTTTGTATATGCATTCAGACAGGTTTTACTATGCCAAACTAGAAATTTACAAAATATAAATTTACATTTTTAGCCAAGTGTATAAATGAAATTAGATAATATACAACTAGCAGGGTACCCACGCGATGCGGCGGGGGGTACCTTGTGACTAAATTTTCCGGCGAATAAATGTTATTTTGGTTTAAGCTCCTGGATTTCAGATTTATGTTTTGGAAGCTTAATTAGATTGTACATTGTGGTTAAAGAGTTTTATATTTTGGTGAATAGGTGAATTAAATTGTGATTAATTGTATGTGTTGAATAGTGTGTTTTTAGTTTTATTTGTATTTGTACATTATGCTTAGGTAGTTGTATATAATCGTGAAGAGGTGTATTAATTGTATGTATGCAAGAAATAGTATTTGCTTAAATTAAATGTGCTTTACATAGTTGTACATTATGTTTTATAAATAGTATTTACTTAAATTCTAATTTAAGAAATCTTAAACTCATAAATAAGAGAGAGGGTCATCCCTACATTATAAGTAGTATAGATATAGATATAGATTTGTTTGGACAAATAATCAAAGTTTAGATGTATTGTAACTTTATCAAAACACATTAAGTAAGATTTATGTCAAACATTATGCGTGCACGAGGTTATATAACTAGTTATAATATATACTCCTTACGTCTAAAAATAATTGTTCACGGTGTTTTTTTTCTTCAGGATGTTCAAATCTAAATTTGCAACATTACATTACTATTATTTGAAATTATATTACGAACTTTAATGAAAGAAGTAATTAATTAATTACTCATTACATTATATATATATACTAAAAATGGGGAGTACAAATCCCCCAAAGTAGGTGCATTAAATGCCATCTTTGTCAAAATGATAAGAATAGTCCCTGAGGTTTAAGTGGCGTTGCAAGCTAAGTCCTTTGTAAGTTTGGCAAAATGGCAAAAATAGTCCCTGAGGTTTAAGTATGGCAACAATAGTCCCTGAGATTTAAGTGTCGTTGCAAGCTAAGTCCTTTGTAAGTTTGGCAAAATGGCAAAAATAGTCCATGAGGTTTAAGTGTAAATATGACTAAGTCTTTTGTCGTTTCACAACACTTCACATGAACGGGATCACCCGCTTCGTTACTATTATTTGAAATTATATTACGAACTTTAATGAAAGAAGTAATTAATTAATTACTTAAAGATAAAGTTTATTCTAGAAAAGCAACTTAACGATAAAAGTATCAATCTACAAAACAATAATAGAGAGAAATAGACCAAGAAGTTTTGATCTTTATGTCTTTGATTAAACCTAATAATACATATTTACTTGTAAATTCTCACTACAACAAAAAACAGGCTAATGCAACGAATTTTTGCAACAGTAGATGTTAAGCTGCAAATTCGCAACCGTAATGCAAGAATTACCAACCGAATAGCAACGAAAAAGAAAATAATTGCAAATTCGTTGCAAAATAGATACAACTTTATTTTACATATATTTTTATTTTTTCCGTTGCAAATGCGGCGTAAATTATAAAAATTTGCAACGAAAAAGAAACGAAAGACAAAAATTAAATCTTAAAGAAATTATAATTTATTTTCCGTTGTAATTCCGTTGCAAATTCTCATAATTTGCAACGGAAGAGCAACAAAAGACAAAACTTAAAATCTAAGAGAAATTATCATTTGTTTTCTGTTGCAATTCGGTTGCAATTTTGGATATTTACAACGGAATAGCAATGGAAGGCAAAAATCAAATCTAAAACAAATTATCATATATTTTTTATTGCAATTCTATTTCAAAAATCTAAATTTGAATGGAATAGCAAAGAAAGACACAATTTAAACGTAAAATACATCATCATTTCTTTCCGTTGCAATTCTGCTACAAATTTCTAAAATTTGCATCGAATTTGCGACATAATATTACAATAAAATATAAAAAGAATTATATTTAATTGCCATCGCAAATCCCTTGCATTTATAGATCTTTCTATACCCGCTATCTTGTGTTTTATACATGTTTTAGTACGATTATTGTGTAGTTGTGGTACTTAATGTAGGGTTCTGGTGATTCCGGCATGACCAATAAAACATGCAACAACGAAAGTAAACACATAAATGGCCATGAAATCAAATTAACCCTAACCAGCTAGATATTTCCTATAATGCTATAACCTATCTCTAAACATGTATAAAGGATATTTATAGAAGACTTACTAGTTTCCTGCAATCCTGTAGGCTTCTAAATCAGTCTGATGTGCGGATCTGCCTTCTTTATATTGGATCAACCAGATTAGGATTTTCGGGCGAAAAACCATTGTTCGGATTGTTTTAGGTATCCACCGATACTACACAAGTAGAACTAGGGCTTGTGTCACAATTCACAAATTCCGGTCATTTCTTAAATTATATATGCATCATATTAATTCATTCATGGCATTTCATTTCACATTTAACGCGAAATTTTTATATTTAATAAACGTTATCGCGTGAGTTATTATTTTAAATATTTAATCCGTTACTTTCAAAAATGATCCCGACATATTTTAATACTTACATTTAGTTGTAAAAACTATATTTTGAGTTTAACTAGTGTTTTGAATTTATTTGGTATATAATTCGTTAAATTATATTATTACGACGTGTTTCTTAAAAACTATACGATAATTTTTATATCACTCAAATTTCACAAGGAATGTATTTTACAATTTTATTATCTCATTACATTCTATTTTGGTCTATTAAAAATTTACTTGTACCAAAAATCTACCATTTACCTTTTACTTAAACAACTCCTACACAATTACTTATACATTTTATCAAACTTTACACCTTATATAATTAAGAAAAAAAAAAAAAACATTATGAGATACATCCCCCCTAGAACCGGCCATGTGGGGGAGGTGGAGGCATTATTGCTTGAAGACTTATTTGCTACAAAACTAAATCTATACTTCAAGTATTTCACACTTCATTTTCTCATACACTTCATTATTGTCTAGTCAAAACTTTCTTCTCTCTTGTGTTCTTCAAAACCGGTTCTCATCAAGCTCAAGGGATCATCATCCAAAAATTTTATCAAGCACAAGTGTTTAACAATCTAGTGTATACTCTATATAAGGTTTTGAAATAAAACCAAGAGTATTTAGGCTAATCCTTGTTACTTTCACCTCATCATTTTCACTTGTAAGCATGTTTTATCATTTTCATGTTTTCTTATCATTTCTTAAGTATCTTTTCATTTTTGGAGCAAGTATGCATGATATGTGATTTATACCATTTTCATGATTTTAAGAAGTTATATATATATTTATGGTCATCCTATAATTATCCCCATGGTATTCTTGGTCTTGATGGTGATTAGGAACCCATGACACCCTAAGAAGGTGTATGGTAGGATTAGATTAGCTTTGGAGTTGATTTGAAGGGATTAGAATAGGTTTTGTCCGAGAAAAACTATTTTTGATAACTATAATTTATGTTCTGTCCTTATTTCATTTTCTGGAAAAACCGACGGTTGAGTGCGAAACTTTGGCCTTGATATTTAGAAAATATACTTTAAAAGCGAATCCGTGGCGGCTTGAGCGGATAAAAGCGGAGTTATAACGAAGAAGTTATGGATTTTTAAAGTTTGACGACGAAATAAATAGTTTTCGAAATTTGACATGCGGTTTTAGTTTGTTCGGGTCAAAAGCGAGCCTTAAGCTTCACAAATTATTTCGACTAGTCAAAAATATATTAGTTTACTTGATACGAAGCTAAGGACATATTATCGTGAAAGCAGTTTGAAGCGACAAAGATATGCACGTTTTATAAAGTTGCCGTAACTATTATTTTACGAAAAACAATATTATTTTTACGTTACAAGTGTTTCATTAGTCATAACGACCATGTTTCTGTTGTTTTTAACGAGGTTGTGAAACTTTTGGAGCAATTGTCTTCTAGTAAAATCAAGTTCACCGCCATATTTTTCAAAGCGATAAGCCGTTTGTATAGCGGAGTTATAGTAAATTAATTACGATTGCTCAAACTTGGCGAAACTCACTTTTTGCACTACAATTAGCCAAAACCATTATCTTTAGCCCTTATTATCTTTATGATCGAGACCTTTTGAATGAAAACTTCGAGCTGAAACTTCTAGATATCGATACAAACTTTCCAAAACCGTCGAGTTCGTTCTCTAACGATCGACGTACACCATTTCGACTAGATTTCCAAAGCCATTTTGTTAATTTCATGATATTTCCGACGACATTGTTTTGCGACGAAAAGTGAAAATTTCACCATAAATCATTATAAAACCATTGTAGGATGACATTTTGGCGTAAAAACTTGTAAAGTGATTTTTGAATGGTCAAGGCGTCAAAGAGCATTTTTCGACGAAAAGTAATATTTTCAAAACCCAAATGGTATAAATAACATACGAAATGCATGCATAACATTACATTGCAACTCATTACATATCATATCATTCATAATAGGTCAGTTTCGAAATTCACGCTACATTTCGGTGTAACCACTTTTGTCATCGCATCTATTCACCAAGTGAGTAATCACATCCCTTTTCTTTTACCGTTTTACTACATTTTGGGGCTGAATGCATGAACTATACTTGAATTAAATTGAATCTTACTTTTGTGAACTCGAATCAAATCCTTGAACTTAATTACGAATTTACGACTTGTTGGAATTTATTGAACCGTACATGTTATGACCTTGACCTAAAGTCTCCCATGTTCGGAGCATCACTATAAAGTCTCCCATGTTCGGAGCATCACTATAAAGTCTCGCCTTATTGGTGGGCGTACTCGATAAATCTCGCCTTATCGGTGGAGTGTGCAAAGTCTCGCCTTATTGGTGGGCGTTCTCAATAATTCTCGCCTAGGTGGTTGAGTGACAAAGGTCTCCCTTGTTGGGCGTACAAAGTCTCCCATGTTCGAGCATCACTATAAAGTCTCCCATGTTGGACATCACTATAAAGTCTCGCCTTATTGGTGGAGCGTACTCAATAAATCTCGCCTTATCGGTGGAGTGTGCAAAGTCTCGCCTTATGGGTGGGCGTTCTCAATAATTCTCGCCTAGGTGGTTGAGTGACAAAGGAGTCTCCACTTGTTGGGCGTACAAAGTCTCCCGTGATCGAGCATCCACGAATGATTATATCGTGGTGCAATATTGTGAACTATTATGACCGTTTATACTTGACTATTAGACATACTACTTTTGGCGTTGGGTTGTGAACACCACGGTTGCAAGTTTTGTATGGTGGAACTTGGGCGAGTGGATTTACAATGCCTTTGCTTTGTGGACCATTTTTCGTCGAATCAAAGCTTTGAATATTTCTTCGAGTTTTCTTATTTTTGCTAAGCGTGTTTACTCACCAACTATTTTCATAGTTGACCGTTTTTCTCTCATGCATTTCGGTGATCGTAGTAAGCTTTTTCTACCAAGTCTTGCATAATGAAGTTTTCACTTGTCACTATAAATCATTATGTATAAAACATAGATTTTGGAATCTAAGTATTGTAATATATTCGCGATGTCGGCTAAACCAGTATTGTAATGGTGTAATATTTCTTTTAATATTAATGTTGGTATGTTCTATTATCTTGTGCTTATGTTCCCTTTGTTTACACCTCGTGTTTCCGCCTCCGTGAGGTGTGACAGATTGGTATCGAGCCAAGGTTATAGAGAATGCCGATTTTCAAAATAAAAATCACGGCTATAACAGGAAAATTTTTATTTTATTTTATTAAACATTGAACATCATCAGAGTCAACTAGTCCTATCGTTGCATCGTTACTCATAAATTATACATAGCACGATCAACTATGTCTAATTTATGAAAACCATCAATGATAAGGTGGTAGTTTTAAATCATGTTTAGTCGAGTCTTTTGAGTCAGTCACTTTGAAGTTGCATTGGTCGGGTGGGTATGCATGGCATGTTTTACGTTCACGTCTACATTACCGTACCTTGTTCATATCTTCTCTTTTCCATCTTTCGACACATTAGACATAGCATGTCTCTGTTCTGTCATGTTTCGATCACTATAACACATTACCACCGTTCGCACCTCATCGACTTCGTTCGAATGTCGTTTACTCAACCCGATGTTTTGGTCCTCTGTGGGATCATGGGCTGCAAGAAACACACGCTCGGGAGGTAACAACAACGGTAACTCAAACAACAATGACAATCCGGACAACAACGGCTGCTGGAATAGCGGATCTACTCACCCAAATTATAACACATCTCGATGCTAGGCAGACCAACAACGGAGAAGGTTCTTGAACGGCGGTCAAGGATGCGGCTACAAAACTTTCATGACATGTAAGCCAATGGAATTTCATGGTGCGAGGGTGCCATTGAATTGCTAACACGGTTCGAGAATGTTGAGTCGAAGCTTAGTATCACGAAATGTCTTTGAAGGAAACAAGGTTGAGTTCTCTTTGGTCTACTACGGTCGAGCATTGACACGGTGGAACAACCAACTACGAGACTAGAGGAAGAGGGCTGCAAATGCACTATCTTGGGAAGCGTTCAAGAACTACTAGCGATGAGTCTGCGAGAAAGATGAAGTGCGAAATGGAAGAAGAATTTTGGAACCACTTGATGGTAGGAGTAGAGATCGACAAGTACACGATCCGGTTCCACGAGTTAACTAGGATGGTTCCTCGCATGGTTTCCACATGGAGAAGTTGATTGACCGATATATATGGGGATTGATACGAAATTAGGAGGATGTCACCGTCGAAACCAACCACTCGCAAGCATTGTGAGTATGGCGTATCGCTTAACAAATGATGTGATCGGTGCGGAGAACTAACAAAAGCAAGCGACAATGGACGAAAGCGGCGGGAGGATCACCGGAAGCCGAGATCGAATCGGCAAAACAAGAGGCGTGAATAACTTCGAACTATGGGCGACCACCGGGAGCGCAAAGGATATCGAGTCCACATCCTTTGTGCACTCGATGTAATTATCATCACTTAGGAGGCGCGAGTGCGGCAAATGTGGACGACGGGCCGCTTGCGAAAAATTGCTCAAGCAGGCGGAAATCAGGGCGAGAAAAGCATGTTACGAGTGTGGAAGTCTAGATCACCTTCGCAATACCTGTCAAAGTGAAAGAACTCCCGATCAAGGAGGTGTCGTCCAAACTGGCGTTGGCAATAGAAGGCCCACAAGATCGAACATTGAAATTCCTCCATGCGTGGTCGAGCATTCTATCTGGTGCAGAGGAAGCCCATGACGTGTGGTACATTCCTTTGAACAACTACCTTATTTACATGCGACATAATTTTGAGTGCATAGCTTCCTTCCAATCTTTACCACGTTCGCGACATTGATTAATTTGAGACCTATTGATATCGACCTTAGTTGTTATATGTTTTGTTGATTTGATTTGATTTGTGTAAGCAAATCCAATATCAAACGAATCTTTCAAAGACTTCATTCAAGGATGTTGATTCCTATCTTTCTAACAACTTGTTTCTAGCTTGATCTAGTAGCGGTTCTTGTTTGATGAGTTGCGAAAATCAAGCTAAGAGACAAGTTTACTCAAGTCGGTTTAGTTTAATCTCATGGCGGTTCTTGTTTGATGAGTTGTGGGATTAAATTAGAATCGACTACCTAAAGTCTTTTGAGAGCTACGTTCGATATTGGGCAAGTTTACCCTATCCAATCTAATCACGATGCGTACTTAGTTGAATGGGAACTGATGCGCATGGGCATTGATATGATCATTTAGGCTGTTCGTACGATCATGAACTTTTAGAACTCTTGTCGAGGTTCGGACCATAGTATCGTTAATCGAATCACGGGGCGTGATTCGGCTGACATGGGAAGAATGTCACAATTCACAAATTCGGTCATTTCTTAAATTATATATGCATCATATTAATTCATTCATGGCATTTCATTTCACATTTAACGAAAATTTTATATTTAATAAGCGTTATCGCGTGAGTTATTATTTAAATATTTAATCCGTTACTTTCAAAAATGATCCCGACATATTTTAATACTTACATTTAGTTGTAAAACTATATTTTGAGTTTAACTAGTGTTTTGAATTTATTTGGTATATAATTCGTTAAATTATATTATTCTGACGTGTTTCTTAAAAACTATACGATAATTTTATATCACTCAAATTTCACAAGGAATGTATTTTACAATTTTTATTATCTCATTACATTCTATTTTGGTCTATTAAAATTTACTTGTACCAAAATCTACCATTTACCTTTTACTTAAACAACTCCTACACAATTACTTATACATTTTATCAAACTTTACACCTTATATAATTAAGAAAAAAAAAAAAACATTATGAGATACATCCCCCCTAGAACCGCCATGTGGGGGAGGTGGAAACATTTATTGCTTGAAGACTTATTTGCTACAAAAACTAAATCTATACTTCAAGTATTTCACACTTCATTTTTCTCATACACTTCATTATTGTCTAGTCAAAACTTTCTTCTCTTGTGTTCTTCAAAACCGGTTCTCATCAAGCTCAAGGGATCATCATCCAAAATTTTATCAAGCACAAGTGTTTAACAATCTAGTGTATACTCTATATAAGGTTTTGAAATAAAAACCAAGAGTATTTAGGCTAATCCTTGTTACTTTCACCTCATCATTTTCACTTGTAAGCATGTTTTATCATTTTCATGTTTTCTTATCATTTCTTAAGTATCTTTTCATTTTTGGAGCAAGTATGCATGATATGTGATTTATACCATTTTCATGATTTTAAGAAGTTATATATATATTTATGGTCATCCTATAATTATCCCATGGTATTCTTGGTCTTGATGGTGATTAGGAACCCATGACACCCTAAGAAGGTGTATGGTAGGATTAGATTAGCTTTGGAGTTGATTTGAAGGGATTAGAATAGGTTTTGTCCGAGAAAACTATTTTTGATAACTATAATTTATGTTCTGTCCTTATTTCATTTTTCGGAAAAACCGACGGTTGATACGAAACTTTGGCCTTGATATTTAGAAAATATACTTTAAAAGCGAATCCGTGGCGCTTGAGCGGATAAAAGCGGAGTTATAACGAAGAAGTTATGGATTTTTAAAGTTTGACGAAATAAATAGTTTTACGAAATTTCAGACATGCAGTTTTTAGTTTGTTCGGGTCAAAAGCAGCCTTAAGCTTCACAAATTATTTCGACTAGTCAAAAATATATTAGTTTACTTGATCTGAAGCTAAGGACATATTATCGTAGAAAGCGGTTTGAAGCGACAAAGATATGCGTTTTATAAAGTTGCCGTAACTATTATTTTACGAAAAACAATATTATTTTTACGTTACAAGTGTTTCATTAGTGTATGTGACCATGTTTCTTGTTGTTTTTAACGAGGTTGTGAAACTTTTGGAGCAATTGTCTTCTAGTAAAATCAAGTTCACCGCCATATTTTTCAAAGCGATAAGCCGTTTGTATAAGCGGAGTTATAGTAAATTAATTACGATTGCTCAAACTTGGCGAAACTCACTTTTGCACTACAATTAGCCAAAACCATTATCTTTAGCCCTTATTATCTTTATGATCGAGACCTTTTGAATGAAAACTTACGAATCGAAACTTCTAGATATCGATACAAACTTTCCAAAACCGTCGAGTTCGTTCTCTAACGATCGGCGTACACCATTTTACGACTAGATTTCCAAAGCCATTTTGTTAATTTCATGATATTTCCGACGACATTGTTTTGCGACGAAAAGTGAAAATTTCACCATAAATCATTATAAAACCATTGTAGGATGACATTTTGGCGTAAAACTTGTAAAGTGATTTTGAATGGTCAAGACATCAAAGAGCATTTTTAATGAAAAGTAATATTTTCAAAACCCGCAAATGGTATAAATAACATCTGAAATGCATGCATAACATTACATTGCAACTCATTACATATCATATCATTCATAATAGGTCGGTTTAAATTCACTACATTTGATTGTAACCACTTTTGTCATCGCATCTATTCACCAAGTGAGTAATCACATCCCTTTTCTTTTACCGTTTTACTACATTTTGGGGTGAATGCATGAACTATACTTGAATTAAATTGAATCTTACTTTTGTGAACTCGAATCAAATCCTTGAACTTAATTACAATTTACGACTTGTTGGAATTTATTGAACCGTACATGTTATGACCTTGACCTAAAGTCTCCCATGTTGAACATCACTATAAAGTCTCCCATGTTGAACATCACTATAAAGTCTCGCCTTATTGGTGGGCGTACTCGATAAATCTCGCCTTATCGGTGGAGTGTGCAAAGTCTCGCCTTATTGGTGGGCGTTCTCAATAATTCTCGCCTAGGTGGTTGAGTGACAAAGGAGTCTCCCTTGTTGGAGCGTACAAAGTCTCCCATGTTGGAGCATCACTATAAAGTCTCCCATGTTCGAGCATCACTATAAAGTCTCGCCTTATTGGTGGGCGTACTCAATAAATCTCGCCTTATCGGTTGGAGTGTGCAAAGTCTCGCCTTATGGGTGGGCGTTCTCAATAATTCTCGCCTAGGTGGTTGGTGACAAAGGTCTCCCTTGTTGGAGCGTACAAAGTCTCCCATGATCGGAGCATCCACGAATGATTATATCGTGGTGCAATATTGTGAACTATTATGACCGTTTATACTTGACTATTAGACATACTACTTTTGGCGGTGGGTTGTGAACACACGGGTTGCAAGTTTTGTATGGGCGGAACTTGGGCCGAGTGGATTTACAATGCCTTTGCTTTGTGGACCATTTTCGTCGACCGAAAGCTTTGAATATTTCTTCGAGTTTTCTTATTTTTGCTAAGCGTGTTTACTCACCAACTATTTTCATAGTTGACCGTTTTTCTCTCATGCATTTCGGTGATCGTAGTAAGCTTTTTCTACCAAGTCTTGCATAATGAAGTTTTCACTTGTCACTATAAATCATTATGTATAAAACATATATTTTGGAATCTAAGTATTGTAATATATTCATGATGTCGGCTAAAGCGGTATTGTAATGGTGTAATATTTCTTTTTAATATTAATGTTGGTATGTTCTATTATCTTGTGCTTATGTTCCCTTTTGTTACACTCGTGTTTCATCCGGCGAGGTGTGACGACTTGAGCCTATGCAAGTTAGGTGAGATACGAAACACGGGTAAGTTAAAGTATCTCAATCAATCAAAATTAGGCTTAAGTTTAGCTCTCCCTATCATTTCTCTTAAATTAAAGTATCTCAATCAATCAAAATGATACCTTTTTACCAATTACTGTATGTGTATTTATACTCCTTGATGTCACTTTATCGGTCCACAGGCTGTCTTATTCTATGGGGCCGTTGATGTTGTCGGGATGGCGCTATCCCTCACACTTGTCTCTGGCGTCATCTCGACACCCGGAGAATGAGGCAATTGTATCCGGGCTAAATGCCAAAGTCTTGTCGGTCAGCGACCCGCCGGATATTGGCCCTTGTGTGCCCTTCGACACAATATTAAATCCTTGGCTATTGAGTAGCGGACCATATCGTCGTCATTAGTCAAACGGGTCAGATAAAAAATTTAAAATTGACGCAATCTGTAAACCATTTGGAACATTTTGTGTTAACTATACTGAATTTACTATCCATGCATAACACTATGATATAACTGGTGTTAGATTTTGATCAGATGTCCAAGAATGGTTTTCGGTCAAAGAAGCTTTTACTGCTCGAAGCTGTACTATTTGGCTGCAAATAATCAGGATTACTTATTTCCGAAAAACCGCCTAAGAAACAAGTAGAACTAGGGCTTGAACCTATATAACTCACTTTTTTGGGTTTTCAACATACAGAATGCACCATACCTAGCAGCAAATCAAGGATTAAATGTTGTAGATGCGGTAATGGATGTGTTGAATAATTCTACTTACATAAATCAACGAACCAAGAAAATATTAATCCAGTCTTCCGACGGTGGGGTTTTGAAAATATTTAAGTCAAAGAGCAATAGACATGAACTTATTTTCGAGGTTGATGAGAACATCCGTGATGCCACAAATTCAACCATATTAGATATCGACAAGATGGCTAATTACATAAGTAGTGAGCAAAGATTCGGTGTTTCCTAGAAATGAAGGATTTCTCCTTGGTCAAACTAATGTTGTGGACAAGCTTGGCGTTTAAGCTTCTGTATATGTACAAACAATGAACAACGAGTTTATTTCACGGTAGTGGGACTTCTTTTCGACCCATATGTTGAATTAAACACGTATGTCTTTGGAGCTAATGTTAATGGTGTTGTTCAGATTATCCGACTCTGCGACGGATCTGATAAGTTTATTATATCAACTGCATGATCTTGTTCTTTGAAATAGATGAAATTTGGTGGTGGTTAACGGTGAAAATGAGTTTTGGGTTGAAAGGTGCTTACCTGATTAACTTCTTTATGGACTGACGACTAAAGATCAAATGGGAATAATCCTTAAAATAAGAAAGATGATAAATAAATATAACTACACATTAGAGATGCATCAATTTGAATTAGATGAATCCCTAATATTTTAGATGCATCATAATATATTTCCTAGTAAAAAATTAGATGCATATACATATATTAGATGCATTTCATCAAGTTAGACGAATCATATGTATTTTTCATCCTCAGCGGATCAAATTTGCTGCTAGTACTAATTCGCATCGTTTTCACTTCAAAATCCATTTTGAAACTAATTATGATGCATCTAAATCAATAGAGATGCATCTAATTAAAGTCGATCATCTCAAATATGCGATTATAGTTATTTCTCATTCTTACCGTTTTAAGTTTTCTTACCACTGGATCGCTTCCCATGGATTGACACGGTCTAGTTTGAGATAAGTATGTTGCAATAAAAAGTACTAATATTTTTTATAAAATTGCTAATATCTTATGCAGTATAAATGGACTTCGAGTGACTTTTAACTCTGCTCAAGTCATTCTCCTTTTTAGCTCAAAATTATTTAGACCTGTTTGATATAAACATAACCCACATCGACCCATTCTTCATATAGTAGAACTGTTTTGGGATAGTGCTAGGCCCCACATCAGGTAGTGCACTTTTTGAAATGTCTTGGGAAAGCAAAGATGGGTTAAATGGGCGCGTTTTATAAGATTTGGGCACATTTAGCCTCTTTTTTTTTGAAATGGGCACATATAGCATTGAAAACTTAAATAAGCACAAGCAGACTTTTTCTCTCTCGATTGTTGAGCGTTAACGATCGTTTAAAGATTTTTTATATAATATATTTATTTTGTTAATATAAATAAGATATTACGTTTAAGGAATTTATTTAGTTGTTTTAGGTCTTTATTAGCGATTTGTATAACGTGTCTTGTTTGGCCGTCTTGCTTTAATCTTGTCTTATTTAAGCCGTCTTATTCTGTACGTCTTCTAGTTTTAGCCCGTCTTAAATATCTTGCCATACTACCGTTCTTGCACTCTAGTCTTGGGCCCCACATCAGGTAGTGCCAAATATGAAAAAGTGATGTTTTAATTTTATTTATTTATTTTTATTATTATTATTATTATTTTTTAATAATAATATGATGTCAAAGGTTTTATGCATTCGTGACCATACCATCAAGTCGACCTTTTAGTTTTTATCTTTTATTTTTGTTATTATTTTACCCACTAGAGATCAAACATAACTTGAACATGACCCATTTCTAAGTAATTCAGCTTCCTCATCATTCAAATGTAAGGTTTATTTGTTGCTAAACTTTGGAAATTACAGGTAACAAGTGTTTAGGATTACCAGCTGAACAGACCCCACCATACATGGCTCCTGCCCAAGCCGGACAGTTGCAACAATTCATGACATCAATGCCACCAGCTGCCGCTCCCAACCCAATCCTGACCGAAAACGGCATATCTGAGGCACCTATCCCTCCTGCCATAAAACCATCACCTCCGTCTTCTGGCAACTCAACATCACCAAGTGGTCAACCACCTAAAGCCACAGTCGGAATTCTACTTTCTTCTTTTGCCATAGTTTTGGTTATGTTTCTCATAAATCGATTTGATTAAACGCAACCACATTTTGTGATCGTTTTGGTCTCTAGTTTAGATTACTTATAAACGAATGCCTTGATGCATTCTCGGCTGTCGTATTGACTTTATATTAGCATCTTGTAAGTAGTAATTTGTTCCTTGTGTGTAATTTGAGTAAACGTCGACTGTCTCGTGATGATTTCTTTATAAGGTAACAATTAGCTTCATTGGTTTTCGGTATCCATACTCCATAGCAAGCTCTTGTAATGAATTTCTTTGAAGATAAGATTTACGAATAACAAACTAGAATACTAACTATACAACGACTCTACCAACATGGACCAAACAACCTTACAATGACTCCCGGAAAATTTTAACTACAACCCAACTAAATGACAATGCTGTTCGAACATAGACACAACTTGAATGAATTTATTCGGAGGGTCGAATGGAATATCATATAGCCTTCCCCGATTTCCACTAAGGTCCGGCCATGTTGTCAAATCTTCATATCAAACTTCACACAATCATACCAAATGGTAGCAACTAGCAAGATCTTAGTTACATGTGATATTTAATTTGATGAACTAAACGTTTCATCTTTTATGCAGCTAAACCAGCGCCTAATGACACTGATTATACAAACCTTAAAACAAAATACACAATTTTCAAGATATCACTTGTTTCTAAAAGTAAACAGTATTAGTTTATGTACTCTTCGTATTATATTTCGACGCTTAGTTTTGTCAAAGATCCAGAAGTATTGTTTTCTCTCATAGCATATAGAAACCATTTCTTTTCAGGTACTGATTTTCATGGAGCAGCACTTGAGTTTTGTGGTTTTACAGTCACAAACTGTAGCTTCCATTCAATGCCACTGGTGAACATATATGGTGGTGAACTGATTACTGTTAGTGATTGCCATACCGAAACAACACTGGTTAGTATTTCATCTTATTTATACTCGTAATACTTATGGTTTGCCTCTCTCTGAGTGCCGCATATACCAATATCAGTGACAAGCAAAGAGTTCAAATCTCTAATGTAGCGTATGAATGCTACAAATTCAATGAACTTACGTTAATCGTTACAAAATTTTTATGGGTGAAAATTCCCTATTATTGCAGCTATATAACGTGGTATGAATTAGTAACTGAGATTATAAATTAAATTAAATTTTATTATATTGATAAAGAAAAGCATACAAGAGAATCAGGTGAAACTTTATTATATTAGTTTGAAATAAAACATCACAATTGAGTTACATAATACTCTGAGGCCAAGGATAAACATTATGCCAATCTGGCCCGGGGAATGACGATTTCTTTCGAGATACATAAAATGCATCTGGTCTAATGGACCAGTAACAATGTTGTGTAGCTAAAATAGGCTTATATTTGTAGCAAATCTTATTAATGCGCTTACTAAACAAATCAACATTAATATTCCTTGAGCCCCATATGAATTCGCCTTTCCACACCATAGTCTTAACTATATCTGCACAAAGTGCCAATCAAATATAGTATCCCGGGCTTGCGGCAATATCAGACACAGGTGGAAAATCGGGCCAAATATTATTATAGATCTTTGTCACATTGACTACATCCGGTAGGTCATTTGTAACACATAAATGCCAATTATAAGTTGGAAAGCACTCACTATTTGGATTATCAAATGAGTTAGCACATGAAATTGTAGGAATGAAGAAGAGAATTGCAATGACAAAGAAGACACACATAGCGAGAGTGTTTTGAGAAAACAAAGAAACCCCATTCTCGATTTATATAGGACACATGCATATTCATGTTTCCAAACTCCAAATAGGATCACATATTTTCATTAATTAAATAATAAATACAGTAATATCAATAAATCAAATTATAGTAATATATAAATTAAATTAATAATGTATGTGTAACAAATTAAATAAAAGAAATTTAAATTTAAATGAATGTATGTGAACGAAATTATAAATATCAAAATGAAAGCACAAGTTACTGTTATGTGTAAATATATATACGAGACTGTACATATACGAACAACTCATGTTATTCCCTCTTTATGAGATTGAGTAAGGATTCCGGAAAAGTATTTCATCTCTGATCATGTTCAATAACGACTCATGTTATTCCGCTTTATAAGTTTTAGTCGCGTGTACACGGATTAAAAATGAAATACTGCTAACATTATTATTAACATAAATATAAATATAAAAATGAAAGCACAACCTCACGTGTTATTGTGAGATGAAAACATATATGATATTGTGCATACATCAACGATGCATTTAATTACTCTTTAAAGTTTAAATAAGGATATCAATAAAAAAAAATTAAAGGTCATTTTGTGCTATTAAACATGCATAATGTCAAAACATGATATCAATAGTTAAATTTAAACAATACCAAACTCAACACCGTGACAGTTAAAAAATGGGGCAAATCATTCATGCAACAAACTATACACAATTTTGATTGATATAATGAATAATTTATGTAAAAACCGACAGATGCTATAACTATATAAGTATAAAGGATTCTACATAATGTTAAAAATCTTATTTAACAACTTTGTATATGCATTCAGACACATTTTACTATGCCAAAATAGAAATTTACAAGATATAAATTTACATTTTTAACCAAGTGTATAAATGAAATTGGATAATATACAATTTGTATGGATAAATAATCAAAGTTTAGATGTATTGTAACTTATATCAAAACACATTAAGTAAGATTTATTTCAAAACATTATGCGTGTACGAGAGTATATAATTAGTTCTAATATATATTTTTTACGTCTCAAAATAATTGTTCAATTTTTTTTCAGGATGTTCAAATCTAAATTAACTTGCAACATTAAACTACTATTATTTGAAATTACATTACGAACTTTAATGAAAAGCAGTAATTAATTACTTAAAGATGAAGTTTTTTTATGGAAAAGCAACTTAACGACAAAAGTATCATTCTATAAAACAATAATAAAGAGAAATAGAACAAGAAGTTTGATCTTTACGTCGTTGATTAAGCCTAATAATACATCTTTACTTGTAAATTGTCACTACTACAAAAATAGACTAATGCAATGAACATTTGCAACGATAGATTTAAATTGCAAATTTGCAACCGTCATGCAACGAATTACCAACCGAATAATAACGACAAAGAAAATGGTTGAAAATTCGTTGCAAAATAGATACTAATTTCTTTTAGACTAAAATACACCGTTGGTCCCTAAACTTGTATCTGAGGATCGCGATGGGACGAACCACGCTCTTTTCATCGCTACGGTCCAAGCAGTACCCATTAAATGCAGTTAGTCCCTTGACCAGGTGGGACGGTCAAACCGAGGGTATTATAGACCATTCACTTTTTGACCCAAGCTTCAACCCGAGGGACCAATTGAGTATGGATATTAGCCGTTTCTTCCACGATCTGCTGCATTTAATTTCGCGGAACAAATACACCCATTATCCGAGAAAAGATAAGCGCAAATCGAAATCAAGAATATAAATCCTCATTTCCGAACTCGAAAGACCAACCCAACTTCCAACAAAACCATGTCGATCGATCGTTTTACCAACATGCGGATGAAGTGATCACTAACATTTTGAATCGGTTGCCTTTGTTAGAAGCGGTGAGAACCTCTAGTTTAGCGAGAAACGGAGGTCTAAGTGGACTTTGCTCACCGATGTCATACTTGATGAGGATTTCTTTTATTATTTAACATCTGAGTTTGATGGTAGGCTTGTTACTAGATTCTTAAATCGCTTATGGGTCGATGAAAGTTTGTCTTTCTTTGTAGAGCCAAGATCAATTATTGGAATAGACAACTTTCATTATGAACACATTCATGAGTGACTCTTGTTTTGGTGACAATGGGTTGAGGGTGATTATTACAAAGCGGTATGGTGACCCGATTCGTTCCCAACCCACTTTACTCTCGCGATGAGTTGAAACATCCGGTACTTCATGTTTGTGCTATGGCTACTTTGGAATATTTTCATGGCTATCCAAATCTCTGAGCCTAGAATTGATTCATGTCAATTTTCTAAGCGATCAGATTTGGGACTTTATTCTTTGGTTGTCCCTCACTTGAGTCTCTTAAAATGAATCGTCCTAGTACTAACGAGATGAGACTATGGGATATTGCAAAACTTGGGAATTTGAAGAAGTTACATTTGTCATTAGGTCGTTATAATGTTGTGACCACAATCGCAACATCGATATCTTTCACTTGACAAGACTTCAAAATCTTGAGAACCTTACTGGATTTTGGTGATTGCACGGTAAGAACAATTTCGGTTTACAACTTATAATGTTATAGAGATGTATATGATAATGAAATTTAATCTGTAAAACTTCTTGTAGTTGATACATGAAGCTAATCCTAGGATGAAGGTGCCCTTTGTTTCCTGATTAACCTTAAGTCGTCCGATGTCGATTTTGGGAATAGTGTTATGGTAGCATTCACCATTGGAATGATTCGGTCATCTCCGAATTTGAAAATCTTTGGATACGAGAGTAAGTGTAATGATGTAATGAATATGTATCAAATAAAACATTCCTAAATTGCCAAGTTTGTGTATCTAAACACCATTTGATTTTTAGGTTGCAAACACGCTTAGTGATCTACCTTTGCCCAATTTTTCCTTTGTTGTAGATAGAAACACATTCGACCATGGGCGACTTGAGACGGTAGTGTTTGAGCTTTTCCATATCGAGCATGAAATAACTTTAATAAAGTGTATACTTGCGTGTTCCGGTCGCTAAAGACAATCAATATCGGGAAAGCGATAGGGTCATGATGGGAATGAAAATACCGGGAACAAGCGGGAGTTGGCTAGGAAGTGTTGAAACTCCCAGAGCTTCCCCACGGCGTTGTAGATTTCTTTGTTGGTTGTAGTTTAAGTTTGGGTTGAATACCCTTGGACAATTAATGTTTCAAAATAGTTTTAGTAATTTTGTACGTAATTGTTATATGGTTACTTAAAATTAGATTGTTCATATGTTGTTGTTTGTGCGTATTCTAGGTGATGAAAGTTTGACATTGAAAGTCAAACTTTCATTTACCATTTTATTTGATTGAAGCAAGTAAAGCGCTTTTCAGGTTTACTTTAGTTAGTCAATACTTGAAAATATTGAATGGGTTAGCGTGAGCGAGAGTTGTAATGTCGGAAGGATTGAAAACCTTTGGAACATTAAGTGCAAAAGTCATAATGGTATTTGAAGTTTGATGATGAGGATGGCTATTGAAGTTTCATATACAATGGTATTTGACTTTGTAAAGTCAATATTGCAAAACCATTACTAAAATATTTGTTTTGGAGTGAATTGATAATTTGACATGTTTTAGAAGTTTGACTTAACAAAGTCGAACTTCAATGGTTTCTGAGTTGGCAACGAGGGACCAATTGTGTATCCTAAAGTGAATATTGGGCGGGAGTTTTAAGTGTGACAAATTGACAACGACAACCAACACAAATTCGGGGACCGAGTGTGAAATAAAGGAAACTATTAAACCCTTCACCGTCTCTTACGAGGCGATATTAACTAGTGCAAAACTAACGAGATACTCATCTACCACTTTTCCCACACACACAACTTTGCAATGGCGATTTCCTATTTTAAACAAACTCATGGAGGTGGTGATTCGCCTAATCTTAATGATCGGATGGCTATCTGGTTTGAAGATGAGGCGCCCGAAGGATTCTAAGGAGCTACTTCTTCGTCTTTGCCGACATCGAAGGCGAGGAATCATCAACCGTAGGGAGGCGATACAAGAGAATCAAGCTCGGGATCTCGTGGAATTGCGCTTGTTGTGTGGATCTGGCGAACAAAATCCGGTCTAGGCACACAAACCAACTTGCCCAACTCATAGATTGTTGGTCAAGCGGATGAAGGTATTCGGTTCAACCAAGAGTTTGTTAAGAAAATGGTGAACATAATGCACGAATTTTGGTTTTCCATGGGGTAGATAAAGGCGTCTTTTAGGTGATAGTTTTGCTAAAATGGTATGTAAATTAGATTTGATGTAGTTGGTTATGATGTTTAGCAAAATTATTAATGATAAAATATCATTTGGGTTATGTGTTGTTGAATCATTTGTATTGTGATATGGGTTGTATTTTAGTGTTATTAGTATAAGCAAAACCAAAGCAGGCCCTTGTATCAAAAAACCAAGCAGGCCCTTATATCACAAAACTTTAATCAGTGAACCAAACACCCCTTGTATCAATAAAGCAAAGGCAATGGTTTAAAAACATGTGGTGAAAATGCAAATACTTTGGCACTAAATCATAATGTATCAAATAAAACATCCGCTTGTATCGGCTAAACCAAACGGCCCCTTTTATCGGCAAAAAGTCATTCTAGAAAAGTCATTACAACAAAACCAAACACCCCGTGTCGAAAAAATTAGGCGGTGGTTTCAAAACACGGGTTCAAAAGGCAAATGCTTTAGCATTAAACAACAATGTATTGACAATTGTGTATTGTAACATCTTGAATTTTGACTTACCAAAGTCAAACAAACTAATGAAAACCAACAAATTGTAACTTGGGTAAGTCAAACCTATTAAGATATGCAAAACGATTTCTGATGAGTCTCTAAATACTCATCATTTTTGTATAAAATAAACTGCAAAATCATCTGAAAACAATCAGAAACACATCAAAATGATCAAAATATCACAAATCAGTGTTTTATGTGTTTTAAATACAAAAATATCAAAATCGGATGAAAAGCGTATCAAATTTGCAAAATTGCGGTTTAGTCCCCAGTTTCTAAAATTGTCAAAAGCAGTCCACAGCACAAAATTTCAAAAGAAAAGTCATCAAAGGTCCTTTTAAAATCATAAGTTGTCAAATTTAGTCCTTTGATGAAAAATATAAAAAGTTTTGAGAAAATTACAAAATGGTCCTTCAACTTTCAAAATTGGCAGAAATGGCCCCTGGAAAATGTGAAAATGGCAACATTGGTCCCTGTACTTTTGATACTTGTCATTAATGGTCCCTTGAAGTATCTTTGATGAGTTGGCAATAATGGTCCTTGCAATTTTCAGATTTACACTATTGGTCCCTCTAATTATTAAAGCCTTAAACCATTTTGGACCCCTTTAGCTCATTTGACCCCCCTTAAACCTTTGGACCCTTTGCATTATGAACCCCGCCTACAACTAATATCTGGTCAACCATGGCGGTCGAACAAACACCACTTGGCGCCATTTTCCTACCTTCTTCCGCCTTTACCACTGCTCACCCATGAAACACCATTCCCCCTCCTCACTTTTTCCTCTCCTTTGTCCCCCCACCTCAACACAAATACAAGAATCATTTAAAGCTCATTCCACCCTTTCACTCAACCTATCCACCTGTCAAATTCCACTTTCCCGCCAAAATAGATCAATGGCCAAAACTAACCTTAAGCCATCCAATGGCTATCAACAGAAGTGGGATTTGCAAAAGTCAAGGAAAGAAGCAGTTTGGAGATATAAATAGAGCAAGAAAAAGGCTTGAAGGGTAGTAGTTAGTTTTAAGGTTTTTTCTTAATGTCGTTTTTATATTAATGTTTTAGCTTTAAGTCCAAACTCTGTAATTTCAGCTTTTATGTAGCATAATTCAGTTTACAAATCTTTGTAACTCACTTTTAAGTATCAATATCAAGTTTCCATCTAAGTTCTAAGTTTTATGTTACTGTTACAAAGTGTAGTATCAATTTCTTATGTATAAGCTCCTAATAGTTTATTTTCTAACTCAAACAACCTTATATAAGCTTATCTTAGCCTTTCAAAAAGTTACATTTAATTTTCAAGTCATTTGGTGAAATAGTCAACAGAAGTCAACTTTGGGCTCAAATTGGAATAGCAGCTTATTTGGTAATGCAGATGATGGTTATGGGTTTAAATAGATTAGTATAGTGGTTCCTTGGGTTTGGTATTGGGTCTGTGCATCAGTTGGAGTTCATGTGAGTGGTACTCTTTTTCAAAATTTCAAGTTATTTGCATTGTATGGTCATTTATGTATACGTGGTTATAAAGCTGTTGAAACTAGTTTAGATAGTTGCAATTAGGTTATATAAACTAAGTTTGATCATTTAAACAAGTATGCTCAGTTGTTATCTTGTTTTAAGTTTGCATTTCAAGTTTTAAGGGGTGTTTGGAATTGTTGTTTGGTTTAGAATTAAGGTCTGTTTTGGAGTAGAACCTGTTGGTCCATGTTTGTGTAGCCATAAGAGACTCAAGTCAGTCATCATTTATCCCTCCACTAGCTCAGAAGTCAAATCTCCTTTCACATGATCTTGAAGCTTAACTGTTAGAATTTTTTACAAACCATAAGCTAGAATTGTGTTTGGAAATCTTAACCATAGCTTTCATTAGTCTCATTTCATCATAATAATTCATTTCCAGTCTTTAAATTAGGATTAAACTTCATAAAAGTCAATTTTCCAAGTTTTCATCAAAAGTCAAACATTGAAATCTCAGTTTTGGCTCAAATAGAAAGATTTTTAATGAGCTCATTTCTTAATCATTTTTAATGAAACTTGTTGTTTTTAAAAGCCCTACTGCTCTAGTTTCTTATGGTCATTTTAGCTTATTTTTGTGAATTTTCCTTAAAGCTCAAAAGAGCTTATGATCATGGGGCTTAATCCACAATGCAGATCTTGCTACTACCGCAGTTTTTTGTCTGATTTTGCAGACCTTGCACAGGGCTCACTGAGCTCCTCAGGTCTGTAACTTGGTTTAGATACTCTTAGCTAGGTCATATCAAGTTCCAATATCTCATTTCCTGTTTCCATTATTTAGGTGCTTAATTTTGACTCAAAGTAGCCCCACATTAGCTTGTTTTAGCTTATAGTTTATAATCTCAAATCATTGCATCCTGTGAATCAGAGGTTCTAGCTTGTTGACTTAAGTTGCAATTAGTCACTTTTAGCTTATTATAGCTTCCATATCAGTTTGGTGCTTGTTGTGCTCCATTTGGCTTATTAAAGTGCTTATTTATAAGCACTTTGATCATCGATTGCATATTCCTCCAAGTAACCCTATGTTTTCTATTTTCCTAGCTTCCTAACTTTATTTTAAGCTTTTCCTGAATTTTTCAGATTTTTCCTAGCTTGTTTGGTATTTTTCTGCATTTTAATTAGTTTTTAAGCCTTTTTAAATAGCTTTTAATACAAAAAATTAGAAAAAGCTTCAAAAAATTAATTTTTCTATTTTCCTAAGTTTAGATAAATGTAAAAAGCTTAAAAAGTATTTTTCCCTATTTTTCTCCTTTTATTTGGTATTTTTAATAATTTAAATTAGTTTTAAATAGTTTTAAATTAATAATAAATACATAAAAGTCTAAAAATATATTTTAGTTTTAAAATTAGTTTTATCATATTTTAGATTTTCTAAGTCTTAACTTTATTTTTCTAGTCTTATTTCCTATTTTCTTTCATTTTAGAGTATTATTAAATATTTTAAATTAGTTTTTAATTAATAATAATTAATTAAATAGTTATAAAAATAATTTTCTTTTTCTAAAAAGTTTCTTATATCATTAGGTTTGTAAAAATTTATTTTTCATATTTTTAGGACTTTTATATCCTAGATTTCACTTTTTATTTTGTACGTTTACGTTATTTTAATTTAAACGTAAGTTTTTCGTTTTAGGTTTTAAACGTTCATCACTTTAAAAATAGTGATAGCGTTTATTTAATATCTTTTATCTTTTTAATTTTCTTAATTTGCATTTAAGTCGCTTTTATTTTATAACCTTTTCGATGAGTGTAATATTGAATCTTATCCTTTCGATCGCTATCATTAGTGGTCATTCTATCGTCGATCATGTGTTTAACACACCATTGAGTCTCAAGTGGGACTTAACGACCGGGAATCCACTTGTATTCTCGATCTTAATTGTATTTGTATCCGAGCGGTTTAAGTCTGTTTGACTTGATTTGTTTGTGTGAGATCAAATTTTGGCGCTTACTTCTGGGAGGCTTTAGCGTGTGTTTAGCCTTTTCGAGATCCACTCTTACACATAACCCACCATTTGTAAAAGTTTTTGTAAAGTTTTCAAAAAAAAAAAAAAAAAAACCAAAAGTTCATTAGCACTTTTCCTAAAGTGTTAAAAGCATAAAAGATTTTCGATCTTTGTTTTTGCGGTATGTTTTCAAAATCCAAAAAATCCATCTTTACCCTCTCACATCTTTTGATTCTACATTTCTTTTACCCTCTATCCATTTGATTCTTTCCATGTCTTATCCTCACCTTCTTGATTATCGGTGGTGTGGTGGTCCTTATAATGGTGGCAATTGCCCCGGTTGTTGCATGGTGGAATCGAGAAGCGAATCTGTCTATAACCAAGATCCTATTCCTACCATAACACGGTGATTTATTCCATCGGCTACCACTTTGTGAGACTCGGCGAGTTTCTTGTTGTAGTCTTGTGGTGGTTCTCATTCGATTCGATTGTCAATTAGGAAACACGCTTGTCTATGGCGGGTTCACGATAACAATTATGACTACTACACATACCACTCACGGCCGCATCGGTTGTCTTGTTGTGAATTTTGTGGGGTCCTCATTATGATTACCAATGTCAATCGGGGAATCAAAATTTCTATGAATCGATCCTTGTTATAACACTCCTTGTTTTGACAATTTCCAACCCCACAATTTTCCGTCATTGAACAATTTCCGTCATTGATCAACATCCTCGTGAGAAAAGTATGCTAGAAGAACTTGCCGAAGACCAAGCGTCTCGCAGCGAGAAATCTATGCTAGAATTACTTGAAGAAGAGGAGCGAGCCGCTAAGATTCAAAGATGTCTTGAAGAAATACGAATCGAAGAGCGAGCACTTGCAAAGCGTGCCCGATGGCTCGCGACTTACATCGGCGATGATGATGATAGTGGCGATGATGATGAAAGTTTGTCGGTGAAATCACACGAAGCTCCCATTGACTCTCTCATAATGGGGCGAGCCTCTTAGCACTATTCCGAAATGGAATCGTCTAGTGTTGAGGCCTTGTTCCAATCCCAAGCGAGTCCGAGGAATTCTTGACAATGAGTGTGATATGTCTTCTCCTCTTACAAATGATCTTGTTGAGACTTTCTCGATTTTGACGATGATTATAGTGATGCCGATTCTTTATATTCTCAAGATATAGAATTTATTGATGCATCACTTCCACATTCGAGATCGTCAACTTAGAAGAGGATGTTGACCATGTTGTTTCCACAACAATTCATCGACTATCACTAATCCCTTATTGAATTCGATTACGAATTTACTCTAAATTGATTAATCCAATCTTTGATAGTGATGAGTCGACACGGAGACTATAATGGACGAGTGCATATTTATAGCCCACAGTACCGCACATGTCCCACCTCCGTATTCTCTTCATGAGGAGTTCTCCGGTGAACTCTCTCATATCATATCTCGTGGAGTATGATTGCTCGGATGGCAAAAATCATGATCGGGAGAAAATCTCAATTTGCATAGTTATGACAAATCTTCCCACCCTCCCACCGAGATGCCTTCCAAACCTAAGAGCTCTACCAATAAAATCCAAATAAGTGCAAGCGCACTTAATCCCGAGAAGAAGATCTAATCATGATTGTTATCATGATTTTCCTTCTTTCTTCACCTACTCGGTGACTTCCTCTCTTCTTCACTCCTTGGGAATGAAGACACTATTTTGATCCGGCATTTTCAATTATCATTTTTGAGCGGTTCTCTCTATATCTCATCGGTGTGGAACTTTCCGTGCTTCAAATGTTTATCAAAACATCTTGAATGAAAGTCAAGTGAGATTGTTTCTTCCACTTTGCTTCCCCATGAACCAATGAATTCGAATTGTCGAGTCAAGCTAGCGACTCGGAAATCAAAAAGCGATGTACGCACCATATGGGTTTTCACCCATATTTCGACTTCTTACCCTTTCTACCACCTAAGTGTGGGGTGATGCCCACATGTTATATATATAGTATTTCAAAAAAAAAAAAAAAAAAAAAAAAAAAAAATCTTTCTAAATAATGGCGTAGTATTTCCCTTTTCGTTCTTTGTTTGACATAACCGCGGTACTTTGAATATTGAGGCAATATTCATTTCTAAGTGTGGGGAATTTCTCACGAATTTCATATATTATCTACCCAATTCCCGTTTTGGCCAAAATTTTTTGGAGTAAGTGTTTACACTTACTCAATTGGTTATCGATCCGCCATGTGCGTAAGACAAAAGGATTAGCTAATCCAGGAGCAAACGGCTCTTGGTAAAGATATATCAAATCCGTTTATATGGCTTGCAATTTGCCCAAAATTGTATGGTTTTCGATTTCACCATATCCTAAAAGTGAAGAGTTGGCTAGCCCAAGGTTATGGCTTGTGGTAAAGCGATGGAAAATCCATAATTGGTAATCAGCTCACCAAAGATAATGTTGATAATTTATCTAAGAGTTGGCTAGTCCGAAAGGGTACGGCTTACGGTAAAGACACATCAAATCCGTTCTGACTTGTGGTTTGCTCAAAATCACATGGTTATCGATGTACCATGGTTCTTACTTGAACCGAAACATTTGGCTACTCCGAGTAATGGCTTTTGGTAAAGAGTTTAAAATCTATTATGTTTTCTCAAATCATTGCTAGGGACTAGCAATATCTCGATGTGGGGATTGATGAGTCTCTAAATACTCATCATTTTGTATAAAATAAACCGCAAAATCATCGAAAACAATCGAAACACATCAAAATGATCAAAATATCACAAATCGGTGTTTTATGTGTTTTAAATACAAAATATCAAAATCGGATGAAAACGTATCAAATTTGCAAAATTGCGGTTTAGTCCCCAGTTTCTAAAATTGTCAAAAGCAGGTCCACTGAGCACAAAATTTCAAAGAAAAGTCATCAAAGGTCCTTTTAAAATCATAAGTTGTCAAATTTAGTCCTTTGATGAAAAATATAAAAGTTTTGAGAAAATTACAAAATGGTCCTTGACTTTCAAAATTGGCGAAATGGCCTGGAAAATGTGAAATGGCAACATTGGTCCTGTACTTTTGATACTTGTCATTAATGGTCCCTTGAAGTATCTTTGATGAGTTGGCAATAATGGTCCTTGCAATTTTCGATTTACACTATTGGTCCTCTAATTATTAAAGCCTTAAACCATTTTGGACCCTTTAGCTCATTTTGACCCCCTGTAAACCTTTGGACCCTTTGCATTATGAACCCCTGCCTACAACTAATATCTGGTCAACCATGGCAGTCAAACAAACACCCACTTGGCGCCATTTTCCTACCTTCTTCCCTGCTTTACCACTGCTCACCCATGAAACACCATTCCCCCTCCTCACTTTTTCCTCTCCTTTGTCCCCCCACCTCAACACAAATACAAGAATCATTTAAAGCTCATTCCACCCTTTCACTCAACCTATCCACCTGTCAAATTCCACTTTCCATAAAATAGATCAATGGCCAAAACTAACCTTAAGCCGTCAATGGCTATCAATGTGGGATTTGCAAAGTCAAGGAAAAAGCGGTTTGGAGATATAAATAGAGCAAGAAAAAGGCTTGAAGGGAGTAGTTAGTTTTAAGGTTTTTCTTAATGTCGTTTTATATTAATGTTTTAGCTTTAAGTCCAAACTCGTAATTTCGACTTTTATGTAGCATAATTCGGTTTACAAATCTTTGTAACTCACTTTTAAGTATCAATATCAAGTTTCCATCTAAGTTCTAAGTTTTATATTCTTTGTTACAAAGTGTAGTATCAATTTCTTATGTATAAGCTCCTAATAGTTTATTTTCTAACTCAAACAACCTTATATAAGCTTATCTTAGCCTTTCAAAAAGTTACATTTAATTTTCAAGTCATTTGGTGAAATAGTCAACAGAAGTCAACTTTGGGCTCAAATTGGAATAGCAGCTTATTTGGTAATGCAGATGATGGTTATGGGTTTAAATAGATTAGTATAGTGGTTCCTTGGGTTTGGTATTGGTCTGTGCATCAGCTGGAGTTCATGTGAGTGGTATCTCTTTTTCAAAATTTCAAGTTATTTGCATTGTATGGTCATTTATGTATCTGTGGTTATAAACTGTTGAAACTAGTTTAGATAGTTGCAATTAGGTTATATAAACTAAGTTTGATCATTTAAACAAGTATGCTCAGTTGTTATCTTGTTTTAAGTTTGCATTTCAAGTTTTAAGGGGTGTTTGGAATTGTTGTTTGGTTTAGAATTAAGGTCTGTTTTGGAGTAGAACCTGTTGGTCCATGTTTGTGTAGCCATAAGAGACTCAAGTCAGTCATCATTTATCCCTCCACTAGCTCAGAAGTCAAATCTCCTTTCACATGATCTTGAAGCTTAACTGTTAGAATTTTTTACAAACCATAAGCTAGAATTGTGTTTGGAAATCTTAACCATAGCTTTCATTAGTCTCATTTCATCATAATAATTCATTTCCAGTCTTTAAATTAGGATTAAACTTCATAAAAGTCAATTTTCCAAGTTTTCATCAAAAGTCAAACATTGAAATCTCAGTTTTGGCTCAAATAGAAAGATTTTAATGAGCTCATTTCTTAATCATTTTAATGAAACTTGTTGTTTTAAAAGCCCTCTGCTCTAGTTTCTTATGGTCATTTTAGCTTATTTTTGTGAATTTTCCTTAAAGCTCAAAGAGCTTATGATCATGGGGCTTAATCCCATGCAGAAGTCTCACTACTGCATGTGTTTTATGCAGTTTTGCGGACCTTGCAGGGGCTCACTTGAGCTCCTCTGGGTCTGTAACTTGGTTTAGATACTCTTAGCCAGGTCATATCCAAGTTCCAATATCTGTTTTCCTGTTTCCAGCTTATTTAGGTGCTTAATTTTCAGCTCAAAGTAGCCCCCCTGTTAACTGTTTTAGCTTATAGTTTATAATCTCAAATCATTGCATCCTGTGAATCAGAGGTTCTAGCTTGTTGACTTAAGTTGCAATTAGTCACTTTTAGCTTATTATAGCTTCCATATCAGTTTGGTGCTTGTTGTGCTCCATTTGGCTTATTAAAGTGCTTATTTATAAGCACTTTGATCATCAGTTGCATATTCCTCCAAGTAACCCTATGTTTTTCTATTTTTCCTAGCTTCCTAACTTTATTTTAAGCTTTTCCTGAATTTTTCAGATTTTTCCTAGCTTGTTTGGTATTTTTCTGCATTTTAATTAGTTTTTAAGCCTTTTTAAATAGCTTTTAATACAAAAAATTAGAAAAAGCTTCAAAAAATTAATTTTTCTATTTTCCTAAGTTTAGATAAATGTAAAAGCTTAAAAGTATTTTTCCTATTTTCTCCTTTTATTTGGTATTTTTAATAATTTAAATTAGTTTTAAATAGTTTTAAATTAATAATAAATACATAAAAAGTCTAAAAAATATATTTTTAGTTTTAAAATTAGTTTTATCATATTTTAGATTTTTCTAAGTCTTAACTTTATTTTTCTAGTCTTATTTCCTATTTTCTTTCATTTTAGAGTATTATTAAATATTTTAAATTAGTTTTTAATTAATAATAATTAATTAAATAGTTATAAAATAATTTTCTTTTTCTAAAAGTTTCTTATATCATTAGGTTTGTAAAATTTATTTTTCATATTTTTAGGACTTTTATATCCTAGATTTCACTTTTTATTTTGTATGCGTTTACGTTATTTTAATTTAAGCGTAAGTTTTTCGTTTTAGGTTTTAAGCGTTCATCACTTTAAAAATAGTGATAGCGTTTATTTAATATCTTTATCTTTTAATTTTCTTAATTTGCATTTAAGTCGCTTTTATTTTATAACCTTTTTCGGTGAGTGTAATATTGAATCTTATCCTTTCGATCGCTATCATTAGTGGTCATTCTATCGTCGATCATGTGTTTAACACACCATTGAGTCTCAGTGGGACTTAACGACCGGGAATCCAATTGTATTCTCGATCTTAATTGTATTTGTATCGAGCGGTTTAAGTCTGTTTGACTTGATTGTTCATGCAGATCAATTTCAAACACAATTACTTAAATAAGATCACAAAATTTTATTCATCGATTTCAATAACTACAAATGTTTACTATCATCTAAACATACACTTAGCTAGACCCACAACTCTCCCTATCATCGTTTTCCTTCTTTTCCTTCCTTTCCTTAAGATATTTAAACAAAATTTCCGGTTTGTAATCCTTTCTCCCAAATCGTTAAACTTTGATATCAAGATGTCATCCTCTTCCTTCTCCTTCTTAACACCCAAACGCTTTTCATTTGCGATCTGCTTTCATCAACGAACTCAACAAACCCTTCCCTTATCGTTTTGTGCCATTATTGTTTTCTTTTGCTTTGGGAAGAATGTGTGTTGAATGTATTTTAGGGTTCACTCTTGCTCGTTCATACATATATGGTTGAACATTGGGTTACATTTAACTAGCTTGGGTCAAAAAGTGAATGGTCTATAATACCCTCGGTTTGTCCCAATTCGGTCAAGGGACAGATCGGCATTTAATGAGTCTTGTTTGGACCGGTAGCGATGAAAAGGCGTGGTTCGTCCCATCGCGATCCTCCGATACAAGTTTAGGGACCAACGGTGTATTTTAGTCTTTCTTTTACATTTACTTTTATTTTTCCGTTGCAAATGTGTTGCAAATTATAAAAGTTTGCAACGGAATAGCAACGGGCAAAAATTAAATCTCAAATAAATTATAATTTATTTTCCGTTGTAATTCCGTTGCAAATTTTCATATTTGCAACGGAAGAGCAACCAAAGACAAAACTTAAAATCTAAGAGAAATTATCATTTGTTTTCCGTTGCAACCCGGTTGCAATTTTTGGATATTTAAAATGGAATAGCAATGGAAGGCAAAAATCAAATCTAAAAAAAATTATCATATATTTTCTGTTGCAATTTTATTGCAAAAATCTAAATTTGAACGGAATAGCAAAGAAAGACATAATTAAATATAAAGTAAATTATCATTTATTTTCGGTGCAATTCAGCTACAAATTTCAAAAATTTGCATCGAATTTGCAATAGAATATTACAATAAAGATAAAAAGAATTATATTTGATAGCCGTCGCAAATCCCTTGCATTTATAGATCTTTCTATACACGCTATCTTAGGTTTTATACATGTTTTAGTACGATTATTCTGTACTTGTGGTACTTAATGTAGGGTTCTGGTGATTCTGGCATGACCAATAAAACATGCAACAACGAAAGTAAACACATAAATGGCCATGAAACCAACCAAACCCTAACCAGCTAGATATTTCCTATAGTGCTATAACCTATCTATAAACACGTATAAAGGGCGTTTATAGAATATTTACTTGTTTCCTGCAATCCTGTAAGCTTCTAAATCAGTCTGATGTGCGGATCTGCTTTCTTTATCTTGGATCGACCAGATTAGGGTTTTCGGGCGAAAAACCACTCTTTGGGTTGTGTTAGGTATCCACCGATACTACAAAAGTAGAACTAAGGCTCGAATCTACGCAAGTTAGGTGAGATATGAAACACGGACTAAATCGACTTAGGGTCGATTTATTGATGATTGACCTATGTAAGTTATGAGAATCCTTAGAAGTCCCTTTGTATTTATAGGATACAAGGGAAAGATATAAAATACTTGTAAGACAAGTATTTGAGTTTGTTTAGGAAACAAATTCCCTCTTTCCTCCTTAGGGTTTGTAAGACCTTAGATATATCAACCTTATCACAAATACCACGGTAAACACAAACTGTATGCGTAGAATAGAAAGAAAAGATGAAGATTAGATGGTGACTTGATGTATATTCGTATGTATGTTTAGAGAGGTAGAGAGAAGAAAGATGAACACAATAAGTTGTATATTGCTTCAAAGGAAAAACACACACACACACACACTCAAGCACACCCCTCAAATGACATACTTGAGGGGTATTTATAGTAGGAGAGGATGATGCCCTAAGGCTTGGCCATGGGCCTCGAGTGGGCTTGGACATGGATTGGGTTACTTGGACTTATACAAGGCTAGCTTATCTTAACTAATGCCTAATTAGCTTAGCCCAATCCACGAGCCCGTTGACTATTCTATCACGATATTTAACACACATTACAAAGTTCCTAATCGTGAATGACCATCACTTCTAATAAAAATAATCAAGGCTAACAATCTCCCCTAAGGGGTGGTCATTCAAAGATGCTCCACTTGAATAGGTCTTTAATCTTTTGAGCTTGAACTTTGTGAGTAGATATAGAATAGTCTTGATTCTTTGTTCCTTCATGCTTTGTGATCGATTAATGTGGTTTATCGCCATTGTCAACCGTTGGTTTGGTGTCTCCGTCTTTCTCCACCATGCTCACACTTCTATTTGACTTTGATTTACCAATGGCGTAGTTCTCTAGTCTTTATACTTTGAGGATTCTTTGACATTGACGAAGAATCATCTTTAACTTTGTTGCCTTTGATTTTGATGAGAACTTTTCATGTGTTGTTGGTATGAGCATGTGGCGATCTGCACGATCCATCCGCTCCGGAGCTTCCATAAGAAAACATAAAACAAGTTAGTAATAAGTGGATTCCGGCACTTACAAGTTTGAATTTCGAGGGTGTTATGACATAGTGTGAAAACACGTCTCTAATTCTCTCAGGCCGTTCTGAACTGGATTCCCACAAGTGAGATAACGCGATATACCAAGTACATCTGATTCGGATGAGTCATTGAGGTACACGAAGCATCACCTCATGTTGTAGACCGTTTGAGACACACTAAGCGTAATCCACGGAGAATTACAGTGACTGTTGTCGAGTGTTTGATGTTGACCACGGCGAATTTCCATTCAATCACTGAAGATCACGGATGTGAAACTTCTCATAAATGTTACGGCGATTGCTAAGATCTGCGTGGGACTCTATAATATATCACTTGTGCCCTTATTGATGAACAACAAGCGATGTCATGTCATGTGTTCCTATGAGATCTTTTGATGAATCTCGTGGCTCTAGACTCAATAGTGCATTTTGGTTTTCTGAGGCGGAGATTAGGGAGAGGTCTCCTTCTTCAATATCAACGATCTCTAAGAGAAAGTCGATAGATTATGTAGGGTTCCCAGTGAGAATGAAACAAATCCTTTTAAGAGGAATTGAGTGGCTAGAAGGTTTAGTGCGGTCGTCATTTGGGTCCATGACGTCTTTGTCTTCAATACCGGTGTCATCTAGTGACAACTAGTAGCGAGATGAATTGAACCCGGTTTACGCCTAAGGTTGAATATGGAGGCTATTTTTTCACCCTTTTCATTACATTTCTTTTTAATTCTTCAACCCTTCTTTCTCCTTCCTCACATTACTCCTTTTTCAATCATTCTAAGGACTTCTAATACTAACTATTTGTGATGTCCTTGGGTAGATCCCTCCGGCTCTGGCGGATCATAGACAGATTTCCTATCCTTAGTCACCTTATAACTCCATGACTGTCCTATTGTTGCCATAAAACCGTTTTTCATGAAAATCTCTCGAGTGTTTATGATAGAAAACATGTTTTCAACACTCCGTGAGTTTTATATTTTCGAAACACTCCCCTTCACATGTGCTTATATGTTTTGTGTCGCACATAGAGGTAGAGTTCGCACTTTTGAATTGATCGACTTTAAATGAACTAGACCGATTCGAGACACGTTTACATCACTAGAGAACTAGCTTGAAATTATTACCCGTCACGTCAAGTCCATAGAAAGTTTCTCGAGATGGTACATTATTCTTCGTCGATTCAATGGTTACGATCGAGTCGAGCTCTTTTGAGATTCAAACAACGATCATTAAACTTTTTGATCACATTTAATCACGTTTCTCCCCTCAAAAATAGCATATCCATGATGTTTTGAAACACAATTGATTAAAGATATGTTTTTCGAAAAGCATTTGGAGAAACGGTTTAGCATTAATTTTGGAACAATTTTGGTTTATACTCCCCTTAAAAAAGCATATTTTCTTACGAGAAAATTTGGAATCAATTAAGGTTTTAGAGGAGTTATCTTGGTATAGCTGTGAGAGATTTTGAAAAATCTTTTGAAAATTTCGAATCAATGGTCTGTAAGATGAAGATTTTAAAAATCTTTTGAAGATATTTAGAGAAAATTATCTTCATTTGTTTTAGGATAAGTGCTCGATATTTATGAAAATCGATTTTGCGTAGCACTTTCCTTTCTTTGAAGATCGGGTTGCAAGCGGAAATACTTACAAGCCATTATGTTGAAGTCGGGTTTCGTCTTGAAGTATCTGAAAGCCATTATTTTGAAATTTTGAGAAGCGACATGTTTTAGAAAACATATAAATAACTCTCGCTCAAGCATCATGCATGCCCGTATCATTGTTGAATGACATTTCTAGAGGCGTCTGAATATCGATTATCTGAGAGACATGTCGTGAGAAGAATATTTTGGATTTTGAAATTTTATAATGTTTTGTATTTTTGAAAGATTTTCTTTTTTATATTTTGCTTTTGTTGGTTTTTAAATTTTGTATTTTGTTTTTCAAAGATATTTACAAAGAAGATTTGAAGAAAGAAGATTAAGTTGGGACAAGTAAAAGTGGAGTTAAGAGTGGAACTAGAAAAGGATTTCCACATGCGAAATTGGCATAAAGTTCTTCTTTACCACACGGGTATATGAACCTTCAACACTTTTACAAGTACTGCATCCACGGAAGAAGAATTTTCACAAATAACGGTGTTAGAAGTACATGATTCCTCACGGTGAGGGTGATCACTATCAGCGGTTGTAGTGGATCGACTTCATTATCCATTGATTGTCACTATTATACGTGTTGGAGCAAGTATCAAAAATCTTTCTGTGGGAATCCATCTAAGACCTATTTTGTTGAAAACTTTGCCGTGGGTATCCACCTAAGGTAAGATCGAGGAGTTGTTTTCTTATCGGATCGTGGAAGACTCATTTTTGAAAAACTACGTCTGAAGAGATCCACCTATTAGGTTTCTGTTCATCTTGTCAGCGGGTTTGTTTCTATTTGGTGTCTTAGTGGATTGTGCCTTGCACGAGAATTATCTTTCTTGAGATATTGTAAGGCACATGCATCATGATTAGTGAAAGATACATTTTTACATGTAGTACAGACAAATTCAATATTCTTGTTTAAAGCAATGACTTTAACTTTGTCACTACTGATCTTTTGGAAATTGATTCTTGTTCGAAAAGACCTAGAATTCCTAGTGTTGTTTTCTAAGGGTATAGCATTTTCTTTTGCAACTACTCTTAGATGCAAGCCAATCCCTAGTCTTTTGTAGAGTGTTCCTAGGTAATGGTTTACTACTACTAGCGGTGCCTTGAAATCTTGTAGAATTCATCACCCTAGATGTTGCACCTAGAATTCCGTCTTTTCAGTCATGCCTTTTCCTAGCTTCTTCTAGATAGTGATTGTTAACCATGTTGTTAGAACCAATGATTCTTTAAGCTGGATTTTGGTCACATTCCGTGTACTATTCCTAGAAATGCCGGTGTAATCACTTTTGGTGTTTGACAATTGCTTTTCCTTTTCAAAACTTTTGATAATTCTCTTTTTAATAGGCGGGGACTGTGGGTATTTGTTTTGACAAATCATTTTCTCATTGACTTTTGGAGGAGGCATAAAAAGACATTTTGGTTTGGAAACGGTTTGGGAACATTTGCTTTCTCCATGATCAATGGTTTTGTAATCACAGTTTCCACTACCTTTCCTTTTGAATTTCCATGAGCCCTCAAGAGATCATTTTAGCTTTCATGTCATTGTAGGCACGCTCATACGACATTTTGTCATACTTGCATTCCTCGGTCTTTCGATCAAGTTGTTTAAAATATGAGACATTTTCTTTTCAAGTTTTTCAAGAGCTTTTCATATTTTGAAACAATTTGGAGGTCTCATCACAGGAGTCTTTCTTGATCTTCAACGAATATGTTTGCAAAATGATGGACATGATATCGGTAGTCATAACATCTTGAAGAGAATCATTCAAATTTTCCAAAACTTTGATGTGTTCAACACTTTCATTAGCTTGCTTTACCGGTTTATGGTCCTTGACAAAGTCGTTGTTTCTTTCAAAAGCGCTTGTTCAACATGAATTACCCTCGCGATGGCGATTAACGGAGGGCAATTTGGGTTTAAAAACTCTTTTGTTTCGTCATCATGACGAGTAAACGGATGTTAGTTGTAATATTGGTTTTAGACTTGTGATCTCTTGAAGATACCCAATTCTAGTTTTAACGTCATCTAAAATGCTTCTAGTATCACTTGTGTTAAAAGGATTGTTTGAAGACATTTGTTCGATTTTGAAAGAGATTTGGAAACTACAACCGGTTTTGAAGCGATTTTGAAGCAGTGTTGACACTTTGTTTGAAACACTTGGTGTTATGGAAAACTTTGACGTTTCTTTTGATTAACAAAAGTAATCCCATTAATTTTGTTCCATTTATTATAATCAATCGGTTTAAGATCTGGATTCTTTTGTTTCATTTTGATCTAC
Organism: Chrysanthemum lavandulifolium; assembly: GCA_022545495.1. Lineage (NCBI taxonomy): Eukaryota > Viridiplantae > Streptophyta > Magnoliopsida > Asterales > Asteraceae > Chrysanthemum > Chrysanthemum lavandulifolium. The sequence goes on from CM040242.1 coordinate 34,163,633, forward strand.
TCTCCTCGGCTAGTTCCAGCGTTTCAAGAGAATCACGAACAATTATGGGTTCATGCAAGGTTGTCCATTGTTCAACACATTCCGTTCTTTACGAGCTTTCTTGAGGAGCGAAGGAGGTGAGTTACCAAGAGCCATTTTATGTGAAGTGTGAAAATTGGATTTACTTGATTAGAAAGCATCTTGTTTGATTTAGCGGAATGACCCGTTGTAAGAAGCAAATTATCAATTTCTTGATCATTTCATTTTATCGAATTTCATCAAGAAGAGAATCTTCTCGTTTTGAAAATCGACAATCAACTGTTTCTTCTCTTTTCAAGATCGAAAACAGTGCCTTTTGTTTAGAAAGTTGGTTGTTTAGTTCAGAAATTTCCTTGTTTAAAGATTTTATTTTCAAGTTCAAATTCACATCAAGTGTGTCATACTTGAGTTGCAATTGTTTTTCTCTTAAAACAGAATCTCGATAACCAATTTCTAATTCGGACATTTTGTTTGTATGAAATTCATAGGCTTTGGCGTGCTCCTTGTAACTCTCAAGCTCAATGGTCAATTTCTTATTCGCGGCCTTAACCTCGCGATTGACCTTACTCACTTTCTCAATTTCTATGCCACAATTATTGATTAATGATTCAAAATAAGCACGTGTTTCCTCATCGGTCTCGATATTTTGTGCCACGGCCTCCATTAGGATCCACATATGGGTTTGAGTAAGTATTGCTACAACTCGGATTGTCCATGTATGTATCATAAGTAGGTCTTGATGTCACGAATCTTTGTTTATCATCGAGTAAACACATCACATATGACATTGTTATAGCATGGATCAATGATTGGTACCTCGAGATCTTGTGTTAGGCGTCATAGGCGGGAGGTGAGTCGACTCGATGTCATACTTAGCTTCACGAAGATTTGCCATGAAGATGCAGTCGCATTGAGTTCCTCGAGGTCTTCAAATCATCCATAATAGCGAAAAAGTCATGTTCCTCGGCACTCAGCTGGAACCCCGCTTCTTGCTTATCTCGCTAACAAAGCGACTTTCCAAGAAAATCACCATTCTTTTTGTGCGGCTTAGTGGGACGGTTTCTTGCCATGTGACCCACTCCTTGTGATTATAACACTTAACTGATTACCACGATTCACATTTCCATGATTCCCAGCGATTGGGCGCAACATACCCATTCGATTACCCATTGCTCTATTCCCAACATTACATCCCATCGATTTCCAACATCTTGACCGTGATTACCACGATACGGAACGCTGATTACCCATCATTGCTAAATGCTTTATCAATAAAGAAAATACTTGTTGCAAGGTCGCTTCTACTGAGCTTGAGGATCGGTGATTCCTTGTTCTGGTATTGTGGATACGGTTGTTGAATGACTTGTTGTTCTTGTGGATAGAATTGTTGTTGAGGTTGTTGAATGTATTCTTTGCAATTTGTTGTTGTTGGAAGATGATGAAGCTTGTTGTTGTGTATTAACGAAGTTTGAGTCTTAGCAATAAGTGCCAATGGATCATGATTTTTGCCAATCTTTCTTTCGACTTCATTCGCTTGACTTGGTTTTGTTTGAAAATCGTTTAGTTGATCAAAGTTCACACGATGTAAGTCTTTTGTTTGGTTGACAATAGTTACATATCGTCCCATTCTTACGGAAGATTATTCGGGAACTTGATGTTTTGAGCGATTGTTACGGGTGCCAACTTGTTTACGATAAGCTCATTCATCAAAGTGCAAAACCTTCCATAGTAGGACTCAATGGATTCTCACGGTGTAGATGTAAACTTCTCCCATTCGGTTAGCGACTTGTTCTCCATATCTTGTTTACCAATTTACATTCCAAAGCATAGCCGTCTAACACGTTCCCACATATCGAAGCGGTTTCTGGCTGTCTCACCGCGGCAAAGATGTCTATTGGTAAACCCGGTTGGATAATATGAATTGCCATGTCATCGCATCGACTTGTTTCGATCCTCTTGATGTATTACGATTCGGTTTGAAGATGAGAGGATGGTGGGATGGGAGGTGTTGCATCGGCATTTCAGTACATGAACTTGTCGGTGGAAGGGTCCATCTGAATGGATTTAATCATGAGTTTCCCATTAGGTTTGGTCTTAATGTAGCAGACATCGACTTGTCCATTGAAGATAACCACCTTTTGCCAACATAGGAGGGCGGTTTTCGGGACCGTTGCATGAATGTCTTGTTGAGTTGCCATTGATGAAGGTATGATCGATAAAGTTGATGTAGGATCGTTTCAACGATAAAGGAGTTGTGGTTGATGAAGATTAAGCTCGGTTGAGGTGATTAGAAAGTCGTGCTAAATAAACTCGGTTCTTAAAAATTTAGCCCAAAATTTGAAATTCACTATAAAAATCAATTCTAAGGTCGTATGAAAATTTTGAGTTATGACAATTTTGACTTCAAATTTGACCCGAAAATTTGAATTTAGGCCCAAAATTTGAATTTTGACCAAAATTTTCACAGTTAAACCAAAATTTGAATCTCGTAAAAATTGAGCGTTTAGTCTCCTCAAAATTTAATTTTCACTCAAGTTTTCCCTTAAAAGAGCTTAGGCGTAGACCAAAGAAGTTCTGAGTAGGATATGGTTCTGAGTAGGATGTAGTTCTGAGTAGGATGTGGTTCTGAGTAGGATGTGGTTCTGAGTAGGATCTTATCGTGGGAAGCTTAGGCGTAGGATTCTTTAGGCGTAGGAAATTCTTGTCGTGAGAACCCAACTTCAGCGTAGCAAGAGTGCTTCAGCGTGGGAATGGCTTACACGTAGGAATGGCTTACGCGTACAATCAAAATCCTTTACACTTGTCACGGTAAGGGATATCCACAAGTCAGTGTTCCACACTTATCCAAGTGAGGGAAGCAGAGTAACAGTTATAGCTCGAAGAAACTTCACCAAAAGTTATGAGTAGAACCTTATGAGTAGTTGACTTTCTTCTGAGTAGAACTAGGGTTTGACCTACTCATAAAAAATTTCCAACGATTCAAACAATTTAACTTGCATAGATATCCTTAAAACACTCGAATAACCCAAAATGTTGATCTTTTTCACCCAAAGTGCTTAGAAAAGTTCGAGTAGAAAACTAGGGTTTTGACTTTTGACTTCTACTCGTAAGAAATTTCCAACGATTCAAATGATTTCTTTTGCACGAAAGCCTTAAAACACTCGAATAACCCAAAATGGTGACCTTTTCACCCAAAGTGGCTAGAAAAGTTACAGTAGAAATGACCAAAGATCCAAAAGGCTTAAAATGAAGAAAAACACGTAAAGCTTCAAACTTTTGCAAAAAGCTGAAACTTTAGCATCAAATAAACCTTAAACCACAAGAATCTTGAATTTTGAGTGCAAAATTAAAGCTTTAAAGCGTGACAATATTGACTAACGAGCCTTACACGTAACCCTTCAAACCAAACACAAACACTCCTAAACCATTGTTAGGCGATTGATACCAATTGTAAGACCTTAGATATATCAACCTTATCACAAATACCACGGTAAACACAAACTGTATGCGTAGAATAGAAAGAAAAGATGAAGATTAGATGGTGACTTGATGTATATTCGTATGTATGTTTAGAGAGGTAGAGAGAAGAAAGATGAACACAATAAGTTGTATATTGCTTCAAAGGAAAAACACACACACACACACTCAAGCACACCCCTCAAATGACATACTTGAGGGTATTTATAATAGGAGAGGATGATGCCTAAGGCTTGGCCATGGGCCTCGAGTGGGGTTGGACATGGATTGGGTTACTTGGACTTATACAAGGCTAGCTTATCTTAACTAATGCCCAATTAAGCTTAGCCCGATCCACGAGCCGTTGACTATTCTATCACGATATCTAACACACATTACAAAGTTCCTAATCGTGAATGACCATCACTTCTAATAAAAATAATCAAGGCTAACAGGGTCGGTCGACCGATTATATATCCCTAAGGGATATATTTTTGGTCTTTTATTATTTATTACCCCTTAATAGTAAGCTTCATGTAATAACCGTCTAACCTTTTAATGAAAATAACTCCGTATTTTCATTTCCTCATTTGCTTCATTTCATTTCGTAATCTCGTTTCTTATTTGCGCTTGCATGTTCTATTTAGTGTGCACCAGTGTGACCCTTCGGCATTTCTGTGAAGGCAAGTTGTGAAAGCTTGTTGTGTGGTTTACACATAATCCTTTTGTAACAACTCGAAAATTTCATATTAATATTTATCCAAAACTTAAATGTTTTATCTTAAAATTGCGTAAAATTTTGAACTTTATATAACCGTTAGGTTATCTCACGCGTAACGAAAACCGACTCTGAACATTATTTTATCACATTAGATTAATTTCTAGTCCACTTATAATAATTATATGAAAATTTTCATTTAAAATTCAATGTTGCCAAATAGACCTTCTGTTTTACACGCATTTAAACTTACGTTTTAAGCATTCTTCTTATACGCAAGCTTAACCTATACATGCACCACATTTTTTAACACATTTAAATACTTTTACATTTTTGAAAAGTTAACATATTTCCTCCCCGTTTGACCATAAAATCATCCCTTGATTTAAAAACTAAACAATATCAAACTACACAATATTTACACTAAATTACTAAGTTGTAAATATTTAAAAGTACTTAGTCATATTTATTTTTTACCTAGTCATGAAAACTTCCTAACTAAGGTAAGTAATTTAGATATTTTCGAATACTTCCTAACTAAGTTTTAACTAGATATTTAACTAAAACTTCTTAGCTAAGTAAATAGATATTTAATTCTCATCCTATTTTTTATTATATACTAAGATAGAGTATATAGATAAGCTTTAACAATGATATAAATCCTACATTTTTACTTTACCCGATTTTAAGTTTATTGACTTAAGGATTTAACATTTACGGTTTTAGACTTAACAAACATTTAACACCAACCAACACTAGACTAGGCACAGTCTACACATTATATACTTTTTAGGTTCCTAATAATCATATTTAAAAAGTCACATTTCACTTTTTCCATTTTCACGTAAACTTCGTACGTTTTACGTTTTACGCGTATTTAACCTACGTTTTTAGGTTTTAACAACGTTTATGCGCTCCGTTAAACTTATCACTAATTTAACATACTTTTATAGAGTATATTAATAAGTTTTAACATTTCTTGCAAGTTTTATATTTTTACGATACTCGATTTTAAGTTTCGTGATTTAAATATTAAAACGACACTCCGTAACACTAGATAATATCAAAATCATCTAGTCACCCCACCTTATAAAGGGTGGTTAACATTTAGGGTTCTCTTGGACGGAATTTCTAGTTCTTAGCCCCATCAAATTGGTTATTGGCCGGAATAGCCAGTTCTTAGCCGGATCTAACTGGTTCTTGGCAGGAATAACCGGTTTTAGCCCTATCAAAATGGTTTTTGGACGGAATAGTCAGTTTTTACCCGGATCTAACTGGTTCTTAGCCAAACTAACCGGTTCTTGGCCAAATCTTACTGAGTCATGGCCGGAATAGGCGGTTCTTAGCCGGATCTAACTTGTCTATGGCCAGCATAGCCTATTCTAAGCTTGATCTAACTGCTTCCTGGCCAAAATAGCCGGTTCTTAGTTGAATTTAACTAGTTCTTGGCCAGAATAGCCGGTTCTTAGCCTGATCTAACTGGTTCTTGGTCGGAATTGCTGAATCTTAGCTGGATCAAACTTGTTATGGGCCAGAATACATGTCTTTTAGTCGGATCTAACTGTTTCTTCACCGGAATAGCCGCTTCTTAGCCTAATCTAACTTGTTCTTGGCCGGAATAGCCGGTTCTTAGCCGGATCTAACTGGTTTTTAGCCAGAATCACCGGTTCTTAGCCTAATCTAACTGGGACTTTTCTGGAATAGCCGGTTCTTAGCAGGATCTAACTGGTACTTGGCCGAAATAGCCTGTTCTAAGCTTGATCTAAGTGGTTCTTGGCCGCAGTAGTCGGTTCTTAGCGCATCTAATTGGTTCTTGGCCAGAATAGCTGGTTCTTGGCCTATCTAGCTGGGTCTTGGCCGGAATAGTTGGTTCTTAGCCGAATCAAACTTGCCTACGGACAGAATAGCCTGTCCTAAGCTTGATCTAATTGGTTCTTGGCCAAAATAGCCGGCTTTAGCCGAATATAACTCGTTTTTAGCCGGATCTAACTGGTTCTTGGACGGAATTACTGGTTCTTAGCCAGATCAAACTGGTTCTTGGCCAGAATAGCTAATTCTTAGCCGGATCTATCTGGTTCTTGGCCGGAATAACCGGTTCTTAGTTGAATCTAACTGGTTCTTGGCCAGAAAAGCCGGTTCTTAGCCTGATCTAACTGGTTCTTGGTCAGAATTGCTGGTTCTTAGCTGGATCAAACTGGATCTTGGTCGGAATAACCGGTTTTTAGCCGGATCTAACTGGTTCTTCGCCGGAATAGCTGGTTCTTAGCCTAATCGAACTTTTTCTTGGCCGGAATAGCAGGTTCTTACCCAGATTTAACTGATTTTTAGCCAGAATAGCCGGTTCTTAGCCTAATCTAACTGAGACTTGGCCGGAGTAACCGGATCTAACTGGTACTTGGCCAAAATAGCTTGTTCTAAGCTTGATCTAACTAGTTCGTGGCCGGAATAGCCGGTTTATAGCCGAATCTAACTGGTTCTTGGCTAGAATAGCCAGTTCTTAGTTTGTTCTAACTAGTTCTTGGACGAAATTGCTAGTTCTTAGCCAGATCAAACTGGTTCTTGGCCGGAATAGTCAGTTCTTAGCCGAATCTAACTGGTTTTTGGCCGGAATAACCTGTTCTAAGTTGAATCTAACTGGTTTTGCCTGAAATAGCCGGTTCTTAACTTGATCTAACTTGTTCTTGGACAGAATTGCTGGTTCATAGCTCGATTAAACTGGTTCTTGACTGGAATAGCCGATTCTTAGCTGGATCTAACTGGTTCTTGGCCGGATTAGTCGGTTCTTAGTCTGATCTAACTAGCTCTTGGCCAAAATAGCCGGTTCTTTGCAGCATCAAACTGGTTTTTAGCCGAAATCGCCGGTTCTTAGCCTATTCTAACTGGTTCTTGGCCGGAATAGACAGTTCTTGGCCGGAAGAGCTGGTTCTAAGCTTGATCTAACCGGTTTTTGGCCGGAATAGCCGGTTCTTAGCCGGATCTAACTGGTTCTTGGCAAGAATAGCCGATTCTTAGCCTGATCTAACTGTTTCTTGACTAGAATAGCGAGTTATTACCTTGATGTAACAAATTCTTAGACGGGATAGCCAATTCTTAGCCTAATCTAACCGGGTCTTCGCCGAGATATGTAGTTCTTAGCCGGATCTTGCTGGTTTTGGCCGAAATAGTCAGTTTTTAGCTTGATCTGGTCGGAATTGCTGGTTTTTGGCTGGATTAAACTAGTTCTTGGCCAGAATAGCTTGCTTTTAGCCGGATCTAACTGGTTCATGACCGGAATAGCCGGTTCTTAGCCTAAACTAACTTTTTGTTGGCCAGAATAGCCGGATCATACTGGTTTTTAGCATGAATAGCCAGTTCTTAGCCTAATCTAACTGGGACTTTGCAGGAATAACTGGTACTTAGCCGGATCTAACTGGCCCTTGGCAGAAATAGCATGTTCTAAGCTTCATATAACTGGTTCTTGGCCGCAATAGCCGGTTGTTAGCGGATCTAACTGTTTCTTGTCAAGAATAGCCGGTTCTTGGCCTATCGAACTGGGTCTTAGCCGGCATAGTCGGTTCTTAGCCGCATCTAACTTGCCTACAGACAGAATAACCTGTTTTAAGCTTCATCTAACTGGTTTAAGCCGGAATACCCGGTTCTTAGCTGGAACTAATTGGTTCTTGGCCAGAATAGCCGGTTCTTAGCCTGATTTAAATGGTTCTTGGCCGAAATAGCCGATTCTTAGCTGGATTTACTTGGTTCTAAGCTGGAATAGCCGGTTCTTAGCATAAACTAATTGGGTCTTGGCCGGAAGAGTGGGTTCTTTGCTGGATCTAACTTGTTATTGGACAGAATAGCCTGTGTGGAAAACTAGAAGGGGGTTGAATAGTTTTGCCGATTAAAACTTTGTTTTAAAGTATTTAGATCGACTTATGTCAATCCATTTAGATTGTGTGTTGGATATTAATAGATGAGCATTTAAACAAGTAATGCAAAAGATAAAGAGTAAAGAAATACAAAACCACAACACGAGTATTTACAGTGGTTCGACTACAAGGACCCCTTCCTTGCCCTACTCCACTCCCCGAGTACCCCACTCAAGAGTTTCTAAGCACTTCACAACACAAGCTCCTTAATGTGGCGGAGAAGCCTTCACAACGTCGCCTACTCTTTATCCGGTACAAGGCTAGACACCGAGTTCTTCCACGAGATAGAACCAAACCTATCACAACGTCGCCTACACTTTATTCGGTACAAGGCTAGATACCGAGTTCCATTACAAATGAGGAACTACTACCCAACACTACACCACAACACAACTACCCAAAGGAAACGCACTATTTGTTACAACACCTAGAAGGATATCAACATCCTTTAACCCAAACTACATAGCTTGTACATTGATGCACCATATCAATTGTACACCTTCGGCACCGTTCACTAATGCCTTCAACACGACACTTCTATGGAGGGAGGAAAGAACTATCAACAAGATGCACTTCAGTGGTCTTGATGATGACGAAGCTTAGCAACTCATGACCTTGAGCTTGTAAGTCTTCAATAGGTGGTGATCTCGCCTTTAAGAGGAATCTAGAGAATCACACAAATATAAAACTACATAGAATGATCCTTTTGATTTGTGGTTAGTGAGGTTAGAATACTGAGAGAAAGTATATCTAAAAGGGGTTGTGAGCAAGAGAGAAATGACTCACTATTTATAGACAAAATGTGTCTACTGTCCCATGGTTCCAGCGGATCCTCACGGAGGGATCAGCTAGTCAAATCACGGGATCCGACTCTTGGGTCAGTTTAGTCCGAATTTTGGGTTGCAAACCGTGTTATGGGTTATGGGTTATGGACCATGGGTCATGGGTATTGGATTATGGATATCCAACAAGATGCAATGTACCTAGTCATTGGGTTATGGATCTTGGGTCATGGGTCATGGACTTTGGGTCATTGATCATTGATAATATCCAACATGACTTCATGCATGATGTCATGCAATGGGTCATGGGTTATGGATCATGCTCCATGGGTATGGGTTATAGATTTTGGTTTTTACCCAACAAGATTCATTGTACCTAGTCGATGGATCATGGGTTATGTACTTTGGTTTTTACCCATTACTTACCCATTACAAAATATATACAAAGTACATATACACTTCTATAAAATGTAAATATTATTACTTGTTACACATATACATTTCTATAAGATGTAAACAATATTACTTGTTAGTGTTTTATAAAAATGTCTTTGGTTTTATATAACTTATTTACTAAACATGTTTTGATGGTTTTAATATGTTTAGTAAAGGTGTGTTAGTAAACTACTAGAAGGGTACCCGCGCAATGCGGCGGCGAGTACCTGTTGTTTTTTATTTTAAACTTTTCTTATTTAGCATGTCCCAAATATTTTATAACGTAATAGATATATGTTTTTCAAAAGTATAACATCTATATTATTAATAGTGTAAATAGTTAGCACTTTTATTTTTCAAATTTTAATATTAAATTGGTTGTTATAAAATTAATAACCCAAAAAATTAGTCACTTTGTCATTACGAAACCCAAATGAAACCATATATCACAAATTATATCAAAAATTGGTTGATTTTAACATCATAAAATCGGCTCAATACTAAACACAATCAACCATAATAGATGATAAATTTGGATATAGGCCCAGATTTCATTTAGTAACACACCAGCCCAATATGTACTAATTTCATATATCAAGCCCATAACCATATACCCTATAAACACTATAGTTAAAACATACGCACAAAGAAATGCATCAACCAAACTATTTCATTTCATTCTCACAAAAACGCAGCCACATAAAGTTTCTCATTTCTCCTTCAAACAAACACAAACAATCGCAACCTTTTTAATCTCTTCCATTTACCGAATGAAACAAAAACACCTTGATTCTTTCTTATCCTTTATAAACAAAACACATAAATCATAAATCGTCTCGGGTAGGTGTTCTTTTTGTTCTGGTTCGATTCTTTGTTGTTGTGTTTTGATTCAATGAAACAAAGAAAGAATATAATAATTTGTTATAGTTTTATTCTTTATTGTTTTAGGATATTAAAGAGAAGCTATGCTTCTGAAAGTATCTATGATGGCTTTGTTTTTGAATGGTTAATACTTTGAAATGATATTCGAAAGATCTTTGTTTTCTTTATTTTTTTATGTTTCGAATCTTGAATCCGTTTTTTGGGAAATGAGTTGTGTGAGATGGGTTTGATGATGTTGTTGTACTCATGAGGATGGTGATGGGATAAGGGTAGATTGGCTATTGTTTATTGGGTTTTTCTTATTCTAATAAGGCAGTGGTTTGAGGTTGGTTATGTTCTTTCTTGCTCGGTTTCCCCTTTTCTTTTACATTTTTCTCTTGAATCTTTGACCAAGGATGACCGCAACCCGACATCAAAACATTATAAAGTTACATCATCAGAACCAAAAAAACACCATCGAAACCACGTAAATATCAATGAAACCACCCAAACTCAAACATCACCGAATTTAGCAAAAATCGTTGGTGTTGGTGGTATCTATTGATGGTGGTGGCGTAATGGTGGTGGCACTATCAATTCGTGGTGGAGGTAAGTTCGTGGTGTTCGTAAGCTGATAGGTCGGTATTATGTGTGTTTCAGAAAGAAAGGGACACCGACTATATGACTGTGTGTGTTTATGTTAGTTTAAATACCATTTGAGATTATGGTGGGAAACTGTTACTATAATGGTTTAAATGGGCATTCAAAACTTTTTTAAATGAGTCCTATCAATATTAGGCTGTTACAATTCTATAATTTAAGATACTTGATTTTTTTTGGCTGTAACTTTTACTTATGTGTATGATGCAAGCTATTGACCAATATAGTTAATCATAAAGTTTGTGAACAAATAAAAATGTATTAAACAATAAAGTTAATCATAAAGTCTATGAACAACATTTACTAAATGGCTTGTTAATTTCCTTTTTATAGAAATGTTTTTGGTCTTAAACATTTTAAGACTTCTATATTTAGAATGTCCTAAACCTTTTATAAAGTAGTATAGATTGGCTCAATGCTTTTACGTATTTTATTTATTTCGTTAAAATGATTTTACGTTTGTTTTTGACAAAACATTTGAAGATCGTAAAATATAAATAAACATTTTTATGGTTTATTTGTATTAACAATCTCCCCCTTTTTTTGATGACAAAACATAAGATTATTTTAAGGAAAAAATAAAATTCATAAAAATTTTAATTGGAGTTGTCATTCTCTTCTCCCCCTTTTTGTTGAAACAAAAAGTGCGTCGAAAAGAAACTAACACATAGTGGGAAAATGGTTTTGAAAAACTTGTGAACAGTAACAAAATGAGAAATAGTTAAAAGAAATAGTAAGATGAGAAAAATTGTCGTCTTAGCTCCCCTTTGACGGATGCATCCCTTTATAGAGGGCGTCAAGTAATTAGGAAGGCTAAACGAGTGTTTTGCAAGTATCTTTGCAATGGTTTTAACTTTGATGAGATGCTCCCCCTTGAGGAGTGCTCCCCTTTGAGGGCGTCAAGTAGTTAGGAGCCCGAAGTGAATGTATTGCAAGTGTTTTTTGCAATGCTTTGCTTTGACGAAAAGCTCCCCTTTGTTGAGGGTGTTAAAGTCTTCATGTGTATTTTGAAAATTTACAAAACAAAGGTTAGAAAACAAGTATATGGTGCATTGTTTCTTGCAAATAAGCTTCAAATTAGTTCAAAATATGATTCTGTTAGACGGTTCTGGCGGTTCCTTCCTGTGAGGGATCCGTCTAGGCTAAATTTTAGGAACCGTGTACCTATAACTTATATGTAGCAATGTAGATATAAATGGTGACATAAATGTCCAAATGAGTATTGTTGCACAAAACATATTCACATAACTATATAGCATACAAAGATGTAGTTTCATTCAATAAAACAAGAGAAATGATACACATATCTCTAAAACTAAGAAAATGATACAACATGTCATAAATTTCCTAAAAATTCTAAGTTGCGCCTAAGATTAGAGAAAACACCACTTGTGCTTGCATTCCTAAGTTTTAGGAACGATTAGATTTGTTGACTTCATCAAAATGTTCTAGAAGGTGATAGAACATGAAACGTAATTCGTCATGTACTTCATGGACTAACCCTTCGACATGTTGACAATGAAAACAATCATTGTCATGGCTAGGGAATGGTGGTGGTAAGAAAGGAGCGGTTTTAGGTGGAAAAATTGATGAGGAAGATGGAGGTTCCACAAAGGATGGAGGGATTTGTGCAGGCAAGTTTGATGAAGTCGGAGGTGGTTCAACTAAGGGTAAAGGTGGTGAAATATGTGTTGGTGGTGGAGGTAAAGAAGTATCTACTTCCATGTGCTCCGGTTGTTGAGTTTGGTGATTCCTCATAATCTAAAATGGACCATTTGAGGGTGAAGGAGAATAGGACACGGGTGCTAGTGTGGTTTCAACACAAGAGTTTTGGTGAGAAGGTTGTTGTGGCACCATTTTCTCAATTGACGAAAATGTTGGCAATAGTGGTGGATGAGAAGGCCTAGGTGGTAAGTCCTCTAAGTTGTAAAGGTTTGGGGATGAAAGTGGGGTGGTGAAAGAGATAGCTCTAGGTACTAGAGGTGATGGTTTGGTTGTTTTAGTGGAGGTAGGAGTGTTTGGTTTAGGAGGTATGGTAGCGTTTGGCAAAGGTTGTTTTATGGGAACAAGCCTTTTGGGAGTTGGTTTGATTGGTAGAGTTGGTTATGAGGGAATTCTAGTGTTTGAGGCTTTGATGGGTGATGATTCGGTTGAGGATATTTCATGAACAACCCGAGCAATTTTCTTGGGAGGTCCTTTGGTTGATGAGTTTGCACTAGGGGCTTTCCTCATGGTGAAATGGTAGAAAAGAGAAGTGTAAGAAGAAGGATTTAGCTACTGAGAATGCGTGTGTGAATGCTGATTTGAAAGTTCTAACATAAGTGGTTTTTGAGGGAAGAAATTTCGCAAGTGAATTAAAGCCTGAACCACTAAAATCCTTCAAATTGCAACGATTTTCATGCACAATATTCAACTACAGAGTTGTACTGATCTAGGGAGTCATTTAAGACAATGTGGAGTGTTTAGATTAACAAAGAGGGTTTGAAATGATTGTATCAAGTAAGATTGGTTAGTTTGTGCAGACGGTTCTCACGGATCCCTCACTTGAGGGATCCGGCTAGACTAAAGTTAGGGATCCGGCTTTCAGGATCCAAGAAAAAGAGTGATGAGGTTCTAGTGAGGTCTAGCCCCTATATATCTTGAGTGATTTAGTCTCCTTAGGTATGAGATTTAAATGATCAAGCATAATGAGTGAGGGTAGCTAATGATGTCTTTTATGGAAATAAATGGAGTTTTCATGAGCACCAATGAGTGATCAAGGATGACACTAAGAGTTTTGAGAGTGTCAAATGGTGTCAAATGATCCTAGAGACCAGATGGTGATCTAAGGTAAATTTATAAAATTCCTTAAAAAATCACAAGAAATGAAAAACCAGTTTTTAGATCATTTTAAGGTAAGGATTACTAAAATCAATTTGCTAAAATTGAGAGAAATGTCAACTTAGGTGTTTTGAGATAAAAGGAACAATGTAAGAACATTGGAGCGGAAAGATGGTGAGTTTTTAAGTAATGATAAATCAAAAATTACCTTGAATATGATCCTAAGTCATCCATGATTGAGTGTGAGATCAACTGAGCCTAAGGAAAGTTTAAGTGATCCTAATGAAGCATGTTCAACTAGTTCAATGAGGTCTGGAAGGTTGGATTGATGTGAGAAAATAAGGAAATCACTTCTGTTTACCCGGATCCCACGAATCCTTCACTTGAGGGATCCGACTAGTTGTAAGCCAGGGATCCGGCATTTGAGACATAATTCTTAAGAGTAAGCGTGCAATATTTTGCTCTAGGTATCGAATTTTGAAACTAACGTTCTCCATAGTAAGCAAACATGTATGCAAGTAATACATGGTAAGATTAGCATGTAGAAACATCAAATATTCAAGTGTATAGAAAAATGACCAATAAACGATTTATTTCATAGGCGTGATAAGGTTACATTGGTGAATTTAAGAAAAATCCTAAGGATCGATTATCTAAAGAAAATCTTTTGCTCATAAATTTTCGTTTGATGGATCTTTAAGTGGGTTACGAGTAGTTGATGATTCCGGAATGAAGAATAAAGTGATGAGAGATGCATTCAAAGGTTCCATCATTTTGTTCACAAGTGAATATTGAGGGCTTTGAAATTGAGGATGATAGTACATGACATGATGATAAAGGCGTGTCAGGAACATCCCATATGTATTAGTTTGTTCTTGTAGCCTTGGAGGTTTACAATTCGTCTTGCGAAGAAGTAGGCAAGATTGTATGGTTGTTGCGTTAGGAGACAGTAAATGATGTGAGCGCAACATGCGGGAAGGATCTCACGATTTCCTGTAAGACTCCAAACATTTTCATATAGGATGACTGCAAGAGGTTTAAGATCATCCCGGAGTTCACGTGTATTTATTATGTTTGGATTTGAGTAATTGGATTAAGGAGTGCATAGAACGCGAGTTATATCTTGAGGAGAGGGTATGTACGAATAGTATGGACTGTTTTCTTCACGATAGTTAAAGAGAGAATCAAGGGACCAATCTTCATTGAAAGCACATTGTCCATAATTTGGAATTTGGAGAATGTGATCAAATTGCTCAAGAGTCAAAACAAAATTTTGGTTTTTGATCCAAAACCATAGTGATAGAGAATGATCCTTGTTATGAACGAGTTCAACTTGACGAAAGAATTCCAAAACAAATCGCGGAAAAATTTTCTCGTTGAACCCGAAAAGACCTTCTGGTCCTATGGTGCGAAATGAAGTATTGATACCTTATTGGAAGATTAGAGGTGAGTCAACAACATATACTTCATGAAAGAAACGAGTTTTGAGATTATTGAACCCATGAACAGGATTTCCAAGGGTGTTAGGTTCAAGAGATATGTTTGGAATGTAGACATAGGTGAGTTGATGATCAAAGTCATACTCATGAGACATGATGAGACCTATAGGCATGAAACGAATATTTTTCATGAGTGTGTTAGTACATAGTAAGACTTAGAGAGTGAGAGTGTTTTTGGTTGGTGATACCCTTGAGTATTTTAATCATTGGTTTTAGCTATGGTAAAATGATAGGATCTCCTAACATTTTTATTGTCAATTCTATTTTATTAACAATGACGCTCTTATATTTTTAACTTACTCCTTTTTGCTATTTTAGTGAGGTTTTCCTTTTATGGTAAGTTTTCATGAAATGGTTTTTATGTTGCATGAGTTTCTGTCATCAATTCCTCCGGTTTTGCCGGTTCCCTTTTAAAAGGGATCCGGGAGATCTGCAGATTTGACATAAATTTGTTTTGGCGTAGGATCTATTTTTACAACTTCATATGTTACAAAATGAAATGTGTTTTAGCCAATGTTAAGTCTTGAGCGTATACTAATAGTTTCAAACATGTTGGGGTTTTGAATGTGCGAGAAAAAAAATATAAACACATTATGCGAGAATGAAACGAGAAAACTATGACATCATTTATATTTCATTTCAATGCTTAAAGCAATACAAAGGATCAGATAGATGATACAAATGTAGATCAATAAAACAAAGAACATGTCTCCATGCGAGAATTTGATCACGGGATACACGAGAGCGATGAGCGAGACGATGACGATCACGAGGGCGATGTAAACCATGATGAGGAGGATCTTCCTTGGCTCGGATTTCTCAAAATGAGATGATGAAGAAGATGAAGTTTTGAGTGTGTGAATTTTTTGAAAGTGGAAGATTTGAAAAATGGGATTTGTTGGTGAGGGTTTGACGATCGGAGTATTTTTATGGGGAAGGAGGAATTTTTGAGATTTTTCTTTTGTTTTATTTGTTTTTAGAAAGATTTGATTTTTGGAAATTAGGTTTAGACTGTTAGAAAATTTAGTGCACTTGTGGGATTAGTTCACACCTTGTAATGGGTTAGGAGGTACGGAGTGTACACCCATAAGGTCCATGAACACCACGACTCTTGTAGTGGTTTGTATTGGTAGTGCTAGTTGAAAGTCTTGCTTGTGGAAAGTCTTGCTTGTGGAAAATCTTGCTTGTGGTTTCCATCGATGGCGATGTTTCCAGCGATAGCGATGTTTCCACTGAAGCTTGTGGATTCCAGGCGGTGTATCCACCGATAGTACTATGAAAGTCTTGCTTGTAACGGTTTGACCTATTCAGTGGCGGTTTCAACCGCTAATGACCACGCGTTAATTGGTCATGTAACCACTAACGGCTATAATGGGGATAATTATGAGGCTATTAATGGGACGATTAATACTCATAATTCCATTTGATTAGTTAGAGTAAACTCCTATAAATAGGAGATCGATTATGCATGAAGACACACGAAAAGCGATTAACACTTATTAGCGCAAGGGTTATAGAATTGTGCCTAATTCCATAACGCATTTGGTCTTATCCCAAGTAGATATTCGTGTAACCCGGCATTAGGGTCGAATAGTTTACTTTGGAAAGTGATCACACGATTCAAGTGATATCCGGTAACCACCTAGTGGTATTTGTTCAGGAGTGGTGGTTCACCAACTCACGAAAGGTCGAATATGTTTAATAAGTCTTTTCGGTTTATTATGTTACATATGTATCTCGAATCTTTTATGTGCGGGATGATGATGTTGCGTGGTGGGTTGACTACGGTGCAACAGTTCATGTGTGCAAAGATAGAAGGCGGTTCAAGACTTATGAGTCAACGAATGATGGTTCTATTCTTCACATGGGAAATGAGTCAACGACCTTGGTGCATGGTCGTGGTTGTGTAGATATTAGGTTTAGTTCGGAAATATTGTAACTTTGTTTGATGTTATTCATGTTCACGATATCGGGAAGAACTTGGTTTCAAGTAGTGTTTTGAATAATCATGGATATAAACAAGTTATTGAATCGATAAATTCTTTCTAAATGTGGTGTTTTATTGGTTTTGGTTATTTATGTAATCAAATGTTCGGGCTTAATATTACCAGCGACGGTGTTATTTCACTTTTGTGACCACATATGATCACCGATTCTACCCTTTGGCATGCTAGACTTGGTCATGTTCACTATAAAAGGATGCAAGATATGTCTAGGGATGGTTTAATCCACTTTTGACATGGACACGAAAAGTGTAAAACTTGCATGTTGACCAAGATAACCAAGAAACCTTTTCGTGGTGTTAGTCGTGAGACTAAGCTCTTGGAGGCGATACACGATGATTTGTGTGATTTGCATGCCACTCCTTCTTTGGGGAATAAGAAGTTGTGTGACATTTATTGATGATGCTTCTAGATTTTGTTATGTCTATCTGTTACATACCAAGGATGAAGCATTAGATAAATTCAAAGTGTTTAAAGCGAAGTTGAATTACAACTTGGGTCTTTGATCAAAGATTAAGGATCGATAGGGAGGTGAGTACATAGATACTCGGTGCTTTCGATCTGTTGGAATAATCCATGAAACGGCGCCCTTATACTCCTCGGCAAAATGGTATTTACGAAAAGAAAAGCAGGTGTTGAAGGAGATGGTTAATTCCATGTTGTCCTATTCAGATCGAGTCAAGGTTACGGGGTGAAGCTATGTTATGACTTGCTATTTATTAAATAGGGTTCCCAACAAAAGGAACAAGGTTACCCTTATGAACTCGGACTAAGCGGAAACCCAACCTAAATTATCTCAAGGTTTGGGGTTGTAGGGTTGTGTAAGACTCACGATCCAAAGCTAAAGACTTTGGGTGAAAGAGGAATTGACTACATCTTTGTTGGATATGCTAAGCATTCCAAGGCTTTTAGGTTCTATGTTATTGAACCTAATGAATATGTTTCAATTAACTCAATAATTGAATCAAGGGATGCAGATTTTGATGAGAATAGATTCTCATCGGTCCCTAGACCAAGTCGAGGATTCCTAATGGAACTCATGACCTTTGGTGTATCGAGGTCCCGATGGTGAACCATCGGTGGTCCCCGATGAGGTTGTGGTTCAACAACTCGAACTCGTGCTCGGGAAGAGCAAAAGGTCGGGACTCCAAAGTCATTTGGACTTGAGTTTCAACTATACTTAGTTGAAGGAACAAGGGATGAGGTCTCGGACCAATACTCCTATTGCTTCATTGTTGAGGATGATCCCAAGACATTTGAAGAAGCAATGAAGTCCCGTGATATTGCTTTACGGAAAGAAGCAATCAATGATGAGATGGATTCCATCATGGGCAACAACACTGGGTGTTGGTTGATCTACCTCACAGTTGCAATTGCAAATGGATTTTCAAAAGGAAAATGAAGGTAGATGGAACTATTGAAAAGTTCAAGGCTAGGCTAGTCATTCAAGGCTTTAAACAAAAGTCGTGGATAGACTATTTTGATACTTATGCCCTCGTGGGTCGTATCGATTACCATAAGGCTGCCGATTGCTTTGGCATCTATTTACAATCGGTTATTCATCGGATGGATGTGAAGACGACTTTCTTGAATGGTGAATTGGATGAGGAGGTTTACATGAACCAACCTCGGGGCTTCATCATGCTGGCAATGAAAACAAGGTGTGTAAACCGATTAAGTCTCTTTATGGATGAAGCAGCACCTAACAATGGCATCAAAAATTTGATGAAGTGGTTTTGTCTAGTGGTTATGTTCTTAACCAAGTCGACAAATGTGTATATAGCAAATTTGATGAATCGGTAAAGGAGTCATCATTTGTCTATATGTTGATGACATGTTGATCTTTGCACCGACCAAAATCGAGTTGACGACAAAGGAATTTTGTCTTCAAGGTTCTCCATGAAAGACATGGGGAGGCCGATGTTATCCTTGGTATAAGGATTAAACATGAAAGTAATAAATTTCTATCTCTCGGTCTCATTATATTGAGAAGGTCTTGAGGAAATTCAATTACTTTGATCGTACTCTGTGAGTACACCTATGGATACTTGTGAGAAGTCGATGCCTAATAATGGCAAAGTCGTATCTCAACTTGAGTATTCTAGGGTAATTGGTCGCTTGATGTATGCCATGACTTGTACAAGACCCGATATTGGTTTTGCGGTGGGAAAATTGAGCGGTATACTAGTAATCCTAGTGCTCATCAACGCAAGTCGTTCACGTGGTATGAAGTATTTGAAGAGAACTATGGATTATAGTCTCTCATATCTTGGTTATCCATCGGTGTTGGAAGGTTACATCGATGCAAGTTGGATCGATAACATCGAAGACAATTCGCCTACCGGTGGTGGGTATTCCTACTTGGTGGAGGTGCAATTTCTTGGGCATCCAAGAAGCAAACTTGCATCACCGGTTCAACAATGGAATCAATTTGTGGCCTTAGCATTTCTTGGTAAAGAAGCGTAATGGTTGAAAACTTGCTTCTTGAGATTCCATTGTGGCCTAAACCTATAGCACCTATTTCTATCCGGTGTGATAGTGCGACTACATTGGCTAAGGCTTATAGCCGGATGTACAATGGTAAGTCTAGACACTTAGGTGTCGGACATAGCATGATTCGTGAGCTTATCATGAATGGGGTAGTATCTATAGAGTTTGTGAGATCTCAACCGAACTTAGGCGATCACTTGACGAAGGGTTTGGCTAGAGACTTGGTTATAAAGTCGCTAAAGGGATTGGTTTAAGTCCAACTTAGTCTCGAATGCTTGGAAACCCAACTCCTCCCGAGGAAACTTGGGAGCTGAGTTCAATGTGGAAAGTGAACATTCGATGGATGGAGCACATGTTTTATTTACATCCCAAGGTTGTGCTCGGAACTGCTTGAAAGGAGGATGAAGTCTTTACTTCTTAATGGTTAATGTTCTTTGAGAAAGTGCTTGGCGGAGCATGAATAAAGAGGAACCACCTATGTAAATGTTGAAGTTTTGCCGCTTGAGAAGCTTTGGACTTTAGCTTTTGCAACATTTATGAATTTGGATATGGACACATGGCTTGTATAGTGTCGGGAGCTTTTAAGTGTTTGAAAACTTATGTGTATTTTATCTTCAAGTATTCAAATGGGTTGAAGGGTTCAATTCTTAGAACACCACGATTCTCGAATATTTGAACGTGTAATTTACTAAGATGGAAATTCAATCCTCGTGACATTTTCGTTTATGCACATGTTTTGCTTGATGTTTATTTTTCATGCAAAGGAAGTGAACTAAATTTGGGAGGATTATTGGAAAATTTAGTGCACTTGTGGGATTAGTTCACACCTTGTAATGGGTTAGGAGGTGCGAGTGTACACCCATAAGGTCCATGAACACCTCGACTCTTGTAGTGGTTTGTATTGGTAGTGCTAGTTGAAAGTACCTTGTGGAAATCTTGCTTGTGGAAAGTCTTGCTTGTGGTTTCCATCGATGGCGATGTTTCCACCGATAAGCGATGTTTCCATGAAGCTTGTGGATTCCAGCAAGCAAAGTGTATCCACCGATAGCACTATGAAAGTCTTGATGAAAGTACCGCTTGTAACGGTTTTGACCTATTCAAGTGGCAGTTTCAACTGCTTAATGACCACGTTTAATTGGTCATGTAACCACTAACGGCTATAATGGGGATAATTATGAGGCTATTAATGGGCCGATTAATACTCATAATTCCATTTTGATTAGCTTAGAGTAAACTCCTATAAATAGGAGATCTGATTATGCATGAAGACACACAGAAAACGATTAACACTTATTAGCGCAAGGGTTATAGAATTGTGCCTAATTCCATAACGCATTTGGTCTTATCCCAAGTAGATATTCGTGTAACCCAGGCATTAGGGTCGAATAGTTTACTTTGGAAAGTGATCACACGATTCCAAGTGATATCCGGTAACCACCTAGTGGTATTTGTTTCTGCTGAATAGTTGCTTGTTTTTGCTGAAGTTGATTATTTAACCCTGCTACTGGGCTTACGACTCCAACATAGACAACACATATATATATACCTAGGTTTAGACAAATGATGAAACGTATGCACAAAGTTTTTCTAATGAAGCCACGTATATCAAATAAATATGTTTGGATGTTTATATGGGTGAAAACAATATAAACACATAATTTTCCATTTAGTGGCATGCAAGCCTATTCATGATTTACTAATACGACTTAGAGATAAGTCTTATGAAAGTCATACCTCTATTACAATTTGAGTGTCCCTTTTTGATGATTTTTATCTAATGGACAACTTTGGTTTTTTCAAGATCTACTTGGTAATACGTTTAGACAACTTTTTGGAGAAAGTTATCTTATTACCAAGGAATCTGGATGGTTTGCTTATTTTGAGATTAACTATACAAAATGACAAGAAAGGTTAGTGCATTTTGTAAGACAAAGTGCGATGTAAGAAAAGAAAATAATTAATGTTATCATCTAATTAACATCCAACACAAATATTCTTGAAACGTAGTTTTTGTTTTTAGAAGATTTCCTGCTTTGTAGTTTTCAATAATACACGGATCGTATCAAGTTTTTAAAGTACAATATAATCTATAAACTTGGTAATGAAGCTCTGGTACCAATTGTGAAAAACTAGAAGGAGGGGTTGAACCGTTTTGTCGATTAAAACTTCGTTTATAAAGTATTTAGATCGACTTATGTCAATCCATTTAGATTGTGTGTTGGATATTAATAGATGAGCATATAAACAAGTAATGGAAAAGAAAAAGAGTAAAGAAACACAAAACCACAAAACTAGTATTTATAGTGGTTCGGCTACAAGGACACCTTCCTTGCCCTACTCCACTCCCCGAGTACCTCACTCGAGAGTTTCTAAGCACTACACAACACAAGCTCCTTAATGTGGCGGAGAAGCCTTCACAACGTCACCTACTCTTTATCCGGTACAAGGCTAGACACCGAGTTCTTCCACGAGGTATAACCAAACCTATTACAACGTCGCCTACACTTTATTCGGTACAAGGCTAGATACCGAGTTCCATTACAAAGGAGGAACTACTACCCAACACTACAACACAACACAACTACCCAAAGGAGACGCACTCTTTGTTACAACACCTAGAAGGATATCAACATCCTTTAACCCAAACTACATAGCTTGTACATTGATGCACCATATCGATTGTACACCTTCGGCACCATTTACTAATGCCTTCAACACGACACTTCTATGGAGGGAGGAAAGAACTATCAACAAGATGCACTTCAGTGGTCTTGATGATGACGAAGCTTAGCAACTCATGACCTTGAGCTTGCAAGTCTTCAAGAGGTGGTGATCTCGCCTTTAAGAGGAACATAGAGAATCACGCAAAGATAAAATTACATATAATTATCCTTTGAATCTATGGTTAGTGAGATTAGAATACTGAGAGAAAGTATATCTAAAAGGGGTTGTGATCAAAAGAGAAATGGCTCACTATTTATAGGAAAAACGTGTCTATTGTCCCACGGTTCCAGCGGATCCCTCACTAGAGGTATCCGTCTAGTGTAAATCCTGGGATTCGGCTACTGGGTCAGTTTAGTCCGGATTTTGGGTTGCAACTTGGGTTATGGGTTATGGACCATGGGTCATGGGTATTGGATCATGGATACACAACAAGATGTAATGTACCTAGTCATTGGGTTATGGATCTTGGGTTATGGGTCATGGACTTTGGATCATGGATCATTGAAAATATCCAACATGACTTCATGCATGATGTCATGCAATGGGTCAAGGGTTATGGATCATGCTCCATGGGTATGAGTTATGGACTTTGGTTTTTACCCAACAAGATTCATTGTACCTAGTCAATAGATCATGGATCATGGGTCATGGGTTATAGACTTTGGTTTTTACCCATTACTTACCCTTTACAACAAATACAAAGTACATATACACTTCTATAAAATGTAAACACTATTATTTGCACATATATATTTCTATAAGATGTAAACAATATTACTTGTTAGTGTTTTATAAAAATGTCTTTGGTGTTATATAACTTATTTACTAAACATGTTTTGATGGTTTTAATATGTTTAGTAAAAGTGTGTTAGTAAACTATTTGCTCAAAGCTTTTAAGTATTTTATTTATTTCGTTAAAATGATTTTACGTTTGTTATCGACAAAACATTAGAAGATCGTAAAATATAAATAAACGTTTTTATGGTTTATTTGTATTAACAGCCTGTTCTAAGTTTAATTTAACTAGTTCTTGGACGGAATTGCTGGTTAAACTGGTTCTTGGCCGGAATAGCCGATCCTTAGCTGGATCTAATTGGTTCTTATCCGGAATAGCCGGTTCCTAGCCTGATCTAACTGGTTTTTGGCCAAAATAACCGGTTCTTAGCTGGATCTAACAGGTTCTAAGCTGGAATAGTCGGTTCTTAGTCTAAACTAACTGGGAGTTGGCCGAAATAGCCAGTTCTTAGCCGGATCGAACTGGTTCTTGGCTAGAATAGCCAGTTTTTAGTTTGATCTAACTAGTTCTTGGATGAAATTGCTGGTTCTTAGCCAGATCAAACTGGTTCTTGGCCTGAATAGCCTGTTCTTAGCCGGATCTAACTGGTTCTTGGTAGGAATAACTGGTTCTTAGCCCTATCTAACTGGTTTTTGGTCGGAATATCCGGTTTTTAGCAGAATCTAACTAGTTCTTAGCCAGAATAGTCGGTTTTTGGCCTAATCTTACTGGGTCTTAGCCGGGATAGCCGTTTCTTAGCCGGATCTAACTTGTCTATAGCTAGAATAGCCTGTTCTAAGCTTGATCTAACTAGTTCATGGCCTGAATAGCCGATTCTTAGTCGAATCTAAGTGGTTCTTAGCCAGAATTGCTGGTTCTTAGCCTGGTCTAACTGGTTCTTGGTCAGAATTGCTGGTTCTTAGCTGGATCAAACTGTTTCTTGGTCGGAATAGCCGGTTTTTAGCCGGATCTAACTATTTCTTAGCCGGTTCCTAGCCAAATCAAACTTTTTCTTGACCAGAATAGCTGGTTCTTAGTCAGATTTTATTGATTTTTAGCCGGAATAGCCAGTTCTAAGCCTAATCTAATTGGGACTTTGCCGGAAAAGCTGGTTCTTTTCCGGATCTAACTAGTCCATGGCTGAAAGAGCCTGATCTAAGCTTATATAACTGTTTCTTGGCTGCAATATCTGGTTCGTAGCGGAACTAACTGGTTCTTGGCCATAATAGCAGGTTCTTGGCCTAATCTAACTGGGTCTTGGCCGGAATAGCCGGATCTAAGTTGCCTATAGCCAAAATTGCCTGTTCTAAGCTACATCTAACTAGTTCATGGCCGAAATAGCTGGTTCTTAGCCGGATCTAACTGGTTCCTGTCAAGAATAGCCAGTTCTTAGCTAGATTTAACTGGTTTTTAGTCAGAATAGACAGTTCTTAGTCTAATCTAACTGGGTCTTGGCAGGAATAGATAGTTCTTAGCAGGATCTAACAGGTCCTTAGCCATAAGAGCTGGTTCTAAGCTTGATCAACCAAGTCCTTGGTCGGAATAGCCGGTTCTTTGCGGATCTAACTGGTTCTTGGCCAGAATAACCGGTTCTTAGCCTGATCTAACTGGTTAATGACCTGAATAGCCAACTCTTACCCTGATCTAACTGGTCCTTAGCCGGAATAGCCAGTTCTTAGCCTAATCTAACCAGGTCTTGTTCGGAATATCTAGTTCTTAGACAACTGGTTTTGGCCGAAATAGCTGATTTTTAGCTTGATCTAACTGGTTCTTGGTTGGAATTGCTGGTTCTTAGCTGGATCAAACTGGTTCTTGCCCAGAATATCTGTTTTTTAGTCGGATTTAACTGGTTCTTAGCCAGAATTATCGGTTCTTAGCCTAATCTATCTTAATCTTGGCCGGAATAGCCGGTCCTTAGCCGAATCTAACTAGTTCTTAGCGATAATTCAGGTTCTTAGCCTGATCTAACTGGTTCTGGGCCGGAATAGCCGGTTCTTAGATGGATCTAACTGGTTCTAAGCTGGAATAGTCGAATCTTAGCCTAAACTAACTGGTTCTTTGGCAAAATAGCCGGTTCTTAGCCGGATCTAACTGGTTCTTGGCCACAATAGCCGGTTCTTAGTTTGATCTAACTAGTTCTTGGACGGAATTGTTGGTTCTTAGCCAGATCAAACTGGTTCTTAGCCGGAATAACCGGTTCTTAGCCCCATCTAACTAGTTTTTGGTCGGAATATCTAGTTTTTAGCTGGATCTAACTAGTTCTTAGCCAGAATAGCCGATCCTTGGCCTAATCTTACTGGGACTTGGCTGAAATAGCCGGTTCTTAGCCGGATCTAACTTTTCTATGGCATGAATAGCCTGTTCTAAGCTTGATCTAACTGGTTCATGGCCGGAATAGCCGGTTCTTAGTCGAATCTAACTGGTTCTTGGCCAGAATAGCTGGTTCTTAGCCTGATCTGACTAGTTCTTTGTCGAAATTGTTGGTTCTTAGCTGGATCAAACTGGTTCTTGGCTGGAATAGTCGGTTTTTAGCCGGATCTAACTGGTTTTTGGCTGGAATAGCCAGTTCTTAGCCTAATCGAACTTGTTCTTGGCCGGACTAGCCGGTTCTTAGCCAGATTTTACTGAATTTTTCCAGAATAGCCGGTTTTGAGCCTAATCTAATTGGGACTTTACCGGAATATCCGGTTCTTAGCTGGATCTAACTGGTCCTTGGCCAAAATAACCTATTCTAAGCTTGATATAACTGTTTCTTGGCCGCAATATCCTGTTCTTAGCGGATGTATCTAGTTCTTGGCCAGAATAGCCGGTTCTTGGCCTAATCTAATTGGGACTTGGCTGGAATAATCGGATCTAAGTTGCCTATGGCCAAAATAGCCTGTTCTAAGCTACATCTAACTGGTTCATTGTCAGAATAGCCTGTTCTTAGCCGGATCTAACTGGTTCTTGGCCAGAATAGCCGGTTCTTAGCCATATCTAACTGGTTTTCTGAAATGGGCGATTCTTAGACTAATCTAACTGGGTGTTGGCCGGAATAGACAGTTCTTAGCCGGATCTAACTGGTCCTTAGCTTTAAGATCTAGTTATAAGCTTGATCTATAACAACCCGTAATTTTCATCAATATTATTTCCACTACAATATCTATATAAGGTATTTTTACAGGTAAATTTTTGCTTTATTTTATTCCAACTACTTACATAACCTCCTAGACATGCTCACGTATCCACCAATTCCAAACATCCTTATGTTTATATCCTTATAAACCTTCTTGTATGTCAAGTCTAAGTTCTAAACATCATTTCACTAAGTAATTTATCAATCTAGTATACTATATCTATCATAACACAAAAATAAGCCCTATCCGGCTATGGTTATTTCTAAAGACCTAATTTCAAAACGAAACTAGTTAGTTGTGTTCAAGGCTTATGTATAAGTTACCTTAGCAACTTTAGAATATCTTAGTCCCCCCTAAACCCTAGTACAACTCCTTATAGCCTAGGTACAAGTCCTTTAAGCACAAAACCCTAATTAGGTTATTTAGGCCCCTAAACTAGGTCTAAACCTTCCCGATTCTTTAGCTTAAGTTACCACCACTTAGTACATGACTCCTATACCCTAACCTTAGTCCTTAATCACCTATAATACCTTAATCTAAGCCCTAAACCCTAATCTACCCTTAATCCTAGATTAAGCCCTAAACCTAGAACTAAACCTAAAAACTAACTAAACCTAGAAACCTAGAACCACCACCACCTAAGCTACCTACCAACCACCTTCATCACTACCTTTTCATCACCAATCAACCACCCAACCACCACCATCACCACCTCGTCACCACCTTGTACCCATTTCCTCACCGCGACCCATTTCCCACTACTAGCCCCCTAGCTACCACTCTAGCCCTCCCCCTAGCCTCCATTAGTCATCTATAGCAGCCCTTAGTCACCTCCCCTCCTTACGACACCACACCACCCCAAACTTAGTCAACAATCTAAACGAGCCTTATAAATAGCTCGTTACCCTCTCCATTTCCAAACCATCCCTCCCCACTTCTCCACCTTCTATAGTTTAGTTTTAGCAATAATAAACAAGTCATAGGAAGCTAAGAAGTCGAGATAACCAAGCCTTGAGGCCTTGTCGAAGTCATTTCTTGTTGAGAGAATCCAAAACCCTCACTAGACCACTTCTAGGTCACGTAAGCCTCTAAACTAGTTCCATAAGCTTTACTTCTGTACTAGGATAGTTATTAGGTGTATTAGATCACATTAGAACCCTTGCATGAACCTTGATCACTAGAACATACTCATTTTCATTTTAAAACCCTAAATTATATTAAATTCATTATTCTAGGTAATAAGCGCTTTTGATAAGGTATAAGCTAGTTTAGGTTACTTAAATAAGCTTATAATAATAAGCCATAAGCTATAAAACTCTTTTGTTTCATAAAAATGTACTTTGCATGGTTTTTGGACTAGTTTTGCAAAGATTTCCATGCGTAGGGGTATATTTGGTAACTATTTGAAAATTATAACTAGAGGGACTGAAAATTTAATTTTTTTAAAGATATAACTATAACGATGTATTTTGTAAAGTTTTAGAACTTAAGGGTTAGTATATATATATTTATTATATAAAAGATTAACTTTGTAAAAGTTTAGAAATCAAGGGTATAAATTATAACTTTTGAAAACTAATAAGTATAAGGCTAAATTCTATCATTTTTCTAAATATATAAGTAAAAGGACCTATTTTGGAAAGTTTTAGAAGTTAAAGGTTTAGTATATATAAGTTTAATATATATATAAAGGACTGGATCTGAAAAAGTGTATAACCTAAGGGTATATTGTGTCAATTTACAAACTTAAGAGTTGAATAAGATATTTTCTTATAAATAAAAAATACTATCTTTTTACTTAACAACGTAACACAATACTAGGGAGCTTCATGTAAGGGGTTCATTTGGGTATTCGTTTTGACGAGTTTGTTGGGTTTACGATTTAAAGTGCCCTGGCTCCTCAAACGTTTAGTACATGACCTTTGAATTATGATGGCCCGAACGGTATTAGATTACATCTAAATCTAGTACTTAACAACGTGACACAATACTAGAGAGCTTCATGTGAGGGGTTTCATACCTCTGGATTGTGATGGCCTGAACGGTGTTACGTTATATCTAAATCTAGAAAACCTAAGAAGCACTTACTTGAGAAACATATATAAACCAATTAAGACTTGACATACCTATATACACACTACCTCAGGATACGTGAGTAAGTCGTCTATATACTTAGTCACATTTGACATCAATCAGATTTCCCTAACTGAGTAACTTTTGACATCAATCAGATTTCCCTAATCTAAGGTGAATTCATAGCCTCACTTTTTAAATGCTTTCTAAACCCGTGAGGGGGATACATGCTTTAAACCGAATACAAGTCTTTTCTTTGATTATTGCACGAGTACCTCCTATGCCACTATTACATAACAAATTTCATGAACCATAATCACTTGCGAGTGAATGCGAGTATAGTGAATAGATCTATTTGGAGTTTGACAACTCCCGTTGGTTTGTCCTTGCCGGGTACCAATTAGCACGATACTTGAGAACTAAAAGGTTAACCTTGGCAAGTTAACCTTATATCCAGTCATGATTGGTCTGTAGTGCCATCATTGACTCGGACTGTTAACGTGGGGTATCATGAGCTTAGATGCAATAATACTATCTTTTACTACTACTTTTCCACTGTCCCCAGTGGAGCTTGTATTCACTACCTAAACCTATGAATTTCACTTAACCTTCAGGTTGACCCCTTTAAGCATGTTATCCTAGGCAACTGAGCATATTAAAGATTTATGGCAAGGTGTGGCACTGGACTTGAGGACTTTCAAAGCTGTTATCATTTAAACTCAATATTTCACATAGATTTTGGGACCTCTCTTTGGGTAAAAGTATATCTTTTACTATAAAACTCTTATGAATAAATTAATGATAACTTATTTTCTAAAAACGTATCTTTTCGAGTCGTTTTCTATTATTGTGATTGTGATCCATGAAGTAATACCCTAGATCTAGTTCCGCTGTGATCTATGAAAATGGGGGTGTTACATGATCAAACAAGTTCTTGGCCGAAATAGCCGGTTCTTTGCCGGATCCAACTGGTTCTAGCCAGAATACCGGTTTTTAGCCTGATCTAACTAGTTCTTGACGGGAATAGCAAGCTCTTACCCTGATCTAACTGGTTCTTAGCCGGAATAGCTAGTTCTTAGCCTAATCTAACCGGTTCTTGGCCGGGATATCCAGTTCTTAGTCGGAGTCAACTAGTTTTGGCCGAAATAGCCAATTTCTAGCTTGATCTAACTGGTTCTTGGTTGGAATTGCTGGTTCTTAGCTGGATCAAACTGGTTGTTGGCCGGAATATTTGGTTTTTAGCCGGATTTAACTGGTTCTTGGCCAGAATAGCCGGTACATAGCCTAATCTAACTTAATATTGGCCGGAAAAGCCGGTCCTTAGCTGATTTAACTAGTTCTTAGCCAGAATAGCCGGTTCTTACCTTGATCTAACTGGTTCTTTGCCGAATAGCCGGTTCTTAGTTGGATCTAACTGGTTCTAAGCTGGAATAGCCGGTTCTTAGCCTAAACTAACTGGGTCTTTGCCGGAATAGCCGGTTCTTAGCCGGATCTAACTGGTTCTTGGCCAGAATAGCCGGTACTTAGTTTGATCTAACTAGTTTTTAGACAGAATTGCTGGTTCTTATCCAGATAAAACTAGTTCTTGGCCAGAATAGCTAGTTCTTAGCCAGATCAAACTGGTTCTTGGCCAGAATACCCAGTTCTTAGCCAGATCTAACTGGTTCTTGGCCGGAATAACCGGTTCTTAGCCTCATCTAACTGGTTTTTTGGTCGAAATATCCAGTTTTTAGCCAGATCTAATTGGTTCTTAGCCATAATAGCCTGTTCTTGGCCTAATCATACCGGGTCTTGGCCAGAATAGCTGGTTTTTAGCCAGATCTAACTTTTCTATGGCTAGAATAGCCATTTCTAAGTTTGATCTAACTTGTTCATGGCCAGAATAGCCGGTTCTTAGTATAATCTAACTGGTTCTTGGCCAGAATAGTCGGTTCTTAGCCTGATCTAACTGGTTCTTGGTCGAAATTACTGGTTTTTAGCTAGATCAAACCGGATCTTGGCCGTTATAGCCAGTTTTTAGCAGAATCTAACTAGTTCTTGGCTGGAATAGCCGGTTCTTAGCCTAATAAACTTGTTCTTGGCCGGAATAGCCGGTTCTTAGACAGATTTTACTGATTTTTTCCAGAATAGCAAGTTTTGAGCCTAATTTAATTGGGACTTTGCCGGAATAGCCGGTTCTTATCCGGATCTAACTGGTCCTTGGCCAAAATAGCCTTTTCTAAGCTTGATATAACTGTTTCTTGGCCGCAATATCCTGTTCTTAGCGGATCTAACTGGTTCTTGGCCAGAATAGCCGGTTCTTGGCCTAATCTAATTGGGTCTTGGATGGAATAGCCGAATCTAAGTTGCCTATGGCCAAAATAGCCTGTTCTAAGCTACATCTAACTGGTTCATGGCCGGTATAGCCGGTTCTTAGCCGGATCTAACTGGTTCTTGGCCAGAATGGCCGGTTCTTAGCCAGATCTAACAGGTTTTAAGCCGAAATAGACAGTTCTTAGCCGGATCTAACTGGTCCTTAGCCGTAAGAGCTGGTTCTAAGCTAGATCAAACAAGTTCTTGGCTGGAATAGCTTGTTCTTTGCCGGATCTAACTGGTTCTAGCCAGAATAACCGATTCTTAGCCTGATCTAACTAGTTCTTGACCGGAATAGCAAGTTCTTACCCGGATCTAACTAGTGCTTAGCCAGAATAGCTAGTTGTTAGCCTAATATAACCGGGTCTTGGCCGGGATATCCAGTTCTTAGTCGGATTCAACTGGTTTTGGCCGAAATAACTGATTTTTAGCTTGATCTAACTAGTTCTTGGTCGGAATTGCTGGTTCTTAGCTATGTCAAACTGGTTCTTGGCCGGAATATCATATTTTTTGCCGGATTTAACTTGTTCTTGGCCAGAAGAGCTGATTCTTAGCCTAATCTAACTTAATGTTTGCCGGAATAGCCGATCCTTAGCTGGATCTAACTGGTTCTTAGCTAGAATAGCCGGTTCTCAGCCTGATCTAACTGGTTCTTGGCCGGAATAGCCGATTCTTAGATGGATCTAACTAGTTCTAAGCAAGAATAGCCGGTTCTTAGCCTAAACTAACTTGGTCTTGGTCAGAATAGCTGGTTCTTAGCCGGATATAGTAGGTTCGTGGCCAGAATAGCCAGTTCTTAGTTTGATGTAACAAGTTCTTGGACGAAATTTACTGGTTCCTAGCTAGATCAAACTGGTTCTTGGCCGGAATAGCAAGTTCTTAGCCGGAATAACCGGTTCTTAGCCCCATCTAATTGGGTTTTGTTCAGGATATCTGGTTTTTAGGTAGATCTAATTGGTTCTTAGCCAGAATTACCGGTTCTTGGCCTAATCTTACTAGGTCTTGGCCGGAATAGCCGTTTCTTAGCCGAATCTAACTTGTCTATGGCCAGAATAGCCTGTTCTAAGCTTGATCTAACTGGGTCATGGCCGAAATAGCCGGTTCTTATTCGAATCTAACTGGTTCTTGGCCAGAATAGCCGGTTCTTAGCCTGATCTAACTGGTTCTTAGTCGAAATTACTGGTTCTTAGCTGGATTAAATTGGTTCTTGGCCGGAATAGCCGGTTCTTAGCCTAATTGTACTTGTTCTTCATCGGAATATCCGGTTCTTAGCCGGATTTTACTGATTTTTAGCCACAATAGTCGGTTTTAAGCCTAATCTAACTTGGACTTCGCCGGAATAGCCGGTGTTTAGCCGGATCTAACTGTCCTTGTCCGAAATAGCCTGTTCTAAGCTTGATCTAACTTTTTTCTTGGCCACAATATATGGTTCTTAGCAAATCTAACTGGTTCTTGGCCATAATAGCCGGCTCTAGGCCTAATCTATCTGGTTTTTGGCCGGAATAACCAGACCTAAGTTGCCTAAGGCCAAAATAGCCTGTTCTAAGCTACATATAACTGGTTTATGCCCGAAATAGCCGGTTCTTAGCCTGATCTAACTGGTTCTTGGCCAGAATAGCCAGTTCTTAGCCAGATCTAACTGGTTTTTACACGAAATAACCGGTTCTTAGCCTAATCTAACTTGGTCTTGCCGGAATATACAGTTCTTAGCCAGATCTAACTGGTTCTAGGCCAGAATAACCGGTTCTTAGCCTGATCAAATTAGTTATTGACCGGAATAGCCAGCTCTTACCCTGATCTAACTGGTTCTTAGCTGGAATAGACAGTTCTTAGCCTAATCTAACCGGTTCATGGCCGGAATATCCTAGTCTTAGACGGATCCAACTGGTTTTAACCGAAATAGCTGATTTTTAGCTTGATCTAACTGGTTTTTAATCGAAATTGCAGGTACTTAGCTAGATCAAACTGGTTCTTGGCCGGAATATCTGGTTTTTAGTCGGATTTAACTGGTTCTTGGCCAGAATAGCCAGTTCTTAGCCTAATCTAACTTGATCTTGGCCGGAATAGCCGATCATTAGCCGGATCTAAGTGCTTCTTAGCCGGAATATCCGGTTCTTAGCCTGATCTAATTGGTTCTTAGCCGGAATAACCGGTTCTTAGCTGGATCTAACTGGTTCTAAGATGGAAAAGTCGGTTCTTAGCCTAAACTAACTGGGTCTTGGCCGGAATAGCCGGTTCTTAGCAGGATCTAACTGGTTATTGGCCAGAATAGCTGGTTCTTAGTTTTATCTAACTAGTTCTTAGACAGAATTGCTGGTTCTTAGCCAGATCAAACTGGTTTTTGGCCAGAATAGCCAGTTCTTAGCCATATCTAAGTGGTTCTTGGCAGGAATAACCGGTTCTTAGCCTTATCTAACTGGTTTTTTGGTTGAAATATCTAGTTTTTATCCAGATCTAATTGGTTCTTAGCCATAATAGCCGGTTCTTGGCCTAATCATACTGGGTATTGGCCGGAATAGCCGGTTCTTAGCCGGATCTAACTTGTCTATCGCTAGAATAGCCATTTCTAAGTTTGATCTAACTGGTTCATGACCGGAATAGCCGGTTCTTAGTCGAATCTAACTGGTTCTTGGCCAGAATAGCCGGTTCTTAGCCTGATCTAACTGGTTCTTGGTCGGAATTGCTGGTTCTTTGCTGGATCAAACCGGTTCTTGGCCGTTATAACCAGTGTTTAGCCGAATCTAACTAGTTCTTGGATGGAATAGCCGGTTCTTAGCCTAATAAACTTGTTCTTAGCCGAAATAGCCGGTTCTTAGACATATTTTACTGATTTTTTCCAGAATAGCCAGTTCTAAATTTTTATTGGTTTAAAAAAAAGTCAAACATTTAATGTCGTTTAATTGAAACACATCAAAATAGTAAACTGTAACATATTAGAATATAAAAGTTTGACTTGGTTTAAAATATTTATACTACTTTATAATACATTTGGGATTTTTTGGAAAAGAAAGGTTTAAAAAATTAAAATTCAACAATTGCTTATAATAAAAATAATTGTCTTCAATTTTATAAACTTGTAAGAGCTCTGGAATTTAAATGTCTTCAATTCTGTAAAATTGTAACAACAAATGTCTTCAATTTTATAAATTGGTAACAACTATTGCTTATAGTTTGCATTGCTATTGCTTATAGTTATTTTAATAAAAAGTTGTCATTCATTCGTAAAGTTATTGTTAAAAAAAATGTATAAATGAAAAATATTTGCTCATCACAAAATTTAGTCACGGGATATCCGCTGCCACATTACGCAAGTACCTTGCTAGTATTGATAAAGAATAGACCACATAATTGAGAGTCACATTAATGTGTAGTGTTGCCTAAATTAGACGATTGTAACTTGAAAATTAAAAAAAGTTCGACTTGGTGCAAAGTATTAAGCTTCTATATATGGCCGGATTTGCAAAAGTTGGTTAATACTTAATATCGCATTTCATATGCAAGCATGAAAACATTGCCTAAAATAAGCTTCACCACATTGCAACACGTGTGCAAAATGCATAGCGAACTAAAAAAATAACTCTTTTAGACATTAATGTTGACATTTTTGTCTTTTTTAAGTATTATTACTATTTTACCCTTCCAAATTACATAAATAGTCCCTGTGGGTTTGCGAAAATTGCATCCATCGTCCCTAGGCTAAATTACATAAATGGTCTATTTCGTTTGGAAAAAAATGCGTCCGTCTTCCCTTCTGTTCGAAATTTTTGTTCCAATTTTTTTTTCGAATTTATTTTTCTGAATTTTTTTCGAAATTTTTGTTCCAAATTTTTTTTTTCTGAATTTTTTTCTGCAATGTGTTTTTTTAGAATTTTTTTTGTGACACGCGAAAAAAATTGAATTCTTTTTTTGTAATATTTTGTAATAAAAAAAAAATCGATAAAAAAATTCACTTGTGACAAAAAAATAATCAAAAATGAATAAAAAACAGGTGAAACGTAAAAACGGAGTAAAACGATAAAAAATTTCTAATTTTTTTCAAAATTCTTTCTTTTTTTTGAAATTTTTTCTGAAATTTTTTTTTTAGAATTTTTTTTGTGACATGCGATTTCTTTTTTCCTTTTTTAGATTAAAAAGTAGAGGGACCATTTATGTAGTTTACCCTTGGGACAATGGATGCAATTTTTAAAATTTAAAGGTAAAATGGTTATCACATTTTTTTTTAATCTTTATTACTCACATGAAGACAAAAATGTCAACATTAATGTCTAAAAGAGTTATTTTCAATTTCTGAAATATGATGCTTTGAACATGTACACAGATGAGGAAATGTGTCATTTTGGGGATCATCCTTTAAACGTATATATAGAACATAGGTTAATGCAAAAAAAATTACAAATTTTACAACATTACTTGATACATACACGTGATGAATGCATGGGTATGTAAATAATCAATTTAGGACAATAATTCGAAAAAAGAGTATCCGAATGATGCATAAGCGAGTTAATCAGATTGTTTTTAGTTATTAAAATAGATACACAATGATAAAACCTAACAATATACCAAACCATTAACATAATAAAAAGCATTTTGATAAACATAATTCTAGTGTGTAAGTTTAGTAGAATACCTTCATGACCATTGCCAGTTCCACTTGTTTATGGTTACATAGACCACTATACCTGAAAAAAAATCAAACAAGGAGAAGAACATTAATAAGTTTTACCAAATTAAATTGAATGAGTACTTATAAATCAATTTATAACTAATCCTTTTACCAAATATATATATATAGTCCTTTACCCAAAAGAAATATATAAATAGTTTAACACTAGCAGGGTACCCGCGCGATGCGGCGGCGGGTACCTTGTGACTAAATTTTTCGGCGAACAAATGTTATTTTGTTTTTGGCTGCTGAATTCAGATTTATGTTTTGGAAGTTTAATTAGATTGTACGTTGTGGTTAAATAGTTGTATATTTTGGTGAATGGGTTAATTAAATTGTGTATTAATTGTATGTGTTGAATAGTGTTTTTTGTTTGGGCAAATCGCATAAAAGTGTACATAACTTATACCCAATTTCAATTTAAGGTACTCAACTTTTTTTATCCCAATTTAGTGTACCAAACTTTTTTTTTATTGCAATGTAAGACCACTAGTGGGTTTCCAAGTCACTTAGCCGGTTACCAAATTTTCCGACGACCTTTTCCGATGACCCACCACCACCACCTTCATTTATCACCACCACCACCATAACCTACCACCAATACATTCATTTATCACCACAACCACCATAATCCACCACCACAACCACCATCTATCACCACCACAATGGATAGTTTGAGATTTGGTGCTTACGGTCAGATTTTTAGACCTGATAATTTTGTCTTCGGTCAATTTGGTGCTGGTAATACTAATAATTGGGCTAAAGGTAATATTTGAAAATGTGATTTGCTATATATGAACAGATTTTGAATAAACTATTTTTGTTTTACACTTAGATTGAAGCCAAACATGTATCTTTTGAGTTGTGGTGCCAACTCTGATTCAGTCTCCTAAGTGTTTCATATATGTTTGGTTCATATAACGTAGTGGTTCTTAGCTGCTCGGAAGACTTAAGGATGTTCATTACAATTTAAATCCGTTTGTTATATGACTGATTGACTATAGGTTTTACAGTTAGAAATGTTGTTTGTTTTAACTGAACATTTTTTTCGGATAATCAATTATCATTATGTTGAAGCCAAACGCATATCATTTGTGTTCAAGCAGTCTGTACTCTGCAAATCATTTTATGTTTTTCACTTTCCTTGTTTGTTATATACATGAGTCGTCAAACCTCAGTTGCGGTGGTGATAGATGGTGGTGGATTAGGTGGTTGTGGTGATAAATGAATGTATTGGTGGTGGGTTATGGTGGTGGTGGTGATAAATGAAGGTGGTGGTGGTGGGTCATCGGAAAAGGTCGTCGGAAAATTTGGTAACCGGCTAAGTGACCTGGAAACCTGCTAGTGGTCTTACATTGCAATAATAAAAAAATTTTGGTACACTAAATTGGGATAAAAAAAAGTTGAGTACCTTAAATTGAAATTAGGTATAAGTTGGGTATACTTTTATGCGATTTGCCCTTTTTGTTTTATTTATGCTTCAACTACTTGTAAATTATGTTTTTTCACATGTATTTTTGAATGAAGGGGTGTTTTTAATAGTGTATTAATTGTAATATATGAGTAGTGTACTTGTGTGTTTTTAGTTTTATATGTGCTTTAGATACTTGTAAATAATGCTTTCAATATTGTATTTGCTTAAAATTCTATATATGGAAATTTTAAAATAATTAATATGAGAGAAGTGCATTCCTCTATTATAAGTAGTATAGATATAGATATACTTGAGTTTCAACTTTGATTGCAACGAACGCACTTCAACTTTGATTGCAATGAACACATTTACTCCTATCCTCTACAAAAAAAATATATCATTTTACCACACTTTTAAAAAGTGTGTAGAATATTTTGAAGATTTTTAAAATTTATGAATGTGCAAAAATTGGTTACATAAATCAGTGTGAACAAATTTTAAAAAACAAAAGAGTTTCCACACTTATATGTGTTTTAAAAAAAAGTTCACACTTTTAAGTGTAAAGAAATTTAGAATTTGTCAACATTTTCAAGTGTGTGCTATATTTGTAACACCCAAATTATCCACATTTTTCCTCTTGTGTGGAGAATTTGGGTGTTACAAATATAGTACACAATTGTAAGTGTAGACACTAGATTTCTTCACACTTAAAAGTGTGAACTTTTTTTTTAAAACACATATAAATGTGAATTTTTTTTTGTTTGTTTATATAACCAATTTTACACTTAGTGTGATAAAATGACATTTTTTTTAGTGATCATTACTTAATGTATTATTCTTTTAAAATTCTTATCCAAATAAAAAAAAGACATCAAATAACCTATTGATTTACCTGGAAATCGAGAAAATAATGAAATCATGATGCGTTTCTTTTCCTTTGGCTGTAAACAAAAATGAAATCATGCTAGAAGAAAATTCAAACTAACAAATGAAATAA
This sequence comes from Chrysanthemum lavandulifolium, assembly GCA_022545495.1. Lineage (NCBI taxonomy): Eukaryota > Viridiplantae > Streptophyta > Magnoliopsida > Asterales > Asteraceae > Chrysanthemum > Chrysanthemum lavandulifolium. The sequence goes on from CM040242.1 coordinate 34,201,397, forward strand.
CAAACTACATTATGAAACGTAACACAATGGAAACCAACTGAAACCTTGATATGGCCGGACTTCGCTTGCAAGAAGAATGATAAAAATGAAAAATATAATTCATGCAATATAGAAATACATAAAACGTAAATGTTGCATCGTATATAAATTAAATGTGCAACAACTATTGCAGAACAAATTTATTAATATTGTTAATGTCTCTAATTAATGAAAAATGTTAAAACATTTGACTAAATTTGAAAATGCGTAAGAGAAGGTGTATTAGATAAGATTTCTAACAAAGATATTATTAAACGCTGCCGTTAATTGATTTTTTATAATTGTGTTTTTCAAAGGTTGGAAGTTTTAGTGCCACGTGTTAGTTGTTAGTTAAAAGTTAATTTTAGAAAAAATTAATAGGAGGCTGATTAAAAACTGTGTTTTATTAGATAATATAGATATAGATATAGATATAGATACTAGTTATAATACATGTGCACGCACGGGGTTTTGACAAAAAAAAAATATTCTATATTAATATTGAATATCGTGTCTTTAAAGGTAATTGCACGAGGTTTCGTGCAGGCACAAAGTTTACACATAAATTAAATTTATTTAACATTTTAGTTCAGTATATACACATATAAAAATTTGCCCATGAAAATTGTGATATAAGTACAACTAATACTTATGCACGAGTTTTTCATTATGCATTAATATTTATTAGAATTTGGTAAAATATTTGTAAAAATTTATTTTAGGTAACTCAAGATTTAATTTTATTTAGTTGAAAAAGATGTTGATGTTGTTATTTAAAATTCACTAATGATATTATGTTGTACACATGATGCAAGTTTAATAGAACATAATGAGCGTTGATAAAGTTAAAGTATACTACTTAAAGTTTTTTAAAAATGTTTTTCTGGATATCCTTATGTAAATAATTAAGAATTACATAAGTCATTGTTATAAGTACAATCGCGTATATTTATTTTTATATTAAAGTAACCCGTGCTTACAATTTGATAATTATATTCCCGTTTTTAGTAATTTAACCGTATTTAAAATGTAAATTGATACATATAATCTTATGTAAAAAAATTTATATGGTAAAAAAATTGATACATATAATCTTATGCAAATAAATAAGTCTTCATTGAACGATATGGTAAAATAATTGATACATATAATCTTATGCAAATTTATATGTTGTTATTTTAAAACAACATATACATTGTATTTTTTAAGATATAAAGTATAAAGGGAATAAAGTATAAGGAGGTATTTGTTTATAATCAAAAGTTATTAAAAAACATGGATGCTTATAATATTACACTTAACTCTATAAAATTTTTAAAAATTCAACCACTAAAGTTTTATTAATTACCTCATATTTTTTTAAGTTTTTGTTTTCACAAATTTGACACATATCTTTTTATGTGTTTTTTTTACCAACCAATTTTTTTCACCAAATTTATTAAAGATTGACCAAAATCAATTTAATTTTGACTTTTATTGACCAATTACATCACACGATTTTGCTTACGTGGCAAAATCGAGCACTCCTATTGGCCCAATTGTTTTTTCAATAAGAATGAATTGAAAAAATCACTCCGAAATGATGTAATTCCTTTATTATATAAAAGATAGATGAAAACATGCGACAACTAATAACTCTGATGTCAGAATTATTTTAACAATGATAAAGAAAAACATACAAGTGCATCAGGTGAAACTTTGTTACATTAGTTTGAAATAAAACATCACAATTGAGTTACATAATACTCTTAAGGCCAAGGATAAACATTATGCCAATCTGGCCCGGGAATGACGATTTCTTCGAGATACATAAATGCATCTGGTCTAATGGACCAGTAACAATGTTGTGTAGCTAAAATAGGCTTATATTTGTAGCAAATCTTATTAATGCGCTTACTAAACAAATCAACGTTAATGTTAATATTCTTTGAGCCCCAAATGAATTCGCCTTTCCACACCCTACTTTTACCTATAATTGCACAAAAGTACCAATCCATAGTGTCCCCGGGATTTGCGGCATAATCAAACCAAGGTGTATAATAGGGGTGATCACCTTTATCATATTCATAGATCCTTGTCACATTGACTACATCCGGTAGATCATTCGTAACAGATAAATGCCAACTATGAGATGGAAAGCACTCACTATTTGGAGTATCAAATGAATTAGCACATGAAATTGTAGGAATGAAGAAGATAATTGCAATGACAAAAAAGACACACATAGTGAGTGTTTTGAGAAAACAAAGAAACCCCATTGTCTATTTATATAGGACACATGTATATTTATGTTTCCAAACACCAAATAGGATCGCATATTTTCATTAATTAAATAGGAGTAATAAATACAGTAATATCAATAAATCAAATTATGGTAATATATAAATTAAATTAATAGTGTATGTGTAACAAATTAAGTGAAAGAAATTTAAATTTAAATTAATGCATATGAACGAAATTATAAATATCAAAACGAAAGACAAGTTATCATTATTTATAAATAAATATACAAGATTGTACATATACGAACAACTCATGTTATTCCCTTTTATGAGATTGAGTAAGGATTCGAAAAGTATTTCATTTCGACCATGTTCAATAACGACTTATGTTATTCCGCTTTATAAGTTTAAGTCAGTACACGGGATTAAAATGAAATATCGCTAAAATGATTATTAACATAAATATAAATATAAAATGAAAGCACAACCTCACGGATATTGTGAGATGAAAACATATACACGATATTGTGCATACATCAACGATGCATTTAATTACTCTTTAATGTTTAAATAAGTATATCAATTAAAAAGGATTAAAGGTCTTTTGCATGCATAATGTCAAAACATGATATTAATAGTTCAATTCAAACAATATCAAACTCAACACCGCGCGCTTAAATAAAGTCAAATCATTTGTGCAACAAAAACTATACACAATTTTGATTGATATGATGAATAATTTATGTAAAACCGACAAATACTATAACTATATAAGTATGAAGGATTCTACATAATGTTAAAAATCTTATTTAACAACTTTGTATATGCATTGAGACACGCTTTTACTATTCCAAAATAGAAATTTACAAGATATAAATTCACATTTTTAAACAAGCGTATAAATGAAATTAGATACGATACAATTCAGATGGACAAATAATCAAAGTTTAGATGTATTGTAACTTTATCGAAACACATTAAGTACTATTTATGTCAAAACATTATGCGTGTACGAGTATATAACTAGTTCTAATATATACTCTTTACGCCTCAAAATAATTGTTCACGGCTTTTTCTTCAGGATGTTCAAATCTAAATTTGCAACATTACATTACTATTATTTGAAATTATATTACGAACTTTAATGAAAGAAGTAATTAATTACTTAAAGATAAAGTTTATTCTAGAAAAGCAACTTAACGATAAAAGTATCATTCTACAAAACAATAATAAAGAGAAATAGAACAAGAAGTTTTGATCTTTGCGTCTTTGATTAAACCTAATAATACATCTTTACTTGTAAATTGTCACTACTACAAAAACAGGCTAATGCAACGAATATTTGCAACGGTAGATTTTAAGTTGCAAATTCGCAATCGTAATGCAAGAATTACCAACCGAATAGCAACGACAAAGAAAATAATTGCAAATTGTTGCAAAATAGATACTACTTTCTTTTACTTATATTTTATTTTTTCCACAGAATGCGGCGCAAATTATAAAAATTTGCAACGGAAAAGCAACGAAGACAAAAATTAAAATTTTAAAGAAATTTTATTTTATTTTCCGTTGTAATTCCGCTGTAAATTTTGATAATTTGCAAAGGAAGAGCAACAAAAGACAAAACTTAAAATCTAAGGAAATTATCATTTGTTTTCTGTTGCAATTCGGATGCAATTTTGGATATTTACAACGGAATAGCAATGGAAGGAAAAAATCAAATCTAAAACAAATTATCATATATTTGATCTTCAAGCTTCAAGTAACATAAAGAAGTTCAAGCCTTTAGTATTCTTTACATGAAACTAGAGTTTATTTCATTATTCCATGGTTGATTTAGAAGCTACACAAGGGTGATTTCTTGGAAAGTTTTCAAGCATTCTTACTAGTGTTCCTAGCTAGTTATCAAGAGTTGGTTTGAAAAGATTTGTAAGCTAGGGTTTTGTTGAAGCTTAAGTTAGTGATCTTGTCCTTGCTTTCTTATTAGTTTCCTTCATAAGTGTTGTAAGAAAACCTCTATATTTTTCATTTTATTTATGTAAATACTTGTATATCATATATTTAATATGTTTTGTATGCTTATTATATTTGATTATGCTTGGTAAAACGGACTAAAACACTACAACCATTGTAAAGACTTCATTTTCAAAATGTAAACCGGATGGGGTCAGAACGTAATTATTTCATGAAATCATTAGACCTTAGACCATACGTAAAAATATAGGAGTTAGTTCTATGTATTGTGGTCATTTCAATGGGTAGAAGTCATAAAACAATACCCGATGAATTTAATAGAAATCTTTTCATGAGAAATGTCAAAATCTAAGTAATGCTTTTAAACAGTAAAACTCATAAAAGTTGCATATAACCAACTGTTGGTCAAAGAAGAAAAGTTGTAGCTAACATCTGAACTTGAACGTAGCCAAAAACCGTGCATAAACGGAGTTGTAAAGACCTACTTATGGCTATTTCTATGAGATCGTAAGTTGTCAGAATAAACAACATACATATTTAAGGACAAATTGGTAATTTCAAATTAGCTAAGTAACTTTAGAGACCATGGGACCCAAAAATCTGTAAATTTTATTTAAAAACCTTTTCGACGACATAAGAATCGAATCATAACCTTTTACGGTTTAGAAATAACATATAAATTAAGTCGGAATAACCATATATCTAAAAACCGAAACACGACAATTAAGTATTAATTAGAACCATTTGACCACTTTTTTACAAACCAATGTGGTAAGACTCACTATTGGAAAACATACTGCTTATTCTTTCATAAACTACGATCCCGATTTAACACTTATGTCATTTATATATGTGTGCAAATTATAAATACTAAGTACTATATTAGTATGGAATTTCATGTAGGGCCTCTTCGGGGTAAACGTATCGACGATTTGTTTGATTTATGATTTAAAGTGTCCTAGCTCCTCATTTGTTTACTACATGACCCCTAAATTATGTTAGCCCGAACAATGGTATGATATTATTTATAAAAATGACATAAAACTCATTCACAGAATAACTTGTAAATTAGAATCCGTGACTAGTTTTAAAGTGTCAAACTAAATCTAAACACTTGTTTTACTTTATAAACATTATGTACCCAAGCATAATTAATGTAATAACTGTATAAAACATGCTAGTTTAAATACAAATATTATTTTAGAACCTAAGAAGTGTACTATGTTTATAGGTTATCTTTAGAGCTTTCGACTTCTCGATACATTATATATCATCATATCCCATCACGATCACTATGGTGAGTTCATAGCCCCATTTTCTATCTTTTAACTATTTTACAAACCCTTAGAGGAGATACATGCTATTTTTACTCGAACACAAATGCTTTAACCTCAGATGTTTATCTCGAATGTTTTATTGGCACTAAGTACAATTATTGCCATGCGTAAGTCTCTATATCATGAAACCATTAGTCACTAGTTGTAGCGAGCGGCATATATTGTGAATTGACCTATTGAGATTGACAAACCCGCTTGTATTGACCAGCTTAGCAAACAAACACACTATATTTGAGAAACACTAGGTATAACGACAAATTACCAACTAGGGCCATCACATTATTATTATATCAATTTCTATTGATATCTCGTTAACGCTTTTGTTGTCATGAGCTTAGTGCAATAATAATAACTGCTTTATTTTCAAATTATGGGTGTATAATAACGTAATCCATATCGAAATCTTGTGTTCAATTGATTAATTATAAACCTACGGATTTCACTCAACCTTTGTGTTGACGCTTTAAGCATGTTTTATCTCGTGATCCAAGGAATTAATGGCATGTGAAGGCGCACGGATATTTTGAAGACAATGCATTATTATCATTCGATAAAGCTTTTAAACATTCACGTTGAACTCTTTATGTACTCAAAACTTATTGGGACCTCTTTGTAAACTCTGATGTTTTATATTAATCGAATGATAACCTTTTCAAATCATCTCATTTAGAGTTCGTTTTCTGCAACTTGTACTATGTGCTAATAGGTAATACCCCAGGGACTCTATCTTCGCTGAGATATTTTGGAGGTGTTACACCTTTCACTTAATTGCTTGGAAATTATAACTATAGATCGGTGATGAAAGGACAACGAATTAATAGTGAAAAGACCAATATATGTTACCGAATGGTAAAAGAATGAAGTTTCAAGGGCTAAAAGCGTAAACTAGACGAGAATATGAAAAATCCGTGAGAAAAACTCGTGACGTGAAAACCTTGTTCACGCCACGACAAAAGTGTTGGTGTTTAATTGTTTAAGAAACTTTTTTCATGGAAATAAATATAAGACATTGATATATAATAATCAAAGTAGCGGAAGCATACGAACAACACCAAAACCGGATCCTTATGTTTAATACGATTAATCTAAAGATACCAAGAAACATGTACCTTGTTATGCTATGTATGATCACCAGAAACTACGTTGACGTTGACTCACCTGAACTCGATCAAGAATTCCTCAAAAGGAAAAACTTCTAAGAAGCTCGGACCTCATAGGACATAAGTAAATAGGACATAAGTAAATGAAGTTTTAGCGGAACTAAATGAGTCAAAGTCTAACTGTTGGACTAGATCCAATGGAAGCAAAGCCGAAAATGAAGGCATTATAAGCGAACTTGGATTCGTGTGGTTAAAAGCAAAATTGAAGTTCAAGACGTACATGGGTAAGTTTTGGATTGATATCCGATTTCTATAGTCTTTAGATGGGAAACAATAGCTTTCTTGTATGCTTGTATGTTAGGAATTTTTGCACAGTTGAATTTTCAATATTCATATGATTGCATTATTTATTTGAGTTTGATTTGTGTATTTATATATATTTTTTTAATTCTTGTACAATATATATTATTGGAAAAAGCAAAATAATGCTAATATTCAAAAAGCATAAAATTACTTTGCAACAATATAATTCCATTGCAAAATCTTATGGTTGCAAACCTGTAGCAAAATTTTACCGTTGCAAAAAGTTTTCGTTGCAAACTTGTTGAAAAAAGTCTTCGTTGGTTAATTTTTAACCACTTTTGTTCCGTTGCAAAACCGTCACAAATAATATTGGTCGTTGCAATTCCGTTGCAAATAAAATTTGCATGGAGCATTTATGCAATGTGGTACGTTGGAAATCCGTTGCAAATAGCCAATTGCAACAGATTTGCAACCTATTTCGGGCCATTACGTTTGCCCAGTTGTGTTGTATTGTGTAGACACGATATTATTATACGTGATATAAAATCTTAGGGTGTAAATTTGTATACAAGATACATATGTCGAGCTAATGACCCAAAAATCTCAAATGGCTTCAAACAAGAATTTACACAAAACATGTGCCGCATCATAAATATCGTATTTATGAAGACAAATGGCTAGACCACGAATTACCAACGTGTGACAAACAGTTATACCACAACAAGAATAATATGTGAAAAAAATCATCTTGGATTTGCAAAAAGCTTGGTTGAATTTTGAAGATGTTCGTGAAGCAAATGTAAGGACGACCCTTTATGTGATTTAAGTTGTATTTGTTACAGATGATAAATTCAATATGAAGTGTAAATTTTGAAATATGGGAGCTTATTTGCCATATGCATGTGTCGTTCTTCTTTGCAATACACGCACGTGTGCTTGGCACAAACTATTCGATTCCCACAAAACTGATTATCATTCCTGGTTGGCATACCCGTACAACACTCGGTTAATATTTCATCTTATTATACTCGTAATATTTACGGCTGCCTCTCTTTTGAGTATCAGATGTTCAAAACAATAACAATACGAATGACTAGTATACTCCAATTGTTCAAAACTCTTATGTTGCGGATGAATGATACAAATGAATGAAATTAACATAACCTTGAATGAATTAGTAAATGAGATAATAAATTAAATGATACTTTATTATATTTGTTTTGTTTTATATATATTAGTTTCAAAAATAACATTATAAGAGTTGATATCAATATAAATCTTATATTTTATGATCCAATAAACCAATCTTAAACCATCCATTTTAATCAAAGTTAATAAAACCATTTTCCACCTTTTTTTAAAACAACATATCTTGCAAACGGTAATTTTCAAATTATAAATTACATTATCGCGACGAGATTAAATTATCTTTCATTAATACGCACTTTCTATATTTTTGACAATTTGTTTTTCAAAATTCCGCCTAAAAATCATATATGATTTTTAAAATCGAATCATATATGATTTTCACAAATCATATATGATTTTTAAATCGATATGATTTTCAAAAATCATATATGATTTGTAAAATCGAATCATATATGATTTTCACAAATCATATATGATTTTTCCTACCAAATTTTGAAAAAATATCGTTAAAATTGTATAAGAGTGCATATCTATAAAAAGATAATTTAATTCTCGTCATGATGATGCTTTTATCGCGAACAATTAACTAATATGAGATATTTAATTTTAAAAAAAAGTGAAAGTTTTTTATAAAACGAATGACTATTATTGGTTCATTGGATCTATGTTAAATTTGAGATCTATATTGAACTTTTGCCAACATTATAAATTTATAATAGTTACATAATACTCTCGGGCCAAGGATTCATAAGATATAGGTCTGATCCCGAAAATGATGAGTTTTTTAGAGATACATAAAATCCATCCGGTTTAACCAACCAATAACAATGTTCTGTAGGGAATCCAATTTTAAATTTATAGCAAATGTAACTAATGTACTTACTAAAAATATCTACACTAATTATCTTTGACCCCTAAGTGAATTCGCCTAACCACGCCTGACCCATGTGGACAAAAATACCAATCGATCGAAAACTCCTCCAGGAAGAAGGGGACAATTACGTCAAATAGTAATAGGTCGGTCTAATATTTAATAAACACCAAACATTCCATAGGATTGTGTTTAGCAAATCCCTTTATAATATTATTCTTTCTGTAAGCTAAAAGTTAAACAACATGAAGCATTTAATGGAAAACATGCTGTTGTGACCATATCTTATGAAGCTCAAGCTAGGTTGTCGTCTCAACCGTCCTATCTTCGCAACAATGGGTACTAGAGGCGACTAAAGGGTGAGGTCAGGCGGGTAGGGTAAATGGGTAACCTCGGTAATTCTTTGCACATGTTGACTTGATTTACTTTTCATCCACTCAAGTTTGTATGTAAGAGTTTTACAAGAGTTTTATTATTGAAATATGATCCACCAAGTTTTATGCATTAAAACATCATACTGGGGGACTTTCAACCCACATGACCATGATACTAAAGCTGGCAGAAGGAACTGATGGGTAGGGAAATTGGTCAAAAAAGGAAATTCTTTCTACTGGTTGAAACGGGTAAAGTTGAGACCGAAATATTTTTTCATTACGAAGGGTTAACTTTATTTTTATATCTAATTATTGTGCGGAAGCGATCACAAAAACTATATCATCACAATGGAATCGTTTTTTTTATACAATAGAATAGATGCACTATGGGAAACTTTCTGCCCGTTTGACCCATTTCCTCGCTATTTTGTTTTATCAAAATAAATATATACTATATGCCTTAAGAAATATGTTTGGGTCACAACTTATAACATACTTAACAATGCACTATTGTGTTTTTCCACAAAAGGTGTAGATTGGCGGGAACACCCTGACCTCGGGTGCCTTTTGGCACCAACCATTGTCCACCCCACAAGGAATATCTCCGGCAACTCTCCTGGCCTAGTGGGGCACCAACTGGAGTGAGCACGAGCCAAGACTCGGACCCCTGAGCTCTTATTCCACAAAGTCTCTCCAGTGTGCCCATAGGTTTTGCGAGGTGGGTACCTATATGAAGCAAATGCCAAGGATGAGACTTGAACCTGGGTCAATTGACTCAAACACAAGTGCCCAACTTGGGTCTATTGTGTTTTTACTCATAGGTATCAGCGTTGCAGATAGAGCTAGCGATGATTCAGAACCACCTAATAGACAACAAGCTGCTATAGATGCAAGTACCCAAAAAGGATTTTTCAATGTGCCATTTAAAAAAGAAACAAGTGGTTAATGGTAGACGTTAAAATTGAAAGTGAATCGGGTCAGGAGCTATTTGGGATTTCTAATTAGTTAATCTACATGTAGGGGATTGCTTATCGATACTCCCTTTCATAATTTTAATGATCATACGCACACTACTTACTTTTCTTACAGCCAATAACAGGTGTGTTAGGGATTGCTTTTTTCGAACTGCTTATCTGATTAACATTGTATGATATACACAGTTTTGCACAACTAGCTCGGAGTTGCATAGTTTTAAATTGTTTAACATGCATGATAAATATTTGGTAGCCAACTTATAGTATAGTAGGCCAAATATAGTGAACTGATATCACTAATTCGGGTTCTTGATGAGGAATTTCTGCACAATGACATGTGCCTCAGCCATGTTTTTATTGCCTCAACCATGGTTTTAGAGTCACAAACTGTAGCTTCCATTCAATGCCAATGGTGAACATATATTGTGGTGAAGTGATCACCGTTAGTGATTGCCATACCCAAACAACACTGGGAAAGAAGAAGTCGGAAACATACGAATATTTCCATTTGAAGAAACAAGAGTTGGAAAACCAAAAACAAGAAGCGGAGTTTGAAATCCAAAAAAAAAAGTGCGTCGGGAATCAGCGGATTTGAAAAGGGAGAAATGGAACTAGAACGTCAAATATTTGAATTTTCAAAACAAAAGAAACAGGAGAAATACATCATATTCTATGTGTTGGAAATGTATATATTTACAAACACGTAAATGTCCGGATTCGAACTCGTGACCACGGGATTGCACACATTAGCGAATGAGAATTAAAGTTAATAATTAATGTTTATGTTTACGATTAATTATTGCACATTAAGTCCGGTTAACGATCGTTAAGTATTTAACGGAAAAATGACTAACGACCGTTAAATGAAAAGAGAAAGGACTAGTAATGGAAAATCTTGAAAGGAAAAGTTATGGGTTTCTCTTGGGCTTGTCTACATGGCCGGCCAAGGTATGGGTCCTCAACCCAAGCCCTAACTTGTTCCCAAAGTTTTCCATTCACTATATAAGCAAGGCTAGGTTCTAGGGTTTCATATATATCTTTGTGCATTGAATTAACCCTAGATCTCTCCTCTCTTCTCTCTTGTCCCTATTCGGCCGAACACCCCATTGTTAGGGAGTTTGGTTTCATTTTTTTCCTTAAAATGAGGACTTGTGTTAGATCTAGCAATCGCTGATTCGTTGGTTAATTCGTGTGTACAAGAACGTGGTAGTAAGACACTATTCTTACACCAATTGGTTTGAGTTGTAAAACGGTAAGGACAACTCTTCAAACCACTCTTTTGTTTTTGCTCAAGAGATCCGACATTCGCAAGAGGTCGTTACGCATACTTTCGCTAATTATTTATTTGTTATGATCTTAAGTCTTCCGTCATGTACTTTTGATGTCTTTATGTTTTATTGTATTTTATATATCATAAACTCAACAAGGCATCACGAGCCTTGTATAACAAGTAATTAATTATCAAACACATAATTAAAATAAACATGAGTGTGTTATTATTTGTTTGCATAGATCTAGGGTTTGCAAAACCTAAACCCTAATTTTTTTTGGGGCGTTGTTTTGGTGCCCTAATTAGGTTTTGTAAACTAAAGTTTTAATTGGATTAGAAACCCTAGGTTGCATGCAATTTTATGTGTATTATGTAACTCGCTTAATTGCATTAATTGTTAAGTGTGATTTATATCCATGATAATTATCTCGCATGTTTTATCATGGATCCGCTTATTGTATGTCTTTCTTGATTAAGTGATATACACTAAATTATGATAGATCTAAAATTGGGGAAGACCTTAATAATTATTATTTAATCAATTATGTGCTATGTGGTATATATTTAATTTTGACTTACGCAATCGATGAATCGATGCATGTGGCTCACCTTGTACAATATGTCAAACGGGTGAAAGTCTTAATTAAACATGTACATATTGACAGATCTAGAATTGATTATTAATAGGATTTATCAAAATGTTTGCATGTGGTATTTGATATGCATGACTTATTTTTTTGTTATGCATTCATTGTTTATTTGTTTATTTTTATAAATACTTGCTTGTTTGTTATGAGTAACAAGGGTATTTTTACAAGAAAAATAAACTGACTTAAACAATGGTGAAACATGTATTTTAAGCATAGTAATCATAATCGCTTAATTGATTGGTGACTTTGGTACAAATGGTCCGAACGGCTCACCCATTAGAATGAACTATAAAGGGTTAATAAAGAAGTGCGCACAAATACACCGAAAGGATGTCTAAGGTTATGCTTTTGCGCTTACCGGTCCTCTCGCCTCAGAAGTTCGCGTGGAGCTACTTAGTAAGCCATTAAATGTGCAAGCTCATCTTAAGGGCTAATTAGTTTTAATTCCATGCGCCATTTCGGTGGTAATTATCCGAAACACTAAGTGTTTACACTTATGCAAAAGTACGGTAAAATGGATGATAATTAACACTAAATTCCTTGATTGGTGAATCCAATACCTCAATTAAAGTTTGATGATGAAAAGCTTATAAACATTAAAACAAGGATATAAATGTTTTAATAAAACCTATGCTACGAAGATGAATGCATGACATCTTTGTTCATATTTGATTTGACATCAAAATTATTACCCTAATTTAAGTTGTATGCCATCCAACGAAACGGAAACACCTAAGATTACCTTTTATTTGCGTGAGAACGTGATTTAAATCAGAATCAAAGGGTAAAATATCCAAGTGACGTGAGAACGGGCATGGATGATTTTGCGCTTAAGTTGGACAACTTAATTGAGCTTTGTAGTGAGAACTCGACAACTCAAGGCATAAGATGGGGATAAAACATGTTTACATGGCAATTGAAATTGGCTAGATGTAAATCCCATAAATCTAGGAATTGCAATTTGAAAATTGGCAATTGAGGTTCGACTGCACCATCTTGAATAATTTCATTACTAGCGCATCAACCGATGTGATGAAACTATGTCAATTTGGATCCTAGTTTTTCAAAGAAAATTAAATGGTTATATGCTTATGAACCATGGGTATTTAATTTTCTTGAAAAGGTTAATTATCGAAAATACTAAAATTGAATTTTGTAATTCTTTTGAATGTATGAATGCAACATTTAACCAGAACGAGGTTTAGTCTTTGATCAAGAATTGATCCATTCTCGCTTTCAAACAAATGTTTGATCGAGAATAATTTATCGAAAAGACAAACGAAGTCTCTTTTCCATGGGAGAAGCATGAGACTCAATCCTATTCCTTTTCATGAATGAGAAAGATATAATAGAACGCTTGAATTGTCTAAATTCTAATGTAACGATAGCAATGAATTGCACATCATATTTTCCATAAAGATTTCATTACCCTCATTTGGTGAATGAATCCTTTGTAACAAACATGAATGTTGGTTAACCGGAAAACATGTATATGAGTTACTAAATTAGAAGCTAGACTAATTACCGCGAAAATTGGTACAAGGCAAACTAGCATACTTTATCTAGTTGTTTTGCTTTAGCCTTTAAAGGTACTACATACCAAGATGGGATGGTATGCCTCATAGGAAGAAATTGCATACCTAATTTTTCGAGTTAATAACATTGATCGACAACCCATCATTCACGTAGTAGAATACACCTTTAGTACCTTAGTAATGATTACGTATGGTTCTTCAAAAGTGTAGGAAAGTAAAAGCAAGCAAGTTGTTTTCACCGGTTATGAAACACTTACAATGTTGTCAAATTCAGTGGGAGCATTTGTGTTGCATTATCGAATAAGAAGTTGTTATAATGATTTCGATTCAAAGGAGCTACAAGCCTTATTTGTCAGGCAAGAATACAAATTATCTCTTGAATATCATGTAGATAATTACTTTCCAATTGTAGGCACTTATATTTTTAAGGATTGTCATGTGCGTTTCCTTACTAAACAATATAATCCTACATCTACTTGTTATATCTATGACACAAATCATATTAATCAAATAAACGAACGTGTATCGTGTTGTTTATCTACTACATGATGTTGTTCCATGCACAAGTGGGAGAAATCTTTATTGTGTGCAAGGTACAACACATATAAATATGATTTAAATGGATTCTCTTGACCGCAAGGTAAGAGAGTTACGTTCTAATAGGAATTATACATTTTAATGTGTATGATTGTCACATTAAGAACATGTGTCAAGATGATAACAAATACTACTTTAAATATTTATGTCATTCAATATTTAAGAAACACTTGTAGTTACAATTTATGTTACGTGAAAACGTGAATTAGATTGTAGCCTAAGGTAAAATATCCACGTGTCGTGAGAACGAGCATGGATGATTTTGTAGTTTCTTACGTTGAACATTTCATGGAATGACATAATTAAATGAAGTAATCTAATACTACTTTGAATTTAAGTATTCGTTGAATGACTTAAATATATGTAGTAAATATTAACTTGAAATATTAATTGAAACCTGAGGTGGTGTTCATAATTACTTTAATTATAAATGTTTATGATTTTGTAAAGTCACAAACATGAAGTCTTTTAATACAAGACTTATAATATAAAGTAAGACGTTAACTTGCTATGTTTTAAGACATATGCATGAAGTCAATGAGTTGATCAATGACTTATAACGATAGTGGGATTATAATCATATGCCTTTTGACTTGGTCAAAAGTACTTGTGTTATAATGCATGCAATTGATTTGGTAATTCTATTGTACCATTAAGTTTTACTTTGTTGGTAAATAGGATAAACCAAAGAGTAGATGGTTATCTTAAATATTGTTAGATTAATCTTACAATATTAATTCTAATGAAATACCATAGTCTTATGGTATGTTCAGTTAGAAGAATCAAAATTTATTGACATTGTTTGATTCAAGATAACTATAGTTTCTTCCAAAAGTTATCAAGGTTAGTAGATTGAGTATAGATTGAATATACTCAATAAGACTCCAACCTAGAAGATTAATAAGACACCATTTTTTATGGAAAGTAATGAATCACATTAAGTCTTATAATGAATTTCGAATTTGTTAAACTACTTGTAAAGTGGGTTGTAACAAACCAATGTCGAACTCAGAAATGTTTTTGTAATATCCCAAAAGAGAACAATGTATTGTTGCTCTACTTGCTAAACTATTTAAAGGTAATCTTTAAATTGTTAAAGGCAAGTGGGAGTTTTGTTTAGATCTTGAAAGATTAAATTACAAAATACATAATCTTCTAAAATACACTAACAAATATCATGATGAGGTTAAACATGTAAATGATAGACCTCAATATGATGGAATTGTCATTCATAGATCCGTAAGGATATCTCGATATTTAATATGTCGAGGATTATGAGTTACGTGATCATGGTAAGCTCGTTAATCATGATGATGAATTTACCAAATGTTGAATTGTGGTAAATCAATCATACTATGAATGTTGAGATGTCATCCATAAAGATAATCAACTTTAGATACTTGGTTTATCTTAATAATGAAAATGAGTTTCTTCAAAGGATGGAAACCCTAGTGGTTTAAATCTTTGTGTAGAAATCATATGGACAATATTGTACACATATTTAATGCATGTCTAGTGATAATAATATTAATCATATTTAAGCAATTAACTATGATTGAATATTCTTTTCTAGATACATTAAATAGAAGTATAAAGATTATAATTGTCTTACTTAGTTTCATTGATATGAAATTTTGACAATGAATATCAAAACTCTTTGTTGTGAATTACTTTTATGAGGACGATAAGTAATACAAAGTAGTTTATGAATTCAAATAATTTTTAATATGTACAAACCGCAAGAATCCATGAATGGATATATGCATGCATCTAGGAGATGATTCTTATGTTTAATATTAAATCCATGTTTGATTTAATAATTAAAATAAGATAGCTCATAAGTATTCCTGAAAGCTAGCGGAGTATTATTTTTATTTTCTTAAATCTTATATGTTGTATGGGCAACTACATTCCACCTAAATTAAGTTTTAGTTGGGAATGAAACTTAGTTTGTAAGATTTGGAAATAAGACATACAACCTTGGAATATATGTTTATTACTATAAACATATGCGGTAAAATAAATGAGTCTAATAGAACATGATGGATATATAATGAGATCTTAAAGTCTAACTTGAAGATTCATCATGTACATCATGTTGTAAGATTGTTATGTCATGCTTGATTACAAGATGATTTGACAACATTGAAAGTTGTTAGTGTAATAAATATTTTAAAAGGAATATATTTGGATTTAGAATCACATTCCACAGTCTGGAGATGCTCCAAGATTCTATGGAAGAATATATGGCAATTGTTTCATAATTGTCATTGCCGACAAACTTAAGTTTTGGTAGGCACCAACATTACACTATAACTGTTCAAAGTTTACGGATGTTTAAAGAGCATATTGTTGTACACAATGATGCTAGTATAATTGAGATGACACTCAGTTCTAGTCATGGTATCCTTGATGATGACCATGTTGACTGATTATGTTCAACTAAGAGCATAGTTGCATTATACATTAAAGAATAAAGAATACTTTAAAACTTTAAAGTTTTGAAAGATAATTGTCATAAAAGGGTGGTTCAGGTTATCACGCACCTTATGGAATGATATGACAATATCAAGATATGTGTAAACATATACAAGAAATTCACTTATTAAATTCTTGAAATAAGTATTCTCAAAATTCCTATAGATCAAAGTTAATTGAAATTATGCCTTGTCAACAAGTATGATTTTCATGACTTGTGGCAAAATTCATTAACTAGTATTATCATGCATTGATCTATTTAGTATTTGGATAAAGGATGTTAAACAATTATTATTTATAATGAATTAAAGTACGGTATACGTTTAATTTCATTTATAATATTGTGTCCTGTATTTGCATGTTTAAATCCTTGAATAACTTAAGTTATTCTAAATAGTCCGTTGTCGATCAATAACATGGGAATGATATTGAATTAAGACAAAAATCTGAGTATTAGTTAGAATATACTTGAAAGTATATTGATGCGTAGCATGACTAATTTCAAATGATATTCAATGGATTGAGTATAGGACTTATCCCACCCACATGATGATACTTTATCGATCTTTGTCATTAAGTATATCATGAATATTTATCCTCCGACTTGAGATACCGTAGATATGTCATGGATGTAGTGCATTTTGTGAAGCAATCTAACGCTATACGAATCGGTAGTTATAAGGGTTGTTTTCGTAAGTGTTGCGAAATTTATGATTTCGCTTGTAGTCCAAATGAGATTTGTTTCCTTCAAATTTATTTTGAAGTATAATATCATAGGCCCCTCGTAGGATTGTTAAGATGTTTGCATGGCCATGCCCAAGGTCTTCGAATATGTTCGTAAGAATTGGTAATCTTAATCAATCACATAAAGCGAGAAACAAAATAGTTAATTAAGAAATGAGTGAGATCCATATTCTTATTAACATGGTATTAGAAACAAAGGATGAATATGATGATGAATCATCAAAATTGGTTTTTCTCCAAAACCATACACGAGTTGTACCGGGGCATTGGCGTGTTGCTAGACGCTAACCAATGTCATTTCACGCTTTGTAAACATATCCAAGCCGGAGTCGTTGGAAATGTATATATTTACAAACACGTAAATGTCCGGATTCGAACTCGTATGGATTGCACACATTAGCGAATGAGAATTAAAGTTAATAATTAATGTTTATGTTTACGATTAATTATTGCACATTAAGTCCGGTTAACGATCGTTAAGTATTTAACGGAAAAATGACTAACGACCGTTAAATGAAAAGAGAAAGGACTAGTAATGGAAAATCTTGAAAGGAAAAGTTATGGGTTTCTCTTGGGCTTGTCTACATGGCCGACCAAGGTATAGGTCCTCAACCCAAGCCCTAACTTGTTCCCAAAGTTTTCCATTCACTATATAAGCAAGGTTAGGTTCTAGGGTTTCATATATATCTTTGTGCATTGAATTAACCCTAGATCTCTCCTCTCTTCTCTCTTGTCCCTATTCGGCCGAACACCCCATTGTTAGGGAGTTTGGTTTCGTTTTTCCTTAAAACGAGGACTTGTGTTAGATCTAGCAATCGCTTGATTCGTTGGTTAATTCGTGTGTACAAGAACGTGGTAGTAAGACACTATTCTTACACCAATTGGTTTGAGTTGTAAAACGGTAAGGAACAACTCTTCAAACCACTCTTTTGTTTTTGCTCAAGAGATCTGACATTCGCAAGAGGTACGTTACGCATACTTTCAGTTAATTATTTATTTGTTATGATCTTAAGTCTTCCGCTGTGTACTCTTGATGTCTTTATTGTATTTTATATATCATAAACTCAACACTATGATACATCAATCAACCCCTCGTTGCCCGTAATCCAACAACAGAAGCTGCAGGAGATCAAGGATGCAATCAAGGCACACTTAGGCTTAGATTATTAGTTTAAGTTTTTAATTAGTATTGTAATGTTTTAATTTTATTTAAATTATTATGTAATGTTTTAATTATTAATGAAATTTAAGTTTGTTGTTAAAAATGTTTGAAAAAGAAATAATAAAAAATCAAGGTCGCCTTTACCGTGGCAAAAATCGCCGAAGTCATTTGGGAGAAAACTGACGTGACGGATAAAATGAAAGTCGCTGGTAGTCCTTGCTGTGCTTAGCCTTATGGTTACCTCTCTTCTGAGTGCCGCCTGTACCAATATCAGTGACAAGCAAAAAGTTCAAATCTCTAATGTAGCGTATGAATGCTACAAATACAATGAAATTACGTTAATCGTTACAAAATTTTTATCGGTGAAATTTTATTATATTGATAAAGAAAAGCATACAAGCGCATCAGGTGAAGCTTTGTTATATTAGTTTGAAATAAAACATCACAATTGAGTTACATAATACTCTGAGGCCAAGGATAAACATTATGCCAATCTGGCCCGGGGAATGACGATTTCTTTCGAGATGCATAAAATGCATCTGGTCTAATGGACCAGTAACAATGTTGTGTAGCTAAAAGAGGTTTATATTTGTAGCAAATGTTAGAGATGTGTTTATTAAACAAATCAACGTTAAAATTCTTTGAGCCCCAAATGAATTCGCCTTTCCACACCCTAGTACTGATACCTATAGTTGCACAAAAGTGCCAATCCCAACTTTCCCCGGGATCTGCCGTACCATCATACCAAGGTGTATAACCGGGGTGATCTTTATGATATTCATAGATCCTTGTCACATTGATTACATCGGGTAAGTCATTCGTAACAGATAAATGCCAATTATGAGTTGGAAAGCATTCACTATTTGACTTATCAGATGAATTAGCATATGAGATTGTAGGAACGAAGAAGAGAATTGCGATTACAAAGAAGACACACATAGTGAGTGTTTTGAGAAAACAAAGAAACCCATTGTCGATTTATATAGGACACATGCATATTCATGTTTCCAAACACCAAATAGGATTGCATATTTTCATTAATTAAATAATAAAGTAACAGTAATATCAAATAATCAAATTATAGTAATATATAAATTAAATTAATAGTGTATGTGTAACAAATTAAATAAAAGAAATTTAAATTTAAATTAATGTATATGAACGAAATTATAAATATCAAAATGAAAGCACAAGTTACTATTATGTGTAAATAAATATAAAAGATTGTACATATACAAACAACTCATGTTATTCATTCTTTATGAGATTGAGTAAGGATTCCGGAAAAGTGTTTCTTTTCTGACTATGTTCAATAACGACTCATGTTATTCCACTTTATAAGTTTAAGCCGCGTGTACATAGGTTTAAAAATTAAATACCGCTAAAATTATTATTAACATAAATATAAATATTAAAATGGAAGCACAACCTCGCGGGTTATTGTGGGATGAAAACATATACAGATATTGTGCGTTTAGCAACGATGCACTTAATTACTCTTTAAAGTTTAAATAAAGATATTCGTTAAAAATAATTTAGGGTCATTTCATTTCGTGCTATTAAATGTGCATAATAATGTCAAAACATATCAATTGTTAAATTCAAACAATATCAAACTCAACACCATGAGAGTTAAATAAAGTCAAATCATTCGTGCAACAAAAAACAATACACAATTTTGACTGATATTAACATATAATGAATAATTTATGTAAAAATCGACATATACTATAACTATATAAGTATGTACGATTCTACATAAGGTTAAAAATCTTATATAACAACTTTGTATATGCATTCAGACAGGTTTTACTATGCTAAAATAGAAATTTACAAAATATAAATTTATATTTTTAACCAATTGTATAATTGAAATTAGATAATATATATTTTGTATGGACAAATAATCAAAATTTAGATGTATTGTAACTTATATCAAAATACATTAATTAAGATTTATGTTAAAACATTGTGCGTGCACGAGAGTATATAATTAGTTCTAATATATACTCCTTACGTCTCAACATAATTGTTCACGGATTTTTTATTTTTTTAGGATGTTCAAATTTAAATTTGCAACATTACACTACTATTATTTGAAATTATATTACGAACTTTAATGAAAGCAGTAATCAATTACTTAAAAGATAATTTTTTTTTTCCTGGAAAAGTAACTTAATGATAAAAGTATCATTCTACAAAACAACAATAAAGAGAAATAGAACAAGAAGTTTCGATCTTTACTTGTAAATTGTAGACACGATATTATTATACCCGATATAAAATCTTTAGGTGTAAATTTGTATACTCGATAGGCTTAATAACCTTTTAAAGCATTATACTTGTTACAAATATCGCTTCGACGTAATAACTAAAAAATAGCTTTTTAGACATTAAACTTGACATTTTGTCTTCCTTTAAGATTATGACCAAATTATGACCATTTTACCCTTTCTAAATTTTTTTCAAATAATTTTTTTCGAAATTACTTTTCCAAAATTCTTTTTGAATTTTTTTTTCAAATACTTTTTTTCGAAATTTC
The DNA here is from genome assembly GCA_022545495.1 of Chrysanthemum lavandulifolium. Classification (NCBI taxonomy): domain Eukaryota; kingdom Viridiplantae; phylum Streptophyta; class Magnoliopsida; order Asterales; family Asteraceae; genus Chrysanthemum; species Chrysanthemum lavandulifolium. The sequence continues at coordinate 34,222,697 of CM040242.1, forward strand.
TAATTTTTTTCGATTTTTTTTTTTTTTTTTGAAATATTTTTCAAGGGTAAAATGGTCATAATACTTAAGCGAAGACAAAATGTCAGTTTAATGTCTAAAAGAACTATTTTTTAGTTCACACGAACTCGATATTTACGACAAAGATAATGCTTAATAAAGTTATTAAACCTACTCGATACGTATGTCGAGCTAATGACCCAAAAATCTCGAATGGCTTCAAACAAGAATTTACACAAAACATGTGCCACATCATAAAAATCGTATTCGTAAAGACAAATGGCTAGATTATGAGTCAGCCGTGTGTGACAAACAGTTATACCACAACAAGAATAATATGTGAAGATGTTCGCGAAGCAGATGTAAGGACGGCCCTTTATGTGATTTAAGCTGTAATTGTTACAGATGATGAATTGAATTCAATATGAAGTGTAAACTTTGAATAATGGAGCTTATTTGCTATATGCATGTGACGTTCTTCTTCGCAAGACAGGCTCATGAACTATATATATCTGATTCCCTCAAAACTGATTATCCAAATGAAGACATACGGCATTGACAAAGGATAAAATGAATAAAGCATACAAGAAAATTAAATGATACTTATTAAAATTGTTTTGTTTTATATTAGTTTCAATTTTATTTTATTTTTTATTTTTATTTTTATTTTTATTTTATTTTTTTGTGACCAATCAAAAGTGCAAATATTTATTTTTCTTAAACTTTTATAACGGATTACAATAAGATTACAGATAAACGAAAGAACAAGTCCGCCAGAACCCCTTTTGAATGGCAAAATCAATTCTACTAAAATGAAATTTTGTGACTTAGGTCGATAATTACTTTGCATACTTATTCAAATTGTTTTGTTTTATATTAGTTTCATTTTTTTTTTTTTTTTTTCAAATATAACATCACAATAGGTACATAATACTCACGGGCCAAGGATTCATAATATACCAGTCTAATCCCGGAAATGATGAGTTTTTTCGAGATACATAAAATCCATCCGGTTTAACTAACCAATAAATGTTGTGTAGGGAATCCAAATTTAAGTTTATAGCAAATGGGAGTAATGTGCTTACTAAACAGATCTACACTAATTATCTTTGACCCCCAAGTGAATTCACCTAACCACACCTGACCAAGTGGACAAAACTACCAATCGAAAACTCCTCCAGGAAGAAGGGGACAATTACTACAAATAGTAATAGCTAGGTCTTTTACATGGATAGTCATAGCTAGTGAGTTATCGGGCAGGTCATTCGTAACAAATACATGCCAATCATAAATTAAAGTACAACTCTGTATAGAGTTATTACCTTCTGTAGAATTATTAACTAAATCGGCACAACATGAAAATGTAGGGATGAAGAAGAGAACTGCAATGAAAAAACGAGCACACATTGCAAATGTTTTGAGTAAAAAAACAAAACTCATTCTTGATTTATGTGGACATGTGAATTCATTTTATTCCAAACAATAAATAGGATTGCATTCTTCTTTGATTAACATTTATAACATGATTTTTCTAACTTGTGCCGTGGGCCTGTGAGTATTTTTTTTTGTCGCTTCCTTCTTATCTTGTGCAAAAATCCTTTATAATATTATTTTTTAAATTTAAATGTCAATTATACATTAACTAAAAGAAAATGCAGCATTTATAGCATATAATCATATTATATAGACATAAAAGTGAATTGATAGTTTATTTGTAACCAAAAGTTAAGTGATCTCCTAAACAATTTTGCTATTCGTAAGTTACCCACTATGACTAACTTTTATTAATATTAAGAGGATACTCACACGTTACAACAGCGGATATAATTTAATTAGATTTTTAACTAGTCATTTATTTGTTTCATGTGACAATAAATTAACGAACTATGAAAGCTAGCTTTAGGTTGGAGTTACTCTCAGCAATAACAAACTATATTATATACAAATAGTATGGTACCACGATGTCCGGTGATAGCATTACGTGTACAAATTCGAGTTGATTAGTGGTGGGCTTTGGGTTACTGATATGTAAGTTTTTCACCGATCAAGAAGAATGTGGCCGGGTTGAATTTTCGTTTGAGACATTTAGGGGGATATGTGGTGCAGGGGTGCAAAAAAATTGTTGTTCAAAAAGAAAATTATTGAGTGATTGTGAGAAATGACGGATGTTGATTGAAGGCTGAGAACATATGAATGTTGAGTAAGTGAGATTGAATGGAATGATCCAACGATAAAACAACAATAATTGCGTGTTGATTGTTACATAAAGACTGTATCCACTCTTTTGCTTGTATGAGTTGCGATTAATTGCAAAGTGATTAAAAATAAAAAGTGTGAAAAGCCACTTATCACGTGACACGTGTCATTCATCTATTTTATTCAAAAAATCCGCCTAAGGGTAAAAAGGTCATTTTTCACGTTTTTCACATTTCACCCTCAAAATTAAAAAATGCGCGTATCTCTTTAACGACAAACTTTTAGAAAAAACCGATTTCACCATAATTTCTAAAATTTTATCCTCTTTAATTTTGTATAAAATTTGTTAAAAATTTCGAAACTTTTTTTTCACATATCAAATGGGTGTTAGTTTTCTTTATTTTTTGGATATTTTCGCCATATTTTTTACCCTCATAAATGTCAATTCGTGAAAAACTTAAAACATGAAAGTTATAGATTTTGGTTCACTTTTTACACAAGTTTTTCTCTTTTTTTCTTGAATTTGAATCATTTCCTCTTTATCGCCATTCTCCGATGTCATATGAGTATGATATCACCCGTTAAAAATGACGTTTTAGTCATATTTGTTGCACACAAGAGGTTTGACGAAATGTCTAGCCTAGGTTTTTAGTGTTAAAATTGAGTTAAATGCATTAATTTTTGTACAATAACGCACCTATAACCATTTTATTGACATAAGATGTAAAAAGTGATGTTTTGTAATTGTTAATTTTTTCTAATATGTACGTACTGCGATTTATTGCGTTTTGACCATAAATTTATATAATAAATATGAATTAGAAAATTTGTAAAACATAAAAGTTATAGATTTTAGGTCAATCTTTACTCAGATTTTTGAATCACTCAAATCGGATGTTATATGGGTGAGATGTCACACGTTAAAGATTGCGTTTTGTTCATCAGTTAGTCTTGTTTATCAGTTGGTAATGTTCATCAACTGTTTTGGGATAAGATTTGTTCATCAATAATTGTGTTTGTCCATCAATGTTTTAGGTATCACTATAAGATTTCACATAGAAAAACATTAATAACAAATCATGTAATATCAAAACTACTGATGAATAAAGCAAAAACACTAATGAACAACAAAACTACTGATGAACATACTTTTTCAAAAATTGTTCTTAATGAATAAAAACATTGATGAACAAACATATTGTGTTGATGAATAAACAAATCGCTGATAAACGTACTTGGTAAATTTGTTTTTGATGAATAAAAACATTGATGAACATGCTCCTAAATCATTTTACAATTACTACACTATCAAAATCTCTGTTGTTTCTTTTTTGCCAAATTGTTTTGTATCTTTGCCAAACAATTTTAAGAAAAAGTTTGATTAATTTTTAATCTACAATATGATCAAAGAAATTACTGATGAACATTGATTATCATTTATGAACAAACGTTGATGAACAAACATATTATAACTAAAACACTAATGAACATTGATGTTCATCAATTTTTTCTATGTGAAACCTTATTGTGCTATCTAAAATATTGATGAACAAACACAATTAATCATGAACATTAATGAACAAACACTATATACTGTGACAAATTGTAATTTCAGGTCATTTTATAAAATTTGAAAATTTCACTATTCATCTCGGGAATTTACTATTCACCGGTTACTATTCAAAATTTTATTATTCACCGTTTTTGGAGTCAAAGTAATATTCTGAGAACGTATTTCAAAAATTACTATTCACGAAACACTATTCGTTCCCGGAGAAAATCACTATTCAAGTTTCATTATTTCATCGTTTAGCTGCGAATTCATGAGCAATCATCAAGGACATTTCATATAGACTAGGTTTAGTCTACATATCATAAGCATCATCATTTCATATCAATTTTTGCATGGGTTTTGCATTTTACATTAAACGTTTATTTTCTTATTAAATAAACGCTATCGCGTAATTAATTATTTTGAACATTTGATCCGATACTTCCAAAAATTATCCCGATATATTTTTATATTCATATTAAGAGTATAAAAATAATATTATGAGTTTACCCAGTATTTTAAATTTATTTGGTATATAAATTGTTATATTTATATAATTACGACGGTTTTAGTAAATACTACACGATAATTATTATTTCACTCAAATTTTGTAAGGAATGTATTTTTATAATTTTTATGACTTCAATACATTTTATTTTGTTCCGTTAAAATTTATTTTTAGCTAACGCTACCCTAAATGCTTAAATAAATACACAAGTTACTAATTATTTTTAAGAAATTACACTTTTACTTCAACCCATAAGTACTTAACTACTCAAAATGCATTTGGTCTTCTTTTATTTTATGAATGTCGACCAAGAAGCAATGACTCAACCAATTATGAATAAATATCTTCTATACTTTCATATATATTAATTTTATACAAGTAACTACACATACATACTAAATATCAAGGTGTAAAATAAAATCCTCTCATCCCTTTTTGCTTGAAGAACCGGTCACACAAGACACCAAGAGGAAACCATCAATTTTTTCATGATCAAGTGTTTATCAAACTCATTGATCTTGTTAAGGTTTTGAAATAAAAACCTCAAGATTATTAATCATACTTTGTTCAAAAATACATAATCATTCAAGTAAGCATCTCATGTTCATGTTCATCTTTCATATTTATATTATGTTCATTTCATCATGCTTGAGAAAAACATGCAAGTCATATTGATGTCTATACCACTTTTTATTGTTTTTAAGTGTTATAAATATATATTCATCATCTTATAATTACTCCTTGAAACATATCATTTTTGGTGATGTCTAGGAACCCATGACACCCTAAGAAGGTGTATGGTAGGATTAGAATAGCTTCGGAGTTGTTTTGAATTGGTTAGAATAGGTTTTGCGCGAGAAAAACTCATTTCGACAACTTTATTTAGAGGTCTGATCTTATTTTCGAATTCTGGAATTCTCGACAGTAGATAAAAATTTTTGGGCTAGATATTTAGAAAATATACTTTAAAACGAAAACTTGGCCGCTTGAACGGGTTAAAACGGAGTTATAACGAAGAAGTTATGCTATTTTTCGGTTTAACGACGAAAACTATTTGTTTCGTAAAATTCAGCATGTATTCTCAACTTTTACGAGACAAAATGAGTCTTAAGCGTTATAAATTGTGTCGACTTATCAAAAATATATTAGTATACTTTAATACGGTTAAGGACATATAAAACGAGAAAACGGACTTGTAACGATTAAATTACACGCTTAAATAAAGTTGCCGAACTATATTATATAAGCAAAACTAATATATTTCGATTAGACAAACATTACGCCACAAATGACCATGTTGAGGGTCGTTTTAACATTGATGTACTACTTTTTATAACATGATGTCTTCTAGTAAAAGTAAGTTCGCCTGGCATATTTTTCAAATTGTCCAACCGTTCGTCAAGCGGAGTTGTAACGAATAAAATACGGTCACTCAAACTTTGCCGAAAGTTACCTTAAACAATATTTTGGATACAAGTACCATACTTTACCTATATTTTTCTCCATGATCAAGACCTCTATGATAAAAACTTAAAAGCTAAAACTTTGAGATAATGATACAAGCTTTCCAAAACCATTGAGTTTGTTTCCTAACACTCGATGTGCATCATTTTACGACTAGCTTTTCACGGCTATTTAGTCACATTCATGAAATTTTCAATGACATTATTTTACGACGAAAAGTTATAATTTCATAATAAATCATTAAATAACTATCGTAGGATATCATTTCAACATAAATACTTGTAAAGTAATTTATAAATTGTCAAGACGTTATAAAATTATTTTTCGACGATAAGTGTTATTTTCAAAAATTCACAAGTGGTATAGATATCATACGAATTGCATGCATAACATTACATCATAACTTATTATAGAACATATCATTCATAATAGGTCACGGTTAGAGGTTGCGCCTCATTTCAGTGTATCCACTTTTGTCATCGCATCATTGTCCAAGTGAGTTTCCATAGCCCCATTTTTCAATTGTTTTATACTACTTTTGGGGGAGATACATGCTCATCAACTTTTATGACATTCATGATTATTTGCAAACTATATGTTTATCTGAACTGAATGTTTAGTCATACGAAGTAACAATATTGCCATATTTAGAGTTTCTATTTCATAAATCATTGGGCTAATTGTCTTGGTATAATCATTAGAACTAGCGGTCTTGGTATAATCATTAGAACTAGCGGTCTTGGTATAATCATTGAACTAATGGTCTTGGTATAATCATAGAACTAATGGTCTTGGTATAATCATAGAACTAGCGGTCTTGATATAATCATGAACTAATGGTCTTGGAATCATTTGAAACAACACTCATATGTGTTATATCAATTGAATATTGAAACATTAAGTTATATACTATAATGTGAATTCATTTGTCATCATGCGCTTGAACATAAACTATACATATTTTGGCAATGGGTTGTAAACACACAGGTTGCAAGTTTTGTATGGACGGAACTTGGAACTGAGTGGATTTACAATGCCTTTGCTGCATAAACGATTTTGAAAGGCTTTACATTTCCACACAAACTCTATGAACTCACTCAACCTTTGTGTTGACACTTTTTAGCATATTTTATCTCAGGTATCTAAGGCATTCACTTCATGGCATGCATATGGACATATCATAGAGTCGTGGTGACGACGCGTCACACATGGGATTTATGCACTTTAAAATATCGTTTGGCTTGTAACAAACTTATTTCCGCACAAGTTGATTTTCATTTGGGACCTACACTTTGTAAACTCTGATTGGTTTTAATAAATCAAATGATGTGTTTTCCAAACGACACTTTAGGTCGTTCGATATAACTGTGATTGTGAAGTTATGACAGTCAACCCTCAGGAATTCCATTTCGCTGCAAAACAGGTAATTTGGGGGTGTGACATATACCTAAAATAATTGATGAACAATACTAATTGATGAACAAAACTAACTGATAAACAAAACGTCATCTTTAACGTGTGATATCTCACTCATATGACATCCGATTTGAGAGATTCAAAAACCTGAGTAAAGATTGGCCGAATATCTATAACTTTTATGTTTTACAACTTTTCTAATTTGAATTTAATTTTGGTCAAATTTATAGTTAAAAACTCAATAAAAGACAATACGTACATTTTTGTACAAAACTAAAAAAAAAAAAAAATAATAAAAATCACTTTTTGAATCTTACATTAATAAAATGATTAATGGGTCATTGTGGTACAAAAAATTATGCATTTAGCGCAATTGTAACACTAAAAGTCTAAGTTAGACATTTTATCAAACACTTTATGTGCAACAAGTATAATTAAAACGTCATCTTTAACATGTCATATCTCACTCATATGATATCGGATTTGAGTGATTCAAATTTCTGAGTAAATAGTGAACCAAACTCTACAACTTTTGTGGTTTAAGTTTTTCATGATTCGGAAGTTTTGAAGGTCGCAAATAAGGTCGAAAATGCCATAAATGTCAAGAAAATCAAGACCAATTGAATATGTAAAAAAAAATTTCAAAATATTTAACAAGATTTATACAAAATTAAAGAGGATTAAATTTTAGAAATTTTGGTGAAATCGGTTTTTTTTTTAAAGTTTGTCGTTTAACAGTCATATGCATTTGAATTTTAAGGTTGATATGTAAAAACCGTAAAAAATGACTAATATACCCCGACGAGATTTTTTTTTTATAATTTGAGGTGGTGGACACATGTCACCTTTAGAGTGGCTTTCTACACTTTTTAAAAAAGAATCTTTTTATTAGATCCCCTACCTTGCTTGTAGTTTAGGACTAGTTTAAAACCCGTGTAACACACGGGCATTTTCATGTATTCTAATTATAAACGCAAGTAAAAAGTTTGTTATGTAATAGAGTATTCATTTGAAGGATCACGGTATTTGTAGTTGGTTGTCTTGTAAAATACGACATTGTTAGTGGATATTCACAATTTAGGTAACCCAAATAATACCTGAGCAAAGATATAGATATAAGGCCAGACGTAATGGTGATCATTCCCCTCAGTTCTACATTAGCGTCACATTATCACTTTGTATCACTTTTTCATCACTATTAAAGATACTCACTTAAAAAAAGCCAAGTGTACAATTTCACCACTATTGAAATCAACATTTTGTAATACTTTTGTGGCTAAACATATTATACAATAGTCGCATCTAAGAAACCCGAATGCTAATCCGACTCATGCTTTTAAAAAAGTCATGTTTTAATTTCTAAACCCTCAAAACAATATTATGTCTTAACCTTAATACTTAATACCCCATTAGTGAATAACTGATGGACTAATCAATCTTCAAGCTAATATGAACCGCTACGAAATGATAATCAATTTCGTTCTAGCTACTCCAAAAGTGATTATCCATGAGCTTTTTATGGTTAACTCTTGAAATTATTCATGTTTATAAGCAAAAGATAATGCAAAAGGAAAACTAATGCAAAAAGATAGTTCAAATGTACAATCATCACATGAGCTTGCTAGTTGGTACCTCATTAAAACTAATGTGTTTCACTTGTGTTATAAAGAAACTGCACACAAAAGACTGAAGAAACCTTTAAGCATTAAATCTAACTATTGTATCAAGAATACAGAGGTGGATAGAAAAGCATATGGTCAATGTTCTTTTGTCAAACTGTGTGAGGATAGATAGCGTATACTTGAACCAGGTTGCGTATAGTCGTAGCTTGTTTGCTCGAAGACATAGCAGAATGCCAAGCTCCTCGAGTATGCTTGCCCAAACACCCCCTAAGCATCATGACACTCAATCGACATGTAACATGAAGGAACAAAAATAAAGGGATGCAAACAACAACCATTTATATTACCTTAGCTAAGTCAGAAATAAAGAAGCTTGAATTCTTCTTTAAGAAACCCTTTGAACCATGTTCTTGTTGTAAGCGAGCTTTTCCTGTCAAGTACCAGAGAGAATAGCTAAGTTTCCTTAATAACAATTCAGTTCAATGACAAATGTTCACAATATGGCACCAACTTTTATAAGCTATGAAAAAGTGCAATTTGAAGTGCAGGGTATATTAGAAAGAAGAAAATACCAACAGTCCTCGAACTACATGCAGAAATCCTCAATCATACCACATTCTTCTCATTATCAAAACATAATATCAGAAAGACGAACGATTAAGATGATGATGAAAGATGGGGAGGAACAAAGCAAGCGAAAACAATGTGTCGAAGATCTTGATTCAATGAATATGAATTTGAGCTACAAATTTGATGCCACTTTAGGGAGTCTCAGTAGCAAAAGGTTGCTGGATTGACAAAAAGTCGACACAACTTGACCCATTTAATCGGCATAAATATGTTACTAAAAATGACTTCTTATCTTTATTAACACCTAGATTCAGTGATACTGTGTCAAATGGGTTGATTTTCGCAAAAAGTTTCAATAATAATACTTCTAATCACAAAAAGAGTGATAAAGGAGATTATATTGTATAGCAAATGTCATTGGTCAAAAATCAGCAAAATTATTCAAATGAATCGGGTCAAAACAGGAAACTAAGGCAAATGGATCAAACAAAAATAATTTTGTAGAACGAAGCCAGTCAAAAATACCATTTTCGAAAACATTGTTTTTGACAACTACGATTATTGACATGACAGTGATAACCAAATACGAACACAAACACAAAACAGAACCATTACACCAGAGTTTTAACTGATTTAGTAACTTTTATTACCTGAATGACTTCATATGTGATTGTAGGTGGCCTAATTTTTTGTCAAGGGCTCATTGTTTATAGAGCGACGCAATGATAAAACAATTGAAACCTTACAATATATAGTGAAGAAACCTATACTATAAATAAAGTAAGCTACTCCTACAAAATACCTTAGCTAAGATTTATCATCGTCACACACTATCAAAAGGAACTTGAATTTGGAAACCATTCAAGCATATACATGTTTTAAAAACTCCCTCTTCTTTCCCTTTTGTAAACACTCGTATGTAAAACATGTTTTAAAAGAACTCCCTCTCATTTCTCTTTTATTACTTGAATCTGAAAAAGTGTATTTTTCCTTTTAAAGTGTTTATACTCGTATGAAAAGCTTGTTGTAAAGAACTCCCTTTCATTTCTCATTTTTACTGCTTGACCATATCTTTTCATGTTTCCAAGTTCGGAACTTTTAGCCAATTGACCCTTTATAGATACAATTAAGTAGAAAGAAAAAACTACGCCATATATTACGTTGTGCTGAATTGACCTATTCCTAGTCCAAGGGCTCATTCACTATGCAACTACACAAAGACAAAACATAAGATTCCTTCCAAAATCAAGCAAAAGAGCTTGCACTAAAAAAGCTAGCATTGATGAAAAGTACGAAAATCACCGTAATAAATAAAATGTTTACAAAATAGGATCCTTTCATATTGTAGACATAACAAAAAATGTAACACAGTTGTCTTTCGAGATAAAAATTGAGAAGTGTTTTGCTCTTTGTAAAGCTAATACTTAAATCATAAGCATGAATATTAAAATGAAGTGTTACCGACAGATCCATACATTATAACTTGTGATTCAGTTGGTTCTTAGCAAAACGATTTAATTCCATTTCATGTTTAGCATCATCAACTAATTTAAAATGCTTATTCTAAAAGAACTCCATAACTCCAATAGAAACCGGTGTATACAAAAGCAGATTATAAGATTTTTATAAAGAATGTAAACAAAAGAATACAGATGTCTTCAAACAATCTAAATGCATGCAAAAGATTTCATTTATGTTGATGAATAGCTAGGTTTGTATCTCTAGTCCAAGCAACTCTAAATTTAAAAAATTTAAAACGGCATGTGGACCTCTACAAATAATAAAGTTTGAGAAAGTTGGTTGATAAAAAACCCCAGTAAAAAGTACTACGTAGTTGAATAAGCCGATAAAACTAAATCGGTGAAAGTTTGATCCAATTTCATTTACTCCATGAAAACTAAGGTGTCATAAAAGAGCTTTGCATGAGAAATTCATTAAATCTAGCCAGATAAAACTACAAAGAAACAATTTTCCAGGCAATGAAACAATAAATAGTCTCATAAGCATTTTCACAAACGCCTAATATGCAGTTATTACCAACCTATATGAGATAATGTTTTTGTCAAGCATTCTATCAAATAGTTGGGGTTCATAAAAAGTTCAACATGAGAGAAATAACACGAAAAGTTGATTTATTAACCAAAAATAACAACAAATTGTTGGTGTGCATCCGGTAGTTGTGCAAAATCAAACAACCAAACCCAACTCAAAAAATAAGCACAATAATAATCAATTTGAAAGTAGTAACTTTACCTCAGACATTCGCCATGGATCAGCCGACCTTTTTAACTAAATTTAAAGAATCCAATATCAAATGACAAATAAACAATGTGGCATGAATCAGCTATTAAAGTTAAACAATCCTATATTAAAATCGTCCATATCAAAGTCAACTTGAGGTGAAATTAAACCTAAGATGGTAGAACGGAGATGAAAAAGAAAGAAAATGAAGAATCATAGAAGAATTTATTTGATTTGACTTCTGACCTGAGTTATGAAGAATTGTATAGTATAAAAAAATGAAAAATCGTATAAGAAAAATGAAAAATTGTAGGAGAAGCTGTAGGAATTCAAATTCATGGCATATCACTGGGCGGCTCCATTTTCCGAGGATAGTAGTAGTATCTGCATTTGTGTGTTTAGAAATTAGAAAAAAAGATTACAATAAATATTACTCCGTATAATTAATAGCCTTATTATGACATCATCAATTTATAATTTTTTAATAAATTAACCAATAGCTAATTAACCCATACTGAAAGATGACCTCACTCAAAACCCTCTTTTAATAGATTAAATAGATTAGGATTTGGGGCCCGTTTGGTTTGTAGAAGGGTTTAGGATTTTGATTTTGATTTGAATTTGGGATTAGGATTTGAATTTGATGCAAGAGAGAGAAAATGTAAAAGTTGTTTGTTTTATATTGAGTTTAGGAATAGAAATAAAAAGATAATTATGAAATAACAACAAATCAATTAAATAAAACATAATATGTGGTTGTGAACAATTATAAAATCTTAAATTATCAAAATAAACTCTTTCAATTTCAAAACCAATGAAATCCCAGTGAGCTTATTGACTTTTACACACGGAAGATTTTAAAGAGTGGGTACCGTACAGAAATCTGACAAAAGTATACCAAACGTGAGATTCTTGTCCAAATCACAATCATCTATCCTAACCCTCCAAACCAAACTGCCCCTTAATATGTGGATGTGCTAAATCTTTACGTTACTATTACCCATTAACTTGTATTACTTAATATGTGGATGTGCTAAATCTTTACGTTACTATTACCCATTAACTTGTCTTCTAGTTATAATTTACGTGCATAGGCTTTTTCTAACTTTTTTAACAATATATTTCAATTTATTAAAAAACAAATAATTTAAATTTAATATAGAAATATTTAGACTTTTGTAATTAACATAATTTTAAAATAGAATTAATAATAATACAACTATTACCTAATAATAAATGATTTGTTTTTTCAAAACGTCAAAACCCCAAATTGGGTTTTCCTTTACTATACAATGAGAAGTTGTTTTCTAATATTGTATACTTGACGACACAAATACGATGGTCATAATAAGCCTTAATGGTCAATTTCAATACTTTCGTCTGTTTGGCATTTTCCAATTTCAGCCAAGTTTTCCAAGTTTGACCACTTGACCGGTTAGATATTATAGCCATATAGTGAGATAGTTAAAATTGTCGTTCTAAAAGAAATTATTATAGTCATATTTAAGTGAGTGCGCGCAAAACACCTAGAAGTATAATGAAACATACTACGTAATTTTTACCTTGGTATTGATTGGCTTGAGCCTTCCTTTGGGACTCAACTTATGCAACACAAACAACATTAGAAATTTAGTATCCGTCAATTGTCTCGATAACATGTTTGGCTAAAAAGTTTCATACATCTACATTTACAACTTTAGCTTTTATAGCAATATATGGTATTGATAAATAAACCTCTCTTGTATTTGTATCCATCTTACGCGTATAGAAAAGCTTCATAGCATAACAAAGAACAACCTATACCAAAAGACATGATGAAAAATTAGTTAATTAAAATAAAATGGTATAAAAGTCTTTTAAAGTCTTCCAATGTAGACATATGTGTTGCTTGATTGACCTGTATATGCATCTATAATAGTGCCATCCTAATACTCAAATATGCGTTTAGCTATATAGCATACTAATATCCTAATTAAGCTTCGATAAAAGAAACCGTACTTGTCGGTTCCATCATGGAACTTTCAGTCTTAACTAATTAATTAAGTTGTTTTTTAAAGTTTGTAATAACAATTTCAAGTAAGGACAATATGATAAAATTGATGTAACTTTCCTATCTATATTTAGTACTGGACTATTAAATTGGGACATCTAAAAAAAGAAACATGGACTATTAATTTGGGACGGAGGGAGTAGCTAGCTCTTGAAATGGTTGAGATGAGGCTCTTTATATAGCCTTCTAATATGCGAAGTACGACGTACTTTAATAGAGAGTACGGCACACTTTCTTATTTTTTTTTCCCCCAAAGTTTCATAAATGCAAAGGAAGTACGGCGTACTTATAACTAAAAACCGGCGCGCTTATTGAATAGCTACGCTTTGACTTTCTTGACCGTCTGGACAAGTGCGGCGAACTTGATTATAAAACTGGCACACTTCCTTACAACTTGGATTATTTTATAGACTTTATTTGACGCAAGCTTTATTTGATAGAAATGCTTGTATTCATTTGCGTTTTTTTTTCTCATACCATCTTCAAGTGAACCTGCACATATTTCATGCTATCAAGTATCGAAAGTTCACGAGAAATGATAACAGATCATAAAATAATGCACCCGAAAATATGTATAAATAAGGCGTCATCACCAGCACTTAACATCAAGTTTATTAAAATTTATCAGACTATTATAAAAATTGTCCCATTGTTTTATAAAACTTATAAACACTAAATATAATGATATAACCCATGTGAATAATTTAAAAAAAAAATCAACAGCTAGTATTATTTAAAACCATTTGATACTTTTACATGAAAACCGAAGTGGTAGGACCCACTATCAAAAAAAGACTCACTTACCCTCTATAGACTAATTGACCGAGACATGAAAAATTAGTACACATAGACTATTAAAAATGACATAAAACCCGAATACCGGATAACTTATAAATTAGAGCTCACAAAACTTTCATAACTTGTCACCTGTTGTTTTATAAACCTTAAAAACACTTTTTATAATGACATAATTGATATAATAACTCTATAAAACTTATTTGCATTTGTACTTTACTATTTTATAACCTAAGATGCAACATATTATTTTAGATTGCTCTTATGACTTTCTCGGCATATCATCACTACAATTGCACCTCGCTTATCACATTTACTTACAGTGAGTTCATAGCCCTAGTCTTACTCGTTTTGAACTATTTCTGAGTGAGAAAACATGCTTGTTTCACTTATAAACACTTTATTTGTTTACTGAAACACTCGAAAATGTTTACTGAAATACTTTACTTGATTACTGAATTACATTACTCATTTTACTTAGAAACTTAGCTTGTATTTACATATGGACATAAGTACATTAAACATTTGTTTATTGCCTAAGTTACCACATTTGCCATAAAAGTCCCTCCAATAATGAACCATTAATTTCGTAGCAAGCGCAAGTGTAATGAATAGATCTATTAGGGGGTAAACTCCCCCGTCCGTGATTAGTCGCACCAACAGAAAATGGACGCATTTCATTTGATTTTGTACAGGTGTTTGGCAAAGCACTTGGTTGGGGTGATATAATAACTAACTGTTAAAGCTTTGGTGTCTTGAGCTTATAGCAATAGTAACATTATTTTATATGACATTGTATCTGTATAATGGTCATATACACTTATTTCTTGTGGTCCGCACTTGAAATTTGACTTACACCATGAATTTGAATTGCGAAGACTTTTCAGACCAATTTATACAACCAGTGTTTCGATTTTGACTATAGTACTTTGGCTTTTTCTATATTTATAAACAATTATTATTATGAATTTATATGTAGACCTAAGATGTTACATGTTTTGTAAGGGCATGATTTGTAACAAGATTAGGTTGACATATATTTGTCATAAAGATTTACTTTAAAAGGTTTTCATCCTATTTACCTTAACCTTATGAACTCACCAACCTTTGTGTTGGCACTTTTAACATGTATTTTCTCAGGTTCGTATAACATAACTTTGGATCGGAGCATTAGAGTCGTACAACATGTTTTGAAGACTGGGATGCATTATATTTTATCATTCGATAACTTTGTAAAAATGTTTATGTAACTTAACACTTGGGACCTCTCATTTGTAACTCTGATATTTAAAATTAATCGAATGATAACTTTTCAAAACGTCTCATTTAGAGTTTGTTTTATTTAACTTGCATTTTGTGCTATGAAGTAACATCCAAAGACACTATCTTTCACTACAATATTTTGATGGTGTTACAAAGTACCAATCCAAAATCCCCAAACAGAAGGGAACAACGATCACAAGGTGATGGCGGAGTAGGTAGATCTTTTAAATGGATATTCTCAAAGAGTTTATCTTGCAAATCATTTGTAACAAATAGATGCGAGACATGAGTTAGAAGACACTTTCTTGTAGAATTATTAACTGGATTTTCACATGAAAATGTGGGATGAAGAAATCAATTGCAATGAAAACAAGAATATACATTGCAAATTTTGAGAAATTAAACAAAACCCATTCTAGTTTTATATAAGCCAGATGCATTATTTTTTCAAACATTAAATAGGATGTATTAATTTCATTATTTAAAGATAAAACAACATTTAAGTCAAATAATCAAATTACAGTAAAAGGCAAAGTAACATACGACTACATTAGTAAAAGCATCAACTATGGTAAAAAAAAATTAATGTTTATAGTTATGCCACATCACAAACACATAAACTTTTTAGATTTATAAACCTACTTTCACTATAGATAAACTTGTTAAAACTTTATAAATATATAACATAACTCAATGCATTAAATATGAAAAATTTAAGATATTGGACCTCTTCATGTCATGTAATCATAAAATAGATGTCCACTGTGGTTAACAATATTATGAACATTTTCATCTTACACTCTAATGCATCTTGAGATTGTTCATAACGGGTGCCCTCAGGGCATCGGCTAAGGCTCATTAATTCATCTCGAACTTCTCTATTTGATTAAAAAAATGCAATTAATACACATTAATTAAGCTTCTAATATACCTTAATTAGTTGAGAAATTTAATTTATTGAAATTAAAGTCTCTTACTTAATTTTAGTATCCACTATGATAAACTTTTATTAAAGAGATTGATATCACACACATTTTTGATGATGCACCACAATTTATTCATTACGCTTGTCTCGCATAATACCGTAATGCACAAATTGTGGTGAATGCATCAAAAAAAGTGGTGTGAGTATCACCCTCTTTTTACAAAGGTTTATACATTAATACATCATTAACTTTTAGACCTTTTGATTTTATAAACCTATATTCACTATAGTATAAACCTTTGCAAGTTCATAAAATGTCTTTTTTAACAAATGCATTAAATGTATTAAATTCATAAAGAGATTCAAGAATTAGGACCTCTTCATGCCACATAAACATGAAATGAGTATCCACTATGGTTGAAACATAAACCTTTGGGTTATTAGCATAAAATGCATTATCTTGTCACTTTTTGTCGTTATATATTGCGTTTTTTTTCTCATCTTGACAACAACCTTTGAATTTGTGCTATGTGTGTACTTTCATGACTATTTCAAGAATGAAATGACCATTTTACCATTCAAAATTTGAAAAAAGTAAGGGCAAAATGGTCACAAAGTACACACAATAGCACGATTTTAAAAAGTTGGTGTCAAGTTGAGAAAAAAAGTACGCAACATATAATGGCAAAAAGTGGCAAGTATGATGCATTTTTATGCTAATAACCTTAAACCTTTTCATCTTTTTTATAAACCCACCATAGTGGATGTCCTCACCTAAACTAGTGTCTTGTGGGCATTGATTAGACAAACTTACGTATCTTTTATTAGGATTGTCTAAAAAATGCTCCCAAAGCATTGGTTAAACGTATGAAAAATGATTGTTGTACCTACTGATCAAGCCTAAAAATGAACCTAATGATTTGATTGATTGATTTGAAAAAATGATTGGTGGGAATTTGAAGAGAGAAAGTACTTAATTAAATTGTACGAGTAATTTATGCATTAGGCTTATATTTAGGCTTGTGTTGTATGTCTAAATAGCATTACTCTAAACGTATTAATTCAACACAAGATTTCTTTTTAAACTCAAAAATGTATTCGATGTACAATAATTAAGGTACCATAATTAAATGTGATTTTATATTTGATTTTTTTTAGCATGACTTTGTATTTAATAAATGTAAGTTTTCCATAGTTCAAAAAAATGTAAGTTTTCCTTGTTTAATCATTTAAACCAATAACTCGGGACATTGGTTAGGCGTTCTCCTTTATAATAATAAAAAATCCATAACTTTAGAATTATTTATAAGAAAATCATTTTTTTTTTTGTAAAGGTTTTACACCCAATTTTAAAATGCAAAATTCAATTTTAAAATAGTCTTTTACTTGGTTAATAAAAATTAAAAGTAAAGGTGATATGGTCAAAAATTATAATAATTTTGTATAACTATACAACTATAAAAAATATGAATATGGGTCTAAGTTGAAGTAAAAGGGTGATAATTTGTAGAACTTTAAGAGATAAATTTATAATAGTGGTATATTCTTATTAGCTTATACAATTTACAATTAAGCCCAAAACTATATAAAAAAAAAACCAATTTTAAATTTAGCTATATGGATTAATTTAAATTTTCAGTCTTGAAATATTTAATAAGTTTATAAATTTAATAAGTACCCTACAAATTTTATATTTGATTGTAAAAAATAACATCTATTGCTATTTTTGTTGTTATTATCATTATTAGACTAAATTAATTGAAATAACCCAAAAAATTCCGAATATGTATGAGAGATTATGAATATCAAAATGAAATCACGATTTACTATGATATGCAACTGAATCTATGAGATTGTACATTCATAAATGACTCGTGTCATTTATCTATAAAGTATAAGTAAGAATATCCATATAATTATATTTTACAACACACGTTAACCAATGCTTACACGGTTAAAGAAATAATACGGCTAAAATCATTAGTAGTCATGTTTATTAAACTAGCATTAAAATAAATTTGTCATTTCTACACACTTTTTTTTCGCACTTTAAAGATATTCACATTTAAGAGTGCGAATAATTGTTTTAAAATACCCACACTTAAAAAGTGTGAAAATTTTCAATCTCACACTTAAACGTGTGAAAAATTATTTCAAAATCAAAATCACCACACTTAAAAGTGTGAAGAATTATTTCAAATAAAAATCATCACACTTAAAAGTGTGAAAAATATTCATAAAACTTCACACATAAAAGTGTAAAAATATTCGTTACACCCAATTGGTTCACACATTTTAAAATGCGGAATATGCTCTAATAAATGTGAGTATGTTACTATTTTGTTGTAGTGTAGATCTAAAACCGTATCACGTATGTTCTTTTGCATCTTCAAATATATGTTTCATTAATAATTATTACGGTTAATAATTAGGGAATAATGGAATCGATCAATAATAAAACTCACAAATATATAGTTTTATCATAATTATTAATAGCACTGATAGTTTAAACTAATGCATACACACATTAAAATAAGTTTGTAAGAAACTAATCATAGTAGTTTACCTATCCTTAGTCGTAAATTTCTATTTTTAAATTGTTGACAAGATACTAGTTTACCTATCCTTAGTCGTAAATTTCTAGACAAGTATATGACCCAAAAATACTGACCCCAAAAAATGTTAAATTGTAGACAGAAATTTATACGCAACGTGTGTGAGGCATGACCAAGCCTCACGTCTTTGCGGTCAATGCTAAGCTTTTGCGTTTATAAGACGTGTTATAAGACGACACAAAATATGAAAATATTTATATATTGGTATCATATTTCATATATATCATCAAGTTACAAAAAGATGTGGCATAAGGCGGGCCTAGCGGCATTACCAAGCCTCACGTCTTTGCGAGGCCTTTGCGGAGCCTTTACGAGCCTTTTATAACCATGGTGACATCTTAAAGATCCTTATTTAGGTCGACAAACTGGCTAGGCCACGAGTTAGCTGTGTGTCAAAAACAGATTTATAGATAGTAAGAATTATTTCGGAAAAAAAGATAAAAAAAAAAAAAAAAAAAAAAAAACGTAACGTAGGAAATTAAAGCATTACATAAACTTCGAGATTAAAACTAAAAGTCCAAACCCTACTTCGCTTTGATCCTCGCCCTTATCTCGTATGTTATTCTGTATGCTTCCACAGTCAAATGTTCATATGGCTGGATATAGAACATTAAGTCTTTTTGCCTTATTTTATACTCTTGCACTTCCACCTCCTTCCTTTTGATCGCCATAGACTCATCATGTTCTTCTACTGCCTTCTTTTTTATTGCCATATACTCAGCCCGTTCTTGCATCTTTTTTTCATGGCACGTTCGTTATGTTGTGCCAACTACGTTATCATCTTCCTAGCCAATGATTTGTCATTTATAGATGTCGACGATGTCGAATTACTCACACCTTTTTTCTTCAAAGCTTTTTATTTGTCCCTGCCCAGTGGTCGTCGAACTTCTTGTACCACATTTTCCTCGTCATCTCCAGCTGCATCATTCAGGTTAATACTAGCATCTTCAGTCTCTGGGTTGAAGGAACTAGACCCAGATGACTTGTATCTCTTGGACCTTTCATTTTTTTCCTTTGCTAAAAAACCAGGAACTTCAACTTCATTCCATTTCTGATAACCTCTTAACTCCTCCCAACATGACAAAGTGTGAAATTCATTCCGTATTCAGCTTCATAGTTAAGAGTTGTCGTATTGTTGTAATCTTCGTCTCCGGCTCCACTTATCAGATTCATAAGTTTGACGTTATTGAACACTCCACAAAACCGAGCTACATTCGCACACACCGTCTTCTATTTCCCACAAACCATATCGTACGTTCGCCTATCCGACTTTGTTTTGCTCCCTATGTACGCGACAACGTCATTCCAATAGCCATTTTCCCTCGTCCTATTACCAATGGCACCATCTTCGGATGCATTAATCCAACCTTTGCACAACACAACTTCTTCCTCTTGGGTCCATGGAATGATCCGTGTTGGCTCTTTGGTTTCATCCCCCCTCTTTTTGCTTTTGGCGTCTTTTTGGCTTCATTGTAACCGGTGCGGGTGCCCAGGTCGTGACTTCGGCGGGAGATTCTTCACGTTGAGTGTTTTCATAAAAAGACTCTGAAAAGTGAGGTTCATACAAATCTTCATTTGTAAATGCAGAAACGGGAGACATGGGTTGGTGTAATGACGAACCACCAATTTGGGTTTGTAGCATATCAAATGGGTACGCGTTATGTTGTCCCAAGAACTGGCTCAACGCGTTTTGTTGGTGTTATTGTGAGAATTCGTTAAATGCTTGTTGTTGTGGGTATTACGGTATGGTGGGTTTGTGTAGTTTTGGTTATAAAAAAATGATTGTGGTCGTAAGTTGATTTGTTAGTGCGACGGGGGAGTATTTCCTAGATTAAACGTTCCTTCGGGTGTCGGGGGAATGCTACGGTTATTTCTTCGTTGAAGACGTTTGTTGTTTTGGGGAGTGTTTTCTTGAGACATATTTTTTGTAATGATGAAGTTAAGAAATGGTGAGTTTGTGTATAAAAAATGGTGACTTGGTGCGTATTTATAAGTAAATAACGGTAAAGTGTAACTTTTTTTTATGCAGCAACGGTTAGATTTCACACGGCGCCCACGATAATTACAAAGTCACACTAGATGAACCGGTCACCTTAACTCTCTTGAAAAGGATACTCTCGTGCGTGAATTTGGGGAGTGGACAAGAAGCTGGTGCGTGACTTTGGGATTCATCTAACGATTTTCACCCCTTTGCCGAGTAGTTTGAGATGTTCTTTTTTTTTCAATGCCACTAGTGAATAACTGGTTAAATTGATAAAGTTTGAGTGGGAAAGTGAAATTGTATTTCTGTTATCAAAAGTTACATTACAAAATGAAATGAAAGGTATATATACAACTTTGACTACTCTATCTGAGTTTGAATATTTCTATAACCAACTATGCACCTAGACATATTTACATTTACAATACATTCTTACATTTTGTAACACATAACTAAGCTTGTATCAAGCATCATCTTCATCTTGTGTTGACTAGTCTTGTGATTGTGAACATTTTGTACTGAGTGACTTTGAGTAGTAACATTAGATGTTTGAACTTGAACATCAGTAGTCTCTTTATCCCCCCCCCAACAAGTTGGCATAGAGCTCTGCTAAGGCCTTTTGTGAATATGTCTGCTACTTGAGATTTTGAGGGAACAAATGAAGGAAGAATCTTACCAGCTTTTATCTTATTTATGACAAAATGACAATCAATTTCTATGTGTTTTGTCCTAGCATGGTGGACTGGGTAGGAGGCTAGGGCAATTGTAGATGCATTGTCACACATGATTGGAACAGAGGTAGGTACTTGGATTTGCAGGTCTTTGAGAAGGCAAGTAACCCAGCTAGTCTCACATGAATTATCTGCTAAAGCCCCATACTCTGCCTCTGTTGATGACCTGGACACAACACCTTGTTTCTTAGACTGCCAAGAGATGAGGCTAGATCCTAGAAAAATGCCATACCCTGAAACAGATTTCCTTGAGAAAGAGCAGCTGGCCCAATCACTGTCACGGTAGGTAAGTATATTAAGAGAATTGGCAGTGGGGAAGAATAAACCTTGACCTGGACAGAGTTTAAGGTATCTTAGTACTCTGATTAGGGCTTTCATGTGAGTAGGATCTTTGAGAAATCGACTAAGAGAGCGTGCTGCAAAAGATATATAAGGTCTAGTGATGGTGAGGTAGATTAATTTACCAGCTAAGGTTCTGTATAGAGAGGGGTCACGTATTGAGGTGCCACCAGTAAGGTTTAACTTGGTGTTGGGTTCCATAGGTGTAGCACATGGTTTTGAATCAAGGACATTTGCAAGCTTGAGTATGTCCAAAGTGTACTTCCTTTGTGTCATCGCTAAACCAGTGGAATTTCTCAAAAACAAAATACCCAAGTAGTAGTGCAGGGGTCCCAAATCCTTGATGCTGAAAGTCTGATGTAGTAATTGTTTGATATGATCAAGGTAGGCTTTGTCCTCTCCAGTAAGTAGTATGTCATCAACATAGATTAGGATAGAGGTTTGAGAGCCATTCTTGTTGATGGTGAATAAAGAAGTGTCTGCAAAGCTTTGCTTGAACCCATGTGTGAGAAGAAAGGTTGTGAGTTTTTCAAACCACTGTCTATTAGCTTGTTTAAGGCCACATAGTGATTTGGTTAGCTTACAAACAGTGTTAGGTGGTGTTAGGAATTAGAAATTCCCGGTATTAAAGAGTCGGTCACCTCAAGTATATGTAATCGTTAGAAAGCTCGTAGTCGTAGTTCATTTAAGTTAAGTAGGAATTAGTTAAGTAACACCGTGGAGGACGGACGGGTCTTTACCCACTGTATGCCTGATCCACAGCCCAAAGTGTGGCGAGTTATGTAAGACTATAAATACTCTCTACCTTCCAAGGTAGAGAGTTGGAGCTCATAATAATATCTTTCACTTTCTCTCACTAAGTTCCTAAACCTCTAACTTTCTCTCTAGAATTCCACTTATCGCCACCTTGTTGTTATGGTTTGATGTGTATGTGAAAACTTATATCTTACAATTGGTATCAAGAGCCATGGTTAGATCATATCTTGCACATCTTTGGATTTCTAGTGGTTTTAGGTGGTTTTGAGTTTGAAAAAGTTTAGTGGTTTTGCATCATTTGGTTGATTTCTTGTGTTAAAGTTTGAATTTTGTTGGTACTTTTATGTTTAGAATCATCAAAAGTGTTTAGGTTTTCATTTGGTAAGCTTGAATCATCTTGGTTGGGTTGTTTTGGATTGAAAAGTGATGGTTATATGGTTTTTCAAGCTAGCGACTTAGCTCACGGAATATTTTCTTGGTAGCGACTTGATTCACATTTTGTAGCGACTTACGGTGTTGAAGGTAGCGAGTTAGATCTAGCGAGTTAAAGTACAAGTAGTGGATTCTCCACTACGGGTAGCGACTTTAATAGCGACTTGATGCATGCGAGTTGCTCTTTAGCGACTTGCATATCTAGCGACTTGTGTGGCAATTCTCGCAAAATTTGGCTAGCGACTTGGTCTAGCGAGTTACTATTTAGCGACTTGCTTTTGTCTAGCGACTTGGGACTCTAGCGACTTAGGGTGTAGCTAATTAAGGGTTAGCGACTTAGTGCATTAACTTCTAGCGACTTAGTGCATTATCTCTAGCGACTTAGTGCTTTATCTTCTAGCGACTTAAGTAATTGCTTACGGTTTTCTCTTGATTTAGTAAAATCCGTGAAAGAATCTATTTCCGGTTTAATCATAGAGTTATAAAATCCCGTATAATCTGTTAACATGTCTACCAACGTTCCTACCGTCATCTCCATTGTTGCCGAGGATGTTCAAGCGGTGGCTCGGATACTCGCCACCCATGCTTGATAGAACTGACTCGACTCTTGGGCTCAACGAATCGATCAGTATTGCCTTGGAAAGGAAAATGGTGTCAACATTCTCAAATCCATTGATGAAGGTCCATACCGGGTTGAGACGACTAGAGATATACTTGATACTAATGAAGATGGTACTCTGCTTTACGGAATGGATGGACCTAAGATGTACGATGAGCTTGATGATAAGGAGAAAAGAGATTCGATGCGGATATCGGGGCTTCAAACATTGTTCTTCAAGGTCTTCCTAAAGACATCTACAAGTCGATCAATCATAACACCGATGCAAAGGGAGTTTGGGATAATGTTAAGATGCTTCTCTCGGGTTCGAATTAACTATGGAAGATGGAGAATCCCAACTCTATGACTTAATTTGAGCACTTCAAGATGAAATCGATGAGAATGTCTATGAGTACTATGTGAGATTTCATAAGTTGGTGAATGACATGAGAAACATCAAAATGACTATGCCTAACATTCAGTTGAACTCAAAATTTGTAAACAATATGAATCCCGAATGGCACAAGTTTGTCACCTCTGTGAAACTCACTAAAGGATTGAAGGATACGAACTATGAGCAACTCTATGCCTTCCTCCTTCAGAATGAGAGACATGCCATGTTTGAAAAGAGGATTCTTGATCAGCTCAAAGGTCAGGGAGAAACAAGGTCTACAAATGATTCAACTGCCTTCTTCACAGATAATGTGAATTCCACCAATGCTTCTCAAGTTGCACCCATGATTAATGATAATCACAAACCCATTTCGATCCAAGGTTCAAGCAACTTTGATGCAAATCTTGTCATGGAACATTTCATCACTCAACTAACACTCATGGTTAAAGAGAACAGGACACTTTCACCTCACACCAACAAACTCCACACAAATGAGATCCGAACCGCCTCCAATCTTCGCAACCATGCTTTGATAAGAGATGGGAAAATTATGGGGCAACCGATTCGGGAAAGACAGTATGATCGAGAGAAGAGGTGGAGGTAGGAGAGGTTATGTTGGAAACGAGAATCGAGGAAGAAATGGTAACCAAGGTCAACCTAAGCCAATCAAATGCTATAAGCGTGGTGGTGAAAGACACATCGCAAGGAACGCACATCTCCAAAGCGTCCACGAATCTTGATTACTTGAGATAAGATGTTGCCGCACAAGCTCGGGACAATGGTGTTGCGTTGGATGAAGAGGAATTGTTGTTTCTTCTTGAGGGCAATGCCAAGACCTATGATGCGAGATGTGGATGAGCGGCCTATTCGGAGATAGGTCACAATCATCGAACGCCTTTCAAGTCGTGACCGTGATGCATACGACTCGATGTAGATGATGGACCCTCGCACACACAATCTTTATGGCTAGCATCTCTCCAATGGTTTCTCCCAAGATCTCTTCTTCACCACAAGTGGCCCATCCAAGGACAAACTCATCTCGAGGTATTAAAGCTATACGATGATGTCGATGTGCAACAGATGCATGACAAAGTACAACCAATCGAAACTTTTGAATCAAATATTGAAAATATGGGTAATATCAATATTGTCCCATACGATCAATACGTGAAACAAAGTGAAAGTGAAGTTGTACCAAGTGATGCATCTTCTGCGATCAACAATGACTATGTCTTTGATGAATACACCGCATGTGCTCCCGATGATTCCATAATTTACGAACTAAATGCCTATAAGGAACGTGTTGCTATTTATGAACAACGTGCAAAATTTGAGTTGACCACTCGTGAGCGGGAAATGGATGTCCAAGTGAGTACAGATAATTAGAAAAAGTAAGTTTAGAAAGAAGTATTGAAACAAGAGTTAAATTCCTTGCAAGAAAAACTTTCTAAAACAAATAAGCAAAACAAGAACTTCAAGAAAATGTGAAAATGCTTAAGCAAGAATTTAATGCAAAGGAATCAAAACTCTTGAGAGATTTTCTAATCGAAAACTTTGAAAACAAACTTGAAAACAAGTTGTACATACAAGGAAACACCATTCGATCGCTTTCATGGTCACGAAACATCGTGTCTTAAGCGATAAGCATAGCATTCCCCTTGTTGAGGAACCAAATCCAGAGGTAATTAAAAGGCTAGAAATGCTCATAAGGTGCTTTATGATGGTAATGAAGTCCTTAAGCCTAGGCGAAAACCTAGTTGCGTTGAGTGCATCGAGGAAGATAAGATATTAAATGAAATCACTAGGAAAAGATGAATAAGAAACAAAATGATCCCAAATGCAAAGAGAAAACATAATCATCTCTCCTCATGATTACAAGAAGGAAAACCTGGATTTCCTTGAACAAGTTTAAGCCTCGAGACTTTGTTGACTCCGAACAAGTCTTACGGAAAAAGGATTTAGATAAGCGAAAGCGGAAAACATTATTGAAACAAACCTCCCTTTTGAAAATGCCTGAAGCAACTGTGTATCCTCCTAATACACCAATGCATCTTGTTCCTAGAACAATTGCCACTAAAAGCAAGACATTAATTAGCCAATACGCTATATTTCAACTATTTGTTGATTTTGAGAAAACTTGCAAGAAAAGGATCACACCCACCGTATAATCAAGGAGAAAGAGGTTTTGAACAAATGAAAGAATGTTATTTAACGAGGTCATGCCCTTCTTTAAACTTCTAAAGATCACTTTGAGAGTCTTAAAAGGGGTAGAAACCGATATTAAGGGTATGGAAAAGGAATTTGATGCAATGGTTGTTGAAGTTTGTGACTATGAGCGTGCACTAAAATATAATGAGATTGAGAGAAAGAACACGCATACATTAAATGAGAATCTTATTCTTGAATGTGTTGCTCAAGATGTCTTTTCAACGCTCAAATTGCTCTATTAATGCCTCCAAATTTCATGAACTATCTGTGGCCCTCGAAAGTCTCCCATGATCGTGTCATAGAGCTTGAAAAACTAATTCTAAACTAAGCGAGAAAATTGAAATGGATGATCACGACACTTTGGTTAAACATTTTTCTAAACTAGAAGTTGAGTATTTTAATTTACAACTAAAATATCAACATCTCAAAGAAAATGTCAAAACTTCAAATATCAAGACATCTTCGGATGCTCGAGTTTGATGCAGTTTTCAAATTAACAAACGTGATGAATGCGATTCAAGCTCGATGCAACACGATCGAAAAGTTGAAAGCCCAAATCTCTCAATTAAAGGGTCAAACGAACATTATGACGGGCTCCCAAATGCCTCCTCTTTTAGATTCTCGAATTCTCAAACGTTTCATCTTCAAAACCTTGTAAATGCTTTACAAAGGAAAACGAAAGTTTTCTAGAAGAAAATGAAAAGGTTAAACGTCATCTCAATGAGTTGTTTGAATCAATTAAAGTCACTCGTAACAAAAACAACGAACAAATAACTTCATTGCAAAAGGAAATTGAGAATCAAGAGTCGGGTAAAAGGAAAATGCCAATGACCAATGGGGAGAATGTTGTATCAAAGGTTCACTCTTGTAATAAATATGCTTTATCGTGACATATGTCCTCCTCATCTAAGGAACAATAAACTTGCCATTCAAACATACTTCTCATCCCTTAAGGATTGCCTAGAATGTCTGCGTGAGATTGTTGAAGAAGATAAGCTAGAGAAACCACATGATAATGCAATTGGACATGCATGCTTATATGCCAAACGATCTCAAGAAATCTTAGAATGCTTGATCACAATATGCCCAAAGACATTAGGTGAGAGAGTTAACCCTTTGATTCCATGCTCGATGCCTAAGGCCAAATATGATATGCACTCGATTCCCAATGTTTTGAATGTGAACCGTAGTGTACCCTTGAGTAGTTCGATTCTAGATCATCAATGCTAAGAGAGAACTCAAAGATGCCTTCTAGGAGTACTAATCTCATTACCTCTAGTGTTAAGAAAGTGAACCTTAGTGCACCGCATGTAGTTCGAGATCGGCACATCTAAGCAGGTGGTGCAAAGAGTAGTAAAACAAACTAATGTTCCCATTCCTCTACAGAGTAATCGGTGACATTAAAGGGAGCGGTCAAAGTCTCAAGACAATACAAGGAATGATAGGACCTCGCAAGCTAAGAATGTGCCTTTGGAAAAGTAGAAGAACAATCTAGGAACTTTAAGCTTGAATTGAATAAAGCGAATCGTGTTGATTCTAGTAGTAGCCATAGGCGTCTTTGTAATTAATTCAATTCGATACTATTTGCAAACCTTGTCCGATGATTGCTTGAATTGTTTCTAATCATGAATGTGGTGTCAATGTTTTGCCTAATGATGTTAATTGTCCAATTAATATTGTTAATGCTAAAAGTCATGCTAAAAAGGCTAAAAGGCAAAAGCGAAGAAAGTTAGAAAACAATGGAAACCCACAGGAAGAACATTCATTGAGAATAGGCTTTTATTGGATACACGTTGGTCATAAGACTAATCGATAATGCCCACTAGAAAATGGATGCCTCTTGGTAGAACTATTCCCTTAAGAAGTGGTCACACCGTGTGAGGCTATCTGAGACACTAGTATTGCATCTATTCACAATGATTCCATTACCTCATTTTCGATATGAATGCTTCTATTTACGATGTGGGTGGTCCAACCATTGTAACTAACCAAATGGAACCCATTCTTGCATGGGATCCCAATTATCCGATTATCCATTCTTTTCGTGTTCAACTGCGGATCGTTCAAATCGCTTACGTGGTACTGGACTCAGTCGTTCCAAGCATATGACCGGAGACCGGTCGCGACTCATGAACTTTGTGAGCAAATTCATCGGAATTGTTAGATTTGGTAATGATCATTTCGGTGCTATAATGGGTTATGGAGATTATGTTGTTGGTGATAGTGTCATCTCGAGAGTGTATTATGTGGAAGGTTTAGGTCATAATCTGTTCTCTGTTGGTCAATTCGTGATTACGATCTAGAAGTAGCCTTGAAAAACATACCGCTTTGTTAGAGATCTTAACGGTGAGGAACTGTTGAAAGGAACTCGTGGCTCAAACCTTTACACCATCTCTATCGATGACATGATGAGGGCATCTCCAATCGCTTGTTATCTAAGGCTTCAAAACAAAGTCATTGTTATGGCATCGTCGTCTCAATCACTTGAACTTGGCACCATTAACGATCTTTCCGTAAAGGACTTAGTTGTAGGTTTACCTAGACTAAAGTATGAAAAGGATCATCTTTGTTCAAAGATGTCAATTGGGAAAAAGCAAGAAGTATGCCCATAAACCCAAACCTACTAACTCATCGCGAAGTTCTTCATATGATTCATATGGATTTATGTGGACCAATGAGGGTGCCGAATATCTTTGGGAAGAAATATGTGTTAGTTGTGGTTGTTGATTACTCTAGATTCACAGGGTCAAGTTCTTAAGGACAAAGGATGAAACTCACGATATCATCATCAAACTCATCAAGCAATTGCGAGTTCGACTAAACAAAGCGCCGAATTATCGAGCAGACAATGGGCCGGTTTGTCAACAAACAACTTAGTGAATTCTATGAAAGCGTTGGAATCGACCATCAAAGAAGTGTTCCACGAACCCCTCAGCGAGCGGTGTAGTTGAAAGACGAAATCGTACTCTTGTTGAAGCTGCTAGAACAATCTTGATCTACTCAAAGGTTCCAATGTTTCTCGGGTGAAGCAATTGCCACTTGCATGCTACACACAAAATCGCTCCCGATTCACACTATTCATGGAAAACTCCATATGAACTTGTCCACAACAGAAAACCTAATCTATCTTTCCTTCGTGTGTTTGGTGCATTGTGCTATCCAACTAATGAGGTCAAGACTTAGGCAAACTTAGGGCCAAAGTCGACATTGGGTATTTGTAGGATATGCATCAAACAAAAGGGATACCGAATCTACAACAAAAGAACCCGAAATATCATGGAAACAATTCACGTTACGTTTGATGAGTGACCGGTCAAATGGCTCCTGGACATTCCACTCGGGACCAGCTTCAAAAATAGTCCATTGGTTCATCCCTTGTTCCAAACTCCTCTCAAGAAACTCCATATGTACCTCCATCCGAAGATGATGTAAAGAAATTGTTTGACCCTATGTTTGATGAACTGTATGATTCAATTACTAATGAGGTGATGATCCCTACAGCAGAGGTTGCTCATATTCCATGAATGAAGTCAATCCTTCGACTCAATATCTTTAAGCGAAAGCACTGCTGCGATCCTTGATCTCATCAACAAATCATCATTCTTCAAATGTACATCATGGAAATGTTTCGCATCAATGATGAAGTTAATCCCTTTGCTACTCTGAAGATGCTCCATTTGAAAACATATTTGCTACTCTGAATCATCATCGAACCATCTTCTTGAGGAGACATCGACTCGACTACCTCGGTTCCTCAACAAATGCCACATGAACACCTCGGAAAATGGACTCACGATCATCCATTAGACAACATCATTGGTAATCCCTCTCGTCTGTATCAACCCGGAAACAACTTGCAACCGATGCCTTATGGTGTTTCTTCAACTCCATACTATCTAAGATCGAACCAAAAGATGTTAAAACCGCCATGAATGAAGACAATGGTTCAATGCTATGCAAGATGAAATTCATGAGTTTGATCGTCTTGATGTATGGGAGTTAGTACTGCTCCAGGCGTGCTATGATTATAGCTCTAAAATGGATCTTCAAAGTAAAACTTGATGAGCATGGTGATGTGTTGAAGAACAAGGCTCGATTAGTTGCTAAAGGATATCGTCAAGAGGAGGTATAGACTTTGAAGAATCTTTTGCTCCGGTTGCTCGAATCGAGGCAATCGAATCTTTCGCTAATCTTGCTAGTAAGAACATGGTAGTTTATCATATGGATGTAAAGGCGGCATTTCTAAGCGGAGATCTTAAAGAAGTCGCTCGTCGACCAACTGAAGGATTTGTGAATCAAGAGCATCCTACTCACGTTTATCGTTTGAAGAAGGCTCTTTACGGTTTAAAGCAAGCTCCAAGGGCATGGTATGATACATTGTCAAAGTTTCTTCTATCAACCGGATTCATCAAAGGAGCGGTTGATCCTACATTGTTCACCGAAGTCGAGCAAACATTTGATTCATGTTCAAATTTATGTTGATGATATTATTTTTGCCTCGTGACCCAATGGAATGTGATCGTTTTCAAATGAAATGAGTTCAAAGTTTCAAATGTCAATGATGGGACAAATGTCATTTTCTTGGGATTACAAATTTCTCAAAGTCCGGAGGCATTTTCATAAATCAATCTAAATATGCAATGAGAGATTTTAAAGAAATTTGGATTTGATTCAAGTGACCTGTTGACACCCCATGATTGACCGAACCAAACTAGATGAGGACCTCTCGGGGATCATGATTGATCAAGCGAAATATCGGAGTATGATTGGATCCCGATGTATCTCACGACTAGTAGACCGGACATCTTGTTCATTGTTTGCATGTGTGCTAGATACCGAGCTAAGCCTACTAAAAAGCACCTTGAAGCGATTAAATGGGTCTTCGGTATCTCCAAGGAACCATCAATATGGGACTATGGTACCAAGGACACCGGTATGTCACTAACGGCCTATGCGAGATCTTGATCATGCGAGTTGTCAAGATACACGTCAAGTACATCCGGAGGTGCTCGGTTTTGGGTGATAAGCTTGTGAGTGGTCTTCAAAGAAGCAAATGAGTACTTCTATTTCCTCTACAGAGGCTGAATACATAGCCATGTCATCTTGTTGTGCTCAAATCTTATGGATGAGATCTCAATTATCGACTATGGCTTTGAATTCAACAAAATCCTCTGTCTTGTGATAATAAAAGTGCTATTGCTCTCTCATGCAACAACGTTCAACACTCAAGAGCAAAGCATATCGACATTCGACATCATTTCATCGGGAACAAGTGGAAAAAGGTGTGGTGGAACTATATTTTGTGAGGTCCGAATATCGGTTAGCGACATCTTCACCAAAACTCTTCCAAGAGAACGTTTTGAGTTTATTCTTCCACGACTTGGTTTGAAAAGCCTTCAACCGAAACTCTCAAACGTCTTGAGGAGGAAGGCGAGGAGTAAAGGTCTATCTTCATCTATCTCTTGTAAATATTTATTTGAAAATCAAATAGAAAAATATAAAACTTTCAAAATCCTTAAAAATCGAAAAATTCAAAAATCCTCAAAAATATTGTCATTTTGTCATGTTTTTCTCGGTTCGATAATATCTACGGTCTTTGTGCTATCATTCAAAGAATGACACGGGACTTTAGATGTTTGTTCGAATGTTAAAAAAAAAAAAAAAAAAAAAAAAAAATCAAAAATATTTTGGGAGAAAGAGAAATGGTTTATTGTCATTCTCGAGCAATAACCGGTTTTAAAGAAAAAACGAGCCATGTTTTACCATGTTTTCAAATTCTATGCTCGATTCTATAAACATTTATCTCTTTGAAAACCAAATGCTTTGAAAAATAACTCGGTCTCTATTTTTGATAATCATCGGGACTTACATGTCAAAATCTTTATCTCTCGATCAACAACCTATGTCATTGATTGAGGGGAGAATGATTTCAATTAAATTAAAAGTTATTTGGCATTAAATTGTTTTCAAAAGATATACATGCATGTTTTATCAATGGAGTGTAAAGTCTTAAAATCCGATCCTTATCGGTTCAAACGCTTTCACAATCAAGTCACAATTCTCCTTAAAAGCTTTCAAAATCAATTTAAATCTATACGAGATCACAAATCTCAAATGTTTTGATAATTGTGATCGGGAGAATGTGATTTAAATTGGATTTAAAGCGATAATTGGTAAATGGTTTCATAAGAGTGTACATCTTGTCCTTCCCACATGTGACAAACGATTTCAAATTTTCCATGCACATGTTGTGGGGAGCATCTATCTTAAACCTTTGATTTGAAACGTGATCATTCATCCCAATGTGCGTTCCTCTAGTATGTGCAAAACTCTTTTCAAATCTCGAGGCACATATTGAGGGGAGCAAATTTATGGAAAACTCATCCTTCCGGAAATGCTATTCCTACTTGATTTGATGAGGAAGTGATGTTGATATCTTTAGAAAATGGTAATCAAAGAAGTTAATTCTTTCTCTTGCCTCCATGTGCAAAAATTTTCAAATACTTGATGCACATGTTGAGGGGAGTTCTCGTTCTAAAATATTAAAAAACAATTCGGTACAAAATGCTTTGATAATATATCACAAGTATCCGAATTGATTTTCAAATGGTTTTCAATTGGATCCAATGGCGGATGAACAATACCAAATAGACCGACCAACTTTACGTTATATACGGTGATATAAGGATGATAAGGTTAGGTATTGGTTCCCATGATCCGCCGAGAATCGGAGGATCTACCGAGGATAATCCACTAGTTAGTGTAGAAGTCCTTAGGTATGATGATAAAAGGAGAAAATGAGATATGGGAAGAGTGCGGACTAAGGCGAGCTAATCTTGGAATAAACCCAACAAGGTTCTAGCTATGAAGTCTCGATAAGCAAAGGGTTGAAGAATTAAAAGAATTGAATGAGAAAGGGTGAAAACAAATAGCCCTCCATTTATTCAACCTTAGGGCGTAAACCGGTTCAATTCATATGCTCCGATGGTAACATCGGTATTGAAGACAAGACGTCATGGACCCGGTGACGCATCGCACTTCAACTTTCCAAACCACTCAAGTTCCTCTTAAAAGGACTTGTTTCATTCTCACGGGAACCGACATTATCTATCGACTTTCTCTTAGAGATGGTTGATATTGAAGAAGGAGACCCTCTCCTAGTCTCCGACACGGGATCCAAATATGCACAAATTGAGTCTAGAGCCACGAGATCATCAATAAATCTCATTAGGACACTTTCAATGAAGACTCTCTTTCACACAATGTGGAAGAGAGATTATATCTTGAGTCCTACGCATTATCCTTGTGGTATTGCCGTAACATCCGAGTGATGTGTTTACATATTCACAATGAAGATGGAAAGCCTTCGAGCCAACATCTAACAAGCTCCGGTAGGTGGCATGTGAGATCTATTATATAGATCAACCATGTGACAACCGAGCAGAAACAATGGGGCGATTCAATCTCTTGAATCAAACTGGTTTAGGTTATGGATTGACGGATACCTTTGAAAAACCGGTCTTTGTGCTTAAAACTCTTTTCTTTAGCACATCGACCGTGTACTCATTTTTCAAACCAAAGGTATTTTTATGATTGATAATTGATTTTCAATAAAAGCTTCGTTGTATTGCAAAAACAATTTCTATTGAGCAATACACGATTGTTTTCAAATCTCTTTTCATCAATCGGTGGACTTAAAAGTCATTGGTTCACTCACTCCGTGTTGTCTTCTTTGAGATGTTCCGTTTGAGAACGGCTAGAACAATTGCGAAACCCTCGTCAAGGAGATTCTTAGGAATCCTACCGATCACAGGCGGTATTTATATCGATCAGCGGGGAACCGTGGGCGTGTACCTCAATTCAACGAAGTGATCAAAGACACTTTCGTGCAAGTTATTGCTAATCTGTTGCATGCGGTACACACCGACGTTTGCGGTGATCGAAATGGAGCGGTCAATCCATAGCCGCATGCTCACTTAACACATTCAACTCAAAGAAATCATGATTAGTGCATCAATGACTCGATATTTTCACACCAAGCTTCTTCTGCTGCGCCAATATCATGATTCAACAAAAGCTTCCGTTACTCGATGTGAAGATTTCATGATCCAAAATGTGAGCATGTCGGTCCTAAAGTCACAACATCACATAATACCAACACCACAAAGGATGTGTCGAGATTGTTGATAGTGATGATCTCAAAAGATGGCTCAAAATTATTATCACGTGGATCGGTAAAGACCTCCACTTGAAGTATCCAAACATGCAATGTGAAGAAACAATGACTACGAGCTTAGAAGCAAAGGACTACATCAAGAATGCAAGAACAATTTTAATGTAATATCTAGTTGTATTCAATGTAATTTTGGTACATGATTGAGGTGACCTCCTTAGGGGAGATTGTTAGGAATTAGAAATTCCGGTATTAAAGAGTCGGTCACCTCAAGTATATGTAATCGTTAAAAGCTCGTAGTCGTAGTTCATTTAAGTTAAGTAGGAATTAGTTAAGTAACACCGTGGAGGACGGACGGGTCTTTACCCACATATGCACGATCCACACCCAAAGTGTGGCGAGTTATGTAAGACTATAAATACTCTCTACCTTCCAAGGTAGAGAGTTGAGCTCATAATAATATCTTTCACTTTCTCTCACTAAGTTCCCTAAACCTCTAACTTTCTCTCTCTAGAATTCCACTTATACGCCACCTTGTTGTTATGGTTTGATGTGTATGTGAAAACTTATATCTTACAGGTGGGAATTTGTGAGAGTAACCTTGTGGGATAGACATGTACACTTCTTCATTCAAGTCCCCATGGAGGAAGGCATTATTGATTTCCAACTGATCAATGTACCAATTATGAGTGACTGCCACAACAAGTAGAGTTCTTATAGTTACCATCTTGGCCACATGTGCATAAGTTTCTTTATAATCAATGCCTTCCTTTTGATGATACCCTTTGGCAACTAACCTTGCCTTATATCTTTCAACTTTGCCATCTATATGATACTTGATTTTGTAAACCCATTTACTACCAATAGATGATTTTCCAGGTGGAAGTAGAGTGGGTACCCAAGTCTTGTTTTGTTCTAGAGCCTGCATTTCTTTGTCCATGGCTTCAATCCATTTTGGATCTTTGGAAGCTTGGACATAAGAATGTGGTTCAATTGATCTATCAATGCAATTAATGAAATGAAGTGATTTGGTTTTTATGTTGGAATAATTAAGAAAATTAGAGTGGTGGTGTTTGGTGAGTAATGGTGCTAGCTTGTAGTGGTAGTCAGAGAGTTTGACTGGTTTGGTTTTAGTTCTAGTGGAGATTCTGTGTGGTTGGGTTGGTGTGGATGATGGTGGTATAGGTGGTGGTGGTTCAGTAGAAGGTATTGGTTCAGTTGGTACAGATGGTGTTGAGTCAGATGGAGGTGGTTCAGATGTTGTTGAGTCAGATGGGGTTGGTTCAGATGTTGTGTTGGGTGACTATGAATTATGTGGTGTAGGGGATGAAGTAGTTGAGTGTTGTGTAGGTTGTATTGTGGATGGTGAAAGATTAGGTGTAGTGGATGAGGGGGTGTGTGATGGTGATATAGTTGGATGGTGTGAGAAGGGAAGTATAGTGGGTGATGGAGGTGGTATTGTAACATTTGGGGATGATGCAGGGAAGGTTAAAGTGTGAAATGGATAGAGTGTCTCATCAAATGTGATATGTCTACTGGTAATGACTTTGGTAGTTAAGGGATCATAAAGTAAGTATCCTTTTTTATTTTGAGGGTAACTAAGTAGGATGGTAGGAATTGCTCTTGGGTGAAATTTGTCAGGTGTGTGATGATGAGCATAAGCTCTGCAGCCATTTGTTCTGAGATGGTCAAGTGGGGGTGGTGTGTTGTAAAGGAGCTCATAGGGACTTTTGTTGTGGAGAATTGGTGAGGGAAGTCTGTTGATGAGATAGGTTGCGGTTAGGATACAGTAGCCCCATAGATGTTTTGGGAAATTTGCTTGAAATTGTAGAGATCTGGAAACTTCTAGGAGATCCTTGTGTTTCTTTTCAACTATTGAGTTTTGTTGTAGTGTATATGGGCAGGAGGTTTGGTGAATAATACCATTATCATTGAAAAAATCAGTGAGATTTGAATTGACAAATTCAGTGCCATTGTCACTTCTGAGTGATTGGATGTGGGTGTTAAACAGTGTTTTGACATAAGCATGAATTTTTTTTATAGTAGAGATGACATGATGTTTAGTTGGAATTAAATATGTCCATGTGGCTCTTGAAAAGTCATCAACAATGGTGAGAAACAATTTGCATTTATTTATTGTACAATGGTGGTAAGGACCCCATACATCAACATGAATGAGTTTGAACATTGAATCAGCATGAGATGAGCTAGAATTAAAAAGGTAAAGCATGATGTTTTGACAAGGGACAAATTTTACATTGGTGATCTAAAGTTGCTTTACTAAATGATAATTGTTTGATGTTCTTGAGTACTTGAGGAGATGGGTGTCCCAATCTGGCATGCCAAAATTAAAAACTATTGGTATTTACAGAAGAGAATTCTTTTGATACAGGTTCAGTGGTGGTGGTATTCACAAGTGTAGGTGAAGGTAGAACATATAGGTCACCACTGAGAAGTCCATGGGTTTGGGATCCATCATGTCCCTGGAAAACACAAGTGTTGTAAGTAAATGTGATTGATTTTAAGGTATTTTGAAGTATTTAGCTGACTGAGATCAGATTATTTGTGAAAGTAGGGATATAAAATACATTGTGTAAGGTGATGTTTGGCTGCAATGTGACTGAACCAACCTTTGTGACTTTAGTTGTTTGTCCATTGGGTAGGTGAACAATAATGGGTGTTATGCAAGTGATTATAGTGTGCATGAGTGTGAGTGAAATGCATATATGATCAGTTGCCCCACTATCTATTATCCAAATTTCCTTAGAACCAGAAATGTAATAAGCAATGATTCTTGCAGGTTTACCAGCCATGAACTTGAGTGATCCAGAAGTAGAGGCCTCTGCATTATTCTGCATCATCAATAGCACCTGTTTGAGCTGATTTTGCAGCTGGTCCATTCTTGCCGTCACTGAGTATTCTGGTGGCAGGTTCATGAGGTTTGGAGTGTCAACTAAGGTGGACTCAACTAGAGTGTTTTCATTTGCCATAGCCATGTTAACTGTCCTTGGTCTGTGTTGTAATTAAGCAGGTTGTCTCCTTTTTGGTGGTTGGTATTTGTTGTGCAGGGGATGACCAATTGGATATCCAACAAGTTTGTAGCACTCCTCTTTGGTATGACCCTCTTTAACAAAATTTCTAAATACAACTCCTACTTTGAAAGTACTTTTTCTAGCTTGTGCTTGGGTTTGTGATTGAGAATTTTGATTTCTGCCATTCCTTGTAGAATCATAGTTGTTGCTTTTGTATGTGTTCAGGGCAAAAGAGACTGCACTAGTGGTTTGTTTTGGGGCTTCCCTTTGTTTCTCTTCTTGTCTGAGCATACTATAAGCTTTGGCTACTAAGGGTAAGGGATGTAGCAGAGGATTTGTCCCCAATATTGGTGTAACTTTCATCTAATCCCATTAGAAACTGAATAAGTCTCTTCCTTTGATCCCTTTCCCCATTTGTCTTACCATTATCACAAACACACTTGCAAGTACAGTTGTAAGGAGCCTCAAGTGCATCTAGTTCATCCCATAGACCTTTGAGCTTATGGTAATACACTTCCACTGAACAGTTTTGTTGTTTTAGATGAACAATGTGATTGGTTAATTGGTGAATTCTGTGTCCATCTAATTGTGAGTAGTGGTCATGTAACTGATGCCAAAGTGAGTGTGCAGAGTGTACAAAGTTCAGGTTATTCCCTATTTGGTCTGAAACTATATTGAGTATCCATGATATGACCATGTCATTAGCTCTTTCCTAAAAAGATCTAAGTGGTGAAGATGATTCAGGTTCCTCAAAGTCTCCATTAACCAACTTAAGCTTATTTCTAGCACTCAAGGCAATCATCATAGATCTTTTCCAAGTACTATAATTCTCGAGCACATTAACTTTTTAAGATCGATTATCATACGGATGATCATGTGGATGAAAATAGAGAGGATGATTCACTGAGTTAATATCCTCCATTGTATCAGCAATAGTTGTGCTTGAAGAAGAAGGATTTGAATCATTTTTACGACCATTTGTTTCCAGAACTTGTTCATTAGAAGGTGATGATCTTTGATGAATCAATTGATGATGATTGTGACCGTTTTGATGATTTTGTTCGGTTTTGATTGTGAAATTGATAATTGTTGTGTTTTGATTTGATAACCGTGTTTATCTTGTTGTTGTGATCACAAATCGATGAAGATTTGATCAAGATTGATGGTAGAAAGTGGTGGTTGTGGTTTGTTACGGTTGTCGGAGTTAGTTATGGCGCTTAGTTATGGCGGAATGTGGTGGTGGTAGTGGTAGAGGAGGATATTGCTCTGATACCATGATAAAGTTTGAGTGGGAAAGTGAAATTGTATTTCTGTTATCAAAAGTTACATTACAAAATGAAATGAAAGGTATATATACAACTTTGACTACTCTATCTGGCTTTGACTATTTCTATAAGAGACTATGCACCTAGACATATTTATATTTACTATACATTCTTACATCTTGTAACACATAACTAAGATTGTATCAAGCATCATCTTCGTTTTGTGTTGACTGGTCTTGTGACACTGTGAACATTTTGTACTGAGTGAC
Organism: Chrysanthemum lavandulifolium; assembly: GCA_022545495.1. NCBI lineage: Eukaryota > Viridiplantae > Streptophyta > Magnoliopsida > Asterales > Asteraceae > Chrysanthemum > Chrysanthemum lavandulifolium. Next base: position 34,262,089 of record CM040242.1, read on the forward strand.
TTTGAGTAGTAACATTAGCTGCTTGAACTTGAACATCAGTAGTCTCTTTAAACATTGGTGCTTGGCACGCTTGCACTACACTATAATACTTATGATTGGCTCTCTTTTGAGTGCCACATGTTGTTGAGATGATACGAATACCATTGACCAGTATAAATTAGTAACTGGTATTATAAATATTTTGAATGCAACAAATTGAATGAAATATGTTACTCGTGCGTTAACAAAGTTTTATTGATGAGAATCCCCTATTCTTGCAACTTATAACGTAAAGTTGTACTGTATGAATTAGTAACTGGGATTATAAAGTAAATGAAATTTTATAATATTGAGAAACGTGAACATCTTTTGGCAAAGTTCTCACCAAGCAACTGAGAATTGCACCCAAATGTTATCAAAGTTACAAATATCTTTTGTTTTAAATGAAAAATATGCCAAAACCAACAACTCTGATGTTAGAATCATATTAACAAGGATAAAACAAGCATACAAGAAAAACAAGTGAAACTTTATAATTACTACGTATATTAGTTTCAAATAGAACATCACAATAGTACATAATAGTCTAAGGCCAAGGATAAACATTATGCCAATCTGGCCCGGGGAATGCCGAGTTTTTTCGAGAGACATAAAAGGCATCTTGTCTAATGGACCAGTAACAATGCTGTGTTGCTAAAATAGGTTTATATTTATAGCAAATCTTATTGATGCGATTACTAAACAAATCAACGTTGATTTTCTTTGAGCCCCAAGTGAATTCGCCTCTCCACACAAGAGTTTTGTCTAAAAAGCCTGGACAAAAGTACCAATCTATAACCCTCCCAGGTTGCATGGTAAAGGTACCAAATGGCCAATCAGGATCACCTTTTGCATCGATATGCGCGCTGATAGCATTTGGCAAGTCATTCGTAACAACTATATGCCAATTATGAGTCGGAAAGCATGCATTTTTTGAATTATACAGAGAATTAGCTCGTGAAATTGTCGGAATGAAGAAGAGAATCGCCATGACCAAGACCACACGCATTGTGAATATTTTGAGGAAACAAAGAAAACCTATACTCAACTTATATAGGCCATATGCATTCACGTTTCTAAAGACCAAATAGGATTGCATTATATTCATTAGTAAAAAGGTAAAATAACATTTATATCAAATAATTAAATTATGGTAACATATAGTAATTGAATTAACAGTGTATGTGTAAAAAATTAAATAAAAATGAATTTTCATTAACTAAAAGATAAAGTAGCATTTATATCAATAATCAAATTATAGTAATATATGAGGCTATGTTCAACCCGTGCGATGCACCGATTGTATTTAAGTTTTCATAGCTTAATGGTTGGTACTAATTAAGTTTTAACTATTTAAAATAGTTTCTTCACATTATAAGTGTCACTTTCTTTTATATTTTTTGGCGCAGTATAAGTGTCACTTTGTTAATCAGGTAACATGCTATACCTTTGATAATAACTATCACTTAACAAATATAAACAATATTTATACGCTAAGTAACTTTGTATGAGTGGACAAATTTTGCTACGTTGTTTTGTAATAAAATGTTTAATAAAAAATTTAAATTGGATACTCTTTTATTTAGACTTGACTATGATATCATTATTGTCTCAAAAGATGCTTTTGATGTGGTGCTTAAAGAAATTGAACAACTCACTTAACCTTGAATATATCTTTTAATTAATTGCACATATAGCCGGCATGGAGTTTATATCTGAATAGTAACTTATACCTTATGTATTTTTTTACAGGCTCTCGGAACTTCATACTGTCTCAGACATACATTTTTTTCACTTGACAATAGAGTTAAAATGACAATTACATATATAGAAGGATGTACAGCTTGATATGGGTGTTTATCTAGGTGGTCCATTTTGTTGTTAAATTTCTTTAAGGCCAAATCAATTTAACCAACCCTAATTTCACTTCATTAGCTAACCTAATTTATCTCTCGCCTACAAACCTTTTGCCTCTCACATCCATTTCATTTGCAGTCACCAAACAAATCCAACCTCTTCTCCTTTACAACTCTTGAAAATCGAACACATATACACTACTGTATATGGTTGTTTGTTATCAAACAGATACATCAAACAAATGTATTTACTCTATACGGCTTCAAGATCGTCTAAACGGTCTCGGGTAGGTGATGTTTATTTTCGGTTATGTATAACTTTGATCGAACAAAGGATGAATTTAAACAATATTATTTCGAATAACAATAAGAGTTATGATCAACTGAGATATTATCAATCTTTTTTTTTTTTTTTTTGGTTGATTATGGATTAGGATAGAAATAGAGGATGGTGGTGAACAATCGATTAAAAAAATGATGGTGATGAAGATGGGGATAGTTTTATTTATAATCTTAAACAGATAAGAAGACAATAAGGAAATGAATGGATGAATCAAATGTCAAAGAATTGGTGAAAGGTATAGTCAAAATTTTATGCTTGTCTAGAGAGTTAGTGCAAGAAGTCTCATCAAAAGCTTGTACTTGTCCAACATAGTAATAGAATTTTTAAAAAGGAAGTAAGACACTATATAGTAACATTTTTCTCACTAAGCAAAAATAATGAAGAAACATAAATAAATTTACCATTTGGCTTATTGCAACTACAATTGTCATTAGTGAGGTCTGAGAGTATAACATTACCTAATCTGAGGTTTAGTTCATTCCTTTAAACAACATGAGAAGTTTACACAAAATAATGAAATATACATTATTAACTTCATAAACAAAATAAAGCTCAGACAAAAAGTACTTTAGTTACTCTATAATCAACATCAGCTTGTTCATCTATCATCATCCTCACCTTAAACTCGTCACCTTCAAAAATAATACCAAAAAACAATCAAGATACAAAAAATGATTCAAACAATAAGTTAATACCAACATATGTTTTTATGTTTTAAGAATCAACTAAAACCTTTATGATCTCATTAATTCTCACCAAATCTGTAAATGAAATATACAAAATTCACCTGTGAAAGATGCTAGTCGGCATGATAGTGTTTGTATTTGAGTGTGAGGAGATGGGATTGTGGTTTGTTGTAAATACATTTCTTATTTATAGTACTGAGATCATTATGTGTAGTAAATGCAAAGATGGTTCATATACTCGAAACCGCAGCAACAATTCATATTCCCCATCACTTGATATTCCGCATTAATTCTATAATCATAGATGAATGTTGTAATTGATAAAGGTTTTATGTGGCTTAAACTATGTTGTATTGTACTATCCTTTGTGCACAATTCCTCTTGCACATTAAATTAAGCACTTGAATCTTTTGATAGTATAGATTACTGAATTAATAGTGTATGAGTAACAAGTTAATTAAATTATAGAAAAAATACACCGTTGGTCCATAAACTTGTCAAAATCATCGTCAGGGCCAAAAGTTGAGATTTTCGTCGGCGTGAGTCCAAACATCGAGTTCTTGAGGTCAAAGAGGTCCATTGACCCGTAATGCTCAGGTAAATGTTCGTTTTGAGTTGTATTAGCGAGGGTATAATAGACCAAACACACTTTCACTATACCTAAGTTAAATCTTACCCAATCCAACGTTGTACCCTATTATTGTTTCCATGCATTAGATGTTATGTACCATTATGTTTGGTTTTACTGATACAAAGGGGTGATCGTTTGTGGTAATTATACCATGACATTTAACATTTAAAGTTTGATTTTATAAATGTCAACTGACAAACTAATATGTACACACGGAATATAACCTATAAGACATACAAACACATATTGTAACATAACCAACCATTAAGCAAGTTGACTTATAATAGTGAACTAGGGATTCATTGTCTACAACATGAAAAACACTTAAACTATAGATTCATTGTCTGATACAAGGTTCTCCGATAATTCACAAAATAGAAAAGATGATGCACTTCACTAAAAACCTTCAATGATGAACCTTCTAATGATCTACATACCGTATTGGATATCCTGGCGATCAACACACAAACATGAACCTTAAACGATGATCATCTTGAAAGCGTACTGGAAAAGCAAGTATACAAGCACCAAATATTCAAGTTAGATAAGGTATAACTGCAGTTTCAAAATATAAAACAGATGCCATGCAATTCAACATTGAAACCTCACCTAGGATGGACTTTGGGAAAAAAGGGTAAGTACGCAGTTGGTAATCATTTCACTGCTTCTAAAAGGTGTCTTAACACCACTAGCCACAAAACCACTAGCACCACCAGCCCTGTTTTCAACACCAGCACTACCAGCCATGTTTTCACCATCAAAACCTGGAAACTCAACCATTATAGCCTTCCCTTCCCATCAAATCATTGCTTAAAAGTTTTTACAACTTCCTTGCTCTTTTTATTTTGCAAAACATCCTCTTCCTCAAGCAGCTTTCATTTTCCCTTATTTTTCTCCCTTTTGTTATGAAAAACACCTTCTTCCTCAACAACACCACCTTTCTCTGTTTGCATTTTGGTTATACTCCCATGCATTTTGTTCCTATCTATCCCCTTCCATTTACGTCGAGTTCTAAAAGGTGTTGGACTTGTCATTCGAAAGTTGGCATCTTGCTCTATCCAACCCACAACCTCTAAACCTATGTATTTTAGGTAAAATTGTGCTAACTTTTGGGGCTTGTGAGCAACAAAGATATCAACTGACTCATGTGTTTTAGCCCAATGCATACAGCTTATGAACATCATCATCTATATTAATCAAATGCAAACCATTTTCTATGGATTGTTTAGGATCACAGAAAAACAACGCCTATTTTTGTTCATTAATCTCTTATAATACATTATCAAGGCTTGAACTAAATATATCCCTATCACTGGTAAAGGAACATAGATTAATTAGTGACCCTCTTTCGTACCTTAGTGGGCCATAATCAAATAACTCATCACAGAGAATTCTGAACAACACCTCACCTTCTTCTTCTTCCTGAATATCCTTAAAAGTTGACACAAATATGCTCCTATCCTTCATGCTGTGAGTCTTTGTTTGTTTGATTACGTGTGTTTACAAATGTGGTTTAGTGTTTATGAACACCTATATTCTGGTATTGTGTTTTAGATCTAATTTGGCTGGGTTTATGTTAATCAGGGTGGGTTATTAGGAGAGTGTTTATATTTTCAGATCTTGTTAGTTGGGTTTATTGGGGGTTTTGAAAAATATTTATTATGTATCAGGGAAGACAAGGGTCACCTTGCAAAGTAATGATTTTTTATGTCACATTTGGTCACTGAATTTTTTTAGTTAGCCGTTTATGTACTTTAAGTTCCTGCAATTTCTTATTCCTGAACTAGTGAACTTGACTATTTAGGATTTTAATATTTCACATTTAGTCCCTGAATTTAAAAGGAGCATTTCTCTTTGCTATTTAAGGGTTCATACCCTAAATCATTTGCATACCCATAAACACAAACACACCTGCATCGCAAAATCAAAACAAAAATTGGCCAATTTCCCACGTTTACAAGAACTTGCCACCGCTGCTAATTCTTACTCAATTTTTGATTCCATTGTTGTTTACTATCAGAGATAAAATGACAATGATACATAGCTTGCCAACAGTCTCTGTAAGTCATTTATTGATTTGGTTCAGGTTATAAAAGAAACACAAATGTATATAACTGAATTTGAAGGATATCGTCCTTTAGTTATGACGTACAAGGTTCTACAGGATCTTCACAAAAGTATATAATGACTTGTATTTTAATAATTGTGATGTTTTCAACTATAACAATGTTTTAAAAATCTATTCGTGTGAGGCAGAAGGTTAAAAATCATGTGTATTAGATTTGTTGAATTGGGTCGAGTTTGGAATCCGATTTGGTTTCAGGTCGAGACCTTTGAGGGTCACGATTGAGTTTGGATTCGCTTATTTGTGTGTGGCTTACTTTAGTTTTGTTGGTGTTCGTCCCGGGTTCGGATCAGATTTTCTTATCTCCTTACTAGAGGTGGCAAAACGGGCAAGCCGGACGGGCACCGGCAACGGGCTAAACGGGAACTAGCCCAATGGGCACGGGCTTAAAAACAGGCCAAACGGGCTCACGTTATACGATTCGGTTTAGAAAAGACCTAAAACGACAAAAAAAATCCTCAAACATAACACATCATTTATATAATGTTCGAGAAAAACATGTGCCTATTATGCCCCTTTTTCTTCTAAATGGGCAATATATGCCCATTTAAAAAAAAGGATGGGGGCTAAATGTGCCCAAATCTTTTAAAAAGTTGCTCATTTAACCTAATTTTTTTTATTTTGGGCACAAATTGTCACCTCTACTCCTTACTCATGCTCGTTGAGCTGTTAAATAAACTAGTTGGTTTATTCTTATGCTTGGCTTATTGTTTAAGTATTTGTTTCCAACTTATATTTTGGCTTAATGTAATGTGGTATTGTTGGAGAAAAAAAGGGAAGCCGAAGGGGGGGGGGGTACTTCTTTGAAATTGGTTTAAGATAGAACCCGTGTAGGGTGTTGATGGTTAGTCGTTGTTTTACAAAAGAGCAAAAAGGTACTTTTGTCCGTGTTTGTGTTTGTGATTAATCGGAGTATATAGTTATATGTCGGACTTGATCATACGGATTGTGACTTGACGTTATTGATTTATATTGGATTGGATGCATTTGGACAATTATTGATACTATTTGGACAATTATTGGATTTATATATGTATCTCTTGGACATTGGACATCAGACTTTACTTATTGAACTTGAAATGAATACAATATATTAGACTAAATACAAATTCAATATATTTGATTCGCAATGAATATACAATAAGGAAATAATCTGATAAACCATGTGTAAAACCCTAAAATCTATAATCGCGTAAAATGACAATTTTGCCCTCGAACTAAAAATTTCACCAACTCGGAAAAATACGTTAACATCAATTAACAAGTTATATGATTAATAACATTTATACATTATGAGAATAAATACACTTATGTTATAAATTAAAAGACTTGAATAATTAAAGTATATGTAACTTTAAACCTTACACATTGTACACAATTAATCTAGACTTGGAATGAGACTAAATACATGATAGAATTGTTAAATTGGAAAGTTGAGAAATCCCCTCTTGGACTCCTTGATGGCCGGCCATTCTAGGCCTACAAATCCTCTCCATATCAATTTTTATTAACTCTCATTTATCACATTACATTCATTTCAAAAATACACCAACAAAACCCTAGCTCTTGTTCCTCTCATCAAGGTGGCAACCATTTAATTCTCCCATACAATCCGAATTTTATCAAACAAAGGTGATCCTAGGAGGCTCGTGATCGTGGGTAATCGTTTGGTGGACGTTGTGTTGGTGTTTGGAGTCGAATTGGAAGCTAGGTTTTGGGTTTGGTTTCTAGCCGTGGTATTGATAGACCAAGGGAGTCTTGGTTTGGTTTTCGTGGTTTGATTCTTGTTCTTGTTTCGCACACGCATCAAGGGTAACGATATCACCATCCTTGAATCCTTTCCTTTTCGTTTCTTAATTCCAATTCGTGGCATGTAAATAAAACTAGGGCTTGTTACTTGAAAAATGATCACATAAAATCATGGATATATAACACATAAAATGATAACACATAAAATGATAAAACCATGATATCTAAACCTATATGTACTCGTATGATATGGGGCTGAATAAAGGATTATGAAACTGATTTTGGACTTCTATTTGTCGATTTATATTTCAATTATAAAAGGGTTTAATGATCTTGTGATTACATGTTTTCGTAATTGATAAATGAACTTGATAACGAATGATTACGAAAGAGTTGTTGGATTTGATCATGGGGCGTACATAATTGTTTTAGGGAGGGTTGAATCGAATTGAATTTGAGATCACATAAGATGTCTTTTAATCTTGTTCTAATCGAGTTAATATGGTTTAAACGGATTCGTTAACCTTAACGTAAAACTAGGGTTTGTAATTTATGATTATATAAAGTTAAGGGGTTGTTTGGTAAATTATGAAACTTAATGGATTAACATGTTAAAATACTAACTAAATGGATTAAATGAGTAAAATGGGTAAACTTACTATATTTACACTTTTAACCCTATACTTTGCTATATTTACATTTTAAACCCTAAACTTTTGTAACTTGTCATAAATGATCTTTAAAGCATTATAATACTCATTTTCTATTATAACTTGAGATAAGTAACTAAACTTACTATATATGGAAACCTGCTAAATATGGAAACCTGCTATTTATGGAAACCTGCTATTTTTAGAAAGTTACTAATTATGGAAATCTGCTAATTCTGGAAAGTTACTAAAATAGAAACACCCTAAAATAGAAAGTTTCCTAAAATAGAAAGTTACTTAAAATGGAAAGATTACTAAAGCGGAAACTTGCTAAAATGGAAAGCCGCCTTAAAACAAGTGTTTTGATTCTTATAGAACGTTATCTAATTCATATAGGTTCCAGGCGTGATTGATCTCCTTCATTGATTTACTTTCTTTGTTTGCTTGCTTGAATAAAGTATGATATTCTAACCTTTCTTATAAGGTTTCTCATGACCTCGTCGTATCTTGATTTCTTACTACTTGCTTATTGATCATTTCTTTTGATATTGACCTTGCTATTGAATCCTCTCGCCATTGAATCATTATTCTTGAATCGTGACATTAAACTGCTGCTAAGAACCTCTTTGTGACCTAATGACATTGAGCCCTTGATTTATTAACTCATTCATCAGATCTTGGACTATATTGATCCGTCGGTTGATACCCGAAATGTAACTAGTCATGGGGTTCCATGTCCGTGTCATTGATGCACCAATGGTATGACTTTAGTGTGGTTGAGTGATGTTCCACACCGTCCCTATAATCGTATTGATTATGCGCTTCATCGTTATTGTTATGGCCACTAATATTTCGTAGGGCGTATGGATGCATCCTAGATCCGTATCATATCACATTCATATATATATGCTAGTGATGTGGTGAGTGTGTGCATTACACCCTCACGTCTTGAGCCGATCACCCACATGATATTGAGGTCTCTTGGATTGGCATTCGAGGTCACCCTCCGAATGGACCGTTATTCTTGGATATTGACCGCTTATTATATCAGACATCAGACCGAATCAGTAGGCTCGTGGTTGATATCACTTTCTTTTCCTTTCATTTCTATGCTTATACCGATTCATCGCTCATATTATAAACTGCTCTTTATGATATCTCGAACTTCAAATTCCTTTATACCATTATGTTATCAAGATATCTGCTCACCGAGCTTTTTAAGCTCACCAGATTTCTTTTCCTCGCGGTTATTAAGCTAGAGTCGGGTTTATCTTGGGGATTGAGAGTAGGATGCTTTTGAGGATTTGCTTTAGTTATTCTAGACTTTGTTTACCATGGTTATTATGATTTGGAGACTTAGACTTTGTATCGCTTTCTTTCCTTTGGGACATCTTTGAACTTTGTATTTAACAAGTCGTGTTGACTTGTTACTCTTTTGATTTTGTTATAAGACTTCCGCTTGCATGGTTTATATGTATTGTTCTGATTTGACTCCATAAATGTGATACTTCTACCCTTATCGGGTTGGGGTGTTACAATTATGGTATCGAGCCTCAGTTTACGACTTGTAGTCGGGACCTGCGACGATGGACCCTAAGCGCACCGTAGAACTTAAGTTTTGATTTGGTGAGGTTTGGGTAGAATTCTAGGTTCATAATCGTCATTTTCGCTCATGCTCTTCATCCTTTGTCCTAACTTTTGCTAATCGCTTTATGAACTCTTCGATGGTCCAAACTCAGAGAAATGGTGACGACAACGGGATGGGAATCCTAACTGGCTATGATCGCTCGCGCCTTAGCCACCGCTATGCCCGGAATAGTGGTCGCTATCAACGAGAATGTTAGGAATGGTGCTAGTTCTGTGCGGTGGGGAAATGGTGGAAATGGTGGAGGTGATAACCAACCCACACCTATTCATGTTTGGATAGAGCGCTTTAACAAGCTTAAGCCTCTTCCTTTCGCTCGCCAGCTTCCACTAATGAGGCGGAGGATTGGATAACACATGTGGAGAAACTATTTAATGTACTGGGTTGTGGGGATGAAGTAAAAACCCGGCTTGCCACTTTCAAGTTTGAGGGTGATGCCTTGAACTGGTGGAAAGCCTATATCTTGACCAGGGAAGAGAACTTTGTTGACACTTGTGCTTGGGCTACTTTCAGAGAGATCTTCTATAAGCACTTTCCGAATCGAACAAAGCGAGCTGCACGAGAGAGAGTATGAGACCATTCATCAGCTAGAGAAGGAGAATTCTCATGAGTACATGCAGCGATTCATGAGGATGGTGGGTTTTGTGGGTCTGTAGTTGCTGGGGATGCGCGTCGGCAGGCTAGAAAGTTTAAGTGGGGACTTAAGTGGGTGCTTGATAGGATGATCAATCATCGATATCTGGAGTAGCGGCCATTGCGGATGATGCCCGCAACATTGAGTTGTTACATGAGGAGCAGGATACAATAAGCGTAACGTAGATGGAGACCGATTAATACTCGGGTCGCTGTGGATTACGTTCAGATCGGAGGGTCGCCAGACCGTGTTCAGAGTGTTAGAGGTCGTTATGACCGTGGTTATGATTCGAGGCGCAGGTACCGAGAGGAGATTTGATAGGTCGTGATGATCGTAGGGTCGAGTGGCGCTGCAGAGAAGCAATGGGATCGGGCCATCTCGTAGCACTTATCGGGATCGCTCAATGCAGCTTTCTTCACGAGAGGACTTCGAGGTGCTACCTCCTCCAAAGTGTGTTACTTGTGGCAAGACGCATCCAGCGCTTGCCATATGATTTCGGGGCTTGTTACCGTTGTGGGTCGATCGACCACGGGGTGAAGGATTGTACTAAGAGGACATCGACTACTCCAAAGAACTACATCAAACCACCTCCCACCACCGGACGTGTGTATTCGGTTACTCGAGATCGAGGCGGACAAGGCGTCGTACTATTATCGGTACCATTTATTTTGGTGATTCTATCGCTTTTGTTTTGTTTGATCTTGCGCGACACATTCTATTGTATCGGTAAACTTTGCTAAGAAACTTAAATTACCTCCAACACCACTAATGAATCCTCTATCTATATCGACCCCTATGAAAAGTCATGTGCTCATTAATCACGAGTATGTGGACCGTCTCTACGCTTCGATGATGGTATCCGTTTGGCAAATCTTCTTCCGTTGGATATGTCTGATTTTGATATTATATTGGGCATGGATTGGTTGGCCTTGCATAAGGCTACTATTGATTGTCATGCTCGAAATGTTATCTTCGGTAATGTTCATCGTCCTGATTTTGTATACCATGGTGCTCAACCATTAAAGTCGGTTAAGATTATCTCGCTATGAAAGCCCGCACTCTTATTTCTCATGGTTGCCTTGGTTTTCAAGGCCCATCAAAGATACTTCTTCGAAGTTCGACTATTGAAAGTCTTTCACAGCGCGAATTCTTTCGACGTTTTCCCTAATGAACTTCCGGCATTCCTCCGCTAGGAAGTTGAATTTGGCATTGATTTGATTCCAGTCTTGAACCTATATCCAAAGCTCCTTATCGTATGGCGCCGATTGAATTGAAAGAGTTGAAAGAGCAATTGCAAGAACTTTTGGAGAACGGTTTTATTAGACCCAATTCACCTTGGGTGCACCGTATTGTTTGTTAAGAAGAAAGATGGGAGTATGAGATTGTGTATCGACTACCGTGAGTCGAACCAGACATTACTATCCGTAACTGTTACCTCTTCCTCGCATCGACGATTTGTTTGACCAATTGCGGGCGCTAAATTCTTCTCTAAGATTGATCCGAGGTCCGGTTATCATCAATTACGTGTGAAGGAACAAGATGTTCCTAAGACCGCGTTCGTACTCGCTATGGCCATTATGAGTTTCCGTTATGCCATTTGGTTTGACTAACGCTACCGCCGCCTTTATGGATCTTATGAACCGTGTCTTCCACGAGTACCTTGATAAATTTGTAATCGCCTTCATCGATGACATCCTTGTGTATTCTAAGAGTGAAGCCGAGCACGAGCAGCATCTTCGTATCGTATTGGAGATTCCTACTTGAAGTGGGAAGAGATTTCCATGGATTTTGTCACCGGTTTGCTTCTTACCGTAAAAGACATGATGCGATTTGGGTGGTCGTTGATCGGCTAACCAAGTCTGCTCATTTCTTACCTATTCGTATGATCGATCGGGTTTGTAGACCGCGTAGATTTTTCAGCAGGAGATTGTTCGACTTCATGGTACTCCCACTTGATTGTGTCGATAGAGATCCTCGTTTCACGCCCTCGCTTTTGGAAGAGTTTGCATAAGGCTTGGGGTACCGCCTTAAGTTCAAGATCTGCTTCATCCTCGACGGATGGTCACCGGAGAGGACCATTCGTACATTGGAAGACATGTTGCGAGCATGTGCTTTAGAGTGGACCGGAGTTGGGATGAGTATTTGTGCTTGGTGGAGTTTGCCTACAACAATAGTTGGCATGCTAGCATCAAGGTCGCACCTATGAGCTTTTGTATGGAAGGAAATGTAGAGCACCTATTTGTTGGGACGGCGTAGGTGAGCGTTTGATTGAGGGCCCGAGATCATTGAGATCACCAATGAGAAGGTGGCGGTTGCTAGGGAGAAGTTGAAGGAGGCTCAGACGCCGCAAAAGAGTTATGCAGATAAACATCGCCGTGATTTGGAGTTTCGTGTTGGTGATCGGGTATTTCGAAAGTTTCGCTGCTCCGGGTGTTAAACGCTTTGGTATTAAAGGAAGCTTAGTCCTCGCTTTATTGGGCCGTTTGAGATTCTCGAACGCATTGGAGAGGTTTCTTATCGCTTGGCTCTTCCGCCGCAGCTTATCGCATGTGCACGACGCTTTCCATGTATCTCTTTGAGGATACAACTATCATCCTTTGCATGTGGCCTCTTATCCATTTGATCGATTCACCGATATGTCTCTTTCGGAGGAACCCGGCTATTTTGGATCGGCAAGATCGAGTCATGAGAAACAAAGTTATTCCGCTTGTTAAGATCCTTTGAAGAATCACCCGAGCGTGAAGCTACCGGGAGACCGAGGAATCTATGCGAGCTAGTTATCCACATTTCTTTTCATCATCGGGTATGTCTTCGCTTATCGTTTGCTTCCTTTTCAATTTTCGAGGACTAAAATTTTCTTTTTGTAGGAAGAGTTGTAAACCCTAAAATCTATAATCGCGTAAAATGACAATTTTGCCCTCGAACTAAAAATTTCACCAACTCGGAAAAATACGTTAACATCAATTAACAAGTTATATGATTAATAACATTTATACATTATGAGAATAAATACACTTATGTTATAAATTAAAAGACTTGAATAATTAAAGTATATGTAACTTTAAACCTTACACATTGTACACAATTAATCTAGACTTGGAATGAGACTAAATACATGATAGAATTGTTAAATTGGAAAGTTGAGAAATCCTCTTGACTCCTTGATGGCGCCATTCTAGGCCTACAAATCCTCTCCATATCAATTTTTATTAACTCTCATTTATCACATTACATTCATTTCAAAATACACCAACAAAACCCTAGCTCTTGTTCCTCTCATCAAGGTGGCGGCAACCATTTAATTCTCCCATACAATCCGAATTTTTATCAAACAAAGGTGATCCTAGAGGCTCGTGATCGTGGGTAATCGCTTGGTGGACGTTGTGTTGGTGTTTGGAGTCGAATTGAAGCTAGGTTTTGGGTTTGGTTTCTAGCCGCTGGTATTGATAGACCGCGGAGTCTTGGTTTGGTTTTTCGTGGTTTGATTCTTGTTCTTGTTTCGTACACGCATCAAGGGTAACGATCACCATCCTTGAATCCTTTCCTTTTCGCTTCTTAATTCCAATTCGTGGCATGTAAATAAAACTAGGGCTTGTTACTTGAAAATGATCACATAAAATCATGGATATATAACACATAAAATGATAACACATAAAATGATAAAACCATGATATCTAAACCTATATGTACTGTATGATATGGGGCTGAATAAAGGATTATGAAACTGATTTTGGACTTCTATTTGTCGATTTATATTTCAATTATAAAAGGGTTTAATGATCTTGTGATTACATGTTTTCGTGAATTGATAAATGAACTTGATAACGAATGATTACGAAAGAGTTGTTGGATTTGATCATGGGCGTATATAATTGTTTTAGGAGGGTTGAATCAATTGAATTTGAGATCACATAAGATGTCTTTTAATCTTGTTCTAATCGAGTTAATATGGTTTAAACGGATTCGTTAACCTTAACGTAAAACTAGGGTTTGTAATTTATGATTATATAAAGTTAAGGGTTGTTTGGTAAATTATGAAACTTAATGGATTAACATGTTAAAATACTAACTAAATGGATTAAATGAGTAAAATGGGTAAACTTACTATATTTACACTTTTAACCCTATACTTTGCTATATTTACATTTTAAACCCTAAACTTTTGTAACTTGTCATAAATGATCTTTAAAGCATTATAATACTCATTTTCTATTATAACTTGAGATAAGTAACTAAACTTACTATATATGGAAACCTGCTAAATATGGAAACCTGCTATTTATGGAAACCGCTATTTTAGAAAGTTACTAATTATGGAAATCACACTCGAAAGTTACTAAAATAGAAACCCGCTAAAATAGAAAGTTTCCTAAAATAGAAAGTTACTTAAAATGGAAAGATTACTAAACGGAAACTTGCTAAAATGGAAAGCCGTCTTAAAACAAGTGTTTCGGATTCTTATAGAACGTTATCTAATTCATATAGGTTCCCAAGTGATTGATCTCCTTCATTGATTTACTTTCTTTGTTTGCTTGCTTGAATAAGGTACGATATTCTAACCTTTCTTATAAGGTTTCTCATGACCTCGTCAGTATCTTGATTTCTTACTACTTGCTTATTGATCATTTCTTTTGATATTGACCTTGCTATTGAATCCTCCGCCATTGAACCGTTATTACCGAACTGCTGACATTAAACTGCTAAAGAACCTCTTTGTGACCTAATGACATTGAGCCCTTGATTTATTAACTCATTCATCAGATCTCGGACTATATTGATCCGCCGCTTGATACCCGAGCAGAACTAGTCATGGGGTTCCATGTCCGTGTCATTGATGCACCAATGGCATGACTTTAGTGTGGTTGAGTGATGTTCCACACCGTCCCTATATCGTATTGATTATGCGCGCTTCATCGTTATTGTTATGGCTACTAATATTTCGCAGGGCGATGGATGCATCCTAGATCCGCATCATATCATATCTTGTATATATGCTAGTGATGTGGTGTGTGTGCATTACACCCTCACGCATCGAGCCGATCACCCACATGATATTGAGGTCTCCTCTTTTTGGATTGGCATTCGAGGTCACCTCCGAATGGACCGTTATTATCGGATATTGACCGCTTATTATATCAGACATCAGATCGAATCGTAGGCTCGTGGTTGATATCGACTTTTCTTTTCCTTTCATTTCTATGCTTATACCGATTCATCGCTCATATTATAAACTGCCACTCGTCGTGATATCTCGAACTTCAAATTCCTTTATACCATTATGTTATCAAGATATCTGCTCACCGAGCTTTTAAGCTCGGTAAGCATTTCTTTTCCTCAAGGCAAAAGTTATTAAGCTAGGAGTCGGGTTTATCTTGGGATTGAGAGTAGGATGCTTTTGAGGATTTGCTTTAGTTATTCTAGACTTTGTTTACCATGGTTATTATGATTTGGAGACTTAGACTTTGTATCGTTTCTTTCCTTTGGGACATCTTTTGGAACTTTGTATTTAACAAGTCGTGTTGACTTGTTACTCTTTTGATTTTTGTTATAAGACTTCCGCTTGCATGGTTTATATGTATTGTTCTGATTTGACTCCATAAATGTGATACTTCTACCCTTATCGGGTTGGGGTGTTACACCATGAATACTTTTTATTAATTTACCATTAAATTGTTTTGAGGAAATTAATTTTTATTAAAGTATCGATGACTTGAAAACGTTGTATAAATGGACGCGTCATACCGAAATTTATAAAATTTTCTAAACTTATACTTTTATTCCAAAAATGTTTTATCTTCATAAAACCATCAATAATCTTATATTATTCATTTACTTGTAAACTTTTATTATCTGATATATTAATTTAAGTTTTATTATAGAACTTTAATTACCTTTTCAAACTTTATTGGTTATTTCCAAACTATTTGGGATTATGGGATAAATATCGAAACTTGCCAATTGACTTACGTTTTGACATGTTTCTTTGTCAATACTTCCTCGACTTCTTTCTTGTCATTATCTTCTCGACTTGAGTCTCGTAAATACTTTCTTGACTATTCTTTTATAATATATTGGGATATATATTATACTTTGACGTGAGTTTCATTTTGATATACTTTGGCGTGAGTTACATTTTGAGTCTATGCCTTCTTACCATCACACGAAACATTGATACTAAACTTTTCTTAAGAGCAATGACGCTAGACTTTTACAAATCTTTGATACGAGTATTCCACGAAAACTAAGACACTTTGTATTTTGGAACTTATTTGCTTTGCGATGCGTATTCTGAGATAGCTATAAATCTGTTAGGTTGTGCCGATCCCATACCGTTGTGCCTGTACTCTTGATATCGTTGTGCCCTACTTGTCGATACTAATGTGTTTTACTACTTGATGCCAGTTGTGATTCTTGCGTTGCTTCTTATTGAGGTGAGTTCATGGCCCCTACTTTACTTGTTTTTAAACTGCTTTGGGGTGAGAATACATGCTCTTTTTTGCTTAAACTCAATGCTTGTTTTACTTGAAACGCAATTTGTTTACTAAAACATTACTGTTTGGCTGAAATACTTGATTGGTCATTCGAATGCATAATGTGTTTACCTGTTACATACTTGATTATTTATTCATGGACACAAGTGTATAAAACTATTACTTGGACCTGGAAATCTCTATTTTGTTTTTAATAAACTATTGCGTAAAATGAGCCTAAGCCTTAGAATCCATTTCATGCCCATTTTCATGAACCGTCAATTCCTGCAGAAAAGCGCGAGTGATATAGATAGATCTATTGGGCCTCTTTATTTTCACGTGCTTCTAGCATGCTTTACTTGTCGAGCTTCGGTTGCATGAACTTAGTGCTGACGCAATAGACTTCACTCTTTATTTTTGTGCTACACTATATTCGTTGTACTGTTGTCACACTCACTTTTAGCATGCATTTTCAGGTTTTAAAGTGATAGCTTACTTTTGGAGGCACTTGGCAATGGCACGGCATTGTTATTGACTACTCTGATATTTATATTTGGGAGCGCTTTATTTATTGGGCCTGTATTTCTGCATTATTTTTTAAACACGTAACTATAAATCTTTTGTTAATGAAATTTGTTAAAGTAAAATCCGTTATTCTATACTTTGTGTTGTGATACCAATTTAGTAGCACCCCATGACATAATCTTTCACTTTGACCCATTTTTCAGGTTGTTACAGTTGCTGAAGCAACTGCTTTCTTCTTGCGGCCAAGGTCAACACCATAGTGTTGCAAATACCATTGTTTGAATGGTGCAGCATCAACTTGCACGATTGCACTTTTTGACAAATGGCTGGGTTTTGATCAACTCGTTGTTGGATACTAGACGAGTACCCGCGCCTAGCGGTAGCGGTGTCTAGTTTCGACAAAATTTTAGCGGCGATTAAGTTTGTTTCAAGAATCAGTATTTTAAGCATTAAGAAATCCAATTTGAATGATTATATTTAAATCCCGCCTTTGAAGATTGAAGATTGAATGGGTTGGGCAACATTTCAAATCAATGTATACTTTCCAAAGATACAACATCTCATTTAAGTTGAGATTACAGCATTCAATGGTATGAGATTTCACATATTCCATTTTCCACTTTTCACTTTCCAATTATTGACTATTTGACTATTTTCTTATTTTATGTAGTCTTGGTAGCACTGCCCCATGGCGCTGGCTCTAGCGGTTCTTTATGCATTAAACGTATTGTTTGCATTCCTCTATTAGCAAGGTTGCCTCATTTATTTTTCAATTAGTTTGCATTCCTCCATTAGCTTTTCAAACATTCCTCCATTAATTTTTCAAACATTCCTCCATTAGCTTAGCAATAGTTATATACATATTAATGAACATTAAACGAATGACATGCATGGATGGTTACTCTTTCAGAAAATAAAGATGTCAACTTTACACTTACATACATGATTTTCAACATTCAACAATCACTTTGACTTTCAACTTTCAACTTTCAATTTTCACTTTTACCTTTGACCATTTTTCTATTTTATGTAGTTAAGATTAAGATTAAGATATTGTACACAACATCCAAAATACGGCATACCCGAACAACTGATTACCATTGGTGATTGGCATACCCGAACAACACTAGGTTAGTATCTCATCTCGATTATATTGGTATTGCTTATAGTTGCCTCTCTTTCAAGAGTACTAGATGTTCAGATAATACCAACTAATACCAATGCTCGGTGATTGGTAACTGAGTTCAAGTCTTTGTTGTTGTAGATGAATGCTACTAATTAATGAATTAATGAATTAATGTTCATCATTAGCAAAATTTATCAGTGAGAATTCCCTATTATTCCAATGTTTCCAAAGTTTCAAATATCTTTTATTATAAACGAAAACAATAACACTGATGTTAGAATCATCTTAGCGGGGATAAGAAATGCATACAAATAGATTCAACGAGACTTTATTATAGATTTTATATTAGTTTGAAATACAGCATTACAACCGTTACACAATACTTGACTCAGGCCAAGGATGAATATAGTGCTAATCTAACATACAGCATTACAACCGTTACACAATACTCGACTCAGGCCAAGGATTAATAAAGTGCCAATCTGACCCTGGAAATGAAGAATTTTTTCGAGACACATAAAACCCATCCGGTTTAACTGACCAATAACAATGTTGTGTAGGAAATATAGGTTTAAATTTATAGCAGATGTTACTAATGTGCTTATTAAATACATCTAACCTAATTTTCTTTGAACCCCAAGTGAAATCGCCTGCCCACGTATAAACAGGAAGTGGACAAAAATACCAATCAAAACCTTTTCCAGGACGAATGGGACAATTACTACAAATAGGATCAGGATGTTGGTCTTCTTGGATAGTCACCAAGACTTCATCAGGCAGGTCATTTGTAAGAAACAGATGCCAATCATGCATTAAAATACAAGGTACTGTAGGATAACTAGCTGAATCAGCACATGAAAATGTGGGTGTGAAGAAGAGAATTGCAATGAAAAAGATAACACACATTGTGAATGCTTTGATAAAACAAAGAAAACCCATTTTTGATTTATATAGGGCATATGTATTTATTTTTCTCAAACACAGTAAATATGATAGTGTATTCTACTTTAATGAACATTCTTAATCTTATCTCTTTATGATCTAAATGATCAAATATGCATTAAGTAAAAGATAACTCATCATTTATGACAATCAATTTAATAGTAAAAGACAACCCAACATACAATAAATAAATCAAGGGCAGATACAAAATATTAGGAAAAAAATCAATTCTTACATGATAGACCGTAACTGTATTTATTGTAAATTTAAACTTATACGACTATGTGACTGTGCGACTCCACTACCCCGCCTCCTATATACTCACCTAGTTAATTTTAGGGCTCGTTTGGTTTGTTAGTGAGTTTAGAATTAGATTTGGATTTGAGAATGGTTTAAAGAAAAGTAGAAGAGAGAACTAATAATTATTTAATTTATATTTTGTATATATATATATTATATATTATTTTGAAAAACAAAATAATAACACTTAAAAACTAATAATGATAAATGTGTTGTTGATAATTTTAAAGGAATAAAAGAAATTATTTAATCGGATGGTTCAAATTAATGATTCTATTTACTTTGTCAGAGGAATAAAAGTACACCAAACGATATATTTGAGAATTCTTTCAAGCCATACCCAACCACACCTACATACCAAAATGCACCTTAGTCGCTACTTAAAAATCGGTTATTACATAATATGTGTATGGGTATGGGTGAGTTCTATTACTTGTATGGATGGGGAGCGAGAACTGAGATAAAAACAAAAAAATTAAGATGTAACATTGTCTTTTCTCATATTTTTCAAAGAACAACGGTATAAAATGTTTCAAAGATCATGGAGAGACCTCCCAAAACTTTGAGATTTTACTTATATTTGCTTAAAGAAAATACAACGTTGGCATTCTCAAACAAACAAATATAGCACAAGGTCCTCCGATAAAATTCACCTAAGTTCCGTCTATGTCAAAGACTTATGTGCTAAATTGATATAGAACCATATTAGCATTAAAACTTACGTGTGATCAAGAGGGAAAAAATGAATTAATCTGGTTGATGATTGTTAACAGAAATCCTACAAAGTTTAATAAAAATGGTGACAATTGCAAGTGTGTCAATTAGAGAGTAACGCTTCTTATTACACATACTAATTAGGTCATCCGCAATGAAAGCTTTTTTATAAAACTTAAAGTGGCTTATAAATTGAGTGGTTATAGCGGAAAAAGTTTTATGATAGGATGAAATGAAATAGTTCCAAGTTTATAAACCTTCTCATTAAAAAAACGCATGCAACTCATTAAATACATATTTAGCTTATAAAATCTTGCTAACTTTAAACATAGTGACAAAAAGTTTAAAAAATGTAAAGTTTATAAATTGATATTGTAAAATGACATGAAAATTATATGAACTTTTTCAAACGGTTTACCTTTATAGATGCTCTTAGGTGCATTTAACAAAATTCGGCACACAGCACGCGTGCGACATCTTAAAGACTCATTTACGTTACGAAAACTGTTCAGATAAAAAAAAGTGATACCACAGCAAGAATGACCATTGAAAACATAAAGTACAACAAACACAGCCCACAACTTTAAGCAAACATGTAAAGCCTACACAGAATCAAATATGGATGCAATTCGGAAGTCATGAGAATGGATGCAGAAATGTATTTAAAAACCAACGGCGAACCTGGCTAACCAACAAAGCTCAACAAAAATTCTCAGTAATGCCTTTTTCTTAAAAATAAGTAAGAGATACATATCTAGTATAAGCAAATACGCTTTCTAAGCAGCGGCACCCTTTCCTTTCTTCTTCTGAAGCTTCTTCATGTAGAACTCAAGCTCCTTCCCTTCCAATATGTATCTGTCAACACACAAAAAACATCATTCTTCCGACCAAATTAAAACTTACAAAGTAGAAAAACAGATTACAATCTCTTTATATTAACTGTTAACGAGAATTAAAGGTGAAGGGCAAATTTGGCTACTCTTATAAACTCGGAGAAGAAAAAAAAATGTATGTTGCTTTAGTTTAAGATATTATTTAGATGAAATTCAAATTAGTGAACGATACTAATATGGAAAATCACATACCCATCAGCACGACCACACTGGCCGGGACGAGAAGAGATAGCTGCCAAAAGACGACCACCAGAGAATTGTTCTTCAACATGTGAGTCTAATTTGCGCTCCTCCAGACGCTTTTCCAGTTTCCTCACAACATGATTACTCTTCTTGGCCTCCTCCGTTTCTACTTCCTAGAAAATCAAACAGAAATATTAGACACACTAGATAACTTTTGAAACATGATTGATCAATGTGAGTTGACTGCACAAGATATAGAATTCAAAACAGAACATGTGTCAAATTTAATTCACAACTAGTACAAACTGTTTGGGTTATGTTCATCTCTATTGGGGTCGAATGAGGATAACATAAAATAAAAAGCTGTACAAAATAAAATAAACGGGTTTAAAGCCGTTTCAAGTAATTATATACAAAATTCCCCTTGACCAACCATTGCTAATTTTACTTTTTAGTGGTATATTCCCAGCCCATACTGCCGACCAATTTCACTAGATATAACAGAAAAGAAAATACCTCTCCCTCTTTCTTGGTTGCTGAAGCAACAGCTTTCTTCTTGCGGCCAAGGTCAACACCATAGTGTTGCAAATACCACTGTTTAAATGGTGCAGCATCAACTTGCACGATTGCATTTTTGACAAGTGTCTGGGTTCTGACCAACTCATTGTTGGATGCATTGTACACAACATCCAAAATACGGGTCTTTCGGGTCACAGCCTCGCTTCCCCACGAGAAGTTACCAGTATCCAACCTCAAAGCACGCCACTTGACGTTTCCACCACGAACACGGACCCTACGAACAGTTTTGTTGCTGGAAATCTTGGTGTTTGCTGGCTGTCTACCGAGCTCGTACCTTGAAAAGACAAAAAACTAAAAGTATTAGTTTTGAAAACAAGAAAAACAGAATATACTTGGTGCATGTAATCTGAAAAAGAGTCAACCCATTAGAAAGGATTACGTAAGTACAAGAGTTATAGAGATTTCACATTTTTAGCAGAAATCAATTTTTGAACCAGGTATAATTAGAATGCTAATGTTACACAATGGCAGCATACACAACAGGTGGTTTGTATCAGCAAATGTCATCCATATCACCCCGAGCTAGTATATGTAGACCTTTTGAAATGGGTTGGATACGTAATGTCTAGCCGCTAATGTGTGACATTATACCATAATTAAACTAAGTGACATTCCGGTATCGAAAATTTACATAACAAAACCTACTGTATCGAATAAAATCACAAAACAAATTTCCTGGACATGAATATTATGTTCCATAAAGCAATCAATACCATTAGTCCATTACTATCCAAAACGTATGAGCAAGTTTTCTTTTACAAATTGAAACATTCTGACAATAGCTCTATACCTTTTTTTTTAAATATTAACAACAAAACCGTTACTAAAGAACAGAAGTGACAGAAAAAACCACATCTATGAAGAAACCAGAAACATATAGATCAGACAGAATTTGCATAATGATCTCGGTACAAAATAAACTTGTAATCATTTAGTTTATCTCACTCTACTAGTGTTATTCCAGTGTCACGATCTTAATCTTAAGACTTAGGTGGTGTTTGAATGCAACTTAATTGACTTAATATGAAAAAACTTAATTTATTAAGTCATATAAAAAGTTGTTTGTTTTTCACTTAATCAAAATAAATGACTTAAAATAACAAGTGATAAAAGTGAGGTCCTCCACATTAAGTCATTTGTTAATTAACATGACTTAATGAAAAAATTAAATAAACAAGCCAGTAATTATAAGAAGACTAATGTCAACAAAACAAAGGGTGTAGCCTGGTGATCTGTTTTCATAATTACGCTTGATAAAGTACCGAACTCGTAATTCAACCGTCATAAAAGGTCATGTGAGGATTAAACATTTCCATAAAAAGCTAGTTGGGTAGCTAGTTTTTTTAGATAAAAGGCATTGGAATATAGTAAAAAACCACCACATCACACAAAAAAGCTATATAACCATAACAATGGTGTTCAAGTTACCAGATTAGCCCTTTTGAAAGTGCAATTAAAATGCCGGACTTTACGGAGTACAATTGGCAAAACAAACAACAAGACCGTACACAGCGCTGTTATGACATTACGCAAAAAACGTGACTACTAAAACCAAATAAAGGACACAAGCAATAAACAATTAGATCTGGAAATTTCACGCAAAAGGAAAATAAAGCCGTTTATTCAATCTCTCTCCTAGTACGTTCGCAAGTGTCACAATCCTTAATCTTAATCGAGCCTAAAGAATCAGAAACAAGAAATTATCATTTTAATAATTTTTCACAAAGCTTAGTTACGAGACCAATGTCAAAAAAGCAAAGTGAAGAGCTTAGTTATATAGCTGGTAATTACATAATTTTTTTCGAAATGAACTACGTCAAAAAAGAGGCTCAACATTTTAAAAAAATGAATAGTTAGGAAAATACATTTTTGAGATGAAAAGCTTAAAAGCATTGTGATAAGCAAAACACTGGTGAGCCAAGTTAGCAGATTAGCACATCTGAAAGTGTAATTAACATGCCGGTCATTAGTAAATACAGTAAGCAAAACCGATAACTAAGCCATTACATGCTTTTTATGACATTATCAGTACCATTTCCAATAGTGTTTGTTTCGGCTTATATAGCGGGCTTATGGCTTATTTGGTTTTCAGATTATGTTTCGTAAGCTCACGTTTTGTGGGTTATGTCATAATAAGCTTATACAAGCTTATAAGTTTCAAAATAAGCTACAAAAAGTGAGCTTATGAAACATAAGCCGGAAACCAAATAAGCCATAAGCCCACTATATAAGCTTAAACAAACACCCCCTAAA
Organism: Chrysanthemum lavandulifolium; assembly: GCA_022545495.1. Lineage (NCBI taxonomy): Eukaryota > Viridiplantae > Streptophyta > Magnoliopsida > Asterales > Asteraceae > Chrysanthemum > Chrysanthemum lavandulifolium. The sequence goes on from CM040242.1 coordinate 34,286,411, forward strand.
ATACAGTACCCTTACTAACAGAACCTAGTATTTATCATTGAGACTAAAATCAATATGCAAACCTAATTATTATCATTTTTATAAATTTAAAAAAAAAAAAAAAAAAAAAAAAAAAAAAAAGATGATTACTTTCGCTTCTTCCTCCAGGCCTTCTTCTTACCACCAGTGGCACGTCTTTTGTGCATAGAATCACGAGAGATACCTGTCACATTAATAATTCAGTAATCTTTACATTTTAATATGGTCACATTTTATAAAATGTGAATAATATATATATAAATAGTTGATGATGAATGTTAAGGTGTTTACCCATGTTTGTTTGTTGCTGTGGATCAACACTCCTCCGGCTAAAGGTTTATTATCCTCCTGCTGCAGCTGCGCCTCCCAACTGATGAAATTTAGGGTTTGTCAAAAGGATTTAAACACTTTACAATACCTATATTAGTTGTTGGGTTTCTTCATTTTTAATTAGCCCATTGTTGGTTGGGTTGGGTTTTGTTTTTTGCTAGCCAAAACTTATCAAGTCCATTTCTCTATTTCTCTCCTTTTTTTTTATTTTGGAATTTATTAGTGCTATCATAACATGCAATAATCGTTTTTACCATAAAAATTAACCGCTCACTCTCTGTATTTAACTACTGTCAATGAGGGCTGAGCACAGTCCAAAAACCAGACCGGACAGACTAAAAAATAGACGGAATCAAAAACCGATTTAACCTAAAACACTGGGAGTTAGGATCAAATAAGAAGAAAAGTTAGAATGAAAAATATAAGAAGAAACCACAACCATACATTTCAGATGCACCTATTAATATAGATGCACATCCCCTTGAAAATCTCTCCCTTATTTGAAATTTGTGGCTAGAAATTTTTCTAATTCTTCTCATTTTAGTTTTTTTCTTCTTACCGGATCCCTTCCCAAAACACTGGACCAAAATGTTCGGTCCATGTCCGAGTACTATTTGTTCATTCCAAATGTTCGGCCACCGTACTCTGCTCTACCGTGAACGTGATGTTGCTGAAACACGTTTGATGGCCGACTATTTTGGTAGTAACCCAAAATATCCGGAGTAATTTTTTAGACGTCAATACCGTATGAGCCGTAAACTATTTTTAGAAATGGTCTAAGGTATTGAAACTTATATTCAAATTGTGCATCCTTTTCTCGATCATTTTAAATTTTTTGTAGTCTAACTCGATGCTTCGAATCAAATAAGCTTTAGTGTTATTATGAAATGCACATCCGCTATACGCTAATTGGCATACGGGTAACACCTGATGCATTTGATGAATACTTACAAATGGGGCAACATTGCGCACACGATTGTCTAGATCATTTTACTAAGTGCATTATCCAGTTGTATGTGCTCGAGTTTTTAAGTAAACCCGACTTGAATGACATTCAAAAGTTATACACCGCACATAACACAGTTTATGGATTTTCGGGAATGCTTGGAAGCATTGATTGTATCCATTGGGAATGGACTAATTGTCTGAAAGAATGGCACGGGCAATTTGAGAGAAGTGATGAAAAAATACCCAACTATAATGCTTGAAGTCGTTATGTAATACGATTTGTGGATTTGGCATGCATTTTTGGGATATCGGGTGCGAATAACAATCTTGCCGTTTTGAACAATTATCCGTTATTCGACGACCTTTTTATGACATCTTCCCCATGGATCCATTTGAAGTAAACAGAGTTACATTTCAAAAAGGGTATTACCTAGCTGATGGGTTTACACAACGTGAGCAACTTCTGTCAAATCATTTTTGGTTGCAAAAAAAGAGAAAGTGCTTGAAGAAACGTTGAAAAATCTTTTAGTGTCCTCCAAGGACATTGCCATATTATAAGCCAAGCAGCGCGTGCTTGGATTGTCAACAAGCTACGAAGAACCATATACACGTGCTGTGAAAACGTAGAGGGGGGGTGAATACGCTTCCGCTTAAAACGTTAGATCTTTTGTATCAAATCGCTTATGAAACTTGTTATAATATGAAGTACCAATTATTGTTTGTGACTAATAAAAGCATAGTAAACCAAGTTGTCACACAAGCATAAACATCAAACCACATCACAAGCAATTATAAAAGTAAAGAGATAAAGAAAGGAAATTGCAAACCGAACACGATGATTTATAGTGGTTCGGTCACGGATCTCTCTCCGCCTACTCCACTCCCGAGTACCCAACTCGAGAGTTACTTCACTAAATCAACAAGCTCCCTTCTCGGGAGAAAACCTTACAATCGTCAGCTACACTTTTCCCGTACAAAGCTAAATACCGGGTTCTAGTTCGAGGTAGAACCAACCTAACGTCGCTTATACAATATTTCCGACACTAAGCTAGATGTCGAGTTCTTTTCAAGGTACAACCACTCCCACTATGTTTTATGGCCCAACATAACAAACCTTGTGTTTTATGGTACAAACACATAAACCATCTAATCTAGTTTGGTGAAAGTGTTGTGATGATGCAATAATGTTTACAATGATGATCCATGACATAAATGTCTAATGGATATGAATGACTAATCTAAATGATCTTCTTAAATAAGAAGTCTTCAATCAATGAGGATATCAAGAGATCTTGAATCATCATATGTTGATATGCTTTGGTGAATGAGGATGGCTAGATCTCCAAGCTTTCCTTGGTTAATCAAAATGTAAAGTATGCTTACAACAAAGATGAATGTTAGAAGCATTATGCTCATGTGATGATGAGGGTGATTAATGTATGTTACTACATGGTTATCTATAGATCTAAAAGATGAAAGAAAGATAGAAAGAATGTGTGTTGGAAGGGATGATTGAAATGAGAAGACAATGGGCTCTATTTATAGCCAAAAATGTAATCTAAAAAATAATACTTTATTAGATTTGATATCTTAGAATATCTTTCAAGATCTTGCAAATCTAACCAAATATTGACCAAATCTTCCAAAGATATGATGATGCATGAAGTGATGTAAAATTGTATTTACATTTAGATTAAAATGTTCATGAAAATAAACTTGTAAAATGTATTATGTAACTAGTTTATAAAAGTCTAATTGCCTTTTATAAAATAAAATATCTAGTTAGGTGCTTGACAAAATAATATATATTTTGTAAGTAAACTTTAGTACTTGTATTAATATTATAGTTAGTTTACTTGTACAAATAAAAGTATATATTTGTTAGACATTTTACAAAATACTTGTGAATGCAAAATGTAAAATGAGGTTCGAAATAGAATGATTAACCTATTAAAATACTTAGTGACTCTAAACGTATTTTAAACATTCTAAATGATTTGTTAATGGGTTTGATCATAATGCCACATAACAAACATGTACGAACCGTGTTGTAACATACGAGGACTTGAGACATCGAGAGGTGTTGAATGTATGTTGAGACAATGTAATTACAAGTAACTTGTACATTTTACGTTATGTATTACAAGTTACATGTTTGTCATCAATCAAAACAAACGAGATCAGATAGATTAAATATCGTAATATTTGCACTAACACGTGCATCATTGCATAACATGATTTTGAAATATTAAAATATGCGATATCCGAATGAGCGAAATTTATATTTGTATGAGACCAAATATATTACGATAGGGGTGTTAATTTAATCGGGTTCGGGTCAATTCGGTTCGGGTCAAAGTCTGGTCAAGGCTAAAAATATCATACCCTAACCCGACCCTATTTGAACTCGGGTTAATCGGGTTCGGGTTTATTCGGGTCGGGTCTATTCGGGTTTGGGTCAACCCGAATATGAGTAAATTGATTAAAAAAATGGCCTAATTCATTCTTTTACATAGTAATTTATAAGAATAGGCTTAGTATGGTTCAGGTCAGGTTTTTTAACACCCCTAATTACAAACATGGATCGACGATGCGAAGTGCAATATAGGGAAGCCAAAGAACTCTGTGATAAACAAACACACGTAAGGCTTCAACGAAATCTTATTGAGCATGTTTAGCAACAATATCAACAAGATAGTTAATTTATTAATAATTTGATGTATTTTGTTTAATTTTTGTATTGGTTTTTAAATTTCGTATGTTTTTTTTCGTTTTGTACTTTATATTTTTATTTGAATGAATAAAATTTAGTTTGTTTGAAAAATAAAAAATAAAATAAAATTGCGGGTGGTGGGCTCAAATGGCTATGTTGTGAGTGAGGAAACAGTCTCTTGCAGCTAGTTCTTCGTATTTTCACTATAGAACTCTACTTTTCCTAATACATCCTTAGTATATGACACAGTTGTGGTACTACATCCGTAATACTACCTGGGTCTCGTGGGAAGTAGGAAGTCGGCCGTGAGCTTTAAGTCCAGACGTGGGCAATGGTCAACGGGCGGGAGTTGAAGCTATTGGTGTTTTCATTTACGCCTCCTAGCGCATTAGTAATTGTTTTAAAGGATTGTCATTATGCTCCTCTATCACTGAGGATTATTTCGCTTTTTGTTTGTATGACGATGGTTTTATTAACCGCTTTGAAGCGAATAATGCAATTTCGGCTTAAGAATAACATTGCTTATTTTATCGCTATTCCTCGTAATGGTATTTATGAAGTTGATATGTGATGAATGTGCAAATACTCATCATTTTGCACTGCTTAGAATGCCAAAACATCCGAAAACACTCGAAATGCATCAAAATGATGAAAATATCACAAATAAGTGTTTTATATGTTTCAAATGCAAAAACATCAAAATCTGGTGAAAAACGTATCAAGTTTTGCATAATTGGCAGTTTTAGTCCCCCAAGTTTCAAAAGTTGTCAAAAACAGTCCCTGGTAAATCAAAATAAAACAAAATGTTATTCAAGGTCCCTGAAATATTCTAAGTTGTCAAAAATGGTCCTTGAATGAATCTTTAGGCAAATGACAGAAAAGGTCCCTCAAGTTTAAAAAGTGTCAAAAATAGTCCTTGGATATTTTAAAAGTGAAAATTATCAAATATTATCCTTGTACTATTAAAGTTTGTCAAGTTTGGTCCTTTTGATAAGTTTGGAAAAATACGCTTTGGTCCTTAAAAATCCGTAAATTACAACTTTGATCCTCAGATTAATAACAAACCAAATCGACCCCTTTGGTATTTTGATCCCCACCAAACCCAAAAGAACCCCTCACAACACTGTGACCCCATTTTAAACGTAATAGAAAGTAAGATGTAAAAAGTTACTTGTATCCTTACTACCTTTACATTACATTCTCCGCTTACATTCTTCTCCCCTTTGTCAAAACAAAAGTGGCGTGTCTTGAGTTTAACTTAATTTCTCCCAAAAAGGCGAGCTTGCATCATCCCTAGCGGTTAAATCGTCTACTTTAATCCGTCCCTTGTTTGGTAGCGGATCCATGGATCAAATAAAGAGGCTTAACCTACATCAAGGTTAGTTTTATGCAACAAAATTATGAGAAATATATGAAAAGAAAAGGCATAGCAATGTTAGCCTATTTTCTCCACTTTTATCGAAGCACAAATGCTTGTTGAAAAGTGAGAATGATGCTAAATGCATGCATGCTTCCTCGACGGTTGCTCCCCTTGTTCGAGGCGCTGTGGTATGATTAAAACCTACAAAACAAATATTAGTGCAAAACTATATTCGCTATTGACGAGTAAGTGATATACAACAAAGTGTGTATAAGATGCATTCAAGAATTCTTGATCAAGCTCCCTTGCTCTAGGGCCAAGATGAACCTTCAAAATAAATATTAGTATAATAGAAGCTTTGTCTTTAGACAAATATGTCATATACAACCAAGTGTATAGACGATGCAATATGAGTGCTTAAAGGATATTCCTCCTTGTTCGAGGGTGTCAAGAAGCACCTAAAATAAGAAAAATAATTGATGCAAACTTCATCCTTAGATGAGTAAGTTATATACAATCGAGTGTATATGATGATGAACCTACAATGAAAACATTAGTGCAATATATTTCATCTTTTTCACAAAGAAAAATAAGATGTATATATGTGATAAATGATATAATCAAAGATCTCATGAAGTGTAGTCTCCTAATTTCAATCATAAGAAAAGTGAGAATATAATATGATAAAATCCTACAAAATAGTTCCTAGAAAGAAGATATGGAGTCTCCCACCGGGTGTGCCACTAGTGGTGCTAGTGTTGGTGTCGGTTTACTAGTAGGATTCATGTGGTGATGGTAGATGACTCGAGATTTACAAAAGTAATTTTTCGCTAATCCATGGTGGTGATGATTAGTGAAAGTGGTGATGGAAGGTGGTGGTGATTAGGTAGGAAGCTATTAAGGAGTTAGAAACTCGTATGTATAGCAAATAAAAATATGGATTCATGCAAACCTTTCGTCGTGTCAAGTGACCAAAGCTAAGAGGAAAAAAAATATGAATGGACATTGCATTTCAATGATACATAAGGGTTATGATTTGAATGATTTATTGATGCTAACAACCTATTGTTTTGAGCAAGTTCTCATATGCTTCAACCCAAGAGTAATCAATAATGCGTTCTATCTAAGAGTATTATGATGAAGATACCAAAAAATATAAAAGTGATAACATGAAGATAAATTCGTTCATTGATTGACACGAATTATAAAGATGACCTATTCTAGGTGACAATGGGAAATGTAGTATTAGCATGGTATTGACCGTCATGGATGATTATCACATTGAAAAGAAGTGAAGACAATATGAAAAATACTAATAATAATAATGAGTACCTATATGAGGATGACATCATTTGAGAGTTGGATAGACCAACGTGTTGAAAAGGTGTTGGGTATCGTTTGCACTAACAATGACATGCATGATATGCGGGAAAAGGATAAGATCCTATGATGGTGTTCTATATAGTGAAGTTGTAAGGTGCTAGTTTAAGGAAAATCCTATATGTGGAGATGAAGACGTTTTGTAAAAACACATGATGCGTTTTTCACTTGATGAGGTATTGGTGTAAACTTGTGATAAAAAAGTTAAGAAGGTTGAACTAGTTGTGGTTTCGTGAACCGGTTTTAGCTATGTGGTGTTTACCTATGTGTTGGTATTTTAGAGTCTAAGAGATAAATTTGTGACAAAAGACAATTATGTGAATGGATTTCTCCCCTTAATTAGTGGACATCCAACATAATGTGTAATGTATCAATTAAGGAATGACAACAAAGTGTTTAGGAGGTTATTCGGGTTAACGAAAAAGGTGAGCTTAGTGATGTTTTTCGGATGATGGTTAGCATACAATGAACTTCATCCTTAAAGTCACGCACTCTTCTTGATTAATGATCGTATGATGAGGCATGTGGTTTCTTAATAGGAAGTGAAGAGGATTAGAGTATTGTTATAACTAAATAATGATGGAGATGATTTTTGGAAAGCGGAAGCAAAAATGAGATTTGGAAAGAGGTTGGTTGAAAGACAAAATGCAAAGCCAACCTCTGAACTTAATTCTATATGCTTTTGAACTATATGCAAGTGTAGGGGTCCCATAAAGCATAATACTAATCTACGTAGCAATAAAGGGATTATGCAAAATGAGCATATAAAAGTTAGAACCAAGTGAGATAACAAATAATTTGTTATCAACCTACAAAACAAATTTGTTAGTGACAAAAGATGTTAACATGATAGAAATCAAATGATAACATATTATATAAGCAAAACAACATATTGCACTTAGTAGACAAGAAATCACCACACAAGATAGCATCAAAACAATCATATTATGCAAGAATATGACTTTATTCAAGACATTTCATTATGAGATTGTTTTGTCGTTAGACTTAGACACTTAAGCATACTTGGATATACAATAATCTATGTGATTAATTTGTAAGATAAAAAGGCTTCTAAAAGTTAGTCATACCAAAAGCACTTTGACAGATTATATGTGCACACGTAGCAAACAAATAGTGTGACAAGAAGCAAAAGAAACAAGATGAAACATTCATGCAAGCCATGTTTTAAGACATAACAATTTGGAGCATGTATCATTTGGATCGTACTACACATAGATGTAATGAATGCCAACTAATAGCTTTCAAACACAAATATATCATATCAAAACTTATCACGTATCAAAATGGCATATTATGAGTTCATAAGTAACATGTTAATCATGCTAAAATTAATTCAAAGTAAGTATCATGCAAATAAAGTTTAGGTTTAAACGCTTAGTAGCATGAAACAAGAATACAAGCTTTATAAAGATAAAACCGTACTAAGGTTTACACATTTGACTTGTTATCAAACACTAAGATAATGTCAAATCAACTTATCGATTAAACAAGAACATGTAATCAACACATGTAAGTACAATGCAAGTGGTTTTACTAAGGTTTACACATTTGACTAGTTATCAAACACTAAGATAATGTCAAATCAACTTATCAGATAAACAAGAACATGTAATCAACACATGTAAGTACAATGCAAGTAGTTTTAAAAGAAAAGTCATATATACTACTTGTTTGATTAGTATTCTAAGGCGAGGCAAACTATCAATGTTTTAACACTTACTTTAGGCAAGTATAGGAATACAAATTTTTCAAGTTGGAGAATGAATATGAGACTATTACTAGCGGTGCTCAATTAAGGCTAAACACGACCATTTTTACGGGTGATTCCACATACCCAACTTCTCTCCGTGAAGCAATTCAACCGTTAGGTCAAATTGAGTTTCTAGTGCAATAGGTTCTCCAAGAGTCATTCTCATGTTAGAAAGATGGGAACTCCAACTTTGCATATTAAAGTGCATAAAGATGATAGTTTACCAATACTTGGCTTAATGTGATTTAACTAATATGCAATATAACTAAGGTGATGAAGATGTCATGTTATACACATGAATTTTAACAATGGTGTGTTGATAAACGATATGTTTTAATCTTGTGTTTAGAATCTAAGGTTTGTTCAAATTACAAAGCTAATTGTATGATCTAATGGATGACATCTTTTATGTTGAAGTGGATACTTTAAAAGTGATTTGATTATCTAAGACTAGGGAATGGAATATGTTAAATTAAGAATGTTCTCAAGAAATCTCTTTGGAACTTTATTTGACAAGAATCTAAATAAGGTTACTAACTTTAATAGATCATGTGTATGTTTCTAGAGATGTGTAGTTTCAACCTTGGATGTGCACAAGGTTTGAGCAAGGTTAGGTTATGATGTACGCTTGAAAGGAAATGAATACAAATAGTATCTTTCAACAAATGAGATTATCGCATGGGATAAAGTTATCATGCTTATGAAAATAAGTATGACAAGATGAATTGGATATGCTAGTTCATAGAACTTTGGATGTTCGCTTCAAGATCATTTAGCCAATGAGGTGTAATGAAATCTCTTGTAACATAACCATATATGTCGCAAGGAGAGAATGATGCATAGGATATACAATATCCTTTTAATAAGATGAATACTTAACGCATGATTTCTTAGGCATAATGTTTTTCAAAACATCATGTTTTCCTAAATGAAGATATGAAGCCAAAGTGTTTGAATTGGATAGTCCTATCTAAATAAACTTGGTCTTAAGATTATATTCACTAGATGATGACAAGAGGAATTCACTCGAGTTTCTTATGTATACTCCTCAAGAGTCATTGTTGCTTGGGGTGTATGATGTTGGCTTTGAGATTGCGTTTTAACATATGTTGTTAAAATATTGATTTGAGGTTTAACGAAATTTATGCAGAGTTTAACGACAAAGTATTACTAATACTTTGATAATTTGTGAAGGTAGTACTACTTATACCTAGTGGAAATTGACAACAATTACCAAGAGCACCATGCTTATTTGATAGTTGAGGTTCTAGTCGTAATGAATTATCTAAGTCCTTATATGTGGGAAAGGATGGTTGAGTTTGTTCAAACGTGCATTTAATTCAATACAAGTGTTGGACACAAGGGCTTTTTGAGCATTACACTCAATCTAATTCAAATGATGGTAAGGATGGTGGATTGGTTGATCTAGGTGGTAAGTCTTCTAGTGTGTCTAAATAAGGATGTGGTGATGTAGGGGTTTGTTGTGCTATGGGAGTACTTAGGTTGATTATTTGTCCACGATGTTGAACACAAAAGTACGGATACTAATTCTTATGATTCATTGGTTACTACAACTAGCGGGTGAAGTGCTTGAAGTTTTGGTTATGTCTATGAAGCTTAGGGGCTGAGGTATAGGTTCACCTTGAAAGGGCACGTTTGATTTAAAGGATGCTCTTGGAAGTTCATGAGCAATACGCTTAATGGTGCCAAAAGATGGAAGAGGGATAGTAGGTGTCTAAGAGGGATAAGTGGCACAGTGGGTTGTTTGTTTTGGATAAGTGTTTCAACATGTGTTGTTAAAATACTTGGGTGTTGATTTTTCGGATATGACTTTTAATGACTACAATCGTAAGTCGCATATACTTGAATATTTCGGATGAAATACTTAAGTTGTCAATCCTAATTTTTGAGCTTAGATTGAACTCAAGGATAACAAGACTTGATAGTATGTCTTTAACATACGTGTGAGTTATGACTCTATGCAAATACTTATCGCTCAAGGATGACACATTATTTTCATGTTAACCAGTGAGGTAAAACAATATCTATAGTCATATGATAGACTTGTGTATGATATCTTTGCAAATAATGAGTCCAGATTGTTAGTCTCGTAAGTCATCTAAGTCATCCGCAAACGGGTGAGGAGATGTTGGTGGTGTTGTAAAAGTTTGATAGGTACAAGCTTTGGAGACTTTGGTAGTGAAGGTGTTTTGGTTGATGGTGGGTGATTTTGGTGGTGGAGTTGGAGTACTCAAGTTTGAAAAGTTCACATCTTGAATGGGTGATGAGATGTTGAGAGGTAATGAGTCCAAGATGAAGAGTTCAAGTTAATGAAGCAACAAGATCGAATGCTAATCCTAGTGGTTTTCTTAAGTGGCTTATTTGAGGTTAAGGATTTAGTCATTTTGATTTTGCTTTAAGAAATGCTAAGCTTGAGGAAAAGTAATGAAGGGTGTGAAAATGATCATCTTGAATGTGTTGATTTATGGAACTAAGGATTCATGGATTTGATGTTAATCCATACAAAGATGGTAGTTTCTAATGAGATGGAAGTGTCTAAAATCATGTCAAACATCCTAAGTTAATCCATTGAGGATGTGTTGAGTGAGGTATGAAAGGTATGCATTAACAACTATCCTAGAAATGAAGTTTGGTAAATTAGATTGGGATTTAGTAAAATTCAATAACTTACCTGTAGGATTCACGGCACCATTTCTTTACACACCGGAACCCTTAAATTGTCGCCGCTTTAGTCCGCTGTAGATAGGTATGGCGGTACCAATATACATAACAGACGGTACCAACATTTTGGTGCCGTCGATCCGTGGACACCGTAAAAGTTCACAGACCCATTTTTAGGTGTCGGGAGTTTTCCAAACCCGAAATTTTGCTTAAAACATGTGACATTAATTACTTCTAGTTAGGAAAAGTCGATAACACATATACAAATATAGTGGAGCATAGACTTTGACCATACTAACGATTTTCACATAAAAGTGAAAATGGGTAAAATTTGATAACACACTTGTGCTATCCACCGCATAAACCGGTTAGCATACAACATTGTTTTAAGTCATATTATCATCCTACAAAGTAAAACAAATAAATTACATCATACAACATTGTTTTTGTCCTTGTACCAAACACTCTCTTAACACCTTCATTTTTCAAAGTACTCGACTAATTTACTTAGTACTCATTGTTGAGTGAGTTATGACATTTCATAAGTTATGCGAGATGTTAGTAACCTATGCAAACGAAGTGATCTAATTCTACAAGCGATGGTAAAATAATTTTCCAACTTAGTGCACAAAATCTAGCAAATAACCTATTGTGCATAAACAAAAATCGTCAAACAAGCGAATAAATAACATGGCAAGATTGACACTTATATTATGCAAACAAACAAGTGTAAACAATAATTTGAAAATAAGCAAGCAACATATATGCAAACAACATAAACAAGTGGTCATTTAGCATAGCATAACAAGAAAGACACTTTTCGTCATTTTGCGTTTAAATATGACGATGTATATCAAGCTTGATTAGTTTCCTTTAAACATATTACCAAATTATTTAGTTTCAAAGGAAGTTTTATCAAAGTTCTAAGAATACCAACTTAAATTGCTTGATTCAAAAATTTGATTTTTTATGTTAAAGCGAAACTCAATATTTTAGACATACTGTAATATTTGGTCTATTTCACTTATTTAAAATTAGACTCAAGCCATGAGAGTAGTTTTAAATGAAAGTAGACTCAATTCCCTTTAAAATGATAGGTGGCTCGACTCCTACGGACTTACGGTTAATAAGTTATGAATTTTTAAGTTGGCTAAAAATCAAGTGTCTTGTGCACCAAGGAACCAAAATGTAACAAGGAAGGATCCTTTATTTGGTTCCGCCCATCCGTAACCTTCACGAATGTTGAAAAATGTACTTACTCATAGCGAAAAAGTGTAGGACTTACTAGATTTGATAGAAAAATATAACACACATATTTTGTTTATTATTTTTCTAATATGACTTATCTAAACATTTAACAACAAAATTTATAAGTATAATTAGCAAAACCTTTTTCATATTATATTTCGCTCAATGGTAATTTGATACATGGATCGTGCTCCATTTCAAAACCATTTGTTTTGAAAATAAGAGCTACAAGGCTCGTACCAATTGTGAAACGTGGGGGGGTGAATACGCTTCCGCTTAAAAACGTTAGATCTTTTGTATCAAATCGTTTATGAAACTTGTTATAATATGAAAGTACCAATTATTGTTTGTGACTAATAAAAAGCATAGTAAACCAAGTTGTCACACAAGCATAAACATCAAACCACATCACAAGCAATTATAAAAGTAAAGAGATAAAGAAAGGAAAGTGCAAACCGAACACGAGGATTTATAGTGGTTCGGTCACGGATCTCCTCTCCGCCCTACTCCACTCCCCGAGTACCCAACTCGAGAGTTACTTCACTAAATCAACAAGCTCCCTTCTCGGCGAGAAAACCTTACAATCGTCGCTACACTTTTTCCGTACAAAGCTAAATACCGGTTCTAGTTCGAGGTAGAACCAACCTAACGTCGCTTATACAATATTTCCGACACTAAGCTAGATGTCGAGTTCTTTTCAAGAGTACAACCACTCCACTATGTTTTATGGCCCAACATAACAAACCTTGTGTTTTATGGTACAAACACATAAACCATCTAATCTAGTTTGGTGAAAGTGTTGTGATGATGCAATAATGTTTACAATGATGATCCATGACATAAATGTCTAATGGATATGAATGACTAATCTAAATGATCTTCTTAAATAAGAAGTCTTCAATCAATGAGGATATCAAGAGATCTTGAATCTTCATATGTTGATATGCTTTGGTGAATGAGGATGGCTAGATCTCCAAGCTTTCCTTGGTTAATCAAAATGTAAAGTATGCTTACAACAAAGATGAATGTTAGAAGCATTATGATCATGTGATGATGAGGGTGATTAATGTATGTTACTACATGGTTATCTATAGATCTAAAAGATGAAAGAAAGATAGAAAGAATGTGTGTTGGAAGGGATGATTGAAATGAGAAGACAATGGACTCTATTTATAGCCAAAAATGTAATCTAAAAAATAATACTTTATTAGATTTGATATCTTAGAATATCTTTCAAGATCTTGCAAATCTAACCAAATATTGACCAAATCTTCCAAAGATATGATGATGCATAAAGTGATGTAAAATTGTATTTACATTTAGATTAAAATGTTCATGAAAATAATCTTGTAAAATGTATTATGTAACTAGTTTATAAAAAGTCTAATTGCCTTTTATAAAATAAAATATCTAGTTAGGTGCTTGACAAAATAATATATATTTTGTAAGTAAACTTTAGTACTTGTATTAATATTATAGTTAGTTTACTTGTACAAATAAAAGTATATATTTGTTAGACATTTTACAAAATACTTGTGAATGCAAAATGTAAAATGAGGTTCAAATAGAATGATTAACCTATTAAAATACTTAGTGACTCTAAACGTATTTTAAACATTCTAAATGATTTGTAAATGGGTTTGATCATAATGCCACATAACAAACATGTACGAACCTGTGTTGTAACATACGAGGACTTGAGATATCGAGAGGTGTTGAATGTATGTTGAGACAAATGTAATTACAAGTAACTTGTACATTTTACGTTATGTATTACAAGTTACATGTTTGTCATCAATCAAAACAAACGAGACTGTATAGATTAAATATCGTAATATTTGCACTAACACGTGCATCATTGCATAACATGATTTTGAAATATTAAAAATATGCGATATCCGAAATGAGCGAAATTTATATTTGTATGAGACCAAATATATTACAGATAGGGGTGTTAATTTAATCGGGTTCGGGTCAATTCGGGTCGGGTCAAAGTCTGGTCAAGGCTAAAAATATCATACCCTAACCCGACCCTATTTGAATTCGGGTTAATCGGGTTCGGGTTTATTCGGATCGGGTCTATTCGGGTTTGGGTCAACCCGAATATGAGTAAATTGATTAAAAAAATGGCCTAATTCATTCTTTTACATAGTAATTTATAAAAATATATCAAAAATTGAAAAAAAAAATCCTTGTTTTGGTCAATCGGGTTGATCTGAACCCGAGTTAGCCAAATAGTTTCAGCCTGATACCCGACCCTATTTAGTATTCGGTGTTACTCGGGTTGACCCGAATAACCCGAATTCATATTTTGACCCAGTAACCCGACCCGAATAGGCTTAGTATGGTTCAGGTCAGGTTTTTTAACACCCCTAATTACAGACATGGATCGACGATGCGAAGTGCAATATAGGGAAGCCAAAGAACTCTGTGATAAACAAACACACGTAAGGCTTCAACGAAATCTTATTGAGCATGTTTAGCAACAATATCAACAAGATAGTTAATTTATTAATAATTTGATGTATTTTGTTTAATTTTTGTATTGGTTTTTAAATTTCGTATGTTTTTTTTCGTTTTGTACTTTATATTTTTATTTGAATGAATAAAATTTAGTTTGTTTGAAAATAAAAATAAAATAAAATTGCGGGTGGTGGGCTCAAATGGCTATGTTGTGAGTGAGGAAACAGTCTCTTGCGCTAGTTCTTCGTATTTTCACTATAGAACTCTACTCTTTTCCTAATACATCCTTAGTATATGACATGATTGTGGTACTCACATCCGTAATACTACTCGTGGTCTCGGGGAAGTAGGAAGTCGGGCCGGGAGCTTTAAGTCTGTACGTGGGCAATGGTCAACGGGCAGGAGTTGAAGCTATTGGTGTTTTTCATTTACGTCTCCCTAGCGCATTAGTAATTGTTTTAAAGGATTGTCATTATGCTCC
Source organism: Chrysanthemum lavandulifolium (assembly GCA_022545495.1). Taxonomy (NCBI): domain Eukaryota; kingdom Viridiplantae; phylum Streptophyta; class Magnoliopsida; order Asterales; family Asteraceae; genus Chrysanthemum; species Chrysanthemum lavandulifolium. The sequence continues at coordinate 34,301,805 of CM040242.1, forward strand.
CTCTATCACTAGAGGGATTATTTCAGTTTTTTGTTTGTATGACGATGGTTTTATTAACCGTTTTGAAGCGATTAATGCAATTTCAGTTTCTAAGAATAACATTGCTTATTTTACTGTTATTCCTCGTAATGGTATTTATGAAGTTGATATGTGATGAATGTGCAAATACTCATCATTTTTGTACCGTTTAGAATGCCAAAAACATCTGAAAACACTCAGAAATGCATCAAAATGATAAAAATATCACAAATAAGTGTTTTATATGTTTCAAATGCAAAACATCAAAATCGGTGAAAAACGATCAAGTTTTGCATAATTGGCGCTTTAGTCCCCAAGTTTCAAAAGTTGTCAAAACAGGTCCTCGTAAATCAAAATAAAACAAAATGTTATTCAAGGTCCCCGAAATATTCTAAGTTGTCAAAATGGTCCTTGAATGAATCTTTAGGCAAATGGCAGAAAAGGTCCCTCAAGTTTAAAAAGTGTCAAAAATAGTCCTTGGATATTTAAAAAGTGAAAATTATCAAATATTATCCTTGTACTATTAAAGTTTGTCAAGTTTGGTCCTTTTGATAAGTTTGGAAAAAATACAGTTTTGGTCCTTAAAAAATCCAGAAATTACAACTTTGATCCTTGTATTAATAACAAACCAAACTGACCCCTTTGTGTATTTTGATCCCCAGCCAAAACCCAAAAGAACCCCTGTCAACACCTGTGACCCCCCATTTTTGAACCCTCCTACTTATTAATACCTCGGTCAAATATAGTCAACGCGCCAAAACCGTTTTCACTGTACATCTCTCTCACTCTTTTCTGCAATTCCAAAACCAGAAACCAGGGTGGTTTCACCACCTCACCACCACCTTTCCACCTCATCTTTCCAGCTCATCCCCCCTCCTATACTAGCCCACAACCGCAGTTAATGCATCTCCACCACTTTATCCTCAAAACCATACCTTTCCCCTGTTTTTCTTTCCAAATATACCAACTAGACTACTAAACCTTTCTTACTTGTCTCCTCCACCAATACAACCATCCAAAGTGCATTAATTGCAAAATTTCGGCTGCAAGTAACATAAACTACTTTTTGGCGCCAAAAGTAAATTTGAAGGCTGAGATGAGTTTGACTGAATCAATGGTCAAGATTGTTGATGGGAAATGATCAGAAGCATGTGGGGAGTCCAAAAAGTCTATAAAGATAGAGGAGAAGAAGAGGAGTGATCTATCTAGTTTTAATTTAAGTTAATGAATGTCGTTTTAAATAATTTAAACTTTCCAGTGTTTGTTTAAGATTTCAAGCTTTGAATTAAGTAATCTGAGTGTATTGTAAATCCTTTTCAATAAACAATTTCAAGTTTCCTGTTTGATTTCAGTTTATGCAATTTTTACCTTAAAATTCTCAATATGGTCGAATGATGTTTGTAGTTGTTGTTTTGTACTCATAAGCTTACTTAAGCTCTTATTAAAGCTTTTCTAAGCTTTTAGAATCATTAAAACTCAGTTTAGATTCAAAACTCAAAAATACCAAAAATATTAAAAAAATGTTGAAAAATCAAAAATCCAATGAAAATGAAGATCAAAGACTGAAGCAAGGTTGATTGTGGATTGCTTGGGTTTAGAGGCTTAGTGGTAAGCCTATAGGTGTGGTCCTCAGTTCTTAGTTCTCAGTTTTGTACACAAGCATAATTTGTAAGCCATTTCTTTGAAATTTACATTTCCTAGTATTAGTAATTAAACCTTGTTAATTCTAGTTTAATACTGTCTAAATATAATTAATATTAGTTAATCAATAGGTTACTTAGATTAAAAACTTGTTTTAGTGCTAAAAGCTTCATAACAGTTAGTTAAAATGGTGTTTGGATTTGCTGAGTTTGTTAACTCAGAGGTTGTTTTGGTTGATATTTCTAGTTTGTACATGTTACCTTATGTCTAAATAGGTTAGTTCAAGCATAAAATTCAGTACTTGTTTGCTAAAAAGTCAAATTCATCTTTAATCTCATCTTAGTTGTTCACTGTTAAGATTTTGGAGTACAAAGATAATCAAAGTTGCTTATAACTTGGTACTTCAGCTTAAATTCATCTTAGTATAACTTATTTTAACATACTCAGTCCATAGGACCAATCACAAGTTCATATTAGTCAAATCTTTAGTGTCATTTAAAAAGTCAAACTTTTCAGTTTAGTCGTTTTTGAATAAACTAGAGAATTTTCTATAGGATTTAATTTTGAATTTCATGATTTATGCTTTTGGAATATAAAAATATAGTTGCTCATCTTTATCATGATATTTTTTATATTTTCTAGCTAGCTTATTTATTAGCTTATTTCTTAGCTTCTTTTTAGTCCTAGTCGAAAAAGTGCCCGTGCACGATGAGCCATCTAGTTTCATAAGCTCATCAAGAGCTTATCGCTAGCTTTAACTCGTACTTTAGCTTTTGAGAAGCTTACCTAGCTGTCTCATGGTTCCAGTATTTGTTTTCATTTCCAAGATCATTTAAGTGCTTAAAATTAAGCTAGAAAGTAGCTAGAAAACCAAAAAGTGTCCTGTTTAAACAGTTAAGCTAGTGCTTATTTGGATTTTGTTTAGTGCTTATTTCTAGTTAATTGTGCTTTTTCAGTTGTTGTATTAGCTTGTTAAACAGTTCTTTAGCTTATTTCATTCACCTTTTGCTTATTGAGTAGCTCATAAGTCATTTGGCTCATCATTGTGCTTATTCCATTTCTTTTGTTAACTGTTGAGATAATAAGCTCAAACCGAGCTTATTAGTGGATTTTATAAAAAGTTATAGTTTTAAAATTTGCTTATTATCATTAGCTTAATAAGTTTCAAAAATCCAAAAATAAAATAGTTTGCAAAAAGGTCAGTGCTGGGATTCGAACCCTGGCCACCCAGCTCACCACACACACACTACCATCTACCCTTGGGACTTTGACTGGTTGTATCTTGCACAATTTAATACATAAGTCTTGTTTTCCATTTTAGCTTATTCGTATTATTTAGCTTATTTCTAGCTTATTCAAATAAGTTGTTGCACCTTTTATATTTTTCTTAGATTTGTATTGTTATAAAGTATTTTACAAAAAAGTTTCAGAATTTTCTAAATAGTTTTAGTATTTTTTAATCATTTAATTAGTCTAAAATAGAATTTAATTCATAATAAAAAATATAAAAGTCAAAAAAATATAAATCTTTTTTCTAAATATTTCTTTTGTCATATAGTAAGTAAGAAAATTGTTTTTACATTCGTAGGACTTTTATTTTACAAATTTTACGTTTTTCTTGCACTCTGTAATTTTTATACATAACGACGTTTTCATTTTAAGTCACATTTTTAGATAATTTAAGTTTACATTTTAATTAAGATAGTTTATTTAAGTTATTTTGTTTTATAAATCAAGAAAAACATCATTTTAAAAATAGTGATAGCATTTATTTAATATATTTTAGCTTTTTAATTTTCTTTAATTTGCATTTAAGCCCCTGTAATTTACAAAACTTTTTCTTTAGGTATAAATATTCCAAAATCCTTACTGATCACTATCCTTAGTGATTATTCGACATCTGAATTTGTTCAAACACCATTAAGTCTCCGTGGGACTTAACGACCTGTGGAAACACTATACTCTTCAGATCTTAATTGCATTTGTTTCTGAGCTGTTTGAATTTTATTACGGTTGACCATTCACAAGTGGTTAGCTTGTGTGATAAACTTGACGGTTTGGGAGCCAATCAAAATGTCTTGTTCAAATACAAATGATAGTTCTATGTTTGCTATAAGCAATAAAAGAGCCAAGTCTAACTTGGATTTTGCTCTCTTGTGGCATGGTCGTCTTTGACACATTAGCAAGAAACGCATGGAGAAGTTGCAACACGATAGACTTCTCAACTCAGCTAACATTAAGTCACTTGAAAAGTGTGTTTCATGCATGTCTAGTAAGATGGCAAGAAAAACCTATAAACATCAAGTGGATAGGGCTAAAGATCTACTTGGACTAATACACTCAGATGTATGTGGCCCATTTAGAATTACGTCAAGACAAGGAGCAAGTTACTTCATGACTTTCACTGACGACTATAGTCGGTATGGTTATGTTTACTTGCTGAAACATAAACATGAAGTGTTTGAAACATTTAAGGTGTTTCAAAAGGAAGTAGAAAACCAGCTCGGGAAGATCATAAAATCACTACGTTCTGATCGTAGAAGTGAATATATAAGTCAAGAGTTTTTGGATCATCTAAAGGAGCATGGGATTATTGCCCATCGAACTCCTCCTTATACTCCACAACATAATGGTATATATGAGAGGAGAAATCGTACCCTGCTTGACATGGTTCGCTCCATGATGAAACAAACTACTCTTCCAAAGTCCTTTGGGATTATGCCCTTAAGTCTCTGCACGCATTCTCAATATGGTTCCAACTAAGAACGTTGATAAGACACCATATGGCATGGCATAGGCAAGCCCCTGTCGCCTTACTTAAAGTCCGGGGTTGTGAGGCACTTGTTAAGCGTGATACACTTACCAAACCCGACAAACTTGAACCCGAGTCATATGTATCTTTGTAGGATACCCAAAGGAAACAATGTGATATTCTTTCTATCTTCCATCTGAGAACAAAGTTATTGTTGCTCGAAATGCTTAGTTCTTTGAGAGCGATCTCATGGGTCATGAAGCAAGTGTGAGTCTAGAAGATCTTGAAATAAATCAAGATAAAGATACAAATCCTTCTTTAGACATTAGCATTCATCATGATGAGGATGATCAAGAAATTGAATAACCTCAAAGTGATATTGTTCCAATTCGTAAGTCCACAAGGACACGTCGTGCTCCTGACCGTATGTGTTTATATATTGACGCTGAGGAACATAAGTTAGGGGATCTTGGTGAACCCAATAACTATAAAGCTGCATTGTTGGATCCTGAATCCAAGAAACAACTTGATGCGATGAATGTGGAAATGCAATCCATGAAAGACAATAACGTATGGGTTTTAGTTGAGCTTTCTCCTAACTGCAAAACAATTGGTAGCAAGTGGCTTTTCAAGAATAAAACCGACATGGATGGTAAGGTATACACTATGGGTGGAAACGAGCCGAGCCGCTCGTAAAAAGCTCGAGATCCGATCTGTAAAAAGCTCGAACAAGCCGAGCCTAAACGAGCTCGAGCTCTAGCTCGAGCCTAAATTAAAGCTCATTTAATAAACGAGCTCGAGCTTTATATACCAAGCTCGATTAGGCTCGCGAGCCTAAACGAGCTCTAGTATATTTTATATATGTATACATATATAATACTTATAAATGCCTATGTATGTATTTTATTTGTGGATACGTATGTATTGTGAGAATTCAAAAAATAATAAAAAAAAAATACACCGAGATTCACATATCTACACCTTATCTTTTAACCAAACACATACATAAAATCAACCCTTATCTCTTCTCCTCACACTAGCAGTCAAACACCATCTTTATTTCTCCCATTAAAAAAATCAAACACCATCCTTATTACTCCACACCAAAACGCATCACCACTTCACCTTATATCTTCTTTACGAATCAAATAAGCCGTCACTCTCCCTTCTTCATTTCGACTTCAAGATTTTGTTACAAGATCTTAGGTAGGATGTATGTGTTTATTTTTGTGATTATTTAATCAAAAGAAATAAAGGATACTAACATCATTGTTCTTGTTATTTCTTTATCACTTTTGAATATATGAAACAAGTTATGATTCTCACAGATCGATGAAGAGACCATGTTTAAATCTCTGGGAATACGAATCTGAGATCTTCAGATTTTTCTTTATAGCTTTGTGACTTATTTATTTTTATTTTTTACTTTTATTTTTGATGGCTATGAGATGAGTGCTATCTAATATAACAAATAAGTTGTTCGGTAAGTGTTTGCGAATGCTTATGCAAACAGTTATGTGATTATTTGTGAGTACATAAACTGTTTTTGGTAAGCATATCCCAAATGGTTTGGTTTTGAGTCTAAAACCACAAACGATATATAGAGTAAGAAAAATGTTTATAATCGGCTAAAATTATTTGTTTCATTATTATAAGTTTAGAACTAGTTGTATATGTTTTCTTATTTAACCTATATCGTTGATGTTGTACCGAGCTTGAGGTTTATATAATCTCATCATAAATGAGCCGAGATCTAGCCGAGCTCGAGCTTTTTATATCATAACACGAGCCGAGCTCGAGCTCAAATCTTAAGGCTCGAACCGAGCCGAGCTCGAGCTCGAGCTTTCTAAAATATGAACGAGCCGAGCTAGAGCTCTGGCAGGCTCGGGCTCGGCTCGGCTCGTTTTCACCCCTAGTATACACCTTTAAAGCTCGTCTTGTAGCAAAGGGCTTCACTCAAACCTACGGGATTGATTATGAATAAACCTTTTCTCCTGTAGCAGACATTAGAGCTATAAGGGTTCTCATAGCCATAGCGGCGTTCTATGATTATGAGATATGTTCAAAACCGCCTTTCTCAATGGACATCTTTACGAAGAGGTCTATATGGAGCAACCTGGGGGTTTTGTTAATCCTAAATATCCTAACTGTGTATGCAAGCTCAAGCGTTCCATTTATGGACTTAAACAAGCATCTAGGCAATGGAATAAGCATTTTGATGATGAGATTAAGAAATTTGGATTTTCTCAAAATCAAGATGAGCCATGTGTATATCAGAAAGCTAGTGAGAGTTTTGTCACTTTCCTAATTCTATATGTTGACGAAATATCGCTTATGGGAAACAACATTCCAATGTTACAAGATGTAAAATCCTATCTTGGAAGATGTTTTGCCATGAAAGATTTAGGAGAAGTTGCATATATTCTTGGAATCAAGATCTATCACGACAGATCTAAACGATTAATTGGTTTATGTCAAAGTGCTTACATTGAGAAAATCTTGAAGAGATTATGTATGGAGAATTCCAAACGTGGAGTTATCCCAATGCAAGAGGAGCCTAAGTTGATTAAGTCACAAGGTGCTGAGACACCTGCTGCAAAAGAGTGCACGCAAAGAGTTCCTTATGCTTCGGCTATAAGATCTATTATGTATGTTGTGAGATGTACTCGTCCTGATCTTGCGTTCGCACAGAATGTGACAAGCCGATTTCAACAGAATCCAGGTGAACTTCACTAGACTGCTGTTAAGAATATTCTTAAGTATTTTCGCAATACTAAGGATATGTTTTTGGTTTATGGAGGAGAGACGGAACAAGAGCTCAGGGTTTCTTGCTACACTGATGCTGGATATCTGATAGATGTTGACGACTTAAAATCTCAAACTGGATATGTATTTGTTCTAAATGGAGGTTTGTTGATTAGAAAAGCACAAAGCAAAGTATTTTGCTACTTCATCTACGTAGCCGAGTATATAGTCGCTTGTGATGCATCTAAGGAGGTCAGTATGGATTCAGAATTCATTTATGGGTTGAACATTGTTCCACAACTGAAGAACCCATAAATATGTATTGTGATAATACTTGAGCCATTACTATAGCTAATGAAAGCGGAATCACTAAAGGTGCTAGACATTATCGCGCTAAAGTTCATTATCTTCGAGAGACCATTGAAATAAGTGACGTGAAGATATCAAAGGTTCACACAGATGACAACCTAGCTGATCCGTTTACGAAAGTTTTACCGTATACTAAGCATTCTAAATTGACTAGAGATATAGATTTAATATCTGCTAGTAGTCTCATGTAAATCTGTGTGTTAATTAGTATTTGGATAATTTGGAATTGTAAGACATTTATTACTTTTTGATAAATAAAGATACGAGGTATTTGTTATTTCATTCATATAATCTGTTATTCCATATTTGCATGTTTAATCCATGGAATGATTTATCATTCTAAATATGTCCATTGCCGGTTAACAATATGAGAATATTGTTATGTAAGGCAAATGTGACTGTTGGTTATATTCTAACGAGAATTTGGATTGTTCCCGCCAAGCTCATATGTATTCACTAGGGATGCATATTGGATACCTCAACTTTCAAACATTTACCTTTGGATCCTTGTCATAAGTAAAATATTGAAAATGGTTTGTTAATTTCGTCCTTAGACTTGAGATACAAGCAAGTTCTGTTATGTGTGGATATCATTTTTTGTAAGTATACGAAAAACGCTATCTGAATAAGGTAGTTATAAAGGCTATATTTTGGAGTGATGTGAAGCAACATCTACAACACTTGTAGTCAATAAAGGATTTGTTACTCCACTTGATATGTGCATAATGATACCATGGCGCCTCTCCAGATTTAATCAGATAATTGTTTGGCCAAACCCAAAGGGTAATGCAAGATGATTCTTGATTACATTTGGTATATCTGAATTAAAATCTATAACGAGATTCTAAATGGTTAAACTATATGGAATGAGTTCGGATCCATATCCATGGTTTAACGGTATCTATAACAAAGGATGATTAAAGCAAGACATTGAATGACCATGCTACTGAGAAATTTTTGAAACTATTATCTCAGACACTTTTAGTTAAAAAGCGAGTGAGAGAGTTGCTATGCGTTTCCGTCATTAGTTTTGTGTGTCATTCGACACTCCAACTCCCAAGTGGAAGCTGTTGGTTTGTGGGAGTTATAAACTCACGTAAACGACTAGAAGTGTGTGAGCCTATGGGGCACACACGTTAAACACGAGAGTACGTGTCGAACGTTTATTGTTTGAATACGTTATACCCGTTTTATGCATGCATGTATATTCGATCTGATTCATGACCCATGGACTTGATCCAATATCAAAGTGGGCCGGTTTAGTTGATGCCTTGGGCCTTGACCAATATCCGATCGGTTTGTAGGGGTGTTTAGGTTTCTTGCTTGTCAATCAAGTAAAGAACCCATATGTGGGTCGGTTTTTGTACCTATATAAACAAACACACCCCACATCCAATGTATGCATAACATATATCCTTAAACTCAACCTAAAGCTAATCGATCCACTCCCTAGTCCAATATACCCGATCGGTATTCCTATAAACCGATTAGGGTTTTTGGTTTGGTTTCATTATTCCCTAAACTTGCATCAATTAATTGATCCAAGTAGTTTTAGGATTAGTGATTCTTGTTTAGTTCCTGGTCGAACGTGTGCAGTAACAAGAACTTGGAATTTTCTGTTTGGTGGTTCTCGGACAACAAAGAGAAGGAAATCGGACATCTTTGTCCGATATCGGGTAACAAAGGAATCTGCTTCACGGGCAGATTTGGTTCTCAGGCAGAAAAGGAAGATGTGTTCTTGGGGTTTTCTTGTTCGTGGTATTCAAGGTGTTGATTGGGTTAAACGTTCTCGACTAACGTTTATTCGGACGTACTTGGTTTAAGTGTTTGTGTGTGATACTCGTAGAGGTATCTATTTTAGATACTTGGGTTAACGTTTCTTTGGTTTTCTTGTTCGTTTACTAGCGTGCAGTTGTCGCCAAAGGTTAGTTTTCTATTTACCTTTTATTATTTATTGTTTATTAAATACGTATTTACCTAATTGCAATTACTAGATCCAATTTCGCTGCGTACTCGTTTGCGTTACTTGGCTAACTAGGTTATAAAATCCAACAGACACCGTCGCTTTGCAACATGTATTCGTTTATATCTTTATAAAGGTTATGATTATAGTAATGGTAATCTAACTATTTCTATGTTATCGAACTCATGAGAAATAAAGGAATCCATGCACAAAGCAAAGACAATCTATTGTAGCAAAAAATACATGATCGAATTCTAATAAAATAGTTACATTGTTCCAAGAAATCCTATAATAGCATCAAACCAAATTAAATTAAAACATGTTTTCTATTGTTAACTTTCTGATCACGAATTACATGCATTTTAACTTTATCGTTATTGTAAGAACAATGAGTTAAAGGTTGTTGATATGATCTCATACTTCTGTGTTCTAACTATTTATCTTATACTGTATTCAATCATAGCATAACAATTGTATAAAGGTAGACAACCCGGGATCAAATTTTTGTGGCCATCGTACTCGGTAGTGGGAAGCTGTGAAGGATCAACGTCTCTACTGTAAGACCAGGACCGAACCCAAACAGAACACCCCAATCTAAACCTTCACCTGTAGTGGCAAGACGGTCCTCAGCAGACTTCTTCCTCATCTCGTCAATGATGAACAAGACGCTGACATTGGACATGTTCCCATACTCGCTAAGCACATGTCTGCTAGCTCTCATTTTCTCTTCCCTAAGACCGAGCTCAAGCTCTACCTGGTCCAATATTGCTCGACCACCAGGGTGAACGATCCAAAAGATAGAGTTCCAATCAGTTATACCCAAAGGCAAAAAAGATTTTTTCAAAACCGTGCCAATATTCTTAGATATTAGATCTGGCACCATTTTAGAGAGATGAAACAAAAGGCCTGCCTCCTTCAACCGTCCCCCTATAGCTCCCTCAGAGTCAGGCAAGACGGTCTGAGAAGCAGACACTATCTCAAACAATGGAACCTCATTACTCAAGTCAGGGTCAGAACCAACGATGACCGCACCAGCTCCATCTGCAAACAAAGCTTGACTGATAATATAATCAAGGTGTGCATTATTAGGGCCATGAAAGGCCATAGCCGTAATCTCACAACAAACCACAAGAACACGGGCACCCTTGTTGTTCTCAGCTAGGTCTTTGGCTAGCCGAAGAACTGTACCGCCTGCATGACAACCTTGTTGGTACATCATAAAACGTTTAACGCAAGGACTGAGGTCAAGGAGCTTTAAAAGCTGGTAGTCTGCGCCAGGCATGTCAACGCTAGAGGTCGTGCAAAAGATGAGATGAGTAATATTGGATTTGGGTTGCCCCCATTCTTTGATTGCTTTTGTAGCAGCTTCATTACCGAGTTTTGGTACTTCAACAACTAATAAGTTCTGACGAACATCCAGAGAAGGAGCCGTATTATCACAAATGTCGGGGTTTTCTTTCAGAAACTCTTCCGTCAAGTGTATGTATCGTTTTCTTATCATAGACTTGTGGCCTGAAAATATCATGCATGAATAAATAACTTACGATAATTAGGCCATAATATAAGGCACATATTTACTTTTAACTAAAGCCAAAATCTCTTGAATTTATGTCTTACAGAATTCCAACTAAATTAGAAAGCAAAACTAGGTAAAAATCATGAAACCTAACGTCAAGTTCATTATAAACCATTTACAAGATGGTAAAACTTTATATAAAAAGCATGCAAATATATGAAATTTTCACACTTGTAACTACAATTGTTTAAACGTGTATACGCAATTATAATAAAGGAATTAAGAGTATATACATACATATGTATTTGAATTTCTTTTTGAGATCAACCATGTGTTCGCTATTCGTGACCCTAAAATATAAATCGGGATAATCAGCTTGATAGATACAATTGGGCGGATTTGCAGTGCCGACCGCCAGGATAGTGGCTGGACCTTGCGCTCTTTGAGTGTTTCTCATCTTCGCAATATCGCTTGAGGTAGCTATTGCTGTTTGTTCTCTTTTAAGTTGTATGAGAAGTAGTACAAGCTAGGGATTGTTAAGAAAATGCATGTATTACTCCGTGTATATATAGAGGGATAGATTGTAGGTTTTAGTGCAAAAAGTTTTTGTATCATATAAATTCTGACGACTTATTTATTAGTCAACCATTTGTAGTTTGACAGATATTTGTAAAGTCTAGTGCTTTTAAGATGACAGATAATGTCAACTTATTTTAAACATGACTTTCATTTAGTTGAACACTTAATGAACATCAAAGAAAACAATAACAAAAATCTTCATATCTAAATATACAATAAATAGGAGAAATATAACCAATATCTCCTTGTTAGAAATGATTTTATGATCAAAATTAAGCCTCTGACTTTTGCATGAAAAAATGGAAAATAGACAACCATTGATCGACTTCAAACTATAGACTAAACTTTCTGCAGCACCCATTATCAATTCAAGACATGGCAACGTTTTTGTGCATTTTTTCACGCGTTGCGGAAATTGAATATCACAGAGTTTAGAAAACAATTTGGACCACAACATTAAGTATTAGTAGTTGGGATATGTTTGACAACTGATCACAGAGGCATTTGCAAGTAACAATATCGAATCAATGAGCATCAAGTTGCGACCCAGGCCACCACTCCACCAGTTGCTTATTTTTGTTAGTTCTTTATAGCATTTGCAAGTAACTAATAGTGTATGTTATTGGTCCAAAATTATTTCACCTTCGGAAAAACATGCTTCAGTACTAGTCACACGTATCTACTACTTATAAAGAATATATACTTATTTTTGAAACTTAAAATTACTTAAGATTGAGTAATGTTAGTGAATAACAACATCTACCACTAAATTAATACTTTAAATATTGTTTAATCTATAAACTCGCAATAACTATAAATAGAACTCGTAAGTTTTGCATCAAAAGTCAAACCAGAATCACGATTTTGCAAGTATAATTATTTGTAGTTATACATCATCGTTTTGCGCGAGTATTCTTTTAGTTATTTGTTAGAGTAAAACGACTTGTGTGGCTAAACTAAACATGTAAATGATGAGGGTAAATTGTTCAGCCTATTTGAAGAAAGTTGATTTATCATTATTATTATTATTTTTCTCCTCTAATGAATGCAGTATAAACCGTATTATTTAACCATTTTCGACGCTTTTTGAAGACGTTCATTTTCGACGCTTATTATTAATGTGTGTGTAACTATTGACATCGGAAGAATATATAGATGAATTTTGTTTTCTTCTGATAGAGATGGTCTATGTTGCTTCTCATGGTTATATCTCTTCTACTTATAAAACAAATTTTTGTATTTTTGAAAACTTCAAATCTTTTAAAAATGAGTAAAATTGATTCCTCAAAATACCACTTAAAATAATTAAATTACATGCGTCTTAAATGTAATGAAGACATTTTATTTATGAAAACTTTGGAGGCCTTTTAATACCATTTAAAATAAATAATTTAAATAAATCTTACCTGTTATTAATAATGGCAACTTTGACAATAAATTTAAACTTATAAACACACGGCAGAAAATTTTTTGAGCAACAAAGAATTAAAATTTACAAACTAATATGACAACGAAATTAAGTCTTGCACTATGATATTAATATTATATATTTCTTTTTCAGTTGGCTTACAAAATGTTGTGTACGTGGGTATTCGTCTAGGGTCACAAGGATGTAACTGGTTTCATGAATTTTTAAAAATTTTAAGCAAAATAAAATACAAAAAAACAACCGGTTGCATTAATGGTTATACCAAAATTACAAGTTCGCAATTATAATTATTTGCTGCTATACATCGTCGCTTTGTGCGGGTATTCATATAGTATAAAATATTTATATGATGTTGAATATGTAAAACCAATGACTATTTTAAAACATTATTTATCTTGTGCGAATACCCGCAAGACAAGAATGTGAATTTTAATGACAGCACAATTAACGATATGCGAATTTTGACGGCGGGTAATTTTTTGTGACAAAATTTATGAAAAAAATATGCAAAGATTTATTCATACCCGTGCATAGCAACATGAATTTTTAGATCTTTATTCATACTCACTAAACTTGCATATATAACTAAAACATGCTTAACTTGCATTGCACATCACACATTGAACACTTATATTTTGAAAAAAATATGCAAAGATTTAAATTTTAGTGAATTTATATGCAAGTCTCAATTCATACATTTTACAAATTTATTTTGTGGGGCTCAATGAATATAATCAAATTTCAGATTTGAAAATAAAATTTCTATATTTTTGAATTGTCATTTTCTAGTTATTAATAATTCTAGTTTGATTTGTTGCGATAGTCCAAGTTGTAATTTTGTGGGATCCATTTTTTTACTATTGTTCAGTCACTTCATTAATATGACAATGGTTGTATGTGTGATATACCAAAAAGCAAAACATTCAAAAGAGGATGAAGAAGAATAATTTCTAACAATATTTAATTACACCACCAATCTATGTATAATAAAATCCATGAATACTCATATAACTTAAGCTATAGTCTACAAAGCATGTCATATAGTCTTCAAGTTTTATAGCTTTTTGAAAGTTAAACGTTTCAACTTTCAATACTCTTTTTATTTTCAATAACTCAAAAGAAAATTTTCAATGTGTCAATATTCTTTAGTTTCAAAAGCTCAAAAACTTAACCCTTTTCAAAGTGAAACCATTCAAAAAGAAATCAAATTTCTATAATTTCAAACGTTTAAGAGTTACCAAATTTGAAATTTGAAATTATTTAGAATTTTCAAATGTTTTTATAAATTTTCAAAACCTTTTGACATTAAAATTTCAAAATTTCAATCTTATAGTTTTAAATTTTTCATTCCTTACAAAATAAAATTTTGAAAGTAAAATAAGGTAACTTATGATTTCTAAGTTTTAAGCCTATAAAAAAAATCCCTCCCCTATATAAGGGCAGGTTTGTTTGAAATTCATCTCCACCAAAATTCTGTAAAAATGCCACGTGGCATTTATTTTGCCCAAAACTCTGTGAACCGTTCGATGCAAACAATTCCCTCCCTCATTCAATGCCTGAACCGTTTTCCCCCAAATCTTTAATCCTCCTCACAAACGAATTCAATCAAATTAAATGCTTTTGACCTTGACAAATCGGTTACCAAAATTGGTTCATATCAAAATCACAATCATATCCCAACCTAATTAAAACATATCAATCTTCTCATTCATTCCAATCACGCGTTTTTCTTCTTCAATACGCAAAACCATTCTACATATATTTGGTGACAGTTGAGTATCACCGATTCAAACATTTTCAAGATCTCTTTGTAGTCGATTTATGCCGATGATTAGAAGGATTATGTAGAATGATATATCATTCAAGGTAAATACACTGAATATTTTCTTTTATCACAATAGAAAGCCTTAATTCTGTTTCTGATTAATATTAATTGAGGAATCAATGTTTTTATTTTTGATAGGTTTTATTTTTAGATATAATCAATTCAAAGAGTAATTTTTTTATCAGATTGAAAACCACAAAAAAACCCTAACCGAATTTTTCATTGATTCTACATATCAACAGGTTGGTTGGTGTTGGTGTCATTGTGCAAGTGATTTGTACACTGTCTAGTAAGTATCAATTTAATTTTAGTATTTAGGGTTTCAATTTATGTGTTGCAAATTACTATTATTTCTGTGATTAATTATTTAATGAATTGATTTTAAGATTTGTGCTTCATCTTTTAAATTAACAATTTGATTCATATTATTTATCAATCCAATTATAGTGTTGTTGAGTTTGAACCAAACCTTTTTTCTATGATGACAGATTGGTAAAGTTTAAGCCAAGAAGATTGTTGTTGAAGCTGATGATGAAAAACCTATTGATAAGTAAGTTTAACCCAATTTCCTTTTATGATTATTTCAAATCTTTGTGCACATTTTTGTTTCAAAGACTGTGTCATGAAGTGAATGATAGCTGTTTGTATTGATCATTGATTATACAATCTTTAATTGATTGGAAGTCGATCTTTCTTATTATCTCATTTTTCCCGCTGTATGCAGTTGCTATAGATTATATGATTTCAGACGAATATGGTACATAGAACGGGAAGAAGTAAGTCATTAATTTGATTCTTATATAAAAATATTTCTCATGCTCATTATCAATAATGGCGTCTTCTTATTATCAAGTTAGAGAAGTGATTGTTACCACTTTATAGGAAACCGGGTTGCGTCTTTCAAAATAAATTCTTGCAGATATTATTGATAATGTAATACTTTTCAGAGTTATTTCTTATTTATTTGGCTTTTTGAGATTAAATTGACATTCATTTTTCATTGTTTTTGTGTTCTCAGACTTTTGCAGACGTAGATGCTGACATGGAAAGAAGTGTGGATAAACTTTGTCCCTCAACGACCCCAACTCTTGAAATTAAACCCTTACACTTCTTAGGTACATTTCCATCTATGTGTCAAGTTAAACATTATTTATTTTAGATGGACTTTTTCTTTTTGTCATTACAGGGCTGTTTTAGGTTGAAGATTTAACCACAGGCAAGAAAGCATTGGCTGATGTTGTTTTGACGGAAGATGGAATAGAGGATATCAATAAAATGATATGTGGAGCTCTCAATAGATCCGTATGGGTGGTACATATTATATTTCCATTTTCTATTGGATACTTATACATCCTTATACTCAATTGGTGTACGAGAAAGAGGAACATATATATATATATATATATATATATATATATATATATATATATATATGTTGCATTGTTGCAATACGACACATGACCTATTTTTGATTGTCTAATTATACTTGATTCAGTAATTGTCATTTTATTGACATTTTATGCTGATAATATATATAGGATGTTTCGATTTCAAAAAAATATACTTGAGGTCCGTCTAACTGAAAGGTACTTGAATGATTTCCCTTTCCCAGTTTTCATTTATTTCGGTCTTAATGATTTTTTTTCCCATTCTAATATTTTGTCATGAAATTTCTGAGGGGCAAATTACACACGTGTTAACCTATTGATTTTTTGAATTAATGTGCAGGATAATGAATGAACAATAATCTCTCAACATAGCCTCCAACTACCATGTAAGATTAAGATTTTACTGACGCAAATACGAAATGGTAACAATAAAAACACAATTTGTGGTAAATAAATTCTCATTCATGCTATTCTTTTTGCTTTTGACTAATTTATATTACTTTTTAAGCGTATTCTCATATTCTTTATAGGGTTTGAATATAAATGCTTAACAATGGGAAGAATGAGCTCTTTTATCATAGTTTTGACAATCATGGCGACTCTGTTGAGCAAAAAATTAAAGGTTAGTCTCTTATCAGTCTCAGATATTTGATAATTTCGGTTTATAGATCTCTTTGTCAAATCTTATGTTGTTTCTTGTGTTCATTAATGCCCAGGTTGATGAATATTCTCGCACTTTGGTACCATCTATTTGGCAGTTGGAGACGTTACTCATGTTGCTTTGATGGAGGGAGGCGCATTCGCCAAAACCCTTTTTGCAAATGAACCTACAAAACCTGTTTTTAGGTATTTTCTTCTCATAAAGTAACTTAATATTTAGAACTGCAAGACTCATTGTTTCCTTCCTCTGTCTCTGTAATCTCCCAACCACCAATCGGGCAAGTTGGTCTTATTGAGCAACAGGTGAGAGTCAAGCCTGCAATTACTATAATCCTTTTTTAGAGATGGCAGGATAAGTGGATGGGTGGGTTGGTCAAAATGGGTCTTGGCTGAAACCAGTCCTCTGTTGGTCTGGGTTAAAGAGGCGGGTCGAATTGAGTTGACTGACCAGCACTTTTTCATCCATTATAATAGTTTTTTTTAATAGTTAACGTGTGATGAGTACTATCTTAATAATACTTTTAATCTATAAATGAAAATTGTATAGGTTTAATGCATAAACAATAGACTTTGCATAATTCTCAGCCTATCCGACTCATTTGATTATTTTATTTGACCCGTAGGCTATAAAACACAATCCGTTTATAAATAATGGATCGAAAATGCTACATCCGTATATTTTGTTAGCACATGCGTCTATTAATTCAAGACAAAATTACAGGCAATAGAAGCATATGGTGACATCGACATCTATGTAACAAAGTTTAGGCCTTTAAAGGCTACTATCTGGCCTTCCCGATAGAGTTTTTATGAAACTCATGGTGTCTGCAAAGACTGACAAGTGGTCGGGTTACACATGTGTGGTGAAGATTCAACGGAATTTGTTCATGTTGCTATATAATATTTCTGTTATTGTAGGTTTTTCTTTATTGTATGATCTAATTTTTGTTAAATACATGGAATTGCGGTCCCTATTAAAGCTGGCTTGACCAAGGCCCAGTTTGACTCGACCGTCGGTGTCCACCCTGCACCGGCAGAGGAATTTGTCACCATCAGGACACCAACAAGGAAAATTCGAAATTCGTCATCTGGAGTATGGCTCTGATTCTTCTCTTTTATTGCTATTATCAAGCAATTATTGCTCTAATATTTGTACACCTAACCAGATGTGCATTCTCGAATTAAATATATCTAACAATCTACAAACTGGGAGGTGTTTAGTTGTGGTTCATTTTCCTTGAAAACTGGGAGGTGTTTAGTTGTGGTTCATTTTCCTTGAATATTCTCGCACTTTGGTATCATCTATTTGGGCAGTTGGAGACGTTACTGATAGAATGAATCTCACTCATGTTGCTTTGATGGAGGGAGGCGCATTCGTCAAAACCATTTTTGCAAATGAACCTACAAAACCAGTTTTTAGGTATTTTCTTCTCATAAAGTAACTTAATGTTTATAACTGCAAGACTCATTGTTTCCTTCCTCTGTCTCTGTAATCTCCCAACCACCAATCGGGCAAGTCGGTCTTAGTGAGCAACAGGTGACAGTCAAGCCTGCAATTACTATAATCTTTTTTTAGAGATGGCAGGATAAGTGGATGGGTGGGTTGGTCAAAATGGGTCTTGGCTGAAACTAGTCCTCTGCGTTTTTCATGTACTCATTTTCATTTCTAAATGGGTCTTGGCTGAAACCAGTCATCTGTAAAATATATCTATGTATTCATTCTTCAAAATACATTGCTGCTCCACCAAAGCACTCGCCTTTCACGAATTCCATATGATCTCACCAGTCTTGGCAGCTATGAATTTTTTGTAGTTGTTTAAAATTGACAAATGGATGAGAGGGAATCGCCACTGCTAAAAAATGTATTTCAGGTACGAACTTCATTATAAACACCAGTGAAATTATGAGGTTTCTCTAAGCTGTTTGCAATTACAAAGTAGTATGTTACTGAAAAGCAGTTTCGGTTTGCATTTTGTCATCATGAGCTCACTAGATGATGGAGTATTACTGATAAGCAATTTGTAGCATTCTGTTTATTGTAGTATTAGGTTCATTAAGGGAATGCGAAGACCGGGATAAGCAAAGCCGCAACTGTTGCTCTAGATCGATCTGTGAGTTTGTACATATGTTACTTATTACATAGTAATTTTACTTAATTCAGAAGATTGTCATACTAATTGCGATAAGTAATCTTATCACAGCAGTTGGATGCAACATACTATTACTGTCACAAAAAGGATTCTACGATGTCGACTGATCATGCCAGAATAGAGTAAGTTTTACCCCTTTTATGTGGGTTGGTAGTATATCATGAATGTAGGAAAAGAGTCGTTGCTTTTAGTGATCATGTGATTGTATGTATACATGTTTCGTCGCTGGTGTGTGATTGTATGTATACATATTTTTTGTTGGGATACATAGGTGAGCAAATGAGCTCCATTCTTGAACACTCTCAAGTGGCTCGAAAAACTCAAGAGAACTAAGGTTAGAGATCCATATGTTTGTATTATTAAAAAAACTGTTCTCCCTTTTCTGAATCTAATTTAGTTGGATCTCTATTTTTTGTTACTGAACCAAAAATTGGTTAATATATGATTATATTTTTGTATTTTATGGTTGATGCAGTTGAAGAATGTTGAAACAAGGACCAACAAAGCAAAAATATGACAAGTTGGTATTAGTTCAAAGGGTAATTTGTTTAGATAACCAAGCTTAACATTTTGTAACAACTTTAATTAGTATGAAGTGTCAACTAAATCATTTCCAATATGTTACATATTTTGTTAATGGCTTCTGATGTATATAATTTATGCGAATAGTAGAAGACTACAATTTATGTTAATATAGGTTTGTACTACCCACATTGACCATATTATATAAAATGAACACCTTTTAAGGAGCATGTAATTTAGAAATGTTCTTTCACATATGATATTTTTGTTGGTGCCTTCCTAATTATTATCGTCGCTGGCGTGTGCTATAGGCAATGTTAGCACTTTTCTACATGTGAGTCAGCTAAGATTCACATATATATGTTACTAATTTTGACCCATGAATTATAAATGGAACAATCTGGATTATGTTATTATATGGCGCAATAACAAGCTTTGATAAGGAATGGGTCAAAGTTGTCTTACAAACTTACTTGTGAACATCTTGGTTTTTTACTCTTCATCGTATGTCTTGAATTAAATGGTTGGGCTAATTGAGTTTTTTCGTTTTTTACCGTGCAGGACATGAGTTATTCAGTTGAAGTGTGATGCTTACAAAGACCGACTTAGTGGTCTATGTTATATGAGTGAATAATGTTTAGCCAGGCCGCTTTTGAAGGACAGAAAAGAATATTAAGCGTAGTAGAACTGGTCCAAAAGGACATGCTCTGTCAAGACCTCCGGTGGTGAGTGATTAATTAGATATATTACGTGCTTTTGAAATAAATGGTAGTTATCACTGCAGCATATTATATGAAGCAAATGGATTAACTGAACCAGCGGTTTTAATATGATTTGAAACAAGTAATAACTTCTGTCTTCATTGAATAACTTTTATATTAAATTGAAAGCAATTGGCGACGCTGACTTAAAATGTGTTGTTATTTCACAAAACTGACTCAAGTATAATCTACTATAGATAGGAGTTCACAACAAGGCCAAAGCAACAAAACAACAAGGAGCTCACAATAAGGCCAGAAGTGTTGCGTATTTTTAAACGGTATATTAGCGAGCTGCAAGAGGTTAGTAACATGTGGATAAATTGTTTTGAGCCATGGAAAAAAATGGTTGTGCTATCAATATGCTTGATTACAAATTTGTGGGTGCAAGTTATTATAAACCTTTCGTAGAAAAGTTAAATGAAATTATAGAATCTAATAATCCTTCAAAAAAAAATTGTATCAGATGTTGTTATGCATATCCAAACAACGCATAGATTCTAATGGTGTGAATAAATAGATACGTGATGTGATATGTACTTAAATTCTTTTTATACTTAGTAGGTGTTCACGGAATGGACCTTTTGTTGAAGTGTTAGAATGGTCAATACATGCATTTGCTTCTCAAGACAAACATGTTCGTTGTTATTTTTTACTTTATTCATGTACTTACATTTTCTTAATCAACAACCCTCTAAAATCCCGTGGATTCCACGAGTCTATAAACGAGAGTCAAGGACAAACGTTGGCAAATGTTGGTCTTTATTTGGAACGACCGGTATTCTCACACGGACAACTTTATGTGGTCGTTTCAAGAGTTAAAAGCAAAAAAGGTCTTAAAGTATTGTGTTGTGACAAGGATGGTAACTAAACAAATACTACAACAAATGTGGTGTACAAAGAGGTTCTACATAGATTATAAACATTCTCAATTTTATTATGTGTTTTGTATATATATTTCTTTTAACCTCTATTAACTATTACGTTTCAAAGTTTTTCTTATTGTACACTAATTCTTAGGTTGCGGCATTTTGTACACCATCTATAGTTTTATTGGTTTGCATTTATTCATTAATTAAAACTATTTTTTGTATCCATCATATCATTAATAAACAACATTTTTTTTCAAAACATTTTTTGTATGTAAATATACCAAATGTGCCTTTTCTTTACATACAACTCCGAACATGGCGTCTTTTTGTTAAGGTTGAATGATAACTTAAAACTATTCTATGTTACACTTTTTGGAAGATTTCTCGAAGCTAGCCGGCCGTGGTAGCCTGCACTAGTATATTATATTTTGATGTTTTATTAAACTTTTAAAACCTGCCATAATTGTTAATTTTAATTTCAAAGTCCCATATATTAGATTGTTTATCAACAAAATTTTCATAACATAATCAACATCATAATTTCGGTAAATTAAGTTTACAGAGCACCTATATTTCAAAAGAATACGCCATTTCAAATTAGTAACAAAACACATGTATAAATTCCCGAAAAGCAGCGAACAATTCTTGATGGAAAGCCACAAATCCAAATGTCGGTAGCAGATTCCAGCGACGACCTCGACAAATCTGAGAAAAAAATTAGTATAAGAGGATAAAAATACATAGATCTATAAACAAAAATATATCCAAAAAAAATAAAAATAAAAAATAAAAGAACTTCGGAAAATGAAAAATTCATAGATCTATAAATAGAAATACATCAATCCATAAAAATAAATAGATCTGTATACAAATATGAACAAAAGCTTTGACAACAAAAACATGCATTTTATTTTTCCGGTTCAGCGGCAACACAGTTCGGTTCAGCGGTAGCAACAACATTTTCTGGCAAGACAGCGGCGGTGGCAACAACAAGTGGCGACTGTAACAAAAAAACACCCAAAATTTATGAAAACTCAGAAGTAGCCGAATATTTCGTCAACAACGGCAAGTGGCGGATAAAAAAAATTAAGAAAAATGTCATACCCTTTAAAATTATAAAAAGTTAAAAACCTTCAAAACTTTAGATCTATATAAAATATAAAGATAGATCTATAAAATAAATCTTTAGATCTATATTAAAAACCTCTAAATATATATAATTAAATAAATAAATAAATAAATAAAATAAAAATTGTAAAGATTTTGGTGTTGAGGTTTTCGAGCTTTGGTAGTGGGTCTCGGTGGTGGTGGGTCTCAGTGGTGATAGTAGTAGTGGAGGTGGTGGTAGATGAGAAGTGATCGAAGGTGGGAGTGTTTTGGAGTGACAATAATTTTATGTGTGTAATGGAGATGCATAATTTTTTTTTTAAAGAAAATTCATGTAATACACATAAATGGTTTATGTCACGGGGTTGATTTGAAGATTTTAATGTATAATATTCTCAATCTTAGCTTGTTGGGAAAGCTTGGAGAATAGCACAGTGTAAGCTGCTACTTTTTGGGGTTGACTTCTTTTTTTACACCAATTTCACTTTTTACCGATCATTCTTTGTTATCAACATTTCACTTTCTCTCACATTTGACCATTTTTCAACATTTTCCACTTTGACCATTTTCTCTTTATATGTAGTTAAGATTTTTTATAAAAAAAAATTACACGTTTGGTCCTTGTGGTATATCCCAAATCACAACTTTAGTCCCTAAGTCATTTTTATTACACCACAAATACCTATTTTTGAAACATTGCACTCATTTAGTCCCTATTTTAGATGGGCGTTAGTTCAGTCAGTTAAGTGTTTTGCGCTGTTAGTCCTCCGTTAATATTTTTTGCCCCGTTAGTCCTTATTTTTTAAAATAAATTAAAAGGGGCCAGGGATCGAACTTGGGTTTTTTGCTTCACTGTTAGTCCCACATTTTCGTTCGGTTTCACAAGTTTTCTTACGTTTTTGTCCATTTTTATACATTTTTTTTACGTTTTTGTCCACAAATACCTATTTTCGTCAGCTTTCATACGTTTTTGTCCGTTTTATCTGTTTTCCGTAACTTTTCATACGTTTTGGTCTATATTTGCACCGTTAATAATAGTTTTCGCCCGTTCTTTTACGTTTTTATCCATTTTTATCCGTTTTCGTTCGTTTTTTATCCGTTTCCCCCTTGTTTTACGCTTTTTGGTCGGTTTTTACGTTTTTATCCGTTTTCGTATGTTTTTACGTTTTTGTCCGTTTTCAACCTTATTTTACGTTTTTGTCCGTTTCTGTTCGTTTTTTATCTATTTTCGGCCGTTTTTTACGTTTTTGTCCGACTTTATCCGTTTTCGAACATTTTTTACTGTTTTATATGTTTTCGTCCGTTTTTATCCGTTTTCGTTTGTTTTTTATCCGTTTCGCCCTTTTTTTTTCATTTTTATCCGTTTTCATTTGTTTTTTTATCCGTTTTTGCACGTTTTTATATGTTTTCGTCCTTTTCTTTTATGTTTTTGTCTGTTATTATACGTTTTCGTCTGTTTTTGTCTTTTTTTCGTTTTTGCCAGTTTTTATCTGGACAAAAATGTAAAAAATGGGGCGAATACTACCTAAAAACGGACAAAGTATTAAAAAATAGACAAAAACGTAATTAAAAAAAATAAGAGTTCGAAATCTACCTAAAAACATACGAAAGCATAAAAACATAAAAACGTAAAAGGACGAAAAACGTAAAAAAAAACGGACGAAAGCATATAAAAACAGACGAAACGGATAAAACATAAAAAAATGGACGAAAAACGTAAAAAGGGGTACGGATAAAAAACGAACGAAAAAGGATAAAACGGATAAAAAAACATAAAAAACGAACGAAAACGGGTGAGAACGGGAAAAAAATGAATGAAAACAGACAAAAACGTAAATAAACGGGCGAAAACGGATAAAAACGAACGAAAACTGATAAAAAAAGACGACAACGTAAAAAACGGGCGGTAAAAAACGGACGAAAACGGATAAAAACGGACAAAAACGTTAAAAAAAGACAAAAACGTAAAAAAAAAACGGACAAAAGGTGCAAAAACGGAAAAAACGAATGCAAACGGACAAAAAGGTTAAAAATGGGCCAAAACTAATAAAAAAACTAAACGAATACGGATAAAAACGGACAAAAACGTAAAAAAAAGTCAAAAACGGATAAAAAACAGACAAAAACAGATAAAAACTGATAAAAACGTAAAAAACGGACGAAAACATAGAAAAACAGACAAAAAAGAATAAAAATGTAAAAAATGAACGAAAAACGGGAAAAAAATATGGGGAAAACGGATAAAAACGAACGAAAACGGATAAAAATGCACAAAACCGTAAAAAAGCGGGTGATAACTATTATTAACGGAGGGACTAACTGGGGAAAACTATATTTGAAAAAATAAGGACTAATGGTGCAAAAAATATTAACGGAGGACTACCAGCGCAAAACACTTAACGGACTGAACTAACCCCCATCCAAAATAAGGACTAACTGAGTGCAAAATTTCAAAAATAGATATGTATGGTGTAATAAAGACGACTCAAGGACTAAATTTGTTATTTGGGGTATACCACAAAGACCAAACGTGTAATAGTGTATTTATTTTAATGTATACATGTACTTATACGTCATTTCACACACTTTAGATACAACTACTGCTACGTTATCAAACAACTTTTTAACACAAACATCTAGTTGTAACTGCTATTATTTACTGCTAAATGTTAATTGTTAAGCTGACGCGTTCAAAAACACACCCTAAGCAAGATCCACTATGTTAAACCTTTATAAAGGTTTATAGTTTAATTATTGTATTAATTTATAAACCTGAACCTATCTTCACTATGTATAAACCTCACAAAACTTTATAAACATCATACAAAACCCAAATCGTTAAATTATGAAGAGGTTCGATATTCAGGCACTATTCATTTTAGGCACTCTTTATAAACCTATCTTCACTATGGTTTTAAGTTCTTAGACCTCTTCATCATTTTATAAACCTTTTGATAAACTACTATAGTGGATGCTCTAAGAATCACTAATTTATGTAATGTGTAGAGTGGACCTTCCCAATTCTAACGAAGTAGTTATATTAAGGAGGCGTTTGTTATCCGGTATTTTAAATATGGGTTTGGGTTGATGCCCAATATTTATTGTTTGGTTTAAATTCTAGTGGATTAAAATAAGGGCGTGGTTCCCAAATAGTGAAGAGAGAGAAAAGTCTACTGGGGAGTCAGGATTTCATTTTTAGATTTATCTTCGTAGGTCCTCTCAATTCTTCTCCACTCATTATTTATTTTTTTTATCTTTTATTTGATAGATTTAAATTTTGATTCATATTATAATATATAATAAATATACAAATATTATTTTCTCTCTCTTACCTTAAATCCAAATCCAAATCCTAAACCAAATTCAAATCCAAATCAAAATCCTAATCATAAACCCATCTACAAACCAAACGGGCCCTAAAAACTTAACGTGACTGGTGTGTGGCTTACTTTGGATGGCACTATGCTTCACCTACGATGGAACCACACACCGAAGTAGACTGAAGTATAAGTGACATTTTTGACATTGTATGAAACTACAGTAATGGTTTAGGTAACAGAACAACACACCCAATATGTGTATTCTCTAGAACTTTTTTCTGATCCCTAAACATTCTATGATTATTATAAATGAACTAAAAACCTCTCACTAAAACACAATACTCTCCTACCTCTCACTAAAACAAACCCACCATATCCGATCCTTTTCTCCGGCGGTCGGTTTCGACCGGCCGTCCGGATCCTTTCTCAGTACTTTATTTTCTCATAAAAGCGCTTTACTCACGGATCTGTCGTCTCTCGCCGCTGCTGCTGCCGCCGCCACCCTTTCGGATCTGCTGTGGTCCGCCATCGATAAACTTGTTGTAGCCTTGGGTTTGATTCTAGATCTGTTGGGTTTTGTTCATTTCTTTTGAGGATCTTAGTTTATCTTCTTTGTATGTTTCAGATTGCAGTGTCTTTTCGCTACACTTTTGTATGGTTGTGTCTCTAAAGTCTCACTTTGGTGATTCCCCACCCTTATATGGTCTTCTTGTGGTATGTCACAACTATTAAGGTGTATCTTTCTTTTGAACTTACATTGTCATTCAGTATTTTAGCAAGTCGACTTTTGCCTTTATGTTCGATGTAACTTGTTGTGCTCAAATTACCTCCTTTTGTGAAGTGTGATATGAAATGTTATCTTTGTTCAAAAAAAAAATTATAAATGAATTAAATAGTAACACAATCAGAATATACAATCTGATGCATTGAGGTAATTTGTTAAACCAGGCAACTTTACACATTTTATTTTAATTCTATTTGATCATCAAATTGTTACCAATTCATAGTGCTTAACGAGCTTGCCGCTATTGACATGAAACATCAACATACATGCTATGTAGCATGGACTAATGCTTCTCATGCTTGAAAGCTTGATGATAATGGCTAAAGTCGCATTCTCCATGAAAAGATAAGATATACGAAAGGGCGGACATCATTCGCCACCCGAAACAAAAATGTCAAAACCACAAAGCAGCCTCATAATCAACTACATCAGAATCCAATGAAAGAAACAGAAAGCATGTCACTGCAAATTTACAAAAGGACAGCGCATACGGAACTTCTAGAGGGGTTTGAGAGAGCAGTCATAGATTAACGCGGGCCACGACGAAGGTTAACTTTTTTGCTGCTTTGGTCAAGGGTCTTGCAGAAGAAAGAAAATGACTCCTTGAGTTCATTAGGAAGAGGAAAGCTCAATGGAGGAAGTATCGCATGGTCTTCACCTCTTGTGGAGCGGGAAGGGAATGAATGGGCCATTGCTGCTTGTTTCTTGTTCAGGCCTTCGATGATGAAAGAAAATGCACCAAATGTGACGCAGCTCTGAAGAAGTGCCTGGGGCGCACCTGGAAAAGAAATATAGGAGCCTTCATAAGATAGCTTTCATAACCTCAAAAATCTTGCAATACAAGAGGCAGCAAGATGACGAGCCATGGTGAAAATGCAAACTATATCATTACAATATCCAAATATAAGATTAAGATATTTTAGGCCATGTATCAGTTAAATATAGACAGTAGGCGACTTGTAACCTAATCCAATAATTTCGCTTTTACCTGATACGTTTAGAATAAACACAACCAAATCGACATGTTAATAAGTAGACGAATTTTTAATTACAACAAAGCATAAAGCAAATTGAAATTAAATCAGATAACACAAACGTTCTCTTAAACAATGACAAAATTTGACATATTAACAATACCTTGCAATGTGAAATTTTTAGAGTTTGCTATTGATACCGTCTCTTCAAACTTAACATCCCATGAGAGCCAAGTTGCTATCTAATGTACTCTTTTACATATTTTAAAGGGTCAAGTAAAAAACCTAATTCTTCCATCTACAATTGCAGCCACTTTTAGCTAATACAATATCTGTGAGTAGAATGTCATTTGAAAGCTTTAAGCAGAAACATGTAACACATTTTCCCACCTTACAAGCCAGGTGTATTCAATTATATAAAGGTGGCCGATTGTTTATCGAATAGGTACCCCAAACTAGCCAAGTCTTCAAAGTTTTAATCAATTTCCAAAAGAAAAAATATGTATATATCCCATATCTACAAAGCTCTAAGCTAGATACCCTGAAAAATGCAAGTACCTGGAAAACTTAGAGCAAGACCAGTACAACATCCAGCTACACCTGCATTGATGACTGTAGAGACAAAGGTGTATTAGTATTGTTGATTTTGTTATGATTTAGTTCTATAACCAAAAGTCAAAAGTGACGTACTATCATCTTTCCCTCGCAGCCTCTTTAAGAAACATACAACCAAACTGTGAACTCCGGACAAAACTGCAAAAGTCTGTTGAGAACAGAAAACATAATCAGCCATACTTATTGACTATGGGGAAAGCTAAAGTATACTACTTCTATAATCCATTCAAGTGTCTAGTTGCAAATAGTTAACATTAAATACCTTCGCAGATGACGCTGCTTCTGTGAATGATCCTTTAAACCCTTGCTTCTTAATCAATCCGGAACCTTAAAAAACAAAGCAAAAGTGAAAGGTCACGTTCCCGAAACATAAAAAGTAAGTTAGAAGTGATAAGCAAACCAATAAATATGGTCTGTGTGGTTACGCTTAATAACTTGCCGTCCTAGCTTAATTCAATAACAGAAAAGACACAACAACAGCAACTATATAACAATATGATCCATTTTTTTAAACACTGCAAGTGCCATCAAAATGAGAATACTGTTGTAACTCAAACATGTGTAGTTAATTGCCTCAGTGTAACAATATAGACAATTGAGCACAAAAGGCTTCTAACACAATTATCTAGGTGGGCTTACTGACCATTCACACAACACGATAGCCATTCAGGCAAGATGTGATTGGCTAATTAGCCACCAAAAAGTTCCCACAAACTCTAACCCTTACTTAACAGCAAATCCAGAGCTACTATCAAGTCAAACATGTGTAATTAATTGCCATGGCATAAAGAGCCAATGGCTTTAACACGACACTCTAGGTGAGGTCACTGACCATTCACACAGCATGACGGGGATTCAGCCGATATACGATTGGCTAATTAGCCACCAAAATGTTTTGGTGATGCTACTACATCCCACGAATATTCATCTCTATTTACAGAAAAGTCCAAAGTGTAGTTGATAGCCTTGTCAAGTTATCGTAACAATATAAAACTTGAACAACAAGGCTACTAACAAAATTAATCTAGGTGAGCTTACTGACCATTCACACAACATAACGGCTGTTCAGCCAAGATGTGATTGGCTAATTAGCCACCATATAACTACATGACACCAACAAGCACACTACTCTTTCAAAAACTGCAAGTCTACAGTTACACACTAATGCGGTTCTCCACACAGTTACATAGGATGAGGTTGTTATAAAAATTTTATCTGACTCAGGTGCGGTTTGTTAGACGTTCTATGATTAGTTGAACCGCCGAAAGACAAAGGAGGTATACATGTAACGACTTCAATTGCTATTATAATTTAACAGAAATCAACTTCATGAGCTATGAACCCATAAAACTAGAAAAAACAACTATTTAGTGTTTCTGACCATTACAAATTACAGATTTCGAACTTTATTTTCAATTCAACACCCTTATCGCAACATAAACTTTTTTATAATCGATTATTTTGTTTATCGATTCCCCAGAATACGTCAATCGATACACAGAATATCGAAATTCAAAAAGTTGTCTGGTCTTAACTATGGTACATACAACTCAAAAAAGTGACAAGTAAGATACATTTCCAAACAACTAGCCCAATTACACATTTAACAAAATAACAAAATAACCCAAAACCACACAAATTCCCCAATTAACTTTTAGTCAAAATAATAAAAAATAAATAAAATTTACCATAGCCAAAAACAGAGCCCATAGCAGCACCAGCAGCAGAGTCACCAACAAACCTAAATATACACACTAACGGTGGACTCGCTTGAACCGTTAAACCATCAGAACTAACAGTTACTGGTTCACTGTTCGGAACCGTAACGGTTTCCTTGCCGGAATCTGAATCGGCCGCCGGTGTTGGTGTTGATGACGTCATTTTTTTAATTTATTATCCACAAGAAGAAGAGTAAACCCTAGGAAAATGAATATGAATTGTCAAACTAGTTAGGTGAATGATAAAATGGGTTTTTGTTAAACGGCGTCGTACGGTAATGTCAGATATTTTGTTAGTTAATTTTTTTGAAAGAGTTGCATGTGGAGATAAATATACTTGTTTTGTGTAAAACTAAAGGAATTTAAATTTAGTTTATAAAATTTTAGATAGATGGTATCTTAAATTTTTTCATGTTGAGATATAGATAATGTAAATTAATAAGAAAGGAAATAAGTACGATAAAAGTAAATAGATAAAAGTGCGACACTATGATTTATAGTGGTTCAGCAACAAATACAACTTCCTTTCCCTAATCCACTCTCCGAATACCCAACTCGAGAGTTCGTAAACACTATGTCAACGAGTCCCTTCAACTGGTGGAGAAACCTCACAACGTCGCTTACACTTTTTACGGTACTAAGCTAAATATCGAGTTCTTTACACGAAAGAACCAATCCAACACAACTATCACAACTACTTTAGAAATAAAAGAAGAATTGTCAACAAGAAAGAACTCAGTGGACTTGAGGTGATGTAGAATCCAAGCAACTTGGAGAGAAGAATGGCTCATAAGCAAGAAGGTGTGATCTCGTCTTTGTACTAAGTACCTTTAGAAACACAAGAGGAAGAAAGCTACAAGAATGATATTTATATATCAGATGTTAGAGAGATATATCAGTAGGAGAAAAGATATATTAGAGAGGGGTGGGAAATAAGGAAGAAGACTCACTATTTATAGGCAAACTGATCATTGTTCACCGGGATCCGGCCAGTGTTAAGCCAGGAATTCGGCTAACTGGTAATACCAGTTCGGATTTTGGGTCACAAACTGAGTTTTGGGTTTTGGGTTATGGTCCATAGATAGGTGATGTCATGCTTGATGTCAAAGTCATCTTGAGTCATGGGTTATGGACTTTGGGTCATGGGTTATGGACTTTGGGCCATGGATCATGGGTTTTACCCATTATTGATGTCATGCAATGGGTCATGGGTCATGGGTTTTGGGTATGGACTTTGGGTTTATGGATGGTTCAAGACTTCACATATTTATCTACTATGTATTTTATAAAAATGTAAGTAACTTGTACTTGTTTATAAAAGTGTGTTTGATGATTTATTTAGGAAAGTAAGTTATGAAACTTATTGGCTTAAAACTTAAGTATTTTATTTATTTCGATAAAATGATTTTACGATTGTTATCAATAAAACATAGAAAGATCGTAAAATATAAATAAACGTTTTTACGGTTTATTTGTATTAACAATCTCCCCCTTTTTATTGATGACAAAACATAAAATTATTTTACGAGAAAGATAAAATTTTTAAGCTTTAAATTAGAAGTCTTTACTCTTTTCTCCCCCTTTTTGCTGAAACAAAAAGAGTGTCGAAAGGAAACTAACTATGATTTTGAAGAAAAAGTGAGGTAAATGGAACTATAATGTAAGCAATATGTATGTAATGCTCCCCCTTGACGTTTACTCCGCCTAGATAAGGACGTCAAGAAGAAAATTAAGTCGAAAATCAACATAAGAAGATGTTAGTGATATAGAAATAAGAGCATATAAGTATAAAAGACTTAAAGACGATAAATGAGATGAGAGAAAGCCAAGGTACATATGTCAAATCTTTGTAAAAAAATAACAAAAATGTAATGGTATTTAGGCCACATACATTTGTAAAACTAAGAACAAGGATATGTTCTTTTAAAGAAAGCAAGCTAAAGAAAAATGAAAAGAACAAAGAAAGAAAAATATAATAGTAGTATTGGATGCTTGCATATCCATTAGTAGAGGTTTCGTTGATTGATGAAGGAAGTGGGATCTAGAATGTGGTTAAAAATGAATCGCATCTCGTCCCTAATTTCAATGGCGAGTTGCCTAGAGCTTTGGCAATGTTCGTAGAAGAGATGATGTAGTAGAGGTTCATTGATCCAAGTGGATTCAAGCGGAAGAGGTGGTAGAATTGTTGGTAAAGGTGTATCATCATCCATTATGTCGACGATTGAGGGTGGTGGATTGATGCTCTTAAGTGGAATATCTTTAAGATTATCAAATAAATGGCTTGGATATGTAGGGGTGTAGAGAAGACAAGCTATTTGGGCATTATGTTTGATAGTAGAGGAGGTGTCGACTTAGATGTTTGAGTTGGTGCGGGTGGCAGAGTGAATAGTGGTGGAGGAGTTACTTTTAGTGTCTTAAGAAGTTCCTCTAAGGTGGTAAGTGAAGGAGAGATGGGTGAGATAACTTGATTAGCTATAGGAGAGCTTGATGGTGAGTTTTGTGGAGATGGTGGTGGAGCTATGTGTGACAACTGGCAATTAGGGAGTCTATTTTAGGTAATCGCATTACGTTAAACTAAACCGAGTACTTGCCTTTAGAACTATTTTTATCGACCATGACTTGATTTGATATCGTTTATTGGTTTTTATGATTTATTTTATTATCGTATGAGTTATCGCGTGAGTTTTAACTCTTTTTGATAGGCACTATTCGATTCGGCACAATAAAAGCCTAAAACAAGAAATAACGTAACTTTTGAACCGTAACTCGAAACTTGACAAATAAATAGTCAAAACTCGTGGAAAACTGATAAGGTTTTAAAAGGTACCATTTTGAGGGGTCGTTTAAGTCCTTATTTGATCACTTTTGTATCCGTTATTGCTTAATATCGTTTCTTTTCACTTTTAGGTCTCTTGAAGGCAAAATCTTTGGAATGGCACTTATTTGAACGAAAAGGCGAATATATGAAGAAAATGGCCAAAGTCAAAATCGATACACTCACGATTCTTTGAAAGTAGAAGGCGACGCGTCAAAAACATTGTGACGCCGTCCCAAAATTATTGTGACGGCCGAACCCAAAACTCGATTTACAGCGACGACGTCTAGTTGTGAAAGAGTAGGCCGTCGCTACTCGAGGCGGCCTAGATGCAATCGAGACGACGCCGGTCAAGAGGACGGCGTCGCGGACTTAAGGTGGCGCCGTCGCAAGGTTAACGTGGCCAAGACGAAACCCCAATGGCGGCGACACGACGGCGTCACTAAACATAAGGTGGCCGCCGCAATTGTAATCTTATATATAAATCCGAATTTTTCACTTTGTGTGGAGAGTCTTTGGGTAAAACCTAAAACCGAACCTAAGGTGTCTTGTACAGATTTTAGGGTTTTAAACCCTATCTTACATCAAGATAAGTCTTTACTTCATTAATTCAATTATGTCTTTGATTATTTGTGTGTATGCTTGCATGTTCTCCATGTCCCGCTAATTTATTTGTGTGTTTGTAGTTAGTATGAAACTTAATTATTGAATATTGATTGGTTGTTTCTTATCTTAGTTGATATATGATCTAGTAATGCGATAGGTCATTCATTGTGTACTTAATGCTTGATTCATCTTTGTGAACCTTAGAATATAATTACCCGAGTAGTTGTAGGCTAAACCATCCAAAGAGCGCCTTAGAGTATGAGTTTATCATCCTAGTGGGTTTGTAGGCGAGACCCTTTGGTAAGTTCAAAGAGTTAGGGAGAAACGCATACCCTACAACTTTGACACACACAACGCAACTAAGAATAAGACGTGACAACTCAACCATCAATAGGAGATAATTAAGGAGTAATACAACCTAAGTAAACACATATTTAAACTATCATACGAGCACACATTAATTAGACATAGACTCCCACAACCTTAGTTTAGATAATTAGATAATAGTAGAGTAATCGGTAGAAATACCAACCCCCAATCCAATACCCGAGATTCGTACCTTTCCATTTTCATAAAACATAAAAAGATAAAAATAATCTTCCTCAACCTTAACCTTAGCGTAGTAACTCCTTACTAGCATTCCTATTCCCCAGAGAACGATATCAATACTGGCTTACCCTAATTACTACACTACAACGATTAGGTTCACTTTGCTAGGGTGTTATAAAACTTGCTCGAAGAAAGGAAGTTTCCTTGACCCGAACGACGCGTGTGGCGTTATCAAGTTTTGGCGCCACGCCGGGAATAGAATAGCTAGTTAGTAGTCCACATCGTTTAGGTTCTTTGCTTGATTCCTATCAAGTAAATTCTCATTTTAGCTTTCTCTTGTCTATCCCCTTCTTCGACTTTTGTTCGTAACACCCATCACTCTTCATCATGGAGAATGATAACCAACCACCACTCGATAACCAATAACCAAACAACGCTCACCACTAAACAAATACCTTTGCTTGACCCGACCTCGCTAACCAACTTCGAGCCCGTATCATGAGTGAGATTGGAGAGCTTAGGAAATTAAATATGATAATTGAGAATACACTCGAGGAAGCCCTTAAAGAATGATCAACCTCTAGATAGTGATTCGACTACAAGTGATTCGGATGATGATCTAGAAAAAGGAGGTTATAAGATGTTAGAAATTATGGAGGGTAGTAAGGAGAAGGAGAACTTAGGGAGTACCTTGATTCATACCCTAAAAGGAAAGAAACCGCTTATCACCATAATGTGGTTAATTTTCCAAGACCACCTTCGAGCCTCGTATAAGGAGGGAAACCTAAAACATCAAAATACCGTGTATGATTGGATACTTATCTGGGATCACACCTACATTGATTATAAGGCACCCATGAATATAATGTCTAGGCTCTATTACAATTGGATCATGAGCAAAAGCTAGAGCCTATGAGGACCCTTTCGCCTAGGAAAGCAAGTAACTATGTGGGGAGGTTAAGGGATTGACGTGTTCATAGGTAACTTCACATATAGGTGTGATTTTATGATTCCGAAAATGTCAAAGGAATCATTGATGGGTTTTAGGAGATGTGATACTTGGGAAACCATTTATAGAAGAGTCTAAGATGGTTTATGATAAAGAGAAAGGATAGTCGAGTTCTCAAATGAAACCGAGAATGTTAATATATAATGCCCTACAAAAATAAGAATTTTAAGGGCATGGACAATTTAGATGTAGATAACATTCCCAAGATTCAAGTAGACTGGAAGAACAAAGTTTACTACACCGCTTGTCTTGAACTAGGGCTGAATATATTCGTGATGAAAGAAGAGTTAAGGAGATCGAATGGGCCTCTAAGATTAGGGCAACGTGGGAGCACGACTATGAGTCTAGCTACAAGACTCTTAAATAAAGAAAAGCGCTTCGTGGGAGGCAACCCATGCTTAATTGTTTGCTTGTTAGTGTCATATATCTTTTATTAATTGTTTATCCTCATGTTTAAATTTGTAAAATGCTTTATTTGGTTTTTAACCGTCTTAATTGCATATAAAGGTATTTTACATAAGGGATAAGTGTAGGGAGGATTACACGCCAAAAGAAACGTAAACATGAGAATAACAATTAACTAAAAGATATTTATGTTTGTTTGTTCGAGTCAAATGCTTATATCGAGTCATAATGGATGTTTTGCGTAAAATTTTCCGATTCTAAAGATGTAAATTTTTGAAATTTTTCCGAAAAATCGCACCGCGAGTTTTGTCGGGATAACTTTGATGGCGTCAGATTGCAACCGACGGCCGGGAAGGAGTAAAAACATTAGATTACTTTTTCTCGTTTTCGAGCCACTTATAAATTTTGGAATTTTCCGGTCTTAATTTTCTTAGAAATTCGTAAACATCCATTCCACAAGCATTATATCCTAGTTTAAATCAAGTCTTATATATATTATTACCGCCGATTTTACGAAGGTTTCGTTTGTTTTCTTCAAGTGTGCGGGTTTAGTTTGTCGAAGAAGTTACATAAGATTGGAAGGAGCTTTTCACGCAATAATTCTTCTTGGAAAGAGTTTAACCACCACTTTACACGGATCCTACCGAGCTAATCGTGGGTATTAGTTTCTTTCGCTTTTAATTACCTTCTTTATCATAACTTTGATACTTTCGGGAACATTGGGGACAATGTTCGGTTTGAGTGTAGGGAGGAAAATAAAGCGGAACTTTGAAACTATGCTTATCCTTGATTATTTGCTTTGTCCAAATGTGATTGTGTAATAAACCATGAGAAAATGTCGGTTAGGGTAATTTTGGCACCAAATTTAAAATTTTTATGACATATAGGGTGGGCCATTAGTCTTAACAAAAGCGTCTCATGGATAGGAAGTTATATGACTAGCACAAACCCTTTACCACCCAAATTCCACCAAAATGTGAGGATCGCCTTAGATTAATAGGAATTAAAGCATTCATCTTTAATGCTTAGAGTGTGAACCGGTAGTATAATAGATTTTAGAACTTGTTTTGTGATGCATTCGAGATCGCATAGTGAGGCTACACTTGTGTAGTTAGGAATAACTAAATGATAAGAGGCATTAGGATAACCCTTGTTTGACACTGTAATATAATTACTTCTTCCATATCGGTTGAGTAATTCCCCACACCCTTTGCGTTGTACTCATCTTTAGTACACGATACCCTAGTTAACCCTCGAGCCTATCCTTTTCGCGGTTCTCGTGATATTTCGGTTTTAGGAATATCAATGAAAACATTGTTTACACCACCCCAAACTTACACCCAAATCGCTTTAGCCTACCCCTTATGCACTCACTTTTAGTGCAATTGTTTGTTATCACCCTAAACCCTTAGTTCAATTATCTAGTTGCTTGAATAAGTTGCTAAGTCGAGTCATATCCTTTGTATACTGCTTTGGGATGATTGGGATTCACGGAAAAGTTAAAGTTTATGAAATGACGGAAGGGAACGTTAAAATTCAAATTCCCTTTATTTGCGTAATAATGTACCCCAAGTGTTTTGATCTTTCAAATCGGGTCAAATTAGTGTTAGAGTAATAAAACTCAGTGTAGGGATATGCACAGAAATCCTATTATTTTGATGTTACCGTAGAGGATGGTAGAGTAAAAGTGTATGAAAAAAAAAAAAAAAAAAAAAAAAAATCGCTACCATCCTACATCTATCTTTGAATTTATGTTTATTTATTTCAGTTATGTAGAGTTTAGAGTGTCGAGTCTTGGCTTAGCAACGCCATTCTTCATATGCATTTAACATAGAGATTTTTGACTTGCCACCACTAAATAGCCTATCCCACCAAACCCTTGTTTCCCTACCGTAAGCCTAACATTACAACCCTTTAAAAGACCTCTTTGATAGTCTTTCCTAGGTGCTTACGCCAAAGCGATGAAGGTTTGATCTATTCTCAAGCCTATGGTAGTCTATGTACTAGGACCGGTTAATGAGTGTTTATCTTCCATTTCCTATTTGTTATATTTCATATATACACCCGAGAGAGATGTGAGTATCCAAACACCCCATGTGAGGTGCTAGTATGTAATTCCGTGCTTGTTATGACTTTTCGGGCTTATATGTGTTGTGGACCGTTTTGAATTAATGCTTCATGACCCCTAACTTATAAATTAATTGGCTAAAAGCACATTTGCTTGAGGACAAGCAAATAACAAGTGTAGGGATATTTGATAAGGTTTTAAAAGGTACCATTTTGAGGGTCGTTTAAGTCCTTATTTGATCACTTTTGTATCCGTTATTGCTTAATATCGTTTCTTTTCACTTTTAGGTCTCTTGAAGGCAAAATCTTTGGAATGGCACTTATTTGGACGAAAATGCGAATATATGAAGAAAATGGCCAAAGTCAAAATCGAGACACTCATAGTTCTTTGAAAGTAGAAGGCGACGCGTCGGTGCTACATTGTGACGCCGTCCCAAAATTATGTGACGGGCGTAACCCAAACTCAGATTTACAAGACGGCGTCTAGTTGTGAAAGAGTGGCCGTCGCTACTCGCACGGCCTAGATGCAATCCGGACGACGTCTGAAGTCAAGAGGACGGCGTCACGGACTTAAGGTGACGCCGTCGCAAGGTTAACGTGGCCAAGACGAAACCACAATGGCGGCGACACGGCGGCGTCACTAAACATAAGGTGGCGCCGCAATTGTAATCTTATATATAGAATCCGAATTTTTCGCTCTTTGTGTGGAGAGTCTTTGGAGTAAAACCTAAAACCGAACCTAAGGTGTCTTGTACAAGATTTTAGGGTTTTAAACCCTATCTTACATCAAGATAAGTCTTTACTTCATTAATTCAATTATGTCTTTGATTATTTGTGTATGCTTGCATGTTCTCCATGTCCGGCTAATTTATTTGTGTGTTTGCTTAGTTAGTATGAAACTTAATTATTGAATATTGATTGGTTGTTTCTTATCTTAGTTGATATATGATCTAGTAATGCGATAGGTCATTCGTTGTGTACTTAATGCTTGATTCATCTTTGTGAACCTTAGAATATAATTACCTCGAGTAGTTGTAGGCTAAACCATCCAAAGAGCGCCTTAGAGTAGGAGTTTATCATCCCAGTGGGTTTGTAGATTTAGACCCTTTGGTAAGTTCAAAGAGTTGGGAGAAACGATACCCTACAACTTTTGACACACAACGAACTAAGAATAAGGCGTGACAACTCAACCATCATAGGAGATAATTAAGGAGTAATACAACCTAAGTAAACACATCTTTAAACTATCATACGAGCACACATTAATTAGACATAGACTCCCACAACCTTAGTTTAGATAATTAGATAATAGTAGAGTAATCGGTGAAATACCAACCCCCAAATCCAATACCGAGATTCGTACCTTTCCATTTTCATAAAACATAAAAGATAAAAATAATCTTCCTCAACCTTAACCTTAGCGTAGTAACTCTTACTAGCATTCCTATTCCCCAGAGAACGATATCAATACCCGTGGCTTACCCTAATTACTACACTACAACGATTAGGTTCACCGCTTGGGTGTTATAAAACTTGCTCAAGAAAAGGAAGTTTCCTTGACCCCGACGACGCGTAGCGTTATCAAAACATAAATAAACATAATAGAAAGTCGAAGGAACGCGTGGGACACTCGTGGGACAATATATGAGCTCGGGAATGGGTAAGCGGGATAGTTTATGAAAAATTACGGCTTCGGTCCCCCTAATTCTACCCTAGCCGACGCCCCTCCTCATCCCCACCATTTTTATTTTAGTCCCTAGTCATAAATATAAATACCCCATCCCTACCTCATTTCATTCATTTGTTTCTCTCTCTAAAACACACACACACTAACCTACTTTCTCTCTTTACTCTCTCTCTCTCTCTCTCTCTCTCTCTCTCACAAACAAACCCTAACCCTAAAAATAACACCATAGCCGCCACCTTTCCGGCCAAATTCCTGCCACCCTCCAAATGAGTTGCATCTCACCTCCATCACCATCTTGTAGATCTCTTTCCTCTTTCCATCCATATATATATATATATATATATATATATATATATATATATATCTTATAGAAGCCTACATTAACACCTCCAAATCTTACAAAACGATTCGTGATTCTAGGGTTTTCATTAAATCTTGTAGATCGGGTTGAGAAAGGTAAATGGAACATGGGTCAAGCTCGTATGAGCATTGAAAAGCCACGTACGACCCTTCTAGGGCTTGTACAAGGCACGAACTTCAGGGGTTTTTGGTGAAACATGGGTCTAAAACTAATTTACAACTAATAAAACATGTAACTAGTGGTTTGATATTGTGTGTTGTATCATTTATTGTGTTTTTGCATTTTTATCATTGTTTCATGTTCTTGAGTTAGATTAGTTGATGGGTTTGATGATTGGATGTTGTTTGGAGGTTGATTGATTGTGTTTGGTTGTTGGAATAAACATCTCAACGTTTAAGTTAAACGTTTGCCATTTAATAGAATTTCACGAATTATGATTTTACGTAATTAAATCATAAACCCCAATTTATAGCAATTATACAAGTATTTAAAGCACATAAACATAACTTTATATTACAATATTATATCATAAACTTCACAAGAATTTAATACATAAACCTTAAACTTGGTTTATACATAATCCCAAGAAAATAATTCACCCTTTGAATTATTACTATATGAACATTTTCGCTCACCTCGTCCATTTAATGAGAAGTTATCTACAATACTTTATAGCAAGTATACAAGTATTTAAAGCACATAAACATAACTTTATATTACAAACCTATATTATATCCTTTAAATCACTAACGCTTTATACAAAATAAACCCGTAATCATGTTCATGTTCTTGAAGATTAGTTGATGGGTTTGATG
The DNA here is from genome assembly GCA_022545495.1 of Chrysanthemum lavandulifolium. Lineage (NCBI taxonomy): Eukaryota > Viridiplantae > Streptophyta > Magnoliopsida > Asterales > Asteraceae > Chrysanthemum > Chrysanthemum lavandulifolium. The sequence continues at coordinate 34,341,824 of CM040242.1, forward strand.
ATTGGATGTTGTTTGGAGGTTGATTGATTGTGTTTGGTTGTTGGAATAAACAAGAATTTAATACATAAACCTTAAACTTGGTTTATACATAATCATGGTTTAGCAGTAGTTAACCAAGAATTATTCCAAGTTAAATAATTCACCCTGCTTTGAATTATTACTATATGAACATTTTCGTTCACCTCGGTCCATTTAATGAGAAGTTATCTCGTAAAACGTGAAAACTACATATAACATGTAACCGACACCGCACTAGTTCTGGTTTAATCTTGATATTTATTTTCGGAGTCGATAATATTGTTTATACATTATTTTTAGACTAAAACACCGTTGGTCCCTAAACTTGTATCGGAGGATCGCGATGGGACGAAACCGGCATAATCATCGCTTCGGGTCCAAACAAGTACCAATTAAATGCAGTTGGTCCTTGACCAATAACGGCGTTGACAACGCTCCATTATACCCAAAATAAACCCGTAATCATGGTGCTCGCGAGGGTAGAATAGTCATTATGTGGTATAAAGCGTAGAACTGTCTTGTCCATTTCCCGCCATATTGTACAATATAACAAAGCCGGGTACTCATTGCTCATCCCCAAACTTGTTTTAGAAGCCTACCAAAAACCCTAAGGCAATGTCTATCATAAAATCAAATAACTGAGTAAGAAAATAACAAACAACCACCTTGGATTTACTCGTGGCGAGTAAGGAATATCCTTTATATGATGATCGTGAAGCGGAGGAAAGAGTTGCGGTCGGAGATATTGTAAGTCTTTTTGGTTATAGCCTATTACAATCATATGTTAGTACGGTGATTAAGTTATTCCCTTTTAGGTAACTTTAGCTTAACAAAGTTTTGTACATTTTTATCTGATGAGTGAACTCGGATCGTTTAGCATGATGTTCCATTATGAAGGTACATTCAAATACTTTCGGTAGGATATATCAAGGAGGCAAGAAATGCCTTGTTGATCTTGTGGAAATAAAAGAGGTATCTGTTGATGAAATGGATGCTCTCATGACCCAAATCGGTTATGAGTCTAGACAAACCAATTATTTCTACTTTGTTAAGCACAGTTTGTACATTAGACGACGATTTGTTTTCTTTACGTGAACACGCTAATCTAGACTTGTTGAAAGATGTTGTCATACGACATAAGGCGATAGGCGTGTATGTTGAAATAGGGAATGCTAGATTAGAATTTTGTGAAATGTCCCCACAATCAATTAAGACCGTGTTTGGGAGATGGATGAAGATAGGAGAAAAGTTACTCTGCGGCTATTCAATCATGTTGTAGACGGTTGGTGTTAGATGATATAGATAATGAACCCCTTACTAGATCGGTTTATCCAACTTACACAATTGCATGTGGACGTCAATGATATTGGTGAAGCTAGCAATTTGCCAAACATTGAGCCACTCTTTTCCACCTTAGACCGCTCGTTTGCTAGCCAACTGTTCAAAGCAATTGAGCGTGCTTTAGTAGTTGTTAATGAGGACAATGCTCTAAAGGAGCACGATAATGTTGAGGTTAATCTGTTTAGAGTGATTCGGGAAGGACTTTGACAATGGTGGAGCAGACTAGTTGATGTCAATAACACCTTTGAGGAGCCCGAAAATTTTGAGGTTAACTGTTTCAATTGACACATGAGAAGCATTTACACAAAGCGGCGGACCACTACTTGATGTGAATAACGACTTTGAGGAGCCCGATGTGGATGTAAGTCTGTTTCAACCGACTTAGGATAACATGGAAGAGGATCTTGTTGTTGATCTTAGTCTGTTACAAGCGGTGACACTAGTGAATTTGGCAATGCAGTTGAACCAAATCAAGATAACACTTGTCAAGAGAATGATGCCTGACTTGGTATGCTACAAGTAGGTCGACCATTGATTCGGTGAAGAAGGAACAACATGTTATATAAGTGATGACAGCGGTTGGTAAATGATTTACTGTGATGGTTGATGAAGTATTTTGCGGTGACCATGTTAGTTTCCAACACGCACACTTTGCTAATGACGTTTATACCACTTTTTCTATCTTTGGTCGAGTTTGCTCTGCGCAGGGAAGTAAAAAGCTAGTAAGAGAGCATTCAATAGAAAATAGGAGGAGTTGTTTTTTGAAGAATGACAAAACAAGAATAAGGGTCGGTGTGGGGTTGTGTTCGGTTTCAGCCCAGTGAAGGTCCCGGTGAATATTGGCCCATCTAGAAGTCCATTAAGCGAAGGGGTATAAGAGCATTGCTACGCCAAAAGGACCCTTCGAAATACTACGCCCATGGCTATTGTTTGTCGGCGGGAATGGTGAGACAGTATCCGGTCGGTCGAACATATAATGAGCAACACACTTGTTTGCAATCAAGGAAGTCGAGCTTTGACCTTCGCTATATCTCACGAAAATTACTGACAAGTTGAAACAAATCGAGCTTCCTGTCGGTCGGTGCATAATCAACTTACCAACCAATCGACCTTCAGTGTCCCCGAGAAGGTATTAAGGGCCAAAACCTAGCTATAAAAGCCATCGGGGTCAATTCAAGCTTCAATTTACCATGTTGAGAGATTATGTTCAAGAGTTGCAGAAGACAAACCCTAATACGACAATGGAGATGAATGTGGAGCGACCTCCGATGAGTCTCTTCCAACCGGAGAATTCAAGAGAGTGTATGTTTGTTTAGGTGCAATTGAAGCAAGGATTTAAAGATTGTGGGAGATCGTTGTTGGGTGGTTGCTTTTCGATTCGTGGTCCTTTCAATGGTCAATGATGACAACATGGGAATTGATAGCAACAATGGTATATACCCTTTCGCTTATGCTTTTGTTGATTCGAGATAACATAGGATCATGGACTTGGTTTCTTCATTGTTTATCCGATGATTTAGCACTTGGGCCAATTTCAAGCATCACTTTTATTCTTGACATAAATAAGGTACTCACTTACTCTGTTCATGAATTTAAGTCTCACTGTTTTGAAACAGACGGTAAAGATATTTGATTTTGTGCGGGATATAAGTAAAGTCATGTGTTTTGAAAGTGCGAACACAGTTACGTATTAAAAGCATACATGAGAAAATGAAATTGCAATGGAAAGGTAGGGCCTATAAAGACCATCGTGAAATGTGCAACAACCTCAACTGTTGTGCAGTTTAAAGCTATGGTCGATCTCAAGAAACTTAATCAACCACCCATGATTGGTTAAGTAAGATACCACCGATCCATTGGTCAAGGTCGCATTTTTCATGTAAGTGATCTATCTGTTTCACTTACTTTGTATTCGTAAATGCGAGATAAATGCTACAATTAATACATGTTTATTACTTGTCATCTTTAGGAGAGCTACTTCGATGTGTTACTTAATAACATGTGTCAAGTGTTTCATGAGAAAATTAAAGAGGGTTAAGCAAACCTATTATTACGACCTTAGAATACATCGAGAATATTGTATGAAGAGGATAATGCATGTTCTTATGGTGATTGAGAAGAGTGATGGGCCATTAACACCAACCGCACAACACATGCTAGAGGCTATTAAGAAAGAGGTCATAAGTATAATGTGTTATGGAATGGGGATCTAAGTTTCGTGTTAGTGGACCATGGGGTGACCAATGTGTAGTTAATGTTGTACACAAGACTTGTACTTGCGAGAAGGTGGGAGATAACAGTTTACCATGTAAACATCTTTGTTGCTACCAATTGGAATATAGCTTTAAATGGCCAACAGTCGGGTGTAGAAACATGGGCTCATCCTTGTTACTATCTTCTCACTGGGAGGCTACCTACAAACACCATGTCCGACTATAACTAGCGATGTACATTGGGAAAAATCAACTATGCCAACAATAATTGTTCCACGAAATCCGAAACAAACCCGCTGCAAAAGGTAGAAAAGAGTTAGGATAGCACAAATCAAGAGATTGTGAAGGATGGTAAGTTGTCAAGGGCTTGGAAGAGTGTCGGTGTAGTATTTGTGGCATTCTTTGGACACAACCGGATAACATGCCTAGGGTATGGTGGAGCTCAACATAGTGGAGCGCGAATAAGGTAAATGTCAAAAGGTGCCTACTAAAGTCTGCAGGAAAAAAAGACATCCTAAATGTAAAAGGTAGCGGCAGATAAAAAGAAGTCAAGGTGCAGGTGTTGTTCTAGAAAGCGAGTTAGTGCGGTTCGAGAAGTGGTGTTCAATCTACAAATCAAGAGCCGAGGCGAAGATCCCATCATACATGATGCATCCTGTCACAATCCCAAAGAACTTCAAGTCAAGCATTTGCCGATCCCATCATGCATGAGCAATCCCACCGATTTTGATTCGGTCAAGTGATGTTCAAGCGGTTTACCTTCAACCCACTGCTACGAAGAATGACTAGAAGCGTTGCACCGGGAAAGAATGATGGTCTCACCATAGGTCAAATCTGTTATGCTAATTATCTAGACAATGTTTCATCTAGTTTACTATTTATTTTCTATGGACAAGTTATGTAATCTAAAAACATATCTGTGTGTGGGTGTGTATCAGAAGCGCTCGTGCTTTGAAAAGTATGCAATTTTATGCGGTGGAATTATATCCATTTGCATTAACTATGAAACCATGTCATTATTGTGTATTTTTGAAATCGACTAAGCTTGATGTGTGAATAGTTTAAGTCAAAAGTAACCAAAGCTAAAATAGAACATCATAAGAATGTTGACATTTAAAAGTCAACCCCAAACACATTGAACCATCTGCATAGCCATGCGGCATAGAAAATCGAAACAAACAAAGCGAATACTTCATAACAAGGTTACTACAATTCAAGATACACAACATTAACCAACTAGCCTCATTACATAAAGGTTAAAACGTTATCCCAATGCATAAACAATGAAGAACAACATCCAACTTAGCACCATGTAAATCTTCCACTTCCACACATCACCTTGCAGCATTTACTAATCTTGCCTCAAGCTCATTTCTCCCTCAAAAGTCCTAGTATGATCATTCTTGAACGAGCACAAATTTCGGGATCATACCATCTTATCCATGAAGCGAAGACACTTATCACTGGTTATGACAAGTCATTAAACAACCACCATTGTTACAAACTTACACAAGAAATATTAAGACGCACTTACTTGAGCAGACAACCAAAGAATCGACGCAGGTTGGCGGAGGTCCATGAAGTACTAATAATAGCTACTTCACCAAAGAACGTCCATCTTGAAACAATTATCGTTTTGAAGAGGACGGGTTTTGAAGGATAGTTTAGGGATGGGTCATAAATGTAGATCAAACCTTGTTACACACATATCTAGCTACATACACCGTAGAATCGGTTTTATTTAAGACGCTACGGTGAAAGCGGTTTCTTTCTCAATGAAATAACGTTGACAACGGCAGATTAGTCGAGGACCAATCTGGCGTTAATTAATCTTGTTTGGATCCGTGGCGATGATTATGCCCGGTTTCGTCCCATCACGATCCTCCGATACAAGTTTAGGGACCAACGGTATATTTTAGTCTTATTTTTATAATAACACTTGCAGAGATATACTTATCGCAGTTACCAAACCGAGATGCAATGTTTGTATTGTAGCTTAACGGGACACGAGGTAATAATAAAATAAAAATCTCAAACCTTATCCTAATAATAGAAGATAAATCAGACCTTATCATATATCTCTTTCTCTCAAAATTCCTATCTCCTCTCTTCTCTCTGTCACCGCCACACCATACTCGGCCACCACTGTACGCCACCATGCCATCACAAGGAGAAGACAAGGGTGGCTTGTTACATGTTAAAGAGAAGGGTCACTCATAGGGCTTCTTGGTTTGTTTTTGATTGGAATTAAAACGAAGATCAGAGGGTGTTTATTTGTTTAGGATCATCCCGAAAGGTGTGTTTGTTTGTTACTCTCGGTGACACAAAGCCAGCCACAAGGTCTCGGGTTCATTTCTTTCCTTATTATGCTTACATGGATTTATGGCTCATGACTTGAAACACCCAAGAGGGTGTGGTTGGGTTTGTTTGTTTCTTGTCGGACCAAAAGAGACGCACCCAAGAGGGTGTTATTTGTTTGTTACCTGCTGTCACAGACCACCCAAGGGTTTAGCATAAGACGTCACCGAGGGGTGATTAACTGTTGGTTTTGAGGCATTGCTTATACGACTCTATGAGTTGGTTTTGTTGTCAATATGATATATTTGGACTTAACGAGTCATCCATCAAAGGGTGCACACGTGCTAGTTTTGATTTCAATTCAAACGGATGACCACAAGGGCGGTCTGTTTCAATTCTAGGCTCACGACAACAACCCACATAGGGTGTTAGGTTATCTCGATTTAACATAAGAGAGACACAAAAGAGGTTTGGTTTTTGTATGTCATGTTGTGTTATAAGTTTTACTTTGCAATCATGTGTTTTTAAGTTTTGTTGAGATTGCAAATTCTATAACTGTGATTCTAAGTTTGTGTTTAGACGTTGGTCTCAAAAAGTCCATATGGTGAGTTTGGTTTTGAAATTACTTGAGGCGCAACCCATGACATAAGGTGTTTTTAAGTTACAACTGGGTTAACGCCCATTAGGGGATATATTGGATGTGGGTTTTGATTATTGGTTTAAGTTATTTTTGTGTAAGACTTTGTTATTTACGAATAGTAATTGTGATTTATTAAAATGTTAGACTAATGTATATTCATTTGTTTACTTGTGACTTACGTAGTACTTCTTGGATATTTTGGGATTAATACTTGTATTGGACTATGCCAATACTTATCAATTGAAGAGTCTTCTAATCATTGACCTTCTTTATATTTCAGATCCACCCCTCCAATTCATTTTGCAAGATACCAATACAATAAATACTCAAAAAGTCAAAACCAGCAATCTCATTTCCCAGCAAATATGGATGAAGAATCACCACCACCACCACAACAACCACTCCTCAACCACCACCAAAACAACCCTCCCCCATGGTACACTCGTATCCGAACCAACATCACCACCACCCTAACTCTCCACAAAACCACAATCTGGTCAGAGCTAGGAGGGTCAGTAGGAGACTTAGGCACTTACATACCAATAGTCCTGGCCTTAACACTCGTCTCAAAGCTCGACCTTGGCACAACCCTAATCTTCACAGCCTTATACAACATAGCAACAGGTCTACTCTTTGGCATACCCATGCCAGTCCAGCCCATGAAGTCCATCGCATCCGTCGCTATATCTGAGCAACCGTTGCTAACTCTGTCGCAAATCGCTGCTGCTGGAATATGCACAGCCTCCGTGCTCCTTGTCCTTGGAGCTACTGGCCTCATGTCGTGGTTGTACCGTTACATTCCCTTGCCTGTTGTACGTGGTGTTCAGCTCTCGCAAGGGCTGTCTTTTGCTTTTACGGCGATTAAGTATGTTAGGTATGAGCAAGATTTTGCCAAGAATCAGCAAGGTGGTGACCGGAGCTTGTTGGGTTATGATGGGCTTGTGGTGGCGTTGAGCGCCGTGGTGTTTCTGGTGCTTACTACCGGTGCCGGAGAGAGTTATGATAGGGTTAGGGTTTGGAGGAGGTTGAAGATGATGTCATCTATACCATCAGCTTTGATTGTGTTTATTTTAGGGATTGTGTTATGTTTCATTATTGATCCTTCTATTTTTGGGGATTTACAGTTTGGCCCCTCGAAGTTTCATGTTTTGACAATCACCTGGGATGATTTCAAGACCGGGTTCTTGAGAGGGGCTGTGCCTCAGATTCCGTTGTCTGTTTTGAACTCAGTTATCGCGGTTTGTAAGTTGTCGAATGATTTGTTTCCGGAGCACGAGGCTTCGGTTACTGCGGTTTCGGTGAGTGTGGGGTTGATGAATTGGGTTGGGTGTTGGTTTGGGGCGATGCCGGTTTGTCATGGGGCGGGTGGGTTAGCGGGTCAGTATAGGTTCGGGGGGAGGACTGGGGCTTCGGTTGTGTTGTTGGGTGTTGGGAAATTGGTTTTGGGGTTGTTGTTTGGGAACTCGTTTGTGAGGATATTGAATCAGTTTCCTGTTGGGATTTTGGGTGCGTTGTTGCTGTTTGCGGGGATTGAGTTGGCAATGGCGTCGAAAGATATGAATACCAAAGAAGAGTCTTTTGTTATGCTGGTGTGTGCGGCTGTGTCGCTTACAGGGTCTAGTGCTGCATTGGGGTTCGTGTGTGGGATTGTGCTGTTTGTGTTGTTGAAATTGAGGGAGGTTGATTGTGGTTATGATCATGGCGTGGATGAGTAACCGATCTAAGCTTGGTTGATTGTGGGTCTGCTATTCGATTTGTAATACCATAGAGTTTTGGAACTGTACACTTTCTCTCTAAATCGAAACCATACGAAAACTTTTGAGATGACCATTTAGCTATGGACCAGTATCGCATACGGCTGTTACTTGTAAATTATAACCATTCTAAATGCGATGTTTATGTATTATTGAATTCTTGTTTATTGTTTGTTCCATTGTGACTTTCTTCGAGTAAGATCAGTGAAACAGAATACCAGATGTTGTGGAGTGTTTGTATTTGGGCTTAATTGCAAAAGTTGCCCACTGGACTATCTCAGTCATAACTCAAAATTACAAAATGCAACAAATACTCGTAATAACATTTGCATGTTACCAGTTAGAAACTGAAAGATAAACAAAGAAAAACAAAAACACAAAATAAAATTTACTGGATGTCATTTAGCAAAACAGAGACATGCTTATGAAATTGAAACAAACTAAAGCTATTTTCCCATGTTTTAAACGAGATTAGATAAAAACAAAGATAAGAATATGAATAACTTCGTTTCAAAAAATTAAAAAATAAAAGGTTTTGTTATTTTGTCCGTAATTGTATTGCTGCTTTGTGAGTTATAGTTGTGCTTTGATGTATGTTTTTGTGATGGCTTTTGAGTTAACTACTACGGAGATTTAGTGACACTTTAGTGCTGAGAGTGTACGATGATTCCGTATTGATATGAAGTGATTAGTTTAGTGACTGTATGATGATTTGGTATTAATGTGTAGTGATGGGGTCTATCATAAATCTTACATTTTGAATTGTAGCCTTTGAATGGTACGACGCTAGGGAAACAAGTTATTTTGGCCAGAGGGTTTTTTGCAGACGCTTACTGGTATTGGATTGCAGTCGTGGCCTTGATAGGCTTCATTCTCGTCTTCAACTTCTGTTATGCTTTGTCTCTCTCCTTCCTCAATGGTCAGTTTACCTTTTCTCTGGTATTCTATAAATTATAAGAAGTAGGTCCTTAAAAGCTGTAAAGTGAGGAACATTTGTTTTCTGCCATATAGCTTTTGGCAAAGCGCAAGGTGATGTATCATCACTAGATGAAAGTGATGCAGCCGTTGATTTATCATCTATGGATATGGAAGCTAAGGGAATTCAAAATAAGAGCAAAGGAATGATCCTTCCATTTGAACCACATTCAATCACCTTTAATGATGTCAAATACTCTGTCGATATGCCACAGGTAATAAACTGTACTTGAAAACTCAAAATCCCACAATATAATGAGATTTTTACTCAGAAACAGCAATACTGATGGGTTCGACAAGTTGGATTGATGTGCTAACACTTTTGTCAAAATTTTAACTTTTGTAAATAATTATTGAGTTACAATTTCGTTATAATATCAACATAAATCTTAGAATAAAAACAACTTTGTATACATTAAAAATAGACCATAAACAACTTTTTACTTTGTTTGACATATTTGGCCCTTAGAGATAAAAATCAACCCACGAAAAGGGTCACATTCCCATTGCTTAACGAAATCAATTGTAGGAAATGAAAGATCAAGGGGTGCTGGAAGACCGATTGCTACTACTTAAGGGTGTTAGTGGAGCTTTTAGACCTGGTGTTCTCACAGCTCTGATGGGTGTGAGTGGTGCCGGAAAAACTACTCTTATGGATGTGCTAGCCGGACGGAAAACCGGCTGGTACATCCAAGGTGATATTAAGGTTTCTGGGTACCCAAAGAAACAAGAAACATTTGCCCGGATTTCTGGATATTGTGAACAAAACGACATCCATTCTCCTCATGTTACCATTTACGAGTCTTTGCTATACTCAGCCTGGCTTAGGTTAACATCCGATGTTGATGAACACAAGCTAAAGGTTGGACCATTTTACTCATTAAAATCCCCTTTTTTTCGTTCTTAACAATGTTGCATGTTTTTCAACAGATATTTGTTGATGAGGTTATGGGTCTTGTGGAACTGAACCCATTGAAGGATGCATTAGTCGGGTTACCTGGTGTTAATGGATTGTCAACAGAACAACGAAAGAGGTTAACCATAGCGGTTGAGCTCGTGGCTAACCCGTCCATAATATTTATGGATGAGCCTACATCAGGGCTAGATGCCAGAGCTGCTGCTATCGTGATGAGAACCGTCAGGAACACTGTGGATACAGGAAGAACAGTCGTTTGCACTATCCATCAACCAAGTATTGACATTTTTGAAGCGTTTGATGAGGTACAAAGATGCACTTCATTATATTTAACCTGATTCCTTGTACATACAAAATGCGTGTTCTAATAACTATCGGTTTTGCAGTTGTTCTTGATGAAAAGAGGAGGACAAGAGCTATATGTTGGACCCATAGGTCGCAATTCCTGCAAGTTAATTGAGTACTTTGAGGTATTAAACTGTGAATTTTGTCCCAGTTACTTATGAATAATACATATTGGCTTAAAATGTGGTTTTGCAGTCGTATTTGGCATACTATTCTTTATTAAATTTTCAAAAAAAAAAAAAAAAAAAAAAAAAAAAAAAAAAGTGTCTCGATTTAACTTAAAGTTTCGGTGAATAATTTATTTTAGTTTATTATGTTGATGATAAATTTACGGATATCGAAATTTCGTTTATCACTGCCTGTGGTTCAGATTCTAGCCCGTTATTATGCCCATTAGGGCTCGAGCCCATTTGTCCCATTCTGTTCGGAACTGAATATTTGTATTAGTGACATTTAATGTAAGAATTGTTTTTAAGGTGGTTGTACAATATGCTTGATAATTTTTATTTCTTATGTAAAGGGCATTTTAATAATTGCATTAATTGTATTTATTGACCAGTTAATTAATTGACTACATTCAATATCTTGACCACATTAATAGTGATTTGTATTTTGTACATTAAGCTTTAAGACTTGTAAGTTATATAGTAAAGAAATTAATGTTAGAAAATGTGTTTTAATTAGTATTGTTATTTTAAGTAATGCTGAATTTTAAGTATTGCTATTTATAGAAGGCCTTCATGCTTTACTATATTATATATACTAAGATACTCATACTTACGTGTGATAATCCAAAAATAACCAGAATACTCTTTGACATGTCGATGGAAGTATGATATTGGAACGAAATTTAAATATTCATAAGGTATATTGATATTTTTTTTGGTTCAAGTACCCTAATGGTACATTTGAGAAATTATGTTGCTATTAATTGGGCTAAACCCCTATAAGTAACACACGCCCATTTTCTACCCATACCAAAAACATCAACCTTTTTTACCCTAAATTGTTTTTGCCCATTACTCAAGCCTAAACTGCCTATTTCGTCACCTTTCTGAAACAGGCAATTAATGGCATGAGTAAGATTAAGAATGGATATAACCCTGCGACGTGGATGATGGAAGTTAGTACTTCAGCACAAGAAATCGTTCTCGGAGTTGATTTCACATCAATCTACAGAAATTTCGAACTTCACAAGTACACTTTCAATCAGTAGTCGATACATACGTGCCAATTTTTCGAATTAAAAGTCTATCATATTGTTAACCTTCGTGTTAAATTCACAGGAGAAACAAAGCTTTAATTGCCGAATTAAGTGTACCACGTCCTGACATAAAAGATCTCTTCTTCCCAACTCAATACTCGAAGTCGTTCCTCGTACAATGCATAGCATGTTTATGGAAACAACGTTGGTCATACTGGCGAAACCCGACCTACACAGCCATACGTTTTTTGTTCACTACTTTTATCGGGATCATGTTTGGTACTATGTTCTGGAACCTCAGAGGTAAAAGGTAAGCCCCGTCTCATACAGGCGATTGGGTTTTCACATTTGATGTCCTGATTTAACAATATTTATCGGGTATCAGGAAAAGCCAACAAGACTTGAGTAACGCCCTCGGTTCAATGTACGCTGCGGTTCTATATATTATACTTTAGCATGCTTTTTGTCTTGAGTCTATAATCTTCAAACTGCCACACGAATGATGATACTAAATTTTCTTACAAACATTGAAACGAATCTTCGACGAAAACTAAAATGTTTTATCCTTTGAAACTCATACGCATCCATTACTATTCGCGTATCATATTATGAGACATGCTCATATCTATTAGGTTATGCCGATTCCGTATCGTTGTGCTATGCTTCTTTATACCGTTCTGCCATATTTTTTGGAACCATTGCGTTACTTATGTCACTACACTCTAAGGTGAGTTTCATAGCCCCACTTTCAATTGTTTTATACTATTTTTGGGGGAGATACATGCTCAACTACTTTCTTTTACTTACACAAGTACTTTAACTTACACGGATTACCGTGAGTTTATGAATTCACTTTTATACATTTTTCTATCTCATGGGGAGATACATGCTACAAATATGAACACAAGTGTTTTTCTGTATGCTATCATGATTGTTATTGCCTAAGTACCTACTTTTGCCACTAAAAGTCCCTCATATCATGCACCATTAATCACTTGCGAGTGAATGCGAGTATAGTGAATAGATCTATTGGCAGTTGACTCCCCATTTGTGTTAGCCGGATAGGAACCAAATGCACTATATTTGAGAACAAACGGAGAATGGAAAGCTCCTGCCGAGGGCATCGCATGAACAACATCTCTATGATGTCCGTACTAACATCATTTTATGATGTCCAATTTATTAAGGTTTCGTGTCATGAGCTTAGAGCAATAACACAATCTTGTAATGATAATTGCATCGCAACTCTTGGATTATGGGCGTATACCAACGTAGTCCACTGTTTATTAAACTTGAAACTTGTGTTCAACGGTTATTATACAAACTCTATGAATTCACTCAACTTTGGCCCGGTTAGGGTAAACAAACGAACTACTTTTGTATTGACCCGGTTAGGGTAAACAAACGAACTACTTTTGTGATTGACCCGGTTAGGGCAAACAAATGAACTATGGGTGTATAACAACGAAACCCACTTCTTATTTTATCAATATTTGTATTTATTACAAATATTCACTCAAACTTGAAACTATTGAAATCAATTGTTTTACTCACATTATAATTTAGCAATGGGTTGTGAACACACAAGTTGCAAGTTTTGTATGGGCGGGATTTGCAACTGAGTGGATTTACAATGCCTTTGCTACATGAACATTGTTTATAGGATTCCAACTTATTTGCAACAAACTCTATGAACTCACCAACCTTTGTGTTGACATTTTTAGCATGTTTATCTCAGGTCCATAATGAACAAGGCTGGCACGGAGGAGCACGGATACTCAAGAAGGCTATAAATTTTATTATCATTCGAAACGTTATTTAATAAACTACGAAACTACTGGGACCTCATTTTGTAAACTCTGATATTCGAATGATAAATCTTTTAAAACGATTCAATTAAAGATCGTTTTCTATTATAATAACTGTTGTTCCATGAAGTAACACCCAGTTTGAATTCCGCTGCGTATCACGAAATTGGGGTGTTACACTAAGGGTAACTGATTAGGAAATGTAGCCATCTGCGTATAGCCCTTTTTTGAGGTGTCAGGGTACTATAGATTGCATGATGAAGCGTAACCATATGTTACTGTGGGTGCTGGTTGAGTGATGTTTGGTGCTCCTTTGAACATGATAGTAGCCATGAATCTATGGTAGAAAGGTGAACACTAAAACTGGTATGGATTGGTTATGCAACAGTTGAAAAAGTGTGTTTCATCAGATGTACAAAGTTGTAGTGTTGTCAGATGATAAGGATTTAAAACGTACAATTTTAAGGGGTCATTTAAGCCCTTAATCGACCACTTTTATATCCGTTACTGCTTAATTTCGTTCCTTTTCACTTTTTAGGTCTCTTGGAAGCAAAATGCTGGAATGATGCTTATTTGGACGAAAAGAAGTGAATACATGAAGAAAATGGCAAAGTCAAGATCGAAGCCACTCAAGTCGCTAAACCGAACTGACGCGTCACAATTAAAGGCGACGTCCCCTTTTAAAGGATTTGATAAAAACATGCACTAGGCGCTCGGTGGAATTTTGCTCACTACACTGACGTCGGGGCTTTGAAGAGGAAGGGGGTCACTAAGACTTTTCATCTCAGACGGCCCAGATCCAGAACCAAGACAACGTCCCATATGAAGCCCGACGGCCTCACAACTCCAACATGACGCCGTCCCATCGATAACTTGGCCAAGATGAAAACCCTAATGATGGCGATCTGACGGCGTCCCACCTATAAGGCGATGCTGTCGCACTTGTAAATCTATATATAGAATTCGATTTTTCTGCATTTAAGGAGGTAGACTTTTGGAGGAAAAACCCTAAACGTTTGTAGTCCGACTTGGACAGTATCTTAGGGTCCCAAACCCTATTTTACACATCAAGATAAGTGTTTTAATCCATTAGTATCATTATGTCTTTCATTGATTGTGTGTATGCTTGCTTGTTTAACATGTCTAGCTAAATTTCTTATGTGTTTGCTTAGATCTATGAAACCTAGTTGTTAATTATTGATTGGTTGTCTCTTATCTTAATTGTAATTGGTTTAGGAGTGCAATTAAGCTATCATTGTGTTTAAATGCTTGAGTAATTTTTGTGAACATTAGTTTATGAATCATTTAGCGGATTTCGTAGTCTAGACATCCAAAGATCACATTAAAGTTAGTTTATGATTAATCTAGAGGACTTCGTAAGCAATAACTTAAAGGTATTCTCAAAGAGTTAGGGCATAAGCACGCCCTACGACTTTAGAAAACACAACGCGTTAAGAATAAGGACGTGACAATTCAACCAACAATAAAAGATAACCAGGGAATAATAGTATCTAGGTAAACACATTTTTAATCATCATACGAGCATACATCAATAGACATAAGACTACTTGTAGTATTAGATAATTAGAATAGTAGAAGTAATCGGTAGAGAATACCACCCCCAAACCAATTGCCCTGAGATTTTACCCTTAGCTTTCTAAAAAACATATAAAAGATAAAAAAAGAATCATCCTCAACCCCACCTTAGCGTAATACACTTCTTGCTAGCATTCCTATTCCCTTATAGAACGATATCAATACCCGAGGCTTACCCAATACTACACTACAACGATTAGGTTCACTGCCAAGGGTGTTGAAAAACTTGCTCGACGAAAAGGAAGTTCATTTGACCCCGAACACGCATCAAGTTTTTGGCGCCGCTGACGGGGAATAGAATAGCTAGTTAGATCTTTATCTCGTTTAGGTTCCCTTGCTTGATTCCTATCAAGTGAGATGTTTTCTCATTTTTAGCTTCCTCGTAGTCTATCCCCCTTCTTTGTGCCTTTGTTCGTAACACTAGACCAAGCCACCAAGGCTATAGGAACACCATTGAGCTCCCCGATCAAGCTCAAACTATGGCCCTGCGATCCGACACCATCCGGTTGGTGCAAAACGGATGTGCATTCCATGGACTTCGTTCAGAAGATCTTAATCAGCATCTCAAGGACTTCCTTAAAATCATTGATTCCATCGACCTTGATGCTACCACAAGGGAGACCACGCACTTGTGTCTCTTCCAATTCTCTCTACGGGATCAAGCTAGTAATTGGCTTGAGCGACTTCCCGCTGGATCCATCTCAAGTTGGGATGATCTCACCACTCATTTCCTTTCCCAATTTTTCCCACCGGGGAGAACTACCAAACTTAGGAATAAAATCTTGATGTTCCAACAATGTCAAGGTGAATCTCTCTACGAGGCATGGACTCGATTCAAGGACTTGCTCCACAAAGTCCCTCATCACGGCATCGATCTTTAGCTTCAAGTCCAAATCTTTTACGATTATGTCAACTTCTCAACTAAGCAATCCATCGACCAAAAGGCCGGTGGAAAACTTAGTGAACTTACCATGTAAGAATCGTGGGGTACAATAGCGGACCTTGCCCTCTATGACAACGAATGTTGGAATGACCCCTTTGAGTTTCCTAAAACCGTCAAGGAAATATCCTTGCCTCCCATTGACTCACAATCTTCCAATCGTAGGATGCTCGAACTTGAAGATCAAGTCAAATTCCTAATGAGCTCCTACGAGAATCCTAAGTCTTCACACCAAGTGAGCAAAATCACTCTACCTTGTGAGTTATGTAGTGGTCCCCACAACACTCGTGATTGCACAAGACTCCCCGAACAAGCTTTTGCGGACTCGCCTCCGCTGCATCGACGGAGAGGGAGAGAAGTGGTACACTTTCAAGCTTGAGCAAAACAACTTAGGAAATTCCTACAACCCCTCATGGAGAAATCACCCTAACCTTACAACAACAACAACAAACCCAATCCCGCCAGGGCAGGGAGAAATCACCCTAACCTTAGGTGGAGCCAAAACTCAAACCCGCCCCAAAACTCATATAGTCCACCCAATAGGTCCAACCCTCCAAATACCGGGAAATCCACTAGTCTCGAGGCAATGGTGTCTAAGTTCATGTCGTCTCAAGAAGCTCGATTGACTAAGCTTGAAGCCGATATCAAGCAACGACAAAGTGAGATGACAACCAAGCTCAACGCCCTCTTAAAAGCCTTCTATGACCGGGAAATTGGAGCACTCCTGAGTGACACTATAAAGAGCCCAAATGTAAATTCGATTTCATCGACTTCATATTCTTGCTCACCATAGGAGAGTACATATCCATGCCCTTCACACCCAAAAGTTCACTTGGTCAACACCATCAACATGGGTTCCAAGAGACCCCTCATGAAATACCAAGGACCCGAACCAATGGTCCACCCAACTCTTGAGAAACCCATCAACCAAGAACCCAAGCCTAATCTAGAAGAGGAGTACAAGGAACTCCACCAAGAAAAAACGGTTCTTGAAGTCTTGACTCGTGCGCCTTATTATAATGCATTAAAAGAAAAATATGAGCAAGAACTAAAATTAGGAGAACGTGGGTTCGCATTTGTGCAAAATAAGTTACCTAAGAAGTTAGATGATCCCGGGCTATTCATTCTTTCATATAGATTTGGAAATTCCAAATCTTTCGACACATTAGCCGATTTAGGATCAAGCATCAATCTTCTTCCGTTGTCCCTCCATAGAAGCCTTAACCTAGGTAAGATAGAACCAACGGAAACCATCTTAGGTCTAGCGGACAGTAGTATTGCGTATCTGGTAGGGATAATTAAGGACATGGTAGTACACGTAGGTCAATTAACTCTTTTGGCAGATTTCCACGTGCTAGACATGAATGAAGACCCGACATACCCATTGCAAGTAGGAAGAGGATTCTTAGCTACCGCTAGTGCAATAATTGATTGTAAAATGTCTAAGATAGTGGTGGAGAAGGGAGTGCTAGGTCAATTTACGATGTCAAGAAGCATATCTACTATAAAGAGGAAAAAAATACCCTGTGAGATCATGTTGGATAAAAAATCATCTAGATATGGACCTTGGATTAATGGAGATTTTGTAGGTCCTCAACGACCTTTCTATCTAGAAGAGGCCTTTGTAAGTAATTCAACTTTCCACGAGCAACAATTGGCTAGGGACATTGAAGTGAACCCATTCGAGGATACCTTAGTATTTAGGAAGATGACCGAGTTCCTAGGAACCTTGCCCATTAATCTTAACATGAATAAGTGGAAAATTGAGAGTGAGAAGCCTAAGCATAATTGGAATTGGGATAGACCACCTAGTGATCGAAATAGAGAATGGCACATTAGGATGACAATCTATGATCCCGATGGAAAAAGTTTGAAAATGCATACCGGACTAAGCGTACCAATAGAAAGTTAAATGATAAGTTTGATACCTACGACATTCTTGAGGATAAACTTACTTACGTAGGTACGTAGGAGCACGACTTTGAGTCTAGCTACAAGACTCATAAAAAAAGAAAAGCGCTTTATGGGAGGCAACACATGCTTAATTGTTTGCTTGTTTGTGTGTCATGTATCTTTTTTATTATTGTTTATTCTCATGTTTGAATTTGTGATAATGCTTTATTTTATCTTTAACCTCGTCTTAATTACATATAAAGGTATTTTACAAAAAGATAAGTGTAGGGAAGATTACATACGTTTTTAAAAGAACATGAACATGAGAATTACAATTAGTGAAATCGATATATATGTGTGTTTGTTAGAGTCAAATTGTATCGAGTCATAATGGATGTTTTGCAGGAATTTTTCCAGATTCTAAAGGTGTAATTTTTCCAGAATTTTTCAGAAAACGCAGCGAGACCGGTTTACGTCATGACAACCTAACGGCATCGAGTTAGAACCCGACAACGTCGGTCAAGCGTAAACAACTTACAAAAATTTTTCGCTTTTCTATGCTATTTATAAATTTTGGAAATTCTCGTGTCTTGATTTTCCGTAAAATCAAACATCCATTCCACAAGCATTATATCCTATTGTAGTTGTGTCATATATAGTTTTACCACCGATTTTACGCGAAGGTTTCGTCTGTTTTCTTAGAGTGGGCGTGTTATATTTGGCAAGAAGAAGAAACTTAACATTGGATGGAGCTTATCACGTATACATTCTTCTTGGGAAAGAATTTAACCACAACTTCACACGGATCCTACCGAGCTAATCAGGGGAGTACTAGTTTATTTCTCTTTTAATTACATTCCTTTATCATAACTTTGATACTTTCGGGGAACATTGGGGACAATGTTCAGTTTAAGTGTAGGGAGGGAGAATAAAAACGGGAACTTAGAAACTATGCTTATCCTTGATTTTTTGTCTTGTCCTTGGTCATTTGTGTAATAAACTATGAGAAATATTTGTTAGGGCAATTTTAGCACCAAATTAAAAAAAAAATTATAACATGTACGAGTGGGACTTTAGTCTTAATAAAGCGTCTCATGGATAGGAGTAATATGACTAGCACAAAAACAGTTTACCACTCAAATTCCGCCCCAAAAATATGAGGTTCGCCCCTAGATATTTAGGAATAAAGCATTCACCTTTAACGCTTAGAGAGTGTACCGGTAGTATAATAGATTCTAGAACTTGTTTTGTGATGCATTCCGATATCACTAGTGAGACTACACTTGTGCAGTTAGGAATAACTAAATGATAAGAGGCATTAGGATAACCCTTGTTTGAAACCTGTATTATAATTACTTCTTCCACATCGGTTGAGTAATTACCCCACACCCTTGTGATGTACTCATCTTTAGTACATGATACCCCTAGTTAACCCCTCAGAGCCTATCCTTTTCGCGATTCTCTTGATGTTTCGATTTTCCGGAATATCAATGAAGAGCATTGTTTACAATCCAACCCCAAATGTACACCCAAATCGCCTTAGCCTACCTTGTATGCACTCACCTTTAGTGCATTATTGTTATCATTACTAAACCCTTAGTTTTATTATCTAGTTACTTGCATGGTTGCTAAGTCAAGGCATATCTTTTTTACACAATTTTGGGATGATTGGGACTCATGGGCAAAATTAATATTTTATGGAGTGACGGGAAAGAACGTTAAATTCAAATTCCCTTTGTTTACATAATTAAATACTCCAAGTGTTTTGATCTTTTCAAATCGGGTCAAATTAGTGTTAGAGTAATAAAAACTCAAGTGTAGGGATGCTCCTATAAATCCCTTATATTTTGAGGTTATCGTAGAGGATGGTAGAGTAAAAATGTATGAAAAAGAAGAAAAAAAATGAAGAAAAACATACAGGCTACCATCCTACATCTATCTTTATGTTTATATCTTTTAAATTTATGTATGTTTGTTTCAAGTTATCTAGAGTAGTGAGTCGAGTATTGGCTTAGCAACGCCACGTTTCTTCATGCTTGTAACATAAGATTTTTGACTTGCCACCACTAAATCGCCTATCCAAGAAAACCCTTTGTTTCCATACCTTAAGCCTAACGTTACAACCTTTTAAAAGACCTATTAGATAGTTGTTCCTAGGTGCTTACGCCAAAGCAATGGAGGTTTGATCTAGTCTCAAGCCTATGGTAATCTATGTACTATGCCAGGTAATGAGTGTTTATCTTCCATTTCCATTTACTATATATCATATACACCCGAGAGATGAGAGAATCCAAACACCCCTTGTAAGGTGCTAGTATATAATTTCCGTGCTGGTTATGACTATTGCGGTGCTTTTACTTATTATGAATAATGTTAAACCTATGCTTCATGCCCCCTAACTTATAAATTGATTGGACAAAAGCACATTTGCTTGAGGACAAGCAAATACCAAGTGTAGGGATATTTGATAAGGATTTAAAACGTACACTTTTAAGGGGTCATTAAGCCCTTAATCGACCACTTTCATATCCGTTACTGCTTAATTTCGTTCCTTTTCACTTTTTAGGTCTCTTGGAAGCAAAATGCTGCAATGATGCTTATTTGGACGAAAAGGAGTGAATACATGAAGAAAATAGCAAAGTCAAGATCGAAGCCACTCAAGTTGCTAAAACTAAACTTGACAGAATCACAATTAAAGGGCGACGTCGTCCCTCTTAATGGTTTTGATAAAAACATCCACTAGACGGCTCAGTGGAATTTTTGCTCACAACACCTGACGGCGCCAGGCTTTGAAGAGGAAGGGCGTCACTAAGACTTTTCCTCTCAGACGGACCAGATCCAGAACTAAGACGATGTCCCATATGAATCCCGATGGCGTCACAACTTTAACATGGCGCTATCCCATCGATAACTTGGCCAAGACAAAAACCCTAATGACGGCGATCTGACGGCGTCCCACCTATAAGGCGACGCCGTCGCACTTGTAAATCTATATATAGAATTCGATTTTTCTGCATCTAGGGAGGTAGAATTTTGGAGGAGAAACCCTAGACGTTTGTAGTCCGACTTGGACAGTATCTTAGGGTCCTAAACCCTATTTTACACATCAAGATAAGTGTTTTAATCCAGTAGTATCATTATGTCTTCCATTGATTGTGTGTATGCTTATTTGTTTAACATGTCTAGCTAAATTTCATGTGTGTTTGCTTAGATATATGAAACCTAGTTGTTACTTATTGATTGGTTGTCTCTTATCTTAATTGTAATTGGTTTAGGAGTGCAATTAAGCTATCGTTGTATTTAAATGTTTGAGTAATCTTTGTGAACATTAGTTTATGCATCATTTAGCGGATTTCGTAGTCTAAACATCTAAAGATCACCCTAAAGTTAGTTTATGATTAATCTAGAGGACTTCATAGGCAATAACTTAAAGGTATTCTCAAAGAGTTAGGGCATAAGCACACCATACGACTTTAGAAAACACAACGCGTTAAGAATAAGGACGTGACAATTCAACCAACAATAAAAGATAACTAAGGAGTAATAGTATCTAGGTAAACACATTTTTAATCATCATACGAGCACACATCAATAGACATAAGACTACCCGTAATATTAGATAATTAGAATAGTAGAAGTAATCGATAGAGAATACCACCCCCAAACCTATTACCCCGAGATTTTACCCTTAGCTTTCTAAAAAACATATGATAGATAAAAAAAAAAGAATCATCCTCAACCCCACCTTAGCGTAATACACTTCTTACTAGCATTCCTATTCCCCTAGATAACGATATCAATACCTGAGTTTTACCCAATACTACACTACAACGATTAGGTTCACTGCTTAGGGTGTTGAAAAACATGCTCGACGAAAAGAAAGTTCCTTTGACCCCAAACGCGCTTCATACGCGCATCATCAGATATCATGCTGTGTGGTATCTGATATGGGAAAAAGTGAAGAATATGTCTAATAGAGTTGTTTGTCTGAATTCTGTCATAGTTTGGATAGTAGTATCATGGATGGTGATAACATCAAACAGTCCTGACTTTTTAGTATTAATTTCCCCTGATTATGCTCATATTTTATTTCATTTATATGGATTTACGCTTGTATTCCTTTATATTTCACTTCCAGATAAATTATGAGCATTGGAGCTTAGAGACGCGGATTTGGAGATTTTCCTAACGGTTTTATGATAGTATGCTAGTTATGAAGAAGCTGCGGCGTAAGGCGTAACTCATATTCTTAATTACGCCGTATCTTGTGTTTTATCACAAAAGACCAACTCAACAGTAGTTACGGTGTAACTCTCAACTAAGGTTACGCCGTAATCATCTGGTCATGAAGTATTTCGCGCCTCCATCAACTACGCCGTAATATCCTTACAAGCATTACGACGTAACAACCTTTCAAGAGGTTACGACGTAACTCACATCAACACTATGACGAAGCTTCAAATTACGGCGTAACCATTCCTTATTGTTACGCCGTAGTCACTTTAAAGAGGCGTATGTTTTGAAGATAATTAAGGTACGGCGTAACTCGCAATTTAAGCTACGCCGTAACTGTGATCGGGCCTATAAATACAAGCCCTAAAATCTGCATTTCACATCATTCACTCACAACTCAAAAGGTAGAGAACGTGAAGAGGGTTCCAAAGGTAGATCACATGGAGCATACGGAGCCATCTCCAAGGGAGGAATCACACCATATCAATAAGCATTAGCGATCATTTCTATCTTTTACTTTACTTCATGTCTTTCATTATGTTAAACATTGAATTTATTGTATCTTTTAATATGATCGGCTAAGCACCTTTGGTGCTAGCCTAATTATGATTCTTTGAATGTATTGTTTGTGTTTTCATGCTTCAATATAATTGTGTCTATTGTATGTATTCATAGTTCGATGGTAGTTACCCTAGCTTCGGTAGTTTTGAAATGAAATCGTATCTAGTTGCATAGGAGGATTGACCAAATGACCCTAAGTAAGTAGGTAGAGTAGGAAAGGGTAAGAATTGACCAACTGACGACCTTTCCCCTCTTGTGCGAACTGACCAAATGATCACCGTTCCTATGGACGAACTTAAGAAGTTAGGGATGAGTGTCTAAGATGCTAGTGTCCGGGCACTCATTATTTCGAATCTTGCTTGTAGGGTACTTAATGACTTGGCTTGGGTGACTTAAGACCCTCGACTCCCAAGGGTTGGTTGGGCGATGAGTGTGTAAATACTCATCATTTTGTACTAAATAAACCGCAAATTCATCTGAAAATACTCGAAACACATCAAAATGATCAAAATATCACAAATCGTGTTTTATGTGTTTCAAATTCAAAATATCAAAATCGATGAAAACATATCAATTTTGCAAAATTGCGCTTCATCCCCAGTTTCAAAGAATTGTCAAAATAGTCCCCGAGCCCGAATTTCAAAAGTAAAGTCACCAAAGGTCCTTTTAAATCAAAAGTTGTCAAATTTAGTCCTTTGGTGAAAAATATCAAAAGTTTGAGAAATTACAAAATAGTCCTTCAACTTTCAAAATTGGCAAAATGGCCCTGAAAATTGCAAAATGGCAATTTTAGTCCTTATACTTTTAAAGCTTGTCATTTTCAGTCCTTGGAACAAGTTTTATAAAATGGCGCAGAGTCCTTGCATTTTCGATTTGTCAAGAAAGGTCCTTGGTATTTAAAACCTTTAAACCATTATAACCCTTTCAAAACACCTTATGACCCCTCGTCAAAACAACTTGAACCCCTTTGATATTTAGACCATCGGTCAAAATACAACTAAACAAGTCAAACCACCAACCCCTTCCCTGCTTTCCTCCTCCCTTGTCTCGCCCCACCATACCCACCACCAACTCAACCAACCACCTCCATTCCACCTCACCATGTTCCCCTCCTAAACTACATCCAAGGAGCATTAAATGCTTCCTCACCAACCATATCACCCCATCTGGCTTATAAAGGATTTTGGCGCCAAAAAAAAGTGTTTAAACGGTTGAGATTGATTCTAGGGCATCCAATGGCCAGAAAGTGTTGGGAAACATTCAGAAGTGAGAGAGAAATGAGCTTTGGGTTATAAAAGAGAAGAAAAGGAAGCAAGAAAAGGGTCTTCTAGTTTTTATTTATTTTCTTAAGTCGTTTTTTATGTAAAAGCTTCAATTCAGTGTAAAACTTGTATCATTTTGTTAAATTGTATCAAACTTATGTGTTTAAGTGTATTTCAATTACTTTCAAGCATCAAAATCAGTTTGTGATCACAATTCATCAATATTGTCTACTGTTGAAATTTGCAAAGTCCAAGTCCCATGAATAAGCTTTAATAAGCTTGTCTATAAGCTCAAACAAGTTCACATTAACTTATTATTGGTTTCTGTAAGCTCATTTTTAAGTTTCAAATAATTTCAATCAAAAGTGCTTAAAGTCAAAGAAAGTCAAACAGGGGCAAAATTGGCAAAGGAAATGGAAATGGGTGAAGCAGCTTTGGATGTGGGTTGATATTAAGCTAGGTTAGGGGTTTGGATAGGTTAGAGGTCCATTGTTTCAGTATTGGCTAACCATTGTGGTTTGGACTTTTGTAAGTGAAAATTCAAGTTTTATTGCATAATGTGTTTTTTGTACTTATAATCTGCTCAAATCTGTTCTTTCAGTAGTGTTTAAGTTAATTAAACTTAGTTTAATAATAAGTCTTAGTTGGTTCAGTGGATATCACACTTAATTTTCAAAACTGTTAATTAAGGGGGTGTTTGGAATTGCTGCATTTTCCGAAAGTTAAAGGCCTAATCGGTGGTTAACTATTGTCGGTTCATGTTTGTTGAGTGATATTAGACCCATATCTGTCTTATACTTGTCTGCAAAACCACAAAAAGTCAAAATCACTTTCAAATCAGTCTCACAGGCCACTGTTGGATTTTTAAAAAGAGAAAATCATCACTTGGTGTTTAAAAGTCATTAACAAAGGTTTTAATAGCTTCACTACATCATAACAACTCATTATCAGTCATTAAATTGGGTCTAAAGTTCATAAAAGTCAACCTGTGTTTCTTTTTCAAAAGTCAAATGGTGAAAATGGGTTTTATGCAGAAGCGCAGATGATGCACCGGGTTTAATAAGGGTTTTAAGGTTTGATTTTGGTTCACAAGTAGTTCTCTTGGTAATCTTTAAGGCCTCATATCGCTTTTTTCCTTAAGCTTTTGGATTAGCTTCGCATAAGCTCAAAGTGAGCCCCATTTGCCTGCACTAAACTCGGTTAATCGAGTATTTCCTCAGCTTTTGTGTAGCTTGCACAAAGCTCATAATAGCTTGTTAAGGTCTGGTACTTTGGATTTGAATAGCCACCTAGGTCTAGTTGAGATATACATATTTGGGTTTTAGTTCATAGCTTATTTGGTTGCTTAATTTTGGTCTGCAAAGTGACCCCATTTTCTGTTCTTAGCTTAAAATCTCATATCATCAAAACTGTGAAATCTTGTTATTCAGTTGTTGTAGCTTGTTGATCTTAGTTGGAATTTGGTTAAAATAGCTTATTAGTGCTTCGTGATCGCTTGGTTGCTGTTGTAATCATTTGGCTTATTTTGTGCTTATTCCAATAAGCAATCTCACATCGCTTCATAATCTTGTTCACAAGCACCTGTTTTTCCATTTTTCCTAGCTTCCTATTATCATTTTAGAATTTTCCTGAAATTTTCAGATTTTTCCTAGCTGTTTTACTATTTTTCTTAATTTAATCTAGTTTTTAATCATTTTTAAATAGCATTTAATATAAAAAATTAGAAAAAGGTTCAAAAAAATAAGTTTTCAATTTTCTTAGACTTAGATAAATATAAAAAGTAGAAAAAGTAATTTTCTAGATTTTTCATAGCTTATTTGGTAATTTTTAGTAATTTAATTAGTTTTTAATAGTTTAAAATCCATAGAAAATAGAAAAATAGTCACAAAAATACAAAAATAGTTTTGAAAAGTCTATTTTGATATTTTAGATTTTTCCAAGTCTTAATCTTATTTTTCTAGCTCATTTTCCTATTTTCTTGTAATTTAGGTAATTAATTAATAGTTCAAAAATAGTTTTTAATTAGATAATTAGTTTTAAAAATAATTTTATTTTTCTAAATATTTTCTTATATCATTAGGTTTATAAAACATCATTTTCATATTTTTAGGGCTAATCTTGATTTAGTTTCACTTTTTATTTTGTCGTCGCGTAGATTTTAATTTAAACGTCGTTTTAGGTTTTAAACGCTCATCACTTTAAATATAGTGATAGCGTTTATTTAATAGGTTTTATTTTTTTTATTTTCTTTAATTTGCATTTAAGGCTTTTTAATTTGTTGGATTTTCCTTAGTTATAATATCATTCATAATCCTTTTTCTGCTCAAACTTCTCGATTACTAGACGTTGATTTATCCATTGCATAGCTCATTGGGACATAACGACCGGGAGACTCTATCCTCCTCGATCTTAATTGCATTGGTTGTTGAGCGCTTTGTAGTCTTTAGACTTGACTGCTTAGCACCGATCAAATTTTGGCGCCACGCCGGAGTCAGGCCGATTTATCTCCGCTTTAGCAGATTAGTTGTTTGAATCCTCACTCATTGTTTATATCATCATTCTCTGTATATATATATATCCATATTTTCTTCTAAAATCCAAAACCCAAAAACAAGCCAAAACTTATAAAACACAAAAATATTTTCTTTTGTTTCTATATATGTATCACAAATAAAATACAAAAGAATCGCTGCTTTTCTAATAATTAACAACTTAAAAGATTACCACCGAAAACCAAGGCAGTGCACTACCTAACTGGGGGTGCGACCATAATAAGTTCCCGAACTAAAGATATAAAACTTGCCTTTGTGTCCATTGTGATTGGTGTACCTTTTTCAAAGAAGCCATTCACCTTGGATTATTGGTTAAGTTCACTGTTGTTTTGCCTCGATTTTGTGTTAATTGATTTTGTTGTGATATCGACGTTTCAGAACCCAAAAACCCATAAAGATTCTTCTCACCCTATTTTTTCAAACCGTCTTCATAATTCTCATTCTCATCTGAAAGAATTTCATAATTCCATTTCTCTCATTAACTCTGAGTTTCCTTAGAGTTAATTCTAGTGTATGCGCACTCGCTCTTCTAGATCTGTAAGCCCATTTCGTGAGCTTGACAATATTCCGAGAAGGCGTGTTCGCAGACTTTCTGCTCCATCACCGGATCCGAGATCCGGATCGCTCGCACTCATCCCGCCGTCATGGCGGATGAAATTCCTATGCGAGAGCTTCTCCAGCACCCATCGACGGGTATGGAGATGTTATCGTTGTACCACCCATCGTGGTGAAAATTTTGAACTCAAGACCGGTTATCAATCTTGTAACTTCAAATCGCCTACGGTTTTGAGCGGGATGATCCTCATGCTCATATAAGATGGTTTAACAAGATTGCATCTACCATCAAGTATAAGAATGTCCCTTCGAGGTCATTAAGCTTCTTCCGCTCCGTGCTTTCTCTTGAGGGCAAGCCCGGATTTGGCTTGAAAACAACCCCTAAATCAATAGAGACATGGGAAGATCCGTGAAGAAATTTGTGAATGAATTCTATCCACCATCCAAGACCACGAGTCTTAAAACGAAATCATCAAGTTCACTCGAAGTTTGATGAATCCTTCGATGAATCGTGGGATCGCTTTCAAGGAATTGCTTCGCAAGTGTCCTCACCACGGTTTCTCCGAGTTGATGCAACTCGATACTTTCTACAATGGAGTGAGTCAATCGATCAAGATTCTCTCAATTCCTCCGCTGGAGGAAATTTCCTAAGCAAACCGCCAAAGAAGCTTTGGCGATAATCGAAAACAAGTCCAAGGTCCGTGACCGCACGGGCAAGCGGTTGTTTCCCAAGTCGTTGTTGGTCCTTCTTCTTCTTCATCGCCCGTGAGTCGGTCCTAGCACCGATGCTAAGATTGATAAACTCACGAAGCTATCCAAGCTTTGGTTCT
Organism: Chrysanthemum lavandulifolium; assembly: GCA_022545495.1. Lineage (NCBI taxonomy): Eukaryota > Viridiplantae > Streptophyta > Magnoliopsida > Asterales > Asteraceae > Chrysanthemum > Chrysanthemum lavandulifolium. Next base: position 34,369,758 of record CM040242.1, read on the forward strand.
TTCCAACCGAAGAAAGTCTTTTTCCACAAACTTCACCTCCTGTGAAGTTAAGAAAGTGGAAGTCTGTGTTACCGTGGTGGCCCCATGCTTATTATAATCTGTATGGCCACCGATGGTAACCCTTTGAAGCTAATGTGGGCGGGATGTCTAATCAAGGAGGCAATCAATATCGTGCTCCTATAGACCAACCACCGCCCTAACCACTACTCGACCTCCGGTTTCAATCAAAACCGAACCGTAATCGAATCGAATAGACCAACCAAGGTTTCCAAAACCAAGGTCATTTCAATCAAAACAACGGTTTTCAAAATCGTAATCAAAATTTCCAACATCAAGGAAATTACAATAGAAACCTGTGTCGTGGAATTTCAACCTGTGGTATTATCATGGCAATAATTGTGGAATTTTCGTAATCAAGGCCCTAATCCTAACAATAGAGGCCGAATTTTCTGTGCAAACTCCAGCTCCTCCCGTCATTACCCTCCAGGCCATCATCCGATGAGTCGTTGAAACAATTCATGAAATCCCAAGAGGAAATGAATCGGTTGTTGGTCACCAAATTTCGACATCAAGAAGTCTTTAAATGATCGACCCTCGCCTGTGTACTTTACCTAGCAACACGATCGCTAATCCGAGGGGCGATGCAAAGGCGATCACAACCCGTAGTGGTGCTTCATATCTTGGACCCGCTGCCCTACTACCCTTCTTCTTCTCTCCCAAAGGTAGTGGAAAGTGAACCTCCGACACACAATGGACCTCACGACTCCTATGCCCCTCCTCCCGTGGCATTTAGTCAAGTTACCAAGGAAACAACGGACAAGGTGCATTATTCAAGTCCACGGCATCAAGACACGTCCAACCTTCTGTAGTCCAACCTCAAGTGGTCCGAAACCCAAGTTGAATCAAGGAGTTGTTTTGAACCTCCTATAGCTCCCGCTGAGAATCGAATCCAAAACTTCTATTCCTTATCCTCACGGTTACATGAGCAAAGCTCATGAGAAAGCTAGTCATCGATGGAAAAATTCTTTCAGATTTTCCAAGAACTTCACTTTGACATAAGCTTCATGGATGCCATCATGTTAATGCCAAAGTTTGCATCTACTCAAACATATGTCGAGCAACAAAGAAAAGTCGTTTGAAATGGCTAAAACTCCTTGAATGAAAATTGCTCGCTAGCCTTGTTGAAAAAGCTTCCGAGAAGCTTGGAGATCCCGGAAAATTTCTTCTTCCTTGTGTTTTTCCCGGATGATTGAATGCTTTGCTCTTGCCGATCTTGGTGCAAGCATCAACTGATGCCTTATTCAAAGTGGAAGCAACTGCCTCTTCCGAACTTATTCCTACCGCATGACTCTCGAGCTTGCGATCGTTCTATCTCGCCCTCTTGGCATTGCCGAGGATGTATTCGTGAAAGTAGGAAAGTTCCACTTCCCACCGACTTTGTAGTCGTTGATTTCGATCTCGATCCTCGAGTTCCCTCATTGTTGGGCGGGATTCTTGAGGACGGGCGTGCTCTTATCGATGTATTTGAGCAAGAGATCACTCTCCGTGTGGGTAATGAAGTCATACCTTTAACCTCGATCGACTTCGAGGTACTCCTCAAATTATGATATCGAATCAATTAATCGAGTCGATTTAATTGACATTGCTTCGAGGAGTACTCTCAAGAGTTTCTTGGTTATCTTCATAATTCGTGAGTGGGAATTCCAATTCCACCTCATCTTCTCATCCTATCATTGCCGACTCTTCCCTCTCTCACCCGCTTTGAGGAGGTGACTTCCTTCCGAAGAGATCGATGAATTCTTGGTTATCGATGAATCAATTCCGCGGAATTGATGGTGTGTATGATTCGGAGGGATATTCTTTATCTTGAGCAATTGCTTAATGAAGATCCATTACCTTCACTCCTCCGAAAGAAATCACAATTGAGGAAATCAAATCGGCAATCTTCCATCAAGAATTTCCCGAGGTTGAACTTAAGGACCTACCTCCTCATCTCGAGTATGCATTCTTGGAGGGTGATGATAAATTACCCGTTATTATTGCTAAAGACTTGACCGAGGAGGAGAAAACCGCTCTCATAAAGGTCTTGAAGTCACACAAGCAAGCAATTGCTTGAAACTCTCCGATATTAAGGTATCAACCCCGAGTTTTGTACTCACAAAATCTTAATGGAGGATGACTTCAAACCAGCATTCAAAGTCGAGAAGGGTGAATCCTAAGATTCACGAGGTGATCAAACAAGAGGTTCTCAAACTTCTTGATGCCGGTCGATTACCCGATCTCGATAGTCCTTGGGTTAGCCCAATTCATTGCGCTCCAAAAAGGGTGGCATTATCGTTGTCACGAATGAAGAAAACGAGTTGATTCCAACTCGATTGGTTACGGATGGCGTGTGTGCATTGACTATCGAAAGTTAAATGATGCCACCAGAAGACCATTTTCCTCTACCCTTCATGGACCGGATGCTTGAGAGATTAGCGAGGAACGAGTACTATTGTTTCCTTGATGGTTTCTCGGTTACTTTCAGATCCCCATTGATCCGCCGGATCAAGAGAAAACTACATTCACCGCCCATACGGACGCTTTGCCTACTGACGATGCCTTTTGGCTTATGCAATGCTCCCGCACGCTCCAAAGATGTATGATGGCGATTTTCCACGACATGATCGGGAAACTATGGAGGTGTTTATGGATGACTTCTCGGTCATTGGGGACTCATTTCAGACTTGTCTCTCCACTTAGACAAAATGCTTAAAGGTGTGAAGACACCAATCTATGTCTAAACCGGGAGAAGAGCCACTTTATGGTCAAAGAGGCATTGTCCTCGGCCATAAGATTTCTAAGAATGGGATTGAGGTTGATAGAGCAAAGTTGATGTCATTGCTAAACCGCCTCATCCTACTACCGTCAAAGGTATTAGGAGTTTTCTAGGTCATGCCGGTTTTATCGTAGATTTATTCAAGATTTCTAAAATCGCCTGCCTATGACCCATCTTCTCGAAAAAGATGCTCCTTTCATCTTCTCTCCCGAGTGCATCAAGCTTTTGAAACACTTAAGAAAAAGCTTACGGAAGCACCCATTCTAGTTGCCCCGATCGATTTACCTTCGAGCTCATGTGCGATGCAAGTGACTTTGCAATCGGTGCGCCTTGGGGCAACGAAAACCAAACATTTCCACCGATCCACTACGCGAGCAAAACTATGATCAAGCTCGGACTCATTACACCACCACGGAAAAGAACTATTAGTGTGGTGTATGCGTTTGAGAAGTTTCGCCATATCTCATCTTGACCAAATGCGTGGTATATACGGATCACTCGACTCAAATATCTCTTTGCAAAACAAGATGCAAAGCCGAGATTGCTCCGTTGGGTTCTCCTCCTACAAGAATTTGATATCATCATTCGTGATAAAAAGGAGCCGAGAACCCGGTCACGATCATCTCTCCCGATTAGAGAACCCTCATCAAAATGTGTTCAAAAAAGAAATCAATGAAACATTTCCTCTCGAAACACTCAACGTGGTTTCTTTTCATGGAGACTCTTCTACCCCATGGTTTGCCGACTTTGCAAATTACCATGCGGGTAACTTTGTGGTGAAAGGGATGTCGTCCCAACAGAAAAATAAATTCTTCAAAGATGTGAAACATTATTTCGGGACGACCCTACTTGTTTAAGATTTGTGCGGATCAAGTCATCCGGCGATGTGTATATGGTCGAAGCCGCTGACATTCTCAAGGCTTGCCATTCGACCCACTGGGGACATCATAGCCCCAACTACACCGCCAAGAAGGTGTTTGATTCGGGATTCTATTGGCCCACGATCTATAAGGATGCCCATGAATTCGTTAAAACCCGCGACGCTTGTCAACGCCACGGAATATCTCACAAAGGAATGAAATGCCTCAAAACGCCATTCAAGTGTGTGAGATTTTTGACATCCGGGCATTGACTTTATGGGCCATTTCCTTCTTCTCACGGAAATAAGTACATACTGTGGCCGTTGACTACTTGTCAAAATGGGTTGAAGCTAAGGCTTTACCCACCAACGATGCCCGAGTTGTTGTGAAATTCTTGAAATCTCTCTTGCTAGGTTTGGAACTCCACGAGCCATCATCGCGATCGTGGTACGCATTTGTAATGACCAATTTGCAAGAGTCATGCAAAAGTATGGTGTAACTCACCGCACTTCTCTGCGTACCACCCACAAACAAGTGGGCAAGTGGAAGTCTCTAACCGGGGATTAAAGAATCTTGGAGAGGACGGTTGGCGAAAACCGTGCCTCTTGGTCGGATAAGTTAGATGACGACTGGGCCTTCCGACAAACCTACAAAACACCCATCGGGTGCACTCCATACAAGCCGGTGTACGGAAGGCATGTCATCTTCCATTGAGCTCGAGCACAAGGCATACCGGGCCTTGAAGCATGCTAATTTCGACATTCGACACGGTGATCATAGGAAAGTTCAAATGAATGAATTAAATGAACTCCGTGATCACGCTTACGAAACTCTTTGATCTATAAACAAAAGACAAAGAAGATCCATGACTCAAAAATCAAGAACCGCGTTTTCAACGTTGGTGATCGAGTCCTTCTTTTCAATTCAAGATTGAAGATTTTCTCGGGAAAGCTCAAGTCCCGCTGGTCTGGTCCATTTACTATCGCCAAGGTTTATCCTTATGGCACCATTGAGTTATCTCAACCCGATGGTCCTAATTTCAAAGTGAATGGTCATCGAGTGAAGCATTATTTTGGAGAGGACATTCCCCCTGTGGTTGTCCCGGATCTTCAAACCTTCCCCATGAACCAATGAATGCGGGGATCGAGTCAAGCTAGCGACTCGGGAATCAAAAACAGTAGCATGCCATATGGGTTTTCACCCATATTTCGGTCTTCTCACCTCTTTCTACCACCCTAGTGTGGGGGTTGCCACATGTTTCAAAAAAAAAAAAAAAAAAAAAAAAAAAAAAAAAAACTTTCTAAATAATGGCCATAGTATTTCCCTTTCACGTTCTTTGTTTCGCATAACCGCGGTACTTTGAATATTGAGGGCAATATTCATCTCTAGTGTGGGGATTCTCACGAATTTTATCATGTAATTATACCGCCTAATCCCCCATTTTGGCCAAAAATTTTTTTTTGGAGTAAGTGTTCTACACTTTCTCATCCGGTTATCATCCGCCATGTCTATAAGACAAAAGGATTAGCTAATCCAGAGCAAACGGCTCTTGGTAAAGATACCTCAAATCCGCTTATATGGCTTGCAATTTGCCCAAAATTGTATGGTTCCTCAACTCCCATCATCCTCAAAGATAATGAGTTGGCTAGCCCGCAAGATTATGGCTTGTGGTAAAGGCAAGGGAAAAATCCATAATTGGTATTCGCTCACCAAAGATAATGTTGATAATTTATCTAAGAGTTGGCTAGTCCGTAAGGGTACGGCTTCGGTAAAGACAAAATCAAACCGTTGAAAGTCGGTGGTTTGCTCAAAATCACATGGTTATCGGTGTACCATGGTTCTTACTTGAATCGAAACATTTGGCTACTCCGTAGTAATGGCTTTTGGTAAAGAGATTAAAATCCATTATGTTTTCTCAAATCATTGCTAGGGACTAGCAATATCTCAATGTGGGGATTGATGAGTGTGTAAATACTCATCATTTTGTACTAAATAAACCGCAAATTCATCCGAAAATACTCGAAACACATCAAAATGATCAAAATATCACAAATCGTGTTTTATGTGTTTCAAATTCAAAATATCAAAATCGATGAAAACATATCAATTTTGCAAAATTGCGCTTTGATCCCCAAGTTTCAAAGAATTGTCAAAATAGTCCCCGAGCCCGAATTTCAAAAGTAAAGTCACCAAAGGTCCTTTTAAATCAAAAGTTGTCAAATTTAGTCCTTTGGTGAAAAATATCAAAAGTTTGAGAAATTACAAAATAGTCCTTCAACTTTCAAAATTGGCAAAATGGCCTCGAAAATTGCAAAATGGCAATTTTAGTCCTTATACTTTTAAAGCTTGTCATTTTCAGTCCTTGGAACAAGTTTTATAAAATGGCGCAGAGTCCTTGCATTTTCGATTTGTCAAGAAAGGTCCTTGGTATTTAAAACCTTTAAACCATTATAACCCTTGTCAAAACACCTTATGACCCCTCAAAAACAACTTGAACCCCTTTGATATTTAGACCATCGGTCAAAATACCGACCAAACAAGTCAAACCACCAACCCCTTCCCTGCTTTCCCTCCTCCCTGCCTCGCCTCCCACCACGCCCCACCAACTCAACCAACCCACCTCCATTCCACCTCACCATGTTCCCCCTAAGATACATCCAAGGAGCATTAAATGCTTCCTCACCAACCATATCACCCCAACCGGCTTATAAAGGATTTTGGCGCCAAAAAGTGTTTAAACGGTGGAGATCGATTCTGAGCATCCAATGGCGAAATGGATGGGAAAGATTCGTATGAGAGAAATGAGCTTTGGGTTATAAAAGAGAAGAAAAGGAAGCAAGAAAAGGGTCTTCTAGTTTTTATTTATTTTCTTAAGTCGCTTTTTATGTAAAAGCTTCAATTCAATTGTAAAACTTGTATCATTTTGTTAAATTGTATCAAACTTATGTGTTTAAGTGTATTTCAATTACTTTCAAGCATCAAAATCGGTTTGGATCACAATTCATCAATATTGTTCATCGTTGAAATTTGCAAAGTCCAAGTCCCATGAATAAGCTTTAATAAGCTTGTCTATAAGCTCAAACAAGTTCACATTAACTTATTATTGGTTTCTGTAAGCTCATTTTTAAGTTTCAAATAATTTCAATCAAAAGTGCTTAAAGTCAAAGAAAGTCAAACAGGGGCAAAATTGGCAAAGGAAATGGAAATGGGTGAAGCAGCTTTGGATGTGGGTTGATATTAAGCTAGGTTAGGGGTTTGGATAGGTTAGAGGTCCATTGTTTCAGTATTGGCTAACCATTGTGGTTTGGACTTTGTAAGTGAAAATTCAAGTTTTATTGCATAATGTGTTTTTGTACTTATAATCGCTCAAATCTGTTCTTTCAAGAGTGTTTAAGTTAATTAAACTTAGTTTAATAATAAGTCTTAGTTGGTTCAATGGATATCACACTTAATTTTCAAAACTGTTAATTAAGGGGTGTTTGGAATTGTCGCATTTTCCGAGTTAAAGGCCTAATCGGTGGTTAACTATTGTCGGTTCATGTTTGTTGAGTGGAAATCAAAAGGTTTTTTGGGAAATTTTGATTTAAATGTTTTTTAATTTTTGAAAGGGGAATTTTCGATAAAAAGGGGGAACCGGGCCCTAAATTAATTTTTTAAAAAAGGGAAACCTTCAAAACCCGGATAAAAACCCAAACCAAAAAAAATTTTCCCCAAAAAATTTTTTTTTCCCTTTTAGCAAAATTTTTTTTTTGAAATTTTCGGGAAATTTTAACTTAAAATTTCCATTCCCAAAGTTTAACCAAATTTTCCCATTAATTTTTCCAATTTTAATTTCTTTTTTTTTTAACGGGAATTGGGGAAAAAATTTTTTTTTGGGATTAAAACATAAATTTTTTTCTTTTGGGAAAATTTTAAAAATTAAAAATTTTAAGGGCAAAAACCCTTAAAAATTTTTATACAACTTTTTTAAAAGAAAAAATTGGAAAAAAAGTTTAAAAACGCAAAAAGTTTTGTTTTTGGTTTTAAATTTTTTAACTAGAGATAGTGGGTTTGTTTATAAAACATCATTTCATATTTTTAGGGCTAATCTTGATTTAGTTTCACTTTTTATTTTATGCGTCGCGTAGATTTTAATTTAAACGTGTTTTAGGTTTTAAACGCTCATCACTTTAAATATAGTGATAACGTTTATTTAATAGGTTTTATTTTTTTATTTTCTTTAATTTGCATTTAAGGCGTTTTTAATTTGTTGGATTTTCCTTAGTTATAATATCATTCATAATCCTTTTTACATGCTCAAACTTCTCGATTACTAGACGTTGATTTATCCATTGCATAGCTCGCTGGGACATAACGACCCGGGGAGACTCTATCCTCCTCAGATCTTAATTGCATTGGTTGTTGAGCAGTTTGTAGTCTTTTAGACTTGACTGTTTAGCACCGATCATTGGCCTTTGACGCCGGGTAGGAGCCTTTGTTGATAGGTTAGGACGAATTGACTAAATGCTATCCTAACGACTTAAACCCCCACTTAAATCAATTGGAAGTAGTTTAGAAAACATAGACATTACATGATAGGATTATTAATTAGGTTAGCACACTTTCTCTCCATTGTTTACAACTTTTATTTATTTTGTGCATTTCATTTCTTGTCTTTAGTTAATTAATCATTTCAACCTCAAACCCAGTTTAAAACAAGTGATACTTAGACTTAATAGGATCCTCATCTACATAGCTCTTGGGAACGACCTCGGCTTTACCACTCTCCATACTGTGCACAATCGGGTTCACTGCTCGTTAGTGCATTAGGTAGACCTTAGGTAGTTGAGACTTATAAATATTAAATCCTGGTCGGAATACCTGCATCAGAATTTTGGCACCGCTGCCGGGGAGCTATATTAGGATTATTTGTTAAGTCTTTTATTTTTGTTTTTGTTTATTTAATTTATGTTTTCTCACGATCTTCTTTAAGTTTCAGGTAACATGGCAGTTGTGGACATTGATACCCTCACTCTCGAGGAGTATCTTGCTATGACTCCGGATGAGCAAGGGCCAGAGCTCGTTAGGCCGGCTATTGGAGCAGAGGTCCGATTCGAGATCAAGGACCAGTTTATGAGGGAGCTACGTGCTAACCCTTTTTCCGAAAATAAAGACGATGATGCTTACGAGCATGTTGAAAATGTTTTGTACATCGCAAGCCTCTTCAACATCTCAGGTGTTTCTCATGATGCGGTTATGCTTCGGGTATTCCCTATGACACTCACGGGGTTGGCAAGAAGATGGGTTGATAGAATATTCGGTGGAACCATTGACACGTGAAATCTTCTCAAAAGAGCTTTCATTAAAAGATTTTGCCCTCCTTCTAGAACGACCAAACAATTAGAAGAGATCCACAATTTTATACAAGAAAATGGCGAAACATTATACCAAGGTTGGGATCGGTATAATGACCTCTTATACAAATGCCCTACTTATGACCTTAATAATCAAAAAAAGGTCAACATCTTCTACAAGGGTATTGGAATTACTATAAGGCAAATGCTCGATTCTCAGGGGCCGATCCCTGGAATGATTCCTAAACTTGCTTTAGAAGCTATACAAAATAAGGCCACCCATTCTCAAAAGTGGCACGAAGGAGGAAGCCATAGAAGTTTAGGCGGAAGTTTTGATGGTATTGCCGCCACTACCAACAAACTTGAAACTCTTGGTCGTGACAAGCTAAAGCTCAAAGAAAGTATGCACACTATTCAAGTTGGATGCGAATTTGTGGTGGAGGTTATCTCACTAAAAATTGCCCTCTTAATGATGAAGATAGCAAAATCGAAGAGGTCAAGTATGGTGAAGCAAATAGACCGTTCCAAGGGTTAAATGGAAATGGTAACGGATATCGTGGAAGACCTCCGACTTATTACAATCGTGGATCTTATGGTGAAAGAAGGTGTAATCTCGAGGATACGATCAACAAGTACCTTGAGGACTCTACTAAAAGGCAAAAAGAGCAGGAGAAATGGTTAAAAAAACTCCCAAGAAAGTACAAACAAAACCTTTTCAGCCATGATGAATCGCTAAATTTTTGGAAACTGTAGAAAACTAGAAGGGCGGTTGAATAGTTTACCAATTAAAAACTTTGTTTTGAAACTTATTGAAAGATCAATTGATATTGATCTTGAGTATGTTAATGAAATATGCAAGCAATGTGTAATAAGTAAATAAGGAAAGAGATGATCAAACCACAACAAAGTTGTTTATAGTGGTTCGCCTACAAGGACTCTTTTTTCTTGCCCTACTCCACTCCCGAGTCTCACACTCGAGAGTTTAACTTCACTAGTCAACAAGCTCCTTTCACCGCGGAGAAAACCTTTACACTTCGCTTACACTATTTTCGACACTAAGCTAGATGTCGAGTTCTTTCCAAGGGTACAACTACTCCCACACACAATGTATTTTGAGGACTAAAATACTAACCACTCACACTCACAAGATTATGATGGTTTGATACAACAATGAAGTATGGATCAACACTAGATCATACAACACTAAACAAACAAGACTTCCAACTTCTTGTTGAAGCTTGAATATGACTTGATCTTCTTTGCTACAAAAGAGATCACTAATATGATATGAAACCGAGTTAGAAAGGTTAGAGAAGATATGTATGAGAGTATGTTAGAAAAGGATGAGAAACTACTTGGCTTGGCATTGCTATTCATAGCCAAAATGGACGAGAGCGATCACGGACGGCGGACCCTTAAAAGGGTTCCGCCTGTGTACCATTTTGGTACCGGGTTTGATGACCAAGATATCAAATCTTGCCAAAGTCAACTCTATCTAAGTGAGATTGTGCAAGATATGAAGAGTACACATCTTCACAAAATATCTAATGGAATCTTCCAATGATTTCCATGATGTAATACATGATGTCAAATGTTGTATTACTATTTATAGAAATATGCAAATGCTTAATTAGTGTTTGGTTTTAAGAACCTAACACATTCTACAAACTACTATCATACATAATGATTAGAGTCATATTAAGATGTTACTAATCATAAATGTAAATGCTTGAATGATGAATATATTGTTTGAGAAAGCTTGTTTTAATATCTAATAAACTTGACAAGCTTTAAGCTTTTATAAATTAAATTTACTTTTGTCGTTAACAAAACTTAGGCAAAGATCAAAAATATAAATAACGTTTAATGACGATATTTGTATTAACAATCTCCCTTTTGTTGAGGACAAAATATAAATTTTATTTTATAAAAGCAACAAAGTTTGTACAAGAGTTATAAAAATATTAGTTTTAGAACTTGAAAAGGAAATGATAATGCAAGTGTATGAAATTTGAATTTTATGAAAGTCAAAGAATTCACTAGTTGATGCATGATGTTGACTTTTTCGTAAAGTCAGTATGCGCTTGACTTTTCGAAAAAGTCAAATATAAATAATTTCAAAGTTCTATATTTTCTCCCCTTTTGTCTCAACAAAAGAAGAGGCTATCGCGAATATAATGAGCGAGCTACTATCTCCCTTGTTCAAAGCTCTTCCTAAATTGGGTGCTTTAATGGGAAGATACATGGATTGTGAAAATAAAGCTAAAAAATGTTAGTAATAATGATCATTCACAAGCATTTCCAAACACTATGTAATGACACCAAAATATAATAAACAACATTCATTAGTTAAAATTTTCATGAGTAAAGATCATGAAAAGAGAACACAATGATGTGTTTTAGTACAAGAAATAAAAATTATCCTAAGAAAGTAAACAAAAGAAAGACTATTCTAAAACATCCTAAAGTGATGGTGGATGGGAAAGAAGCGTTGAGACGCTAAGGATGTGGTTGAGGATGAACCTCATTTCTTCTTGAAGTCATGGACCATAACCCGGGTCCGTTCCACGGCTTGGCCCGTTTGCTCACAAGTTGAGCAACCATGCCTTGGAGGGTAGAAAGTTTGGGGAGGTTGTGGCGGTGGAATGGTGGATGTGTTGGTGGTGTTGGGAATGTTTGGAGTGGTCATGATGGATGCAAGCAAAGCATTTTGCATTTGCATTGTCTCACTTAAGTGAGAATCCACCATGCCTTTGAATTGGTGGAGGTTGTGGAGTTCGGCTTGAATCTCCTCTATAGTGGGATTGTCATCCCACATGCACTCCGGAATGTCCTCAATATGAGGGGACATTGATGATGGAAGTGGATGATCCCGTATAAAGGACCATGAATGTCCTTGTGAATGGGTGAAAAGGAGGTCTTGGCCCCAATGGGCGTTTGGGTCAATGGATGACCGAGGTGACTCATGAGCGATTTGCTCAATTGGGCCAAAGGATGGCAATGGTGGTGGATGACTTGGCCTGGGAGGCAAGTCTTCCAAGTCCTCTAGGAAAGGATTTGGTGATGTTGGTGGAGTTGAAAATAACTCCATGGGGTGAGAGTGGGAGACCTTGGTGAAGGTGGTGAGGGGTTTTGGATGTTTGGATGGGTGCCGGTGGAGGTGAAGTAGGTGTTTTTGTTGGTGGTGGAGTGGTGATCACAATGTGTGATGAAGTGGGTGTAGCTAAGGTAAGATGTGTATCATCTCTAATGGGAGATGAGATTGTGAGTGGTGAAGATTCGGATGATGAGCTAAGATGAACAAAAACAAGGCCTTACGCTAATTCTAGCGGTTTTCTTGCAAGGTTTTGGTGATGATTTAGTCATTTTAACTTGGGTTTTGATTTGCTAGATAGTAGTGAGAATGAGGAAGGTGTGAGGATGATCATGGTAAAGCCTTTCAATTTATAGAGGTTAAAATTGTTGAGAAATGTGTTTGATTTGATGTTGAACCATTGAAGAGATGAGGTTCCTAATGATTTGGAAGTGGGTTGAATGCTAGTCATATCACCCAAGTCAATCCATACAAGGAAGATGGAGTGAAGAAGAAAAGATTTGCAATAAATGTGTTCTAGTGGTGGAATTTCCTAACATTCGATTACCACGGATTTGAAGGTACCAAAATTTGGTTCCTTCCTTTATGCCAAAGGGCTCCTTGGGTGGATTTTCAAATTTTTGAATTTTGGTGGAAATGGATTTCTTATATACCTTAGTAAATAATACTAGTTCTAATAACGGTATAAACTAGTTAAGATTGATTTATAAGTGATGGAAGATAATTTGGAATTACGAAAGAGTTGAAATTCGAAAAATTACCCGGAGGATCCACAACACCAAAATCATACACTGACGGTACCCTAAAAAGGTCTTGATCTGGTCCGCTGTCTGATATCACGGTACCAAAATACATAAAGGGCGGTACCAAATTTATGGTGCCGTCGATCCGTGGAGTGTGAGATATTTGGACGAGTTCGTTTTAGGGTGTCGGGAAATTTCGAAACACGAAATTTTTCTCAAAAATTGTTATACTAAACATTTCTAGTTAGGAAAAGTAAATAACACATATGTAAACATAGTGGAGCATAGATTTTGAGCAAGGCTTATTGATTTTCACAATATAGTGAAAATGGGTAAAATTGATAGCATACTTGTGCTATCCCCCGCATGAGATTGTTAGCATACACCATTGTTTCAAGTTATATTATCATCCTACATAATAAAAACAACTAAATAGTATCAAACATTAACGATAATGCATTGTTCCAAACACTCCTTAAAGTACCCTTATTTGTCCAATTTCTTGTAAATCTTGTTCATCATCCTACCAAGGCACTTGAACATTCCCTTAGTTTGCTTGAATTCTGCTGATTCATTCTCAATCTCGGGAAGAGATACGTAATACTCATGAGGTGGAAGATGAGAGCTTGGAAGACCATCATCGGAGCTATTTGATGATGAAGATGATGGAGTTGGAGGTTTTGCTCTTTTGCCTTTTGTCTTAGCAACTCGAGCATCACTCAAAGGTACAAAGATGTGAGGGATGAGTTCATAGTGGAGGTGCATCCCTTTTGGGGTTGGTGGAATTGGTGCGAAGTTTCTATAGAGACGGGTGAGAAGCATCCCGTATGGAAGAGCAACCGATCCTTGAGTTGGAATATCAATCATTCTTCTAGCTATGTAGTAGGCTAAGTTGAATGGTTGTCGAATGGATAAGTTGTAGAGCATGTGACATAGGCGGCGCTTAAGTGATCCCTATTTCCTATGGTGCTAATGACGTTGGCTCTAAGTAGTTCCTCCCATTTCTTAAATTAGGGCTTAAGTTCATTTAGCTCCATTCCATATGGATCTCGGTTTACCTCTTTTCCTTTCGGGTAACTCGGGTTGTATCACTTTTGGGTTAAAAGGTGTTCACGGATGACATCCTTATCGGCCAAACGGGTTATGTAGGGAAGAGCGGTCATTGATTGTATCAAGAGCCATGAGTGACCACTTATCCGTGTAGACACAAGTTCCTCGGTTGGGAATTCCTAACACTTGAGCAAAGTTGCTTAAGGTGATGGTGTAGTTGTTTTGGTTGATTCTAAACCTAAGACGAATTCATCATCGTCTTCATCACTAAAGCCGGTCACACTAGCATAGAATTCTAACACAAACCTAGGACAAATTGGTTCATCGATGTCGAAGACAATCGAATTGAATGGCGGCTAGTTCTTCACGAAGATTGGTATTTTCAAGGAAGGATGAGTGAATGGTTCTAACCTCATGGAAATACCTTGATTCTAGACTCTTAAATATTTCTACTTGTTCCTTGGTAAGTCCTTTGGTTTTGTGGTGTTTGGGAATGTAGTTAAGGGTGTCTTTGTGATCATAGAATCTTGCGGCTACCATGGTTATTCTAAGGACAAGAATTAATATGTTAAAATGAAAATAAATTTTAACCTTTTGATTCTAGTGTGTGCCTATATGAAAACAATTTGGAGTTGCGGTTATCTCGACTCATTTTATGCACAAAATGGTTTTAGTGGGGTGTTTGGCAAATACCATGAGATAACCCAAATGCTCCTAATTCAATGTGGCTACATTTGAATATACAGGAGTGGATATTAGTTATGCAATACCTTTAGTATTCAAGAGCATGCAAGTGATGAAAATTTTAACGTTTCTATTTATATTAGCAATGAAAATGTTTTCCTACAAGTGAGAAGCTTTTCAAAACTTTTGACATGGGGTGTTTGGTTGTTTGAATAAGGCCTTATATTCATTATCTATCAATTAGTGGGAAACATGATTTGTTTATGCAATATGATAATGTAGTACCTAATTTGAATGACTAGTTATGCAATTTGCCAATTGAATTCATATTTGGTATAAAAGCATACAAAAACCCCGTGTAATGATTTGTGATAGTTTTGTATAAATAAGAATCCTAGACTCGAAATTAAGAGATGAAATGAAGTTAGGATACTTACAATGATGTTATCTTGATGATTAGTGAGTGGGAAGGTGTCAATAATGAGCTTGTTTTAAGTTTTACGTTTTGGTAAAGTGGGTTGTGAGGAAGAGGATGTTATGTATATAGCGGTTTTGTACAGAGACACCACGGACGAACGACACCAAATATTTGGTTCCGTCCGTGTTGTCGTTGGTGCCGTGGCTACGATGAGCGTATACAAGGCAAAATTGTTTTGGTTTGACTATTCTAATGTTTTAGGCTATGTTTATCCTACATGTTTGGTTCCATTAACCCTAAACCAAGTCTAAGAAGATTAAAGGTTCTCGTTTAAGAGGTTTAGTAAAGATGTCGGCAATGTTGTCTTGGAGGATACTTTCTCGATTGAAATGTTTCCTTTTGAACATTGTCGCCAAGAAAGTGATGACGGATTTCAATGTGCTTTATACGAGCATGTTGAGCAGGATTCTTCTTGAGATCGATGGCTCCTTTGTTGTCGCAAAGTATCACAATGTCGTTGAGATGAATTCCGTAGTCTCACGAGAGCTTGCTTCATCCAAAGAGCTTGTTGACATGCTTTTCCTACCGAGGCGTATTCGACTTCATGAGTAGAGATGGCTAAAGCCGTTTGCTTCTTTGCAAACCATGAGGTGAGACAATGTCCAACAAAAGTGCAAATACCACTTGTACTTTTCTATCGACATAATCACCGGCATGATCCGAGTCGGCATACACTATGGTTTCTATACCCGTTCCTTTGGGATACCATAATCTTAAACACGTTGTTCCTTAATATATCTAAAAATCCTTTTAATGCTTCTAAGTGTGATGCCTTTGGGTTTCTTGAAAGCGAGCACATAGACAAACACTAAACATAATGTCGGGTCTACTAGCCGTAAGATGAGTAGGCTACCAATCATTCCTCTATATTTAGTGTTATCTACGGATTCACCTTCTTAGTCCTTGGTGAGTTTAGTGTCCGAGGACATGGGTGTTTTAGTTGGTTTGGAATCTTCAAGACCAAATTTCTTAAGCATGTCTTTTATATATTTAGATTGGTTAAAGAAAATACCATCTTCTAGTTGTTTAATTTGAAGTCCTAGAAAGAAGTTTAACTCACCCATCATACTCATTTCAAACTCGTCATGCATGATTTTAGAGAAATCATTACATAGTTCTTGACAAGTTGATCCGAATATAATGTCATCAACGTATATTTGAACAATAATAATTTGCGATTCCTTTTCTTAGTAAAAGAGTATTATCTACTAATCCCATAGTATATTTGTTATCAATAAGAAAAGTCTTAAGGCGGTCGTACCAAGCTTTAGGTGCTTGTTTAAGGCAGTATAATGCTTTCTTGAGTTTGAAGACATGATGTGGTTTCTCAAAGTCGGTAAAACCGGGAGGTTGAGCAACATACACTTCTTCGTTAATAAACCCATTAAGGAAAGCACTTTTAACATCCATTTGAAATAATTTAAAGTCATAAGCACATGCATAAGCAAGTAATATTCTAATAGATTCAAGTCTAGCTACCGGTGCATAAGTTTCATCATAGTCAATTCCTTCTTGTTGATTATAACCTTGTGCAACAAGCCTAGCTTTGTTTCTAGATACTACACCATTTTAGTCCATTTTGTTTGAAAGACCCATTTTGTTCCAATTATAGTTTTATCTTTGGGTTTTGGAACTAGTTTCCAAACATCATTTCTAACGAATTGGTTTAATTCTTCTTGCATGGCAATTACCCATGATTCATCTTTTATTGCTTCATTTATGGTTTTGGTTCAATGGTGGATACAAAACAAAAATGATTACTTTGATTTTGAGCTTGTGACCTTAAGGTTCTTTGATTAAGTTGTCCTATGACCTTTTCTAATGGATGACTTTTAGATTCTTTGATGTTGACAATTTCCTTATTTGATGGTTCATCTTCCTTGTTATTATTAATTTGACTTTCTATTATTTGACTTTCAACTAAGTCATCATCTACCAAAGGTGATGTCTTAGAGGGAGGTGGACTTTCGTCAAATGTTATGTTCAACGATTCCTCGACTATCATTGTTTCTTTATTTAGGACAATGTAAGCTTTACTAGTTTGAGAGTAACCAAGAAATACACCTTCATAAGACTTTGGGTCAAACTTGGTGAGATAATCCTTAGTATTAAGAATAAAGCATTTACAACCAAAGACTAAAATATCCTAATGTTGGCATTTACCTTTATAAAGTTCATATGGTGTTTTGTTTAGGAAAGGACGATTAAGACTCTATTTAAAATATATGTAGAAGTGTCAGCGTTACACCAAAACTTTTGAGGAATGTTTTGTTCATTAAGCATTTTTCTACTCATTTCTTGAATTGTTCTATTTTTACGTTCTACTACTCCATTTGATTGAGGTGTTCGTGAGTCGAAAAGTTATGTGTTATACCATTTGTATCACAAAAGTTTCCAAATTGAGTTTCGTTGTCAAATTCACGACCATGATCCGTTCGGATCGACACAATTTGACACCTAGAAGATTTTGAATTTTCTTGCTAAGTATTTCAAATTTATCAAAAGCTTCATTTTGGTTTTCAAAATAACGTCCAAGTAAACCTTGAGTAATCATCTACTATGACCAAAGTGTATAAGTTGCCTCCATAGCTTCTTATAGCGGATGGTCCAAACAAGTCCATATGTAATAATTCTAGACACTTAGATGTGGACACTATATTTTTAGATTTGTGACTACTATGTGTTTGTTTACCAATTTTGCAAGCGTCGCAAAAGTGTTGGTCATATTTTAGTTTTGGTAAATTCCTAACCAACTCTTTTGAAGATAGGTTTTGTATAAGTCTCATATTAGCGTGACCTAGCGTCTATGCCAAAGAGATGAGCTATCGTCTAATGTTGTTAAGCAAAGTTTGTCATTATATGTTTTATCTATTTTCATGACGTATATGTTATTTTTCCTAACTCCTTTAGCTATGGTGATACCATCTTTAGTATTTTACTACCATTTTCATCAAATAGTACTTTATACTTTTTATCACATAGTTGGCTAATACTAAGTAGATTAAATCCTAACCTATTCACATGAGCAACATTTTCAATAGTTAGAGAGTTATGAGCAATCGTACCTTTGCCAATGATTTTGCTTTTGAGATTGCTACCGAAAGTGACATTACCTCCGTCATACTCTTGGTATGATGAGAAGAGACTTTGTTGCCGTCATGTGTCGTGAGCATCCACTATCTTTATCCATTCATCGGGTTCCAGTCCAACTTTCAAGCATACCTAAGAAGCAAATAACTCAAACATTTGGTCCCCGATATCTCATGGGTCCGTTTGGGTTAAACATACCATTTATTTGATTCATGTATGGAAATGATGGGTAAGAGTTCCATGGCATGTAATCTGAGTTTGATATGGTCTAGAAAGCTTTGATTCCAACCGTTGTGTTGGTAGTTAGGTTGAACGTTGTGGTTGCTCTTAGGAAAGGCGTTTGGCAAAGAAGTTTTATATCGTTGTTGAGTAGTTTTTGATCTAAATTCATTTTTAACAAGTCCTACTCGATATAATGGCTGGTTTAGTTTAACATTATCATTGGTTTTCTTTGTTACTTTAACAAATTCAAGATGCGGTCAGTATTATAACATTACATTACTATTTGAAGTACCCATGGTACCATTTTGCAATGGACGGAACCCTTATTTTGGTTCCGTCGGTCCGTCTTTATCTTGCAGACAATTTTGACAGAATGTTAGTCCTTTTCGACCGTTTTGTTTTGACTCTTTGAATTAATACTTCATTAAAACCTAGCCCATTCATGTCTCCGGTGTTTTATGGATTTTAACTATTTCATCGGCAAGAGCGATGTTTTTGTTAAACCTTTTAAACTTAGAATTATTTTCTATTAGAACTTCTTGTGTGAGCTTTAGTTTTCTATTTCAAGATTAAGCTCTTGACATGATTTACAATCATCGTCATTTGCTTTTCCTTTTTCAAGTCATTTTGCTTTTCTTTTAACTCATATACCTCATTTTCCAAAAACTCCTTTTGATTTTTAGAAATTTATTTTTAGTTATGATTTTTAGACTTAGCTCACACAATTGATTATATTGTTTTGCAAGGTGTCATCATCTATAGAAGAATAAGAAGAGTCGGAAAGTACCTCATTTGACTCATGTGCCATTAGAGCGATCTCTTCCTTGCTTGATTCTTCATCGTCTTCACTATCACCCAAGCACCACTTACAAAAGCTCGTTGAGTTTTGCTTTTAGGTGGCTTGGGACATTCTCCTATGAGATGACTTGCATCACCACATCTAAAACACTTTCTTTCACCTTTACTCTTCTTATCATCCCGATCTTTTGAATGTGATATCGAGAATCAAAACACGTCAGTTTACTCACACAAGCTAGCCACTTGTGAATGACTAACCGTAAGAAACTTAAAACGGCTCGACACGACCAATAATAGATGAGAAGTGTGTAGTATGTTGGGTAACTCAAACGTGTTAGGTTTGAGCACCGAGATCGATTCGAGCGAGGGTTGAATGGAATTTCAACTCGGCGTCTCGATTATCGGGATTTGAATAACGAAGGGGTAAAATGATATTTTCTAAACTACGGAATAAGGAAAGTAAATGGAACATCTAATCTCGGAAATCCTAAGAATTAAGGCAAACTACTCAAATCTACACTAAAACATAAATACTGGATTAAAGCGAAGCGCGAATAAAAAGTAAGTCGTCTATTCTAAACCTAAAAATAACCTAAAATTACTTTTACTCTAAAAATGATATTTGAAAACTATTTATGAATTAAAAATATTTTTAGGAATTTTCTTGATTTAATTCTAATTAAAAACTAATTATTAACTTTAAAAATAAGACTAAAGAACTAAAAATTATGAAAAGAGAGGAAAATTATGGAATTACTTTTCAAAAATCTAAAATAACATAAAAGACTTTTCAAAACTGTTTTTGTATTTTTCTGATTAATTTCCTATTTTCTACTAATTTAAAACTATTTTAATCTAATTTAAATTGTGAAAAATACCAAATGAAAGGGGAAAAATAGGGAAAAATATTTTTTATGCTTTTTATATTTATCTTAATCTATTAAAATTGAAAAATTAATTTTTGGAACTTTTTCTGAATTAAATGCAATTAAAGCTATTTAAATAGGATTAAAAACTATTTTAAATTAAGAAAAATAGTAAACAGTAGCTAAAAATTATGAAAAATTCAGGGAAATCCTAAAATGATATTCTAAAGCTATGAAAAATAGAAAAACAAGGGCTTATGTGGATGAAATAGGAGTTGTAGTGTAATCATAGGGAAATAAGACTTAAGAATAAGCAATTAAGCACTATGAAACACCAACGATAACGAAGCTAATTTCTACTATAACTACTCTAAAGCAACCATTTTCAACTACTCCTAACACCTAATAAGCATTTTACCGGTGATTTAAGCTAAATGCTACTATAATAAAACCGATTTTACCCTCTTGTTTGGTGATTAACCGCTTATCCAATAAGCTAAATTGAAAACCAAAAGTTGACATAAGTAAACAACCAGCCGAGATACTATAACCAAAATTTCAGCTAATTAGGACTAGAGGCCAAGAAACTAAAGATCAAATCAAAAGCGGTGGAGCAAGATCTGGCGATGCAAAGAAAGCAATGGGTGACCTCTCCTACTTAAGCTTATCCACGGGCTTATCGGGAGGGCTTAAGCCAAAAGCAATGTGGTCTTAAAGACCACCTAGTCGACTATTCTTGGACCAAACATGAGACCCTAACAATCATATTAAACCTTGTGCAATGACTGCAATTTAAAAAACGGTTTTTGACTCGGTTGACTTTTAAAAGCAGTTAGCATTTTGACTTTAATGAGATTGAAGATCAAATGTAGGGTGATGTAAATGAAATGTGATGTAATAAGACTATAGCAAGCTAGTTAATCAGATTCTAAACCTAAATGCTAAATAAGCTTAGCTGATTTCAACAGTAGGAAGAACAAGAACTGTTTCGAACTAAAGTTGACTATTGATGAAGATCAAGCAAAATTGTGATGAGATATGGATTGAGATAACTATAACAAGCTTAAAGCAACCTAACTACTCCAATTTTAAGCCTCTATCACGGTTTCAAGCATTCAACCAAACACCCTTTTAAGACTTTATAAAAACATTTTAACCAACGATATTCAAATGACTCTTACTAAAGCGATTGTAAACACAAAACTAATCTCAAATCTCATTAAAATAACATATTAGAAATGAATTTGTTCTAGAACGGGTTTGACTACAATGTTTGACTTATGTTGACTTTCACCAAAACTTGAAATTAAACAATATAAGAGCGAGAGATGAGCTCATTTAAGCTTTTGCAAGCTTAAGCGAGCTTATTAACGATAAATACATCTTATTAAACAAACTTTATTGATTGAAATCTTTGAAAGAAACCAAGTGACAACAAGGAAGATTTGCATTAAAGGAAAGTGAGATTACAACTAAACAATGAAGATTACCTTTGGAAAATACTTTACTAAGCTACGAAAACAATAAATGACAGGAAATGAAAAGGTCAAAATTCCTCTAATGCTTAAGGAATTGGACGAATTGCTCTTGTGACATGAATGGGGTATTAATAGTGAGCCGAGGTCTTGGGATTCTTCGGAAGAGCCTAGAAGGCTATCCACACCACTCATTCATATCCTTGTCACTTCAACCAATTAGAGCACCAATTCATCCATTTGAGGTGTCACGGCCAATGAGAGGGCTTGAAATAGCCACGTGTGCAACTTATCGACATGTCGAGCTTCAGAAAGGTCTTGATAGATTCTTAGTACTATGTTGGGGGTAATTGGTGGTAAAAGGTGAAAGGGTAAATGGGTGTTTGGTCGGGGAAGACAGGGCAGGGGAGTAAGGGAAGGGCGCGTTTGGTTTTATTTTATAATAACTCAAAATGGTTGACCGGGTCGAAAGGGGTTGACATGGGTTAAATGTTCGGGTAAGTGAGATTTTCGGGTTGGGTGTTATTAAACCGGGTATTGATTGGGCGGGTTGGATATTGAGTAGTGTTTAGGATTGGGCCAGGCAGAGATGGGCCGTGAGTTAGGTGTATAGGATTGGACTTGGGATTAATATTAGACTTAGGATATATTAGCAACCATAGGGACCCAAGTTGTATTTTCTCGAAACTTGAGGACCGGACATGTAACTCGATATTATCTTCCAAGGATTTATTTTGTCAATCTTCAAATAAACCAAGGGCTAATTTGCAAATTTCGAATTTTCAAGGTGTTTTACGTCGATTCTTTGAAAGTTCGGGGACTATTCGACATTTCTTCAAACTTTGATCAAATCTTCACAAATCATCCTCGAGATTAGAAATCTTCTTAAATGCATAATTCGACCTTCCGGCACAACTTAAGCTCTCTTAATCTCTAGTGCTCGATTTACGTCGATTTGGTTCCTTTTGCGTGTTTTACATATCCATACCGCACAAGCACAAACTCAAGAAAACCATAAATATTAGCAATAAGCGGCTTTTTCTTGGTTATTTTGGGTCGGTTTGACAATGAAAAGGTATGTGTTTTAGCACATACCAAAATACCCCAGACGAAACCATTGTCGTGTCCTCACGCAATGCAATCAACTCACGCTTCTAAAACCAAGGATTTCAATCTCTTTCTACTAAACCTATGAAGAAGTAGCAAAGATTCCTCAAAAGAGATTAAAAACCCCTCAATTCTAAAAACGCCCCGTTTACCTTTTATTCACATATATAGATATTACAATTAAGCACATTCCGATTATGAATGACGGTTTGTTGAACTTTCATGTCGATCAATAACTCCAACATTTTTCAAATGACACGTTAGGATCACGGAGTAGAAAACACAACACGGTGAAGTGACCATACGGATAGAATACATCGTCACGATTTTCACAAGCTCCCAAACTAAGCGTAAAACCGAAATCATTGTTAAGAATGATTCTAGATGCTAACACTACCCATGGAAGTTACTTGTGTAATTACCTTTTGTTCCCATTTTCCAATTTTCCTCTAGATTTTTTATTTTTTGAGAAATGAATTTCTTCAAATTCTCGTTTCGATAACTTTTATTCCGATAAAGATACAAAGCTAAGTCGATAATTAGTTGTCCGCCTTCTCTCAAGAACCATTTTCGTAAAATGAGGTCCACATCAAGGAATTTTATTCACTTATACTTTTGATTTTTTCAACATTTTTCATACATTTTTTTTTTTTTTTTTTTTTTTTTTTATTTTTATATTGCACTTATACCTTTACTTATATGAGTTTGTGAACCACGGAGCTTCACGGGGTAATTCAAGACTATAGGCTTCATGAAATGAGGATCTCGGTGGCTAGGCTAAGACCTCACTCAATCCCGCTAAAGATCCAAGGGTCCGATCTCGACACATGACTCACAACTTTACTTATTACTTTTCACATATCAATTATTTCTAATTTATTACGGATCCTTGATGTGTACCCAATTTTAAAACAAAGATTCTTTTAAGAAGATAAAGAACTAACTATTGCCAAAACTCAACATCTCTAATTATTTAGACAGATATGGGGTGAAACAATTTTGTGGGAACAAAAAGCCATAAGTACCTTCGATGGGCTCTAAAGAGAACCAACTACTCCACGCTTAGCATCTAAACTCATAAGTAACTCTATCATTTCTCGATCTCGCAAATTTAAAATCCCAAATAATGAGATCCGAGATGCTTAGCCGATAATTTTAGATTATCTATGGTTAAGGAACAAGCTAGGGCTCAACACGCCCGGTCAGTCGAAATTCTATTCCTACTCACACGGCGGAAAGTCAACAAGGTGTCAAAACATATATTAACTTAGCAAATGTTTAGTCTAATGAAATCAAGTCATGCATATTTAAAGTCACTCAGGAAACTTGCAAAATCTTGGCCTTGTGAGCTAGAATTGCATTTATAGCTTCTTATCTAAGAGACTAGCCAACTCTTCAATCAAAAGACTTAACAAAAGCTTAAAAATTTTAAATTTTTCTCAATTTTGCACAATTTTTATTTTATAAGGAAAAGCGGGTTACGAGTACACGACGAGAAATAAGCAAGTCTTGGTCAAATCAAATCGAAGATCACCCTACCCCAGACTAGAACGAAACATTGTCCTCAATGTTTAAAGCAAGGTATCACGAAAATCTAAAAGCCGTTTATTAAGTATGCTAGAAGATAAACGTTAGTCGATAAGATTAGGATATCGGTTTCCATCGACATCGATCATGAAACTCGGTGGAGAAATGACAAACTTGAGCATGAGAGTCTTCATATCGGGAACATCCTAAACACAACATCACAAACAACCAAACACGAGAAATCGAAGAGCGGACCTTCCGTCACTTATTAGAAAATAGAAAGAAGATAGATGGATAAGCATGGGGTGCCTCCCACGAGCGCCATCTGTTTTTGATCACCGAGTCGCTAGCCCCGACTCGTCCCGAATTCATTTGTCCTTGGGAAGCAAGCGGAAGGATACCGGATCAAAGATGGTATCCTCACTCCGAAAGAATGAGGCCCAGGTGGGTTGGGTGGGAAGAAAATGTCGGCATCGGCACATAGGGATAACATGAAAGAATGATCCATCATCCGGCGGTTTTGCGGGTGGACGAAGGAATGACGGATCACAATGAGAAAACTCCAAGAAAGACGGGAGCTCATGGTAAGGTATCGGATGTGTGGGCTCAATAATGAAGGCATCCATCGGAGGATCCTTATCTCGAAAAACTTTTCTAACAAAAACTCATCAATGCATATCCGGGGTTGAAAATCTTGTCTTCACATGTGGGCTCAGCGGGATACGTGAGGGTCGACTCAACGAGAGGAAGGAGAATCATCATTAAGCAAGCTTTCAAGAAAAGTACATCTTGATTAGAGTCGCACCCACACTCTCAATACCGGTATTGGATCATCAAGAAATAAGTCGATTTCTTCCATATCGAATCACTTGGCGGATTATCAAGAATATCGTCTTCAACCACTTTAAAATCAATCTCCATAATAACCTCGATTAACCGGATTCAATACTTTCTTCAACATCACATGGCGGGAGAGAAAAGTCGGAATACGAGATGGGACAAGTGGTGTGCTCGAGAGCTAGCAATATCCACCACTTCCGTTGTGGTCTCTGAATCGGACTCAAAATCTTTGTCAAAAGAGGATTAACCGCAAAAGGTGTGAGTCGTCCTTGAATTCAAAAAGTGGATTTGAGAAAATCCGAAGTAACCTCGGAGATGTCAAGAGAATCACATAAAAGCGAATCACAATCACTATCGGATATATCCTCGGACTCACTTGGGATTGGGTCGAGGCTCTCAACACAAGGCGATTCCGTTTAGGAATAGTGCTAAGAGGCTCGTCCCCCATTATGAGAGAGTCCAAGGTTTCAACAATGTTTAAAGAAACATGATCATCGACCTCTTCCAAAACAACGTCACTTCTCTCAACCGGCGTGAGTGAAGGGGAAGGGTCGGAAATGAAAGGTTCAGAAATGGGAGTGGGTTCAGCCGACAAACTCTCATAATATTCTTTCATTTGAATGGAATCCTCATCATCATCGAAAACGAAAGTCTTGCAATATTGGGTTGTTGTAGTATTGTAGACATCGTCATCGGAGGCTTGACAATCGTAAAAAGGATGGGGACCACCACAATAATCACATCTTTTGGAAGCGGTATCAACGGGCTCGGTTTTCCTTCATGCATCGAATATCATTGGTAAGCTCGACCATCTTAACCGGTTTATTTGTTGATGTCGGAACTTTCGATTTGTTCTCGATGATCGTCAATATATCCTTGGGTGCGATACAAGATATTGCCACCGGCGGCTCGTATTAAGTGAATCTTGATCGGTTTGCGTTAAAGCATTGTAGAATATATCGATCCGGGTAATTCCGAAAACCATGATGTGGGCATTTTCGTAGGAGATCTCGAATCTATTCCATGCCTCACCAAAACTTTCATCAAAATGCTGCTGGAAGTTTGTAATTTCTTTCTTAAGGTCTATCGTTTTAGAATAAGGAAAGAAACGATTTACAAATTTTGCAACGAGATCTTCCCAAGCAGTGATCGATCGAGGGGGTTCTTTATCGAGCCAATTCCGGGCTGCCCCCTCAAGAGAAAATGAAAATAACATCAACTTAATTGTGTCATGAGGGACATCCTTATATTTTATAGTCGAAATTAAATTATCAAACCATCGGATGTGAGCATAGGGATCGTCCCTCTCGAAACCATAGAATGGTTTTGACATTACTAGTTGAATTAAACCGGTTTGTATCTCGAAATTTTCGGAAAAAATCTCCGGTACAACGATAGCATCTTCGTAACCCTCGGTGGGTACTTGGAGCAATTCCGACATCGTACGCGTGTCCGCCATTAGAATTAAACATATAGAGGGATAAGAGGAAAGAATTGTCGGTTTAGAGGATAAAAATGATTATTTTAGGGTTTTTAAAACAAATTTTGAAAAGGAAAATCTTTTTGGGTTTTTATATTTAAGAAAACACAATATTTTTGTAACCTTCGCGTCAACGGTGCTCGGTAGCTCTCAAAATCTGTGTAATGGCGAGAACGAAGAGTGGATGGTTCTTGATCGCAATTTAATGTCAAGACTTTCCTTATACCCGTGTGTAGGTTGTACCTTCAAGGTGAGCCGACGTAACAATTGACGTTCGGTTTCTTTTGTTGGTTTTTAATTTTATGGTTTGTAAACACTCTAGGAAGAATGTTTTGGTGATTTTAGATTTTTGGGTTTTCAAAAATATTTATATACAAAATGATGGTAACTTCACTCGGGAAGGATCTTCAAATGCACGCGATTCGAGACGGAATCTGAAACTCGCTACAAGCCTTCCCGTGGCGCCAAAATTGATATGCGAGAATCCAAAACACGTCAGTTTACTCACAAGCTAGCCACTTGTGAATGACTAACCGTAAGAAACTTAAAACGGCTCGAGACACGACCAATAATAGATGAGAAGTGTGTAGTATGTTGGGTAACTCAAGCGTGTTAGGTTTGAGCAAGAGATCGTTTCGAGCGAGGTTGAATGGAATTTCAACTCACGTCTCGATTATCGGGATTTGAATAACGAAGGGGTAAAATGATATTTTCTAAACTACGGAATAAGGAAAGTAAATGGAACATCTAATCTACGGAAATCCTAAGAATTAAGGCAAACTACTCAAATCTACACTAAAACGCAATCTGGGATTAAAGCGAAACGAATAAAAAGCAAGTCGTCTATTCTAAACCTTAAAATAACCTAAAATTACTTTTACTCTAAAATGATATTTGAAAACTATTTATGAATTAAAAATATTTTTAGGAATTTTCTTGATTTAATTCTAATTAAAACTAATTATTAACTTTAAAAATAAGACTAAAGAACTAAAAATTATGAAAAGAGAGGAAAATTATGGAATTACTTTTCAAAATCTAAAATAACATAAAGACTTTTCAAACTGTTTTGTATTTTTCGATTAATTTCCTATTTTCTACTAATTTAAAACTATTTTAATCTAATTTAAATTGTGAAAAATACCAAATGAAAGGGAAAAATAGGGAAAAATATTTTTATGCTTTTATATTTATCTTAATCTATTAAAATTGAAAATTAATTTTGGAACTTTTACGAATTAAATGCAATTAAAGCTATTTAAATAGGATTAAAACTATTTTAAATTAAGAAAAATAGTAAGCAGTAGCTAAAAATTATGAAAATTCAGGAAATCCTAAAATGATATTCTAAAGCTATGAAAATAGAAAAACAAGGGCTTATGTGGATGAAATAGGAGTTGTAGTGTAGCTAGGGAAATAAGCACTTAAGAATAAGCAATTAAGCACTATGAAACACCAACTGATAATAGAAGCTAATTTCTACTATAACTACTCTAAAGCAACCATTTTCAACTACTCCTAACACCTAATAAGCATTTTACCAGTGATTTAAGCTAAATGCTACTATAAGCAAAACTGATTTTACCCCTACTGTTTGGGCTGATTAAACTGCTTATCCAATAAGCTAAATTGAAAACCAAAAGTTGACATAAGTAAACAACCAGCCAGAGATACTATAACCAAAATTTCAGCTAATTAGGACTAGAGGCCAAGAAACTAAAGATCAAATCAAAAGGCAGTGGAGCAAGATCCTAGCGATGCAAGAAACGATGGTGACCTCTCCTACTTAAGCTTATCCACAGGCTTATCGGGAGGGCTTAAGCCAAAAGCAAATGTGGTCTTAAAGACCACCTAGCTGACTATTACTGGACCAAACATGAGACCCTAACAATCTGTATTAAACCTTGTGCAATGACTGCAATTTCTGCAAAAACTGGTTTTTTGACTCAGTTTGACTTTTAAAAACAGATTAGCATTTTGACTTTAATGAGATTGAAGATCAAATGTAGGACTGATGTAAATGAAATGTGATGTAATAAGACTATAGCAAGCTAGTTAATCAGATTCTAAACCTAAATGCTAAATAAGCTTAGCTGATTTCAACAGTAGGAAGAACAAGAACTGTTTCGAACTAAAGTTGACTATTGATGAAGACTGAAGCAAAATTGTGACAGATATGGATTCAGATAACTATAACAAGCTTAAAGCAACCTAACTACTCCAATTTTAAGCCTCTATCACGTTTCAAGCATTCAACCAAACACCCTTTTAAGACTTTATAAAAACATTTTAACCAACGATATTCAAATGACTCTTACTAAAAGCGATTGTAAACACAAAACTAATCTCAAATCTCACTAAAATAACATATTAGAAGCAGAATTTGTTCTAGAACGAGGTTTGACTACAATGTTTGACTTATGTTGACTTTCACCAAAACTTGAAATTAAACAATATAAGAGCAGAGATGAGCTCATTTAAGCTTTTGCAAGCTTAACTGAGCTTATTAAACAGTAAATACATCTTATTAAACAAACTTTATTGATTGAAATCTTTGAAAGAAACCAAGTGACAACAAGGAAGATTTGCATTAAAGGAAAGTGAGATTACAGCTAAACAATGAAGATTACACTGGAAAATACTTTACTAAGCTACGAAAACAATAAATGACAGGAAATGAAAAGGTCAAAATTCCTCTAATGCTTAAGGAATTGGACGAATTGCTCTTGTGACATGAATGGGGTATTAATAGTGAGTGAGGTCTTGGGATTCTTCGGAAGAGCCTAGAAGGCTATCCATAGCCACTCATTCCTATCCTTGTCACTTCAACCAATTAGAGCACCAATTCATCCATTTGAGGTGTCACTGACCAATGAGAGGGCTTGAAATAGCCACGTGTGCAACTTATCGACATGTCGAGCTTCTAGAAGGTCTTGATAGATTCTTAGTACTATGTTGGGGTAATTGGTGGTAAAGGTAAAAGGGTAAATGGGTGTTTGGTTGGGAAGGCAGGCGGGGAGTAAGGGAAGGGCGTTTGGTTTTATTTTATAATAACTCAAAATGGTTGGCCGGGTCGAGGGGTTGACATGGGTTAAATGTTCGGTAAGTGAGATTTTCGGGTTGGGTGTTATTAAACCGGTATTGATTGGGCGGGTTGGATATTGAGTAGTGTTTAGGATTGGGCAGACAGAGATGGGCGTGAGTTAGGTGTATAGGATTGGACTTGGGATTAATATTGGACTTAGGATATATTAGCAACCATAGGGACCCAAGTTGTATTTTCTGAAACTTCAGGGACCAGACATGTAACTATGATATTATCTTCCAAGGATTTATTTTGTCAATCTTCAAATAAACCAAGGGCTAATTTGCAAATTTCTGAATTTTCAAGGGTGTTTTACGTCGATTCTTTGAAAGTTCGGGACTATTTCGACATTTCTTCAAACTTTGATCAAATCTTCACAAATCATCCTCGAGATTAGAAATCTTCATAAATGCATAATTCGACCTTCACCTTTCAACTTAAGCTCTCTTAATCTCTCGTGCTCGGTTTACGATACGATTTGGTTCCTTTTGCGTGTTTTACATATCCATACACGCAAGCACAAACTCAAGAAAACCATAAATATTAGCAATAAACGGCTTTTCTTGGTTATTTTGGGTCAGTTTGACAATGAAAAGGTATGTGTTTAGCACATACCGTAATGGCTTCTTTTCTTCCGAGGTTGTCTTACAAACTTTCCTCTTCTTCTAAAGAACTTCTTGAAATCTCTAACGACCATGGCATACTCCTCATCTTTACTACCGGAACAAGATTCACCATCATCGCTTGATTCCGCCTTTGCTTTAAGAGCAACGGTTTGATCTTCTCCTTTCTTCCTTTGATGATCTCGAATCTTTCTCCATTACCATTTCGTGAACTTTGAGGTTGCCAATTAGCTCGTCTAGTGACATTATTGAGAGATCTTTTGATTCTTCAATAGCGGTCACTTTAGCTCTCCATTTGGGATGGAGTGCTCTAAGAAATTTCGACAAAGTTCTTACTACGAAAATATTCATCAAGTGCTTTAAGTGATGTAATGATAGTGTTAAAACGAGCAAAGCCACAATCAATGGTTTCATCTTCAGGGATAACAAATTGTTCATATTATTGAACAAGAAGATCAATTTTGTTATCCTTGACTTGTGAATTACCTTGATGTGTAACAATTAAAGATTCCCAAATATCTTTGGCGGTTTCACACATAAAAATTCTTTCATATTCTTTTCTAGGTAAAGCATTATAAAGCATCATTTTAGCTTCATTATTTTTAGCAACTAATTTCTTTTGTTCATCAACGGAAATATCCTTTGTTGTAGAACTAAAATCTCCTTTAACAATAATAAACCAAAGATCTATATCTTTTGATTTTACATATGTTTCAAACGGTTTTCCAATAGATAAATCCATTGGTTTCAAAGAGTGGTGGTCTTTGCATAGATTGCCCTTCTTTAAAGTTTTCGAATCCATGGATCGTTTCAAGTTTATAAAATACAAGTTATTTTAGAAATTCTTGAGCAACGAGGCTCGGTACCAATTGTAGAAAACTAGAAGGGGTTGAATAGTTTACCAATTAAAACTTTGTTTTGAAACTTATTGAAAGATCAATTGATATTGATCTTGAGTATGTTAATGAAATATGCAAGCAATGTGTAATAAGTAAATAAGGAAAGAGATGATCAAACCACAACAAAGTTGTTTATAGTGGTTCGACCTACAAGGACTCTTTTTCCTTGCCCTACTCCTCCCCCGAGTCTCACACTCGAGAGTTTAACTTCACTAGTCAACAAGCTCCTTTCACCGTGGAGAAAACCTTTACACTTCGCTTACACTATTTTCGACACTAAGCTAGATGTCGAGTTCTTTCCAAGGGTACAACTACTCCCACACACAATGTATTTTGAGGACTAAAATACTAACCACTCACACTCACAAGATTATGATGGTTTGATACAACAATGAAGTATGGATCAACACTAGATCATACAACACTAAACAAACAAGACTTCCAACTTCTCGTTGAAGCTTGAATATGACTTGATCTTCTTTGCTACAAAGAGATCACTAATATGATATGAAACCGAGTTAGAAAGGTTAGAGAGAAGATATGTATGAGAGTATGTTAGAAAAGGATGAGAAACTACTTGGCTTGGCATTGCTATTTATAGCCAAATGGACGAGGCGTCCACGGACGGCGGACCCTTAAAAGGGTTCCGCCTGTACCATTTTGGTACCGCCGGTTTAATGACCAAGATATCAAATCTTGCCAAAGTCAACTCTATCTAAGTGAGATTGTGCAAGATATGAAGAGTACAAATCTTCACAAAATATCTAATGGAATCTTCCAATGATTTCCATGATGTAATACATGATGTTAAATGTTGTATTACTATTTATAGAAATATGCAAATGCTTAAGTAGTGTTTGGTTTTAAGAACCTAACACATTCTACAACTACTATCATACATAATGATTAGAGTCATATTAAGATGTTACTAATCATAAATGTAAATGCTTGAATGATGAATATATTGTTTGAGAAAGCTTGTTTTAATATCTAATAAACTTGACAAGCTTTAAGCTTTTATAAATTAAATTTACTTTTGTCGTTAACAAAACTTAGGCAAAGATCAAAAATATAAATAACGTTTAATGACGATATTTGTATTAACCAAACAATGACCGGTAAACTTAGCAATGAAGTACAAAGAAGAAATGAAGCACAAGAAACCAAACCGATGGTAGCATGCAAGGCTATTTTTACGAAAAGGGTAAATCTAACAATAGTTCTAGCATTGTGCAAGAAAATGGAGCTAAAAGTTTGTGAAGCCGATTCGTAGTAACACCCCATCCGAATTACAGGCGAACTTTGAACACTTGGCCCGACGAGTTCCTTGAATTTGATGAATCAGGATCCAAAGTCCTAGACATTTGGACCAGTAATCCAAATATGGTCCCGAAATCCCATCCAAAAAGAAATACCATTGGTGCAAGGCAATACCGGTGGACAATGATAAATGGTATGACCTTTGGGCTTCATGTAATCCTTATGATGACATTTGCAATGGTAGGGATGACAAAGAAAGGGTGAAGAATAATAAGTACATGTGGTCTTCGACAAATGATGAAGAAAGGAATATGAGCTTCTCGATCGAGGACGTAGAAGAACCGCATAGTAAACACTACTGCAATCCTGTAATGGTCGTGCAAGGTGGATCTACGCAAGCATGGCCCACGTGTAATCCATTTCGGGAATATTGTAATGGGGGTGGGAATATGAAAGTTGAAGAATGAACATGCCCCCATGAGATTGAAAGACATGATATCAAGTTTGGGAACCTATCTTTCCAAGATTGGTATATGATTAGATTTGGGGACACTAATATTAATGCAGGTCTGATAAAAAGCTCAAGCTCGATTACGACGAACATTTCTTTCATAATAAAGAATTCGTTGATAAAGGATCAATCAAGAACAATACCTCCTGCAATGATGACTACTCAAGCAATTTCAAGGTAAAAGCTGCACGAAAGCATTGGTGTGAAAAGATAAAAATCGAAGGCGTAATATTTTGGGCTTCTTGTAACCCGTTTGATGAAGATTGTAATGGGGTAAGTAGCATGGGTAGAGTTGAGGATGACAATTTTTTATGGACTTCAACTAACGACAACGAAAGAACCAATTTGCCTTGGTTAGATAAGTTAGGATTCGATAATTGGGTCAAAAGAAAGTATGGAAAAGTGGACGCTTCCACTAAAGAAAAAATTTGGAAGGGTTGCATGAGTAAAGAAGACCCAGGTGAAGAAGAGATTTCCAATGACACTAGTGACGAGATGAAAGATGGTTACAAGGTTACATGGGGAAATGAAAAAGAGCATTGTAAGTGTGAGCTTGTGGAGGATTTGCTTGATGACAA
This sequence comes from Chrysanthemum lavandulifolium, assembly GCA_022545495.1. Classification (NCBI taxonomy): domain Eukaryota; kingdom Viridiplantae; phylum Streptophyta; class Magnoliopsida; order Asterales; family Asteraceae; genus Chrysanthemum; species Chrysanthemum lavandulifolium. Next base: position 34,403,179 of record CM040242.1, read on the forward strand.
GTAGTTTAAAGGAACGGATTCCGATGATGATGATATTGATGGAATTATGGACTACCTTGAACTACAAGGTCATGACTGGTTCACAAACTCGGATGATGAGGCATACGAACAGCGGAGGTGTAAACTTCTTGGTATTCCTTACAAAAGACCTTCACCAATTATAGCCGAAAATTTGGAAGTAATCAAATATCACTTGGGGCCAAATGAAAAAATTTCCAAGGTTTGAAAAATTGAAAGAAATGAGTTTCTTCGCACATCTCTTAATGTCGCATGGGCCAGACACAACTTAATGAAAGGGATGGACGAGGTTGGCCAAGTCCGAAGACCCCCATAAGTCCCATGGCTTTGAGTCTAACTAAAGACTCGGTAATAAAGAAAAGTGCTCTTTTGGGAGACAACCTAATTTATCCTTTTCATTTTTGTTTCTTTTCATTTTTATTTGTTGGGTTTTGTGCTTTTAATATTTTTGCAGGAATTGGAGATGAAATCACGGCGATTAAAATGGGGACCTAATTCTTTCCTGTTATGAAGTTACGGCGTAACTCTCTCTATGATTATGCTGTAATAGCTCTTCAGTAGTTGATTCTCTCCAGGTTTTCAACCATTACGGCGTAATCTCCATCCCTTATTACGCAATAACAGTCTTCTGTAGACATATTTCAGGTTTTACCAAATTACGGCGTAACTCATTTTTAAGGTTACGCCGTAATTCATCCTACAGTCTTAAAATTTTCCAATATTAGCACGATAACCTTGTATTAGTTTTAAGTGAACTTTGTGGGTATGTTCCCTGTAAGCCCTCACGAGACTACACTCGTCCACTTAGGACATCAAGTGGTTTAAAAGGCTTGTTGCATATGCCAAATGCAACCGTAATTCCTACAAAAGTGAGTTAGGTTTGTTTTGTTTTTATTTTTCTTTTTTTATAATTATGCTTATTGGTTAGTTGTGATTTCAGGGATCGAAGTTTGCTCAGGATATTTAACGAAGGCACGATTTACTTCGTGGGCTTTCTTTCTTTTTAGGAATGAATTTTAGGGAATTTCTAGCTCTAATTCTACTTTCTCTTCACCTTTATTTAACGTTTAGTACAAAAGGGACTTTATACATCTCAAGTGGGGGGACGGAAGTAGAATTATTACTTGAACTTAATTGCCCTCATTTTTCTAGTATATTTGAAAAATTACGCCATTTTTAAAATTTTGACATGGTTTTTTTTAACTTAAATAGATTAAACCTTAGCCGAGCACATTATAACCTTTGATATTCCATGGTGAGATTAGCCTTATCCGTTTCCATTTATTTACCCAAATTCACCAATTATGAAATTGCCGGTAGCTTGTAAACTTTAAAACTTGGCCTTTGCATCATTTCGTGACCATAAACAAGGTATTTTGAGTTAGATTGATATAAATTGAATAATCAGTTTGAGAAGGCAATATTTTTAGGATTATCACCCAAATAGCCTATTTTTGTGTGTCTATCGATTAGTCTCCTCGACTCTTCGACCCCCATGTTAAACCATTTTGTTGCACTCTCCTTTAGTGCAAGATACTCCTAGATACACCCTTCAGAGCCTTTCCTTTCATTTCATACTCTTTATGTTTGTTTCGTTACACCCATTCACTTTAGCCTACCGTGTAGTCTTATTTTGTAATCGGGAAGTCACTGTTTGCCCAAGTTCAAGGTTCAAGTAGAGAGGTTCGGAAATCGCGCTTTCGTCAAAAACTTATATTTGAAGATCATTATATGTTCATCTCAATATTAATTAATGATGTAATTAATTATTAAAAACATAATTTTTTTTTTCAATTCTAACTATTTGGAGACTGTATATAAATAACTAGGTACTAACAAAGATGATAATACAACTCTAAATATTTATTCTCTTAAAAAATTTGTTTACAATGGAAAAAAATATGATGTGTTTTCTTATCATTTGCCTGTTGTTTACAAGTTTTACCAAAATGATTGTTCTTTGAGCCACAAGAATTTTGCCGTCGGGATGGTAATACTTTAGTGACTCATAAGTTTTGTAAAGGATATAGCAAGGTATATATATATATATATATATATATATATATATATATATATATATATATATATATATATATATATATATATATATATATATATATATATATTACTCTTGCTATATCCTTTTCAATAATAAACTTTTAATAAATAAACATTTTATTTCTTGAGCGTTAGCGCTAATTAAGATGATGCATGTAATTTTTAAGGTGTTTTGTAAACAAAAACTTGATTAAATCTTCTCACATTATAAATTTAATTTTTCTTTAGAATAGTAGATTTTAGTCCATCGTAGCATCTCTAATTCAATATGTGCCGAATACTAACATATTAAGATTTATTTATTCATTTTTCTAATTAATGTTTTTGTGATATTTGGGTTCCATGGCAGGTCCAAAAGTAACATCATTTACTATTGATTTTAAACCTAAACTTTGCGAAATAAGTATTTGTGTTGACACCTGCTTAAATCGCAAGGCAGAAGGATGGATTATACGAAATGCAGGTTGTGAAGGCACTATTTGCATTTGTTGTACAACCCCTTATCTCGTCACTGGTTATCCCACAAACCCTTAATGGGATATTATTAATGGGATATTCTGATTATAAATTTCATAAGAACGTGAGTATCAGTTTGAGTTTTGTTTTGATTACTTTATTTAAATCCACAAAGCTACATGCATAGATCTACTTTATTTAATCCTCGCTTACTATTGGACTAACTAAGCAAATATTATCAACATAATTCTTTTGGATCATGTAAATTTGATAAAATTAGAGTTATTTTACGAATATTAGAACTAAGATCAAAATTTTATCGGTGTCTTGTGACACTGTGGGACAACCCCTAGTCCTGTCACTGGTTATCCCACACATTAAAGAAACGACGACATTGGTAACTCTAATTACAAACAACCCACATTTATACACACAAAAACCATATAAGGTCAGATAGCAAAGTACATGGGCGTTGCAGCGGTGTGTACATGTACTTAAAATTTACGATTAAAGCTATAAATTGGATATTATGACTATCACAAATTCCTTATCTCATTCGAAAATGATGAAGTCTCTTAATGTCTAATTTGAAATCGTTAATTTCAATTCTTCTTTATTATTTTCACAAAATATGACAATTATTTTTTGTATTTTTTAATGAACCGAATAATAAGACATCAATTTAGGACCACCCACGGTGTCGTTTGTTTTTTCCCAATAAGCACTTTTTTCCTCTTTTCACTTCTTTTATCTGCGGGAGGCGAGAGGTTTTGTTTGTTTTTTGGGACGTAAAGAACTTTTTTCACTTTTCCTCTTCTAAATTTCGACATTATCTTTCACTTCTTACCTCTTTTTCAACTCTTATATCTCTTTCTCAATATCTTACATCTCTTTTCGTTTCAGTCCGCCTTTTTACGTTTCATCCTTTTTCGTTTCGCTCTATTTTTTTACGTTTTCCCCGTTTTTTAACGTTTCGCCTCTTTTTACGTTTTCGCCATTTTTACGTTTTCGTCCGCTTTTTACGTTTCGTCCGTTTTCTTATGTTTCGTCCATTTTCTTACAATTTACTTTGTTTCTTAAGTTTTCGTCCGCTTTATTACGTTTCATTCGTTTTTATGTTTTCGTCCGTTTTTAATGTTTTCATCTGTTTTTTATGTTTTAAATGCTTTTTACGTATTCATTCGTTTTTACGTTTCGTCCATTTTTACGTTTCTTACGTTTTCGTTCGTTTTGACCTTTTTACGTTTCATCTATTTTTCGTTTCGATCATATTTTTATGTTTTAAATCATTTTCGTTTTCGTCCGTTTTATGTTTTCGTCGGTTTTTCGTCCCATTTTACGTTTCGGTCATTTTTATGTTTCGTCGGTTTTCTTACTTTTTCGATCATATTTCCTTACGTTTTCGCCAATTTTTTTAGTTTTCATCCGTTTTAGTCCGTTTATTATATTGTCATGTGTTTATTTTATGTTTTCATATGATTTTATAAGTTTTTTGTACGTTATTTTATCTTACCTAACAAACGTAAAATGTAATGTGAAAACGGACGAAACGGATGAAACGAAGAAAATGACAAAACGTAAAATGTACAAAACGTCGAAACGTAAAAAGAAAAAGTGTAAAAACAATCGAAACTTAAAAAAGACGAAAACGTAAAAAGATAAAAGCGGACGAAAACGTTAAAAAGGAAGAAAACGTGAAAAGGATGGAAAAGTAAAAACAACCGAAACGTAAAACCCGACGAAACGTAAAACATGCGAAACGTAATAAAACAAACGAAACGTAAAAGATGGAAACGTAAAAAACATCTGGCGTGAAAATGGACTAAAATGTAAAAAGCGGACAAAACGTTAAAAGCAGCGCGAAACATAGAAATGAAGAAAACGAAAAATGTATCGAAAAGGTAAAAAAACTAGTGAAAAGAAAAAGGAAAAATAAATTACTTCAATAGCACAAAAAATACTAGTGAAAAAGAAGAAAAAGGAAAGAAGTACTTCAATAGCACAAAAACAAACGGTTTTCTTCTTGCAGATGAAGAGCTTAAATTTACCGCTTCTTTTGCAGACATGGTTTGCAGATGAGAGGTAAAAGCTCTGAAAAAACAAACGAGTTGATCGGACATAACATTAGTTAGTTTTTATGGCTTTAATTTCCATACTTCGGAACTTTGTAGTAGCAATTAGTCATTATGGCTTTAATTTCCATACTTCCGAACTTTATAGTAAAAAAAAGCATCGTCAATCAAAGAGTCACTCACGAACCTAATAGGAAAAATTGCATGAAAAGTCATCGTACTTGACACTTTTTGTCATTGTATGTAGCGAACTATTTTTTTTATCATTGTGACACTAACGTTTTAGGAGCGTGCTATTGTGTGTACTGGTTTACCGGTTGTGTTTTTTGGTCCACGTGGCCGGTTTAATCTTGAGTAAGCATTATTTCCTATTTTTTTCTTTCTTTTAATCAATTTTTGTATCCATATTTATTATCACCTCCCAACCCCCAATCATTTTATCCCCACCAAACTAACCTTTTATCCCTACCAAAAACCAATGAGATCTTCTTCTTCTTCAACCTCTCGATCTAGAGGGACCACATTCAAACGGTATACCAAGGAAGAAGTTCTTGCTCGTACTGAATGCGATTGTCATTTGCCTATGGAAGAGCAAGTCTCATGGACCATTTACAACCCCGATAGAAGATTCAAGGGATGTCCAAAATATGTAAGATAATATTTCGTTTGTTAATGAACCTCATTATGTAATGCCTTATATTACGTTTGTTAATTGACAGGATAGGGAAGAGCAGTGTAAGTTTTATGGCTTTATTGATGATGAGCTACCTAGTGACTACTACAAAGAGTTGTTCTTCAAACAACATGAGGAACTGAAATTGTTGAAGAAGCAAAAGAATAAGGACATCGATAAGATTTGCTCACAATCTGATGAAGGCAAAAGCTTCACATCACATGAAGGCACATATTTGCAAATGGTTGAATTGAAGGCAGATATGACTTTGCTAAAGTCAAAAGTCCACTTTCATGACAAACTTGTTGTTTTGTTTGCTTTGTTGGTTGTGTTTGTAGCTTTTGTTTTGTGCAAGTAATGTGTTTGTATCCATCAATAGAACACATTAGGAGTTATGTAATATGACAATGTTTTGTCTTGGTTTATGTTTAATGGAATGGTTTGTTTTGGTTCACAATAGTTATTCAACACAGGCTCATAATACAAATGGTAAATGTCATTACTTTTCACAAGTTCATGCCCATTAAGTTACAAAACTGGGCATTCCATGAAGGTTTAAAGTTACATGACATGATAACCAAATACCATATGTTTCTAAGTGCACCACATATATGAACAAAAGAAGTGCACAGAAGTTAAGTTACACAACATTAAAGTTATACTACATTAAAGAAGTTTAGTTATACTAATTTGCTTTCACTCCAAATTGAGAGCATTGGAGCATGAGCTTCCAATGCCTTGGTGTTGCTTAGCCAGTTTGATCTTCAGGATTCTTTCACTCTTTCCTCTTTGCTTTGGCATGACAAATTTCCTCTGTGGTCTTGGTTGAACTTCATTTTCTGGTGCAGTCTGTGAGTGCTGGGTAGGTGCAGTCCTTGAAGTATGAGTTGTTGCAGTTTGTGAGTTATGGTTGTGAATAGGATTTTCTTCAGCATTGTAATCTTCAGTACTTTCAATTGGATCAGACACATTTTCAGTTTCATCAATGCCAAACCATCTCCCTAACCTTCCAAATCTTCCAAGACTACTAAGCCCTCTACCTCTACCTCTACCTCTTCCCCTGACATTGAATGCCCTAGACCCACCCACATCAGCAAATGTTACCCTTTTTTGTCTGTGATTAGGTGCAGCTTCACTAGAACCACCCAATTCACATACACTAGAACCTAAGGTCTCATTTTCTTCAACTGTGTTAACTGGTGGTTCTGGTGTATCCATGGTCACATTTTCATCAACCAAACCTGTGGGTGTGGTTGTGTTTTTTTTTGTTTTCCTCGGCCTACCTTTTTTTGCATTGACACTTGCACTAGAACCGCCCACATCATATTCACTAGACATAGGGATAGATTCAGGTGTTGCTCTGAATGGTTCAACTAAGGGTTCACCTTCATCAACCAAACCTGTGGTTGTGGTTTTCCTAGGTCTACCCATTTTAACTGGTGCTTTAGGTGGTTTCATAACTGTTGGGTTCTTACAACCCTTCTTATTGTGACCTTTTTGAAAACAATTTGAACAAGTCATCTCAATACCAGTCCTAGGTATCTTATTGGGTTCTTATTTTCATGAGCGGCTCTATTCCTTTTTTCTTTGGCCTCACGGGCATTTTTTTGGTTTAGGAGGCAAGACCTTAGACAAGTCACTACAATCGTGCCAGAAGGTCATTCCACCAACAGGGGTTAAGTATTGATGATAGGCATCATGAAACTTTTGTTTTCTAAAGCAATCTGGCACGTACTCTTCTGCCCTTTTTCCTAACTTAAAAATAACAGCTATAGCATGACTACATGGCAAACCTGAGAGTTGCCACATCCTGCAGCTGCAAGTCCTGTGGTGTTCATCAATGCTAAAAGCCTCAGAACCATTTCTCACTTCAAATACATTTCCTCCAGCTGGTATCACATGCCAGAACCTTACAGCAAATAAGCTATAATTAGTTTACAGTTAATGGATATCTAGCATTATAATCATGATATAAGTAGTGTAATTCATACCTTTGCTGATCTTTCAAGAATTCCAACCTTTTCTGAATGTTAGGACAAATGTCTTCTTTCCATTTATCCATCATTTTTCTCATAATGTTCATTCTTTCCATAACAATCACCCTCATTGCCTCAAGCATTGTAATCAATGGCTTATCTCTTACACTTAACAAAGACAAACATTGAAACATTCATCGAATCCATTCTCAATGACTTCACAGTTGTTACCAATTTGAAAGTATGCTCGGACCGGTCTTGGGATCTTTATTAAGCAGATATTGATATGCATTTGGGTTACCTATTTTGATCTTCTCCATAATCTTGTTGAACAGACCTGGGTAACTAGCCTTTGAAGCAGCCCAAAAAAGGTTCCTAAATTCCACACCACTATATGATTTTCTAAAACCCTCATAGATGTGCCTTGCACACTGTCTGTGTTCTGCATTGGGCATTACATCCTTGACAGCTTCTATCAATCCCTACAACATGTTCATTATAACAATAAGAATATGAAAGACACTTAAAAAAATAAGGCATTGAAAGTTAATCATACCTTGTGTTGGTCGACATAAGTGTTAGACCATTTCGATTAACAAATCAAGATAGTGTCCAAGCAATTCTAGAAACCATGACCAGTTATCTTTGTTCTCCACATTGACTCTGACCCATGCTACGGAAAGATCGGTTGTTAGCATCTCTCCCAATAGCTGTAAGTATTTCACCCACATTTGGTTTTTTGAGGAAACATCCATCCAAAGCTATAACCCTTCTACACCCTTTCTTCCAACCCTCTTTCAATCCATTAAAGCAAACATAAAACCTATCGAAAAAAGTTTCATCACCTGGATTGACTGTAACCCCAACTTTTACAGTGGAACCATCATTTGAATCCAATATGGCTCTTGCATATGACCTAATGTAACCATAATGATCTGCCAATGTGTTTTCCCCATCATTTATTGCCAAACTTTTAGCCCTTCTACATACACTAGGACTAACTATGCACTTGTATTTTTTCATGACTAATTCAGCAATTTGATGCAACTTAATATCTGGATTCATTCTAATCTTATGACCAAAGTGACTAGCAATCCACTTGTAATTAACTAATGATCCATACTTAAAATCTCTAACACATGTATGTTCATCAATAATTGATATCACCTGAAAAGACCTTTCCTTAAACAACTGCCTTGCATAACACCTCCATGGGCATGTAGAGCCTTCATCCCTTTCTGTTGGGTACCTTTTGAACTTACTTAGTTTCCCCTTCTTTTCATCCTTGATCCTCTCAGGACGTAAACCACAACGAGCAATTACTTTGGTTTTTGAGCTTCTCTCAAACCACAGGTTGAATCCATTTGCTAGAGCATAGTATGTCACACATTGTCTCACCTGAGCAGCATTTACAAACTTTTCACCAACCTGAAAAGAAAACATAAACGTATTACTGAAAATAATTGATGTAACTTGATTAGTATGCACAATATTTGGGATGGAATGTGTCATACCTTTGGTTTCTGCATCTTCCAGTGTGTATCTGCATCATGTACAGGATACCTCTCCACATTAGTCTCCACCATTTTGAAAGGATCTGTAAGTTGTACATCATCATCACAACCTTTGAGCTTCCTCAGTAAGTCATCAAGGAATTCCTCATGTTCTTGGACAGTTTCTTTTTCACATAGACCATTACCTTTCTTTTTTGTTGAACTTGCCTCCCACATGGTCTTGAGTACATTGGTTTCTAACCTTGGGTGCCCTTTTTGACTCATAAATTCTTTTCCTAAGTTCTATCAACTCATCCTCACCCTCTGATAAGTAGTCTATAGATCTATCGGACACTCACTATCACTATCACTGTATAACATTGAGTAGTCAGGAATTTCAGCATCACTTTCGATGAAGAATCATCCATAACCCTTGGATTAACATTATCTTCAATAACAATACCCTTGTTCCTAACACTTTGCCTTTTAGCATGAATTGGCCTATCTTCTTCAATCAATGGACCCTCACCCTTATCCACCACCTTCCCAAGGATATCATTGTCATGAACATATCCCGATGGAGAAATGTCATCTCGCAACACATTACGATGGACCGGTGTCATCATGAAAATGTTACGAAGGAGAATTCACATCGAGAACCTTTTCGGATGGACCGGTGTCAACATCAGCGAGTTCGAGATGGACCATTCTCATCATCGATGGTGCGGCGACCTCATTCTCTAGATTAATAGGTGGTGCTTGATGTGATCCACATCAACCTCAATAGATACACTATCCCAATGTTTTCTACTTACGTTCTAGGCTTAGGTGGTGTTTTTAACTTTTGCGCTTCTTCCTCACCCATGAAACTAATTCATCATAAGACATGTTCGACATCCTTCCCCGAACCCCTTGTATTCTAAGCTTAGAAGTTGCATCACTAATGAATCATCAAAGACCAAATTTTATAATAATATTCATACAAATTTTGGGGAATGTGGGCTAAATACATATCTATTTTTCCATAAGATTCAAAGAACGTATACATTGTCTCCAAATCAGTATTATTCTCAACTATTTTAACCCAACATCTAACTCACATTCTGGTAACCTAAAAAACAAGGCATAAAAACTTAACTCATACCTATCAGTCAAATACTCATAAAGACTATCATAATCAAACTTCCTCTCCTTATTAACCCTAAACTCGTGAACTACACCGTTTTCATACCTTAGTGGTACGAAATAGAAGACCCCGTCATAATGTAAATCAAAGAACAGAAAATCTGAACCAGATGGCGCCATACTGTATAGAAAAAGAATATATATATAGTATTAGTACTCAATATAAACCCTAATTCAGCATGCATATTATGGGAGAGATAAATAAAAATTTAAATTGAAGTATAATACAAACATAATAAAGTAAAATATACCTTTCGCACAAATCAACTACATAAAAACACCAGAGAATGATGGTCAATTAGGATTTTAATAATTAGGGTTTGGGACCAGTTTAAGAAAAAGAGATATGTGGGGGAGTGTGTGTTTTTTTGGGGATAAGTTATGTTAATAGTGGATATCAAACGTGGACAATCATAATCAGACGTGTAAATGGTTTATCAGATGTGGAATATGAAAAGGTGAGAAAAAGGTGTAAAAAATGAAGATATAACCGGCTAATGACACAACCGGTAAACCAGTACACACAATAGCACGCTCCTAAAACGTTAGTGTCACAATGATAAAAAATAGTTACTACATACTGATGACAAAAAGTGTCAAGACGATGACTTTTCATGCAATTTACCCAACCTAATATGATGTGTAATCCCTTAAACCTTTCAACCAACCACAAATCAAGCAAACATAGGTTATGTAATTCATGTTCATATTAAATTCAAGAAAACAACATAGAAATGAAATGTGTATTTATATAAAAGGGACCAAAAATAATACCGCAACAATTCCATATATGATGTGTAATCCCTTAAACCTTTCAACCAACCACAAATCAAGCAAACATAGGTTATGTAATTCATGTTCATATTAAATTCAAGAAAACAACATAGAAATGAAATGTGTATTTATATAAAAGGGACCAAAAATAATACCGCAACAATTCCATATACTAGCTCTTGTCATCAACTAACCACTATAGGTGGTTATAACAAGAACAAACTAATAATGAATTCTGTAATAACCAGATGAGCACACAATCTTCAAAAGCACAGCAAATACGAAATCAACAAGAATGATGCAAGTATGCATTCAGGAGCCAATGGGTTTGAACTTAGTAATGGTCTTGATATATTGCTCCAAATTCGGCCCTCCATGCCTGATCATCGTCATCATTGTCATTGGTTTTGACATCCGAATCTTCCCTGTACAAAGGTCTCAAAGCAGATTCGGGTAGTCGGCTCTCAGCAAGATACTGTTTCATAGTGATCATCTCCATCTTGTGCTTTCTTTTTTGTTTATCCAGTTTTTTCTTTAACTTGTCGCTCTCTTCCTGAATGCTTTCATAATTTTCCTGCACACAAATAAATGGTTTGAAAACCGTAACTGTTAGAGAAGCTGTCAAAGTTGCTTCCTGAAACATCAGTTTTCTCAATCCGGTAGGAAGTTTTACGCTGGTTGAGTTACACTTTCAATCCACATTTTTATTTCCAGTGTGTAATGACAATTATATTTCTTTTTCTTGAAAGGCAATGACAAAACTATACGTGGATGACTTCCAAGTTTTTACCCATTTCCTTTTTGCTAAATTTTTTGAATTGCCCCATTTGACCCAAAACAGATTTAACAGGTTAAAATAGGGTTGACCTGAAACACTTTTTTGTCCAAAGTTTAACTAAACACAACCCAAATCAGACCCATCCACAATCAAACGGGTTTAAATCACCACCCACAAGTAAAAACACTAAAGAATAGGGGCAAATATGTAACGACAAGTACCTGTGCAGCTGAGGCTGCTTCCTCTGCTTCTCTCAGCCTAACAAGAAGTTCGCCAGCAGCATGAACAGCTTCAGCAGTATCTCTAAGTTGTATCTTAAGACTTCTATTCTCCTTTTTCAGCAACTCTCTTTCCTTCTCTCTCTCAACTCTCAACACTGAAAGTTCAGCAGCCAAAGACTTTGAAAACCGCTTGCCATGACCTTTGGCTCCCGCTTTAGCAGCCGCTCGTTTAACATCAGCTATACCTTCCATAATCAAACGATGTTTTTCCGCCAATTCATTGTACTTTTCTTGCAAATCAGCATAATGTTCGACCATTCTACCATGACCATGAATGGATCTCATAAGTGCATCATCTAACTCTTCAGTGCACTTCTTTTCCAATCTCAACTCCATTTCAATCTTTTCAGAACGACGTCTTTGGGCTTCAAGATCAACTCTCAGTTCATCAGTTAAACAAATCCATTCACTCTCCATTTCCATCCATCTTTCTCTTTCTTTTTGAAGTTCTTCAGCACTTTCATTTCCTTTAGGAAAGGCGCCACTTTTTCTCAGCTGGAGTGATTGTGACAAAAGAGAGGATGATGACCTTAGCCTATCAATAGATTTGTTTGAAGGTGATTGAAGTTTGCTTCTTAGAGTTTTTATTTCTTGGAGGAGTGATTCCTTTTCGTTACTGTCGAAAGGCGTCGTTTGGTATGTCTCTTTAATGATCTCTGGTTCTTCGTTCCAACTCAAAAGCTGTAAAATCATCATAAAACGAATGTTTAGAGTAGAGAGAAGGTTAGATTTGATACTTTGTGTTTGAAGATTTTAATGAACAGTTGACTGACCTTTGTGTCACTGTTACGAGGACTGTTTCCATTTCTAAGCGCGTCAAGCAGTGATGTTTCACCTTCTTTTTCTTTCTTATATTGCAGTACCTGGAAGACAAATTGAAGAAATAAAAATGAATATTCGTGATATCTACATTGGGGTAATGGGGTTGAAATGGGTCACTGTTTAGTATGTGCTATAATCAGCCGAGACCCAATAAACATATTTTTGTCCATTTTCAAAACTAAGACGCAAATAGTTAATGCATGAATTATGATTACAGAAATATCATTATTACAATAGCAATCTAAACTTTTAAATAAAACGAATTTAGGAGGTTGTACGCAACTATCAACCCATTTCGAACCATTAAAAGTAGATGGTTTAAAATTGCCATCCCTATTATTGCATTGCTTGAAAACATATTTGGGAAGAGAAATCTAACCAAGTTATTCAACTTCTCAATCTCTGCAGCCTGCTCCAGGCAAAGTTTTTCAAGATCTTTCACTTTCTTGGCTTCTGCACCAACCTGAGACAGAGAACGATCTAAATTAGACGAAGATTTACAGTTGAAAAAAGCAATCCGAAACGAATAACAAATTCAATCTTACTTCATTGTTTGAGTTCCCTGGATTATTCTTTCCAACAATCCATGTCTTGAAGCTCTCTTGGACATCATCAGATGTTCTTTGCTGGCAACTAGAACAGGTATAAGTGCTCCTTAAAGACCCATCGGCTGATGTTTGAACAGACACATCATTTGTTTTGGTAGCCAAATGATCAAAAGATAACGCAACCACTGATTTACTTAACATTGAGTTTCTTTGGTGGTTGTCGATAATGTCTAAACCTCTTTGAAGACTAGCAGCTAAGGTATCAGTGGGACCCCCAAACATCTTGCTTGATCTTAAAGACGCCCTGATTTGATCACTTATCTTTACTGATTCACGGGGTATGTTCGAACTGAATTTCAAACTTTCTGCCACCTTCTCCTCTACTCCCGACAAACTGCTTGGAGAGAAAGCAACACTCTTTCGCACGGTGTTGGCAATTTTTGGAGACTCTGATAACACAGGACCATTAAATGCATCAGAATCTCTGCCAGCGCTGATAGAAATGCTACTTTCACGAGCATTCTGAATTCCAAGGTCGATTTCGGGTTCTTCAGAATTAATTTCTTCATTTTCACTTTCTTCTTGACAGCTTGCATACTGCTCACTTGCAAAGTCTCCCTCACAACCGGAGAAAAAGTGCGTGTCTCTGCTGCTTTCAGAAATATCTTGAAATTCTTCATCACAAGAACTGTGTAACATATCGAGTTGTTGACGCAAGTCTCTAACATCATGCTCATCGATATGCAGTTCTTCTTTCATCTCAGCATCAATTTTTGGGAGGATTAATGAACGGTTAAGGCTTACTCTCAGTTGATTCAGGCTTTGGCGTACACTTCCAGTTTTGTAGTTAGTTGTAGATCTAATGGAGCAACTAGCATCTGTCTTTGCTCTTATTAGCTCTTCCTGAAATCAAGTTGAACCCACATTAATCGTTAGCAGATTAAGCAGAAAGCAGTTATCTACAAGAAGAAAACAATACCTTAAGCTCACGAATTTGATCACTGAGATCATTGACATCATCTTCTGTTATAACATTTACGACCGGATTATTGTGTATAAGTTTTGCCCGGTGTCCAAATCTGAGTGTGCTAATTGTTTCACCAGTACACCTATAATTTCAGGAAAAAAATTGACTTTTAGTTATATGTCTCTTAATAGTAAACTAAAGGGAATCTAATCAAATAACATTTATTCGAGAACTAATAAATGATATGTGAACTTACTTGTCATCTGGGGATATGGCACATATAACAGTAAGCTTTGAGTTGCCTCCTAGTGATTCTCTCAACAAATGAGTCAAACAGGAATTGGTATACGGAATGTCCTTAGATTGTTCAGACTGGTTTGTTCCAGCAAGAATATTCACCAAGTTTCTGCACATAGTAAACATGAGTAGAAAGAAGCGTTAGATATTATTATACTATAAGAACTCCCATCTATAAGTTAAACAAAGTCGATAAAGTATGTATAATTGGAAGTAAAATGCCGTGACAGAAGCTGAACATATTGAGGTGGATTGACTTTACGTGAGTTCATATATTGCAAATGCACCGGCTATTATGTTTAAAGTTATAGTTAAAAATATAAATTGGTATTGTTTCAGCTGATTATAGATATAAACTAAGTGCTTAATAATAAGCCTTGAATGTACCAAACTGACATATAACAAGGTGCCATCATCAATTTATTAGACAAGAAAGACATAATCTTAAACGCGAGGAGATACATACCCGAGGTGTGATATGGACTTCCTCACAAATTCTCCTTCCTTGACACACTCTCTACCAGCGTCGCTGGTTTTGTTCTTCTCAAGTCCAGCAAGATCCACGAGGGTAATCCTGCTTGTTTTTGAGCTACCAAAATGCTTTGAATCGGTACCCTGATAAAAAGGACAAGTTAATTCACAAATATCCATAAAAATTGAACACAAGTAGGTATCAGATAGCACATAGCTTGTCAGTTGTGACAAAACATGTTTAAACAGCTCAAATCAGTTATTATCGTCATATACGTGTACATTTTAGACCAAAGGCTCAGTATATGAAAAAAAGCAGCAAGGAACTTGAAAATTTCAGTTATTATCACTATATGTTTAAAACAACAGACAATCACAAAAGCAGTAAGGAACTAGAAAAATCATAGTACCTTGCACCAAGACTCGATAACACATGTAAACACAATATGTGATCTTGAACTTTTGGAGTTTATGCTTGTTGCACCAACCTTTCTATTAGAGAGTCCCTGCAATAACAATCAACTAAGACGACTTAGTTGTGTCCATATCTTATAGGAACAACGACAAACATAGATCATATTGAAGCTTACCTTGATCAGAATTTGAGTAACATCCTCATAACCAGTTACATACTCCTCGCTCAGATTCTCAACATAAAATCCATGTTTAGCATCATCTTTTATCTGAAATTTTGACTTGCCCCGTTACAACCAAAAATCAAGGACTAGAAGGGAATACATAAATTGACAAACATCGATTATAAACCATAAACAAAATAGTACTGTATACCTCTAGGTTTCGTTGGGTTGGATCAAGCAAATCACCAATTTGTTCGTTGTATATCTGTACATAATAACGAATATCATCAAATTCATCATCTATATTCGATGTCAAGCAACATAAAAGATGAAAGCAGCCATAAAGCACCCACCTCGAGGAAAGAACAACGACACTGATAATTTATCTGTTTACCTTCTGCTTGGTCTTGTTCCTGAAATGAGGTTCAAAATATCAATCATACATTCATAATTTCATGTACTTACCCATGCCACTTTTTTGCGCAAATTGAAAATGAAGACATGATTGCTTACTCGCTTAATTTCATCAAACAACATCTGGAAGATGCGTGGAACAATTCCTTGATTACCACCGGCTGATTGATCTCCAACCATTGCGCTTGGTGGACCCCACAATGTATAAGTTTTTCCGCTACCAGTCTGCACAACATTAACAACCCATTCAAATTCTTGCCACCAAATAGTTTCCAACTTTCCATATAAAAAATTGTTACTAAACCTGAAAACAGTACCTGTCCATAAGCCAATATTGATGTGTTGTATCCTGCCATCGCACTTTTAACTGTTGATACACCAACTAATTGGAATGCATCCTCCTATCATAACACCAAAAAGTAAGATATTCAATAATCCGTCAAATCCCACCATTTTCAATTTAAGACAGAAATGTACTAAAAAAGGTTCTTTAGAATAAAGTTATTTGGGTTTGCAGACCAATTTTTGGTTCTTACCAGTCTATGATTAGAACATGCTCAGTAACATAACATCCTTATTATAATCCATACTATCTCAGTACTAATATAAACAAAACATTTTAACATAGAGACACCTACTAAACAACTCAAAAATTCAACATATCGTTCAATTCCTATACGTCACAAATTTAGAAACAAACACACAAAATTGTTTTCATCAATAAAATTATTTGAAACTGCACCTTATCCAGTTCTTACCAGTTTAAGAATACGAAACAAA
Source organism: Chrysanthemum lavandulifolium (assembly GCA_022545495.1). NCBI lineage: Eukaryota > Viridiplantae > Streptophyta > Magnoliopsida > Asterales > Asteraceae > Chrysanthemum > Chrysanthemum lavandulifolium. The sequence goes on from CM040242.1 coordinate 34,419,820, forward strand.
CACGCTTAGTAACCTTTACTGAAGAGGATAAGAATTACAAATGTCAAACATATATTTTATCAAACAAAATTCCCAAATTAATAGGAGATCTGTAATTCTATAAACCTGGTTTAACTGAACCGCGTCCTCCTATTATAAAACAAGACACATTTTACATGTTTTAGTTCTTATCGTTTACGACTTAAGAAAAAAACATACACAGCAACATTTTATGTTTTCCGTCTTACACTCATAACATCATTAAACAACACTCAACAACAACATAAACAATTCACTGATCAACATGTAAACACGATCACATATATCAAACACACATCGTAATCAAACATATAGTTCCGATTTCTCCATACCTGAGTAGATTTCGCGTCAAGCACTGCATCCAACGTAAACTTCCTATCACCAACCGACACCGAATCATCCGACACTTTCCTTACATTATAATCGCCGCCTTTCTCATTACAATTATTCGGCCTTATCCTCGCAACAACCTAAAAACAAAAACAACAAATCCACTCAATCATCAAATCAAACCCTAAAAACACAAAATCACAAATTAAACCCTAATTCATACCTTAACATGTGGATCCACAGTTACTGTTACTTCTTCGCGTTCAATTGTTGATTGTTTCGTAACCGGTGTAACATGTAGATCTACAGTTACTGGTTCAATTGTTGTCGATTGTTTCGTAAGTGGCGGAGCGTTGACAGGAGCGTTTGGATCGGGCGGGGGAACGTTTTCGGAGTTGAAACGAGTGAGTTTAGGGTTTGAGAACATTTTGTTCTTGACGGATCCGGATTTGGGAAGTAAGTTGCGGATCGACGAGATCGATAAACCTCCGGAGGACGAGGATCGGTTACGCGAGATCTCTGAATTTGATTTCATAATTTTTGTGATTAAAATTGATGAGATTGAAAATTGTGTGTGTGTGTGTTTTTAGTGTGTGTGTTTTGAGAGCGTTTGGATTTGAATTTGAAAAACGGGGGTTTTTTAGATGACCGTTAGTGTGTGGAAATAAGGATAAAAAGTGAGATGGGATTTATTTATTTAAGATGTGATTATGTGAAGTTACGAATGTGTCCTTGGTTATAGCCGTTGTGATAGAGATGGGCTGTTAATGACAGGTAAGGCCCAACCTAGGAGGAAATCAATAAATTTTGCATTGGTGTTTTGTTTAACAAACAAAAACATGCTCGATTGTTTTTTTATTTGTACTTTTTTTCACTAGCTTTACTAATTAGTTTGTTTGTTTAAGGATTTATAAACAATGACAAAAGTTTGGTAAAACTTTGCTTAGTTTGTATTATTTTATTTGTTTGTTTCTTGTGTTTAGTAGCTTGATTGGTTTGTTAATATGTTTTTAATTGTATTTTCATTGAAAATGGGGGTTTTTTAAGTATCATTGATTAACAGCTTGCAATGATTTGTACTATTTATTTAAGGATCAAGATCTTCTCATGTTCACTTGAACATGAGAGGTAATGTTATGCTTATTGTGATAGTACATTGTCATTATTGCAAAATATTTATTTTATTTTAGTTCAAATGTATAATCACATTAAGCAGAACATGAGAGGATCCTTATTCTTATTTTAATATTTGTATTTATCATTAAATGAATGCATATTAATTATGGATTAACGAATTATAAACAATGCATGAATACTTGTATTGATGAAAATTAAGTTTTTGAGGTATTTAATGTTGAAATTAAGTTTTTGAGGTATTTAATGTTAGAAAATTGTGTTTAATTTAGTTGTATCATTTAGTTTTTATACTTGTATTCTCGGATTTTGAAGATTTAGTGCTTTAAATGTACTAAAATGACTAAATGCATTATAAGATGGTAAATGAGAGGCAAGCAAGAATTTTTAGTTAAGGTGAGCAGTAATTGAGTGCTTAACCTACAAATTAATATCATTTACTGGGATAGCTTATTTTTAGGACATAGCCATTTTTTAGAATAAGTAAAAATATATATATATTAAATCATCACTAACTAATTTTAATGGATGAACACTACACAATACAACATATTTTATTCAAATCTATATAACAAAGCTATATGAATTGTAATTGCACTAAACTAATTGAAAACTGCTTCAAAATAACATGAAATCTTAATGTTAAGGATGGTAGGATGAACTTAGAGGAACCAATATAGTACAAGTCTAATGAATATATGGCTTATTCAAAATTTTGGGTTGGCCATGACCTACCCAACTCATAATGTAGTCCCGCCACTTCCGGTACATAGAGTCACTTGAGAGTTGAGATAGTCAGGAAGTGTTGTGAGTTGTTATTATTGAAGGTACAAACAATTAATGCATGTTTGAATTCTCATAATTTATTTTGAATCTTTTTATATATAAATTAATTTTAATTTTTAAGAATCAATGAGATTAACTAAATTTGTTTTCACAAACGCTTCACTTTACAGAAAACAAACTAATTTTACATGATTTTATGAAAATTATAACTCTTTTGACAAGTGATGATGTATTCTCATTCTGAAACGAAGTTTTAAGATCACTTAAGGCTCGTTTGGTTTGTAGATGATGCTAGAATTTGGATTAGGATTTTAATTTTGATTTTGATTTTAATTTGATGTAAAAGAGAGAAAATACATTATAAAATAACTATGTTATTATTTTATTAAGTTAATAGGAATTTAAAAGAAAATGTGAGAGGAAGGAAAAAAAAAGTATAAACTAATGAGACCCACATGAAAGAAAATAAAATCCATACTTCTTATTTGGGATTTATATCTCTGCTACTATTTGGATTCAATTCCATTTTTAAATCCTATGAATTCAACCAAACGAATCTTAAATGTCACATCACATTTAAACTCAATTTAAAGTTAGGAACCAAACGCCACCTTGAGTACGAAGTTAAAACTACGAAATTTGATCCAAAATATTGCAAATGTTATCCAGCATGTGTAAAATCCTTATGAGAACAATATATTGTTGAGATAATCGTTAAAAAGTCTTTAACTTGTCAATTCTTTATTTGTGTGTATTCTTCTTTTAAGTTTCCTATTCAATTTTGGTTTTTTTTTGGGGTTTTTTTTTTAAAAAATTTTTTAAATTTTTTGGGTTTTTGGTTTTTTTTTTTTTTTTTTTTTTGGGGTTAATTTTAAAATTTTTTTTTTTTAAAAAGGGAAATTTTAATTAAAAAACCCCAAAAAATTTTTAAATTTTAGGGAAAAAAAAAAAGGTTAAAAATTTTTTTAATAAAAAAATTTTTTAAAACTTAACCCAAAAAAAAAAAATTAAAAATTTTTCCCTTTGGGTTTTTTTTTTAAAAAAAATTTTTTTTTTGGGGAAATTTCAACCTTTAAATTGTTTTTTTTAAAAAAAAATTTTTTTGGTCGTTTAAAATTTTTATTTTTTTCCCCTTTTAAAAAAAAAAAAAGGGGGGCCCTTTTAAGGTTGGGGGTTTTTTTGGGAAAAATTTAAATTTTTTCCCCCATTTTTTTTTTAATTTTTTGGGTTTTAAAAAAAATTTTAAATTTTTTTAAAATTTTTTTTTTAAATTTTTTAAAAAAAAACCCCCTGGTTTTTTTTTTTTTTTTTTTCAAAAAAAAAAATTTTTTTTGGGTTAAAATTTTTTTTGGGGAAAATTTTTAAAAAGGTTTTTTTTTAAAAAAAATTTTAAAAAAAAAAAAATTCCCAAAAATTTTTCCCCAAAAAAATTAAATTTTTAAAATTTTTTTCCTTTTTTTTTTAGTAAATTTTTTTCCTTTTTTTTTGGGGGTTTTTTTTTTTTAAAAAAAAAATTTTTTTTGGTTTTTTTGGGAAAAAAAAATTTTTAAAAAAATTTTAAAAAAAAAAAATTTTTTTTTTTAAAAAATAAATTAAAAAAATTTTAAAAATTTTTTCCCCAAAATTTAAATTTTAAAATTTTTAATTTTAAAAACCGTTTTTCCCTTTAATTTTTCCTTTTCCCAAAACCTTTTTCCCGGTTTAACAAACCCCCAAAAAAGGGAAAATTTTTTTAATTTTCCCCTTTTTCCCCCCAAAAATTTATTTTTTAAAAGAAAAGGGGTTTTTTTTTTTTTTTTTTTTTAAAAAAAAACCCAAAAAAAAATTTTTTTGCCATTTTTTAATTCCCAAATTTTTAAAAAAATATTTTTTTTAAAAAAATTTTTTAAAATTTTAAAAATTTTTGGGAAAAATTTAAAAAAAAAAAGGGGAAAGGGTTTAAAAACCCCAAAAAATTTTTTTAAGGGAAAAATTTTTTTTTTTAACTTGTTTTTTTTTTTTTTTTTTTTTTTTTAAAAAAAGGGGGGGTTTTTTTTTGGTAATTTTTTTTGGGGGGTTTTTTTGGGTTTTCCCCCCGGCTTCGGTTGGGTTTTTGGCCTCCCAAAAATTTTTTTTTTTTTTCCCCTTTAAAAAAAAATTTTTTTTCCAAAAAAATTTTAAACCAAAAATTTTTTTTTTCCCCTTTTTAAAATTAAATTATTTTTTTTTTTCCACCCTTCTTTTTTTTTTTTTAAATTTTTTTTAAAAAATTTTTGGGAAAAACCCCAAAAAAAACCCTTTTTTTAAAAAAAAATTTTTTTTGGAAAAAATTTTAAAAAATTTAAGGGGGGGTTTTTTTTTTTTAAAAATTTTTTTTTTTTTTTTTTTTTTAAATTTTTTTTTTTTAAATTCCAAATTTCCCTTTTTTTTAAAGGTTTTTTTTTTAAAATTTTTGGTTTTTTAAATTTTCCCCAAAAAATTTTTCCCCCGGGGGTTTTTTGGGAACCGGTTGTTTTTTTTTTTTAAAAAAAAAAGGAAATTTTTTAAAAAAAAAATTTTTAAAGGTTGGGTTAAATTTTTTTTTTTTAAAAAAACCAATTTTTTTTTTTTTTTAAAAAAAATTTTTTTGAAATTTTTTTGGGGGGGGGGAAAAAAAAGGGGGGGGGAAAAAAAAAAAACCCAAAAAAAAAAAAAAAAAACCCCGGGTTTAAAAATTTTTTCTTTTTAATTTTTCCAAGGGGAAAATTAAAAATTTAAAAAAACTTTAAAAGGAAATTTTGGGGGAATTTTTTTCCCCCCCCCGGGCCTTTTTTTAAAATTTTTTTTTTCTTTTAATTTTTTTTAAAAAAAGGGGAAAAATTTTTTTCCGGAAACTTTTTTTTTTTTAAAATTTTTCCCTTTAAATTTTTTGGGTTTTTCCCCTTTTAAAATTTTTTTGGGGGGGGGGGGTTTTTTAAAAAAACCCCAAGGAAAAAAAAAAAAACTTGGAAAAAAATTTTGGGAAAAAGGTTTAAAAAAAAAAAAAAAAATTTTAAAACCCAAAAAAAAAGGAAAGAAAACCAATTTTTGGGGGTTTGGGGGGGTTTTTTTTTTGGGAAAAGGGGGAAAAAAAAAACTTTTTCCCTTTAAAAAAAACAAAAAAAACCCCTTTTTTTTTTTTTTTTAACCCAAAAATTTTCCCCTTTTTTTTAAATTTAATTTTTTAAAACCCAAAAAAATTTTTTAAAAAAAAAAGGGGGTTTCCAAAAAAAAATTTGGTTAAATTTTAACAAAAAAAAATTTGGCCAATTTCCGGAAATAAAAGAAACCAAAAAATAAATTTTTTGGGGGGGGGTTTTTTTAAGGGGGAATTTTTTTAAAAAAAAAATTTTTTCCCCTTTTTTTTTTTTTTCCCCCTTTATTTTTTTTTAAAAATTTTTTTAAAAAAAACCCCCTTTTTAAAAAACCCCCCCAAAAAGGGGTTTTTTCCTTTAAATTAAATTTGGGTTTCCCTTTAAAAAAAAAATTTTTTTTCCCCCCGGGGGGAAACAACCCAATTTTTTTTTTTTTTTCCCCGTTTTTTTTTTTTTTTAAAATTTTTAAAAGCTTCCAAATTTTTTTAACCCCTTTAAAAAAAACCCAAATTTAAATTTTTAAAAAAAACCCCATAACCAAAAAAGTTTTTCCCCCCAAAAAAAAAAAAAAAATTTTTTTTCCCCCCAAAATTTAAAATTTTTTCCCCCAAAGTTTTTAAAAAAAAATTTTAAAAAAATTAAATTTTTAAAATTTTTTAAATAAAAACCAAAATTTTTAAAAAAAGGAGATCGATAAACCTCCGGAGGACGAGGATCGGTTACGCGAGATCTCTGAATTTGATTTCATAATTTTTGTGATTAAAATTGATGAGATTGAAAATGTGTGTGTGTGTGTTTTAGTGTGTGTGTTTGAGAGCGTTTGATTTGAATTTGAAAACGGGGTTTTTAGATGACCGTTAGTGTGTGGAAATAAGGATAAAAGTGAGATGGGATTTATTTATTTAAGATGTGATTATGTGAAGTTACGAATGTGTCCTTGGTTATAGCTGTTGTGATAGAGATGGGCTGTTAATGACAGGTAAGGCCCAACCTAGGAGGAAATCAATAAATTTTGCATTGGTGTTTTGTTTAACAAACAAAAACATGCTCGATTGTTTTTTATTTGTACTTTTTTCACTAGCTTTACTAATTAGTTTGTTTGTTTAAGGATTTATAAACAATGACAAAAGTTTGGTAAAACTTTGCTTAGTTTGTATTATTTTATTTGTTTGTTTCTTGTGTTTAGTAGCGATTGGTTTGTTAATATGTTTTTAATTGTATTTTCATTGAAAATGGGGTTTTTAAGTATCATTGATTAACAACTTGCAATGATTTGTACTATTTATTTAAGGATCAAGATCTTCTACGCTCACTCGAACATGAGAGAATGCTTACGCTTATCATGATAGACGATATCATTATCGCAAAATATTTATTTTATTTTAGTTCAAATGATAATCACATTAAGCTGTAATACTAGAGGATCCTTATTCTTATTTTAATATTTGTATTTATCATTAAATGAATGCATATTAATTATGGATTAACGAATTATAAACAATGCATGAATACTTGTATTGATGAAAATTAAGTTTTTGAGGTATTTAATGTTGAAATTAAGTTTTTGAGGTATTTAATGTTAGAAAATTGTGTTTAATTTAGTTGTACATTTTAGTTTTTATACTTGTATTACTGGATTTTGAAGATTTAGTGCTTTAAATGTACTAAAATGACTAAATGCATTATAAGATGGTAAACAGAGACGAAGCAAGAATTTTAGTTAAAGGTGAGCCAGAAAGTAATTGAGTGCTTAACCTACAAATTAATATCATTTACAGGATAGCTTATTTTTAAGGACATAGCCATTTTTTTAGAATAAGTAAAAATATATATATATTAAATCATCACTAACTAATTTTAATGGATGAACACTACACAATACAACATATTTTACGATTCAAATCTATATAACAAAGCTATATGAATTGTAATTGCACTAAACTAATTGAAAACTGCTTCAAATAACATGAAATCTTAATGTTAAGGATGAGCCAGATGAACTTAGAGGAACCAATATAGTACAAGTCTAATGAATATATGGCTTCTATTCAAAATTTTGGGGTTGGCCATGACCTACCCAACTCATAATGTAGTCCCGTCACTCGGTACATAGAGTCACTTGAGAGTTGAGATAGTCGAGGAGTGTTGTGAGTTGTTATTATCAAGCGACAAACAATTAACGCATGTTGAATTCTCATAATTTATTTTGAATCTTTTATATATAAATTAATTTTAATTTTAAGAATCAATGAGATTAACTAAATTTGTTTTCACAAACGCTTCACTTTACGAAAAACAAACTAATTTTACATGATTTTATGAAAATTATAACTCTTTTGACAAGTGATGATGTATTCTCATTCCGAAACGAAGTTTTAAGATCACTTAAGGCTCGTTTGGTTTGTAGATGATGCTAGAATTTGGATTAGGATTTTAATTTTGATTTTGATTTTAATTTGATGTAAAAGAGAGAAAATACATTATAAAATAACTATGTTATTATTTTATTAAGTTAATAGGAATTTAAAAAGAAAATGTGAGAGGAAGGAAGGAAAAAAAAAGTATAAACTAATGAGACCCACATGAAAGAAAATAAAATCCATACTTCTTATTTGGGATTTATATCTCTGCTACTATTTGGATTCAATTCCATTTTTAAATCCTATGAATTCAACCAAACGAATCTTAAATGTCACATCACATTTAAACTCAATTTAAAGTTAGGAACCAAACGCCACCTTGAGTACGAAGTTAAAACTACGAAATTTGATCCAAAAATATTGCAAATGTTATCCAGCATGTGTAAAATCCTTATGAGAACAATATATTGTTGAGATAATCGTTAAAAAAGTCTTTTAACTTGTCAATTCTTTATTTGTGTGTATTCTTCTTTTAAGTTTCCTATTCAATACACGAACTCGTTAATTATTCCTATTTTGTGTATCATTAAAAGATTAGATGACATGTTACGATTTAATTAACATAATTGTCACATTAACCTCTCACATGAACGCAATTTAGTCTTTTTACCCCGTTTTCATCTTTAACCTCTTTTTATCTGCACAACTACATACAAAAGTAAAAAGTAATGAGTTGATTGACTTTTTGGATAATTGCTGTATTATTATTGCAAAGATATTTGCAAATACAAAGTCATTGTCTAAAGTGGTCAATTATTGTTGTTGTGGTTTGGTATCTTGCAATTGTAGATAGGTTCAAGTATGTGTATCCAATATTGCACTATTTATCCTTAACTAATAAGTCTCCTAATACATCCAATTTTTAAGTCCCATCCATCCTAATACATCCAATTTGTTGTGAAAATGAGAAAATTGTCTTGCAATGTACTAATCATGTTTATACACATAACTTCTAAACTAAGAACAAAAAGGAACGATATCATTTGATGGTTTATTAAGTCGCTTTTATCGATCTAACTTAAAAAGTTTGGCACATTTCGACCGATTATTAGATGGACATGCATTGAATCGACTAGAGAACAATCATCTCCATTTGTTAAAAGTGTGTTAAATTGAAACTCATTCACGTTAATGAACTATGTTTGACACGGGTCCATTTGTATATGATATGATACAAACTATAGTTATCAACTGTTTTAAGAAAATTGGAGTTATTAGTGAAGCCAAAAAGTAGTGATGGAACGTGGTTTGAAAGGGAGATACTTTGTCTTTGTTACTAGTTTGTTTTCGTTAAACGGATTAGAATTCTTTCGTGTTCCAAATGAACATGATAAATAATGTAGAGATTGTTGTCGGTGAATACTTGAAATAAAATAAAGTTTTTTTTTTTTTTTTTTTTTTTTTTTTCAAGAGCATGAGGTACACAAGATGCCACGTACGCTTGGTGTCGTGAAAAAGTGTTCTTACGAAGATATTTTCATATAATATCATAATCTACCACAACACAAAAAACACTCATCTCTCATATCACACCAAAATGATGTCATAGTGCACCTTATGTCACACACATAACCAAAATGGAGTGGGGGCTCAGCTTGGCTCCCACTAATTTGTAAATCATTTGATTTTCTAATAATAATAATAATAATAATAATAATAATAATAACAATAATAATAATACGGTACCATTGGGATAAGCAACGACGACGCCAACCCAAAAACGTCACAACTGGTGTGGGTATCGTGTTTTGACGAAAACTCGTCAAAACGCTGCTCGTACACGCAGACCCTGACCTCTTACAATAAATTTAACATGACCAATGACGTTCAATCTGAACATGAAAGAATCCTATTTCCTGTTAAATACGTAACAAAACCATATACTATCACTTATACATCTATTTCTGCCTCCTTATGTTCAACACTTGGAACACACGTATTCATTATTGTAAATAATACTTGATATAAAATGCAAGTAGCGAGTTTTAAACATGTTAAGGAAAAAAAGTATATTACATATTTACATGCTACGGGTTATTTTAATAAAAGTTTTAATTTATATAATAAATGTGTACTTCTTCACATGTTCTATTATGTTAGGTGTATGGTGTATCCAAATATTATTTAGTTTATGCGTTTCAAAATTATAGTTCATATTTCTTTTTCGAATGTCTCAAAGTAATTGTTCACTTTCCTTTTTAAGTAAAAACTAGAGAATTTAGTAATGGAATATTCTATTTGAATGGTAGAAAATTAAAATGACCTCATTTTTATTAAATTATATAATTTTTGTATTCTGACAATAATTTTGAAACGAAAGAAGTATTTGATATATAAACTTGTTATATTGTACTAATATACCCACTTTGAAGTACGATAGTGGAACATTTTAACATGTACACATCTATTAGTAATATTTAACACAACAAGCACATTAGTATAAAATAAAAGGTCCAAAGTAACATTTTATGGATAGTATATTTTATAATTGAGAAATCATACATGGGTCTAAAACTTGGCTTAAAAGTGGACTTAAAAATACTTGTCAAGATTATGATGGATTGTAAAATAAGCGGGTTCCTGTCTACAACCGTTAGGATCTTACCAAATATTTTAACATGTTTAAAACTCGGTACTTGCACATTTTATAGCATGTAAATATCAAGTATTATTCATTATTGTAAATAATACTTGATATAAAATGCAAGTAGTGAGTTTTAAACATGTTTAAAAAAAAGTATATTACATATTTACATGCTACGGGTTATTTTAACAAAATTTTTAATTTATATAATAAATGTGTACTTCTTCACATGTTCTATTATGGTTTGGTGTATCGTGTATCCAAATATTAATTACTCTATACTAGAGGTGGCAAAATGTGCCCAAAATCAAAAAAATAGGCTAAATGAACATATTTTTAAAAGATTTTGGCACATTTATCCCCCTCTTTTTTTTTAAATGGGCACATATAGCCCATTGAAAACTTAAATGGGCATTAACGGGCAAATTTTTTTTTCTCAATTGTAGAACATTACGATCGTTTTAAAGATTTTTATTAATTATAATATATTTAAGTTTTAAATATAAATAAGATATTACGTTTAAAGAATTTATTTCGCTCGTTTTAGGTATTTTATTAAACAATTTGTATAACGTGTGCTTGCTACCGCGTCTTGCTTTAGCCGTGCCTGCTTTAAGCTCCCGCCATTCTAGCCGTCTTGCAGTTTAGCGTCTGCCCGCCCGCCCGCCTTGCCACTCTACTATATCGTTTCAAAATTATAGTTCATATTTCTTTTAGATGTTTTAAAGTTATTGTTCACTTTTATTTTTAAGTAAAACTAAAGAATTTAGGGAGAGAATATTCTATTTGAGTGGTTGAAAATTAAAGTAACATAACTTTTATTAAAATATATAATTTTTGTCTCACAATAATAATTTTGAAACGAAAAGTATTTGATATATATCCGTGTTATGTTGTACTAATATACCCACTTTAATGTACGATAGTGGAACATTTTAACATGTACATCTATTAAATTTGACCACAGCAGAACCCTAGGTCGACCTCACACATCGCTTTTCTCCCGACGACCGACGACGACTCAATGCCACGCCATGGTGGCTCGCGATTTTTTCTTTGTCCACACATGTGATAAACACTCGGTCGAATAAACGAACTAGTTCGTCCCTTTTTCTTCCTCAACCGAACACAACCTATGGTGCCACAATGAGGCAACCTTGGGTCACTCATGCTCAACCGGTTGGGGCAACCGGTCCATTGTGACCAGCCTTAGAATATTTAACGCAACAAGCACATTAGTATAAAATAAAAGGTCCAAAGTAACATTTCATGGATACGTATAATAAAAAAGAAAAATACAAGTATATTTTATAAGAAATAAAATGAGCAAAATAAGTTACTGAGAAAGAGGAGATTGATTCAAGTTGATTGGGGCGGTCGTATGTCAGACACGGACCACCCATCCGACGGTGTCACGTGTACTAAGATGTGACCCATTCTTTGCCATTTCACCACCAATTATGTATTCTTTTCTCTTTTTTCTTCATTTTATGCTTGTTAAAGTTTGAAAAATATTAGATAAGTATTTCAATATTCAAGAAGTTTAGTATAGTTTGAATAATTAGGGCCGAGTATCGGTCCAAAATCGAATCGTATCACAACTAAAAACCAATAGTATACAAAACTCAAATTGAACCGAATATGGTTGGCTCGATTTAGTTTTGTGTTTGTTCGGTTTGATTTATATGTTTTAGATGTGTTTTTTTCAGTTTTGAGTCGAATCGAACTAAACCGAAAATCATTAATATATAGAACCGAAATTGAACCAAATATGATCAATTCGTTTTGGTTCAATTTGGTTCGGCTCGATTTTCTAGTTTGATTCGATTTTCGATCCAATATGCTCAACCCTAGTTTGATAGGGTTTTCATATATGAGTTTCTTTTCTTTAAAACGTAGTTAGGACCTCAGATGCTTAAATGACTTGGTTAAAGTCTAAAACTATGTTTTAAAAATGAGATTAGATATCTCTAGTAGAGTTAGGATCAAATGAGAAGAAAAATTAAAATAAGAATGATGAGAAGAAACAACAACCACACATTTCAGATGCACCTATAAAAATTGATGCATCTCCCCTTAAAATTCTCACACTTATTTAAAATGTGTAGCTAAAAAACATTTTTATTCTTCTCATTTTGATTTTTCTTCTCATTAGATCATTTCCCATCTCTAGTAAGCTTATTGTGGAGAGAAGGAAAATAAACATGACAAGTGTCATGCATTAAATGGATTAGACATACTATCTCCGTCCTAAAATTATAGTCCTCGTTTGACTTTTTCGGTCTTTTCTTTTCAGCTTTGACCTTAAATATTTTTATTTGTGTTTTACAATAATTGATAAAAATTATACCAATAAAAATATATTTAAAAACTCAATCAATTCATATATATATATATTGCATCAAATATTATATAACACAAACAAAAATACTCATGGTCAAAGTTGTAATAGAAAGACCGAAAAAGTAAAAAGGTGACTATAATTTTGGGACGGAGGCAGTATAATTTAGTGTAAGAATGTTACTAGAGTTAGAAGTGGCCGGTGCACTTTTCTTTAATTGTTGTATAATTATATTTTTATTATTAAGTTTTTGTTATATATGTTTTTAAGTTACAAATTATTAAAAACAAATGCTTGTAGATAATTTACTATTGCTAAGTTATAACTTTTATATTTTTAGTATATATATAAAATTATTATCGGATGATAAACGGATCATTCATTTATGACAAATCGTCATTCATATGTGATCTACTAAACATCCATATCAATATATGTATCCACTAATCATCCATTTACCACCATCCATATATGCTATTAGTGGATGGATCATGTAGATATCTGATGAGTCAGATGTCCACGGCCATCCTTAAACATGACAACTAGATTTACCAGTCATACTTAAATTTTAAATAATGTATTTAATTTGAAAGCATGTCGAAACCACATGAAATAGAGCTGAACAAGAGTTTGTCACGACAAATATTTCAAATGGTGGCAATTATGATACTCGATGAAAAAAAGAAACGGCATTGATCACTCATTGATCACTGTAACACATGCACTTGTATACTTATGCTTATTGTGGAATCTTCCTCATCATTTATGGGAGACAAACAAATGTTACAAATCGTGTTTGTGCCCTTACAAGCTTTTTAGTGTATGACCTAATGTACTGCTTTCACCAAAAGATGTTCAAACTCGGGATTACTAGGAAGACGTTTGTAGGTGAAAATGTGACAAATATTGGTGTTAAAAAAGGGTTAAAGGGGATGCCCGAAAAACCTAGCTTAAACGTCCATATTGAAAATGTTTGTTTTTTATAAGTTACTCAAAGTAGAATTTGATTTTTGACTCTTACGAAATATTATATTCCTAAAAAACCCTTGTAATCTTTGTTAACCCAGCAAAACTTATTTTATAAGTAGCTTATTTTTCACAAAATAAGCTTAAGTTTTTGTAAGCTTATGCGTCAAAAGAATGTAAGCGTGAAACACATGGTATATCAACGTCATCGTGCTATTTTCCTTGGAACAAATAACTTTTTCGAATTCAAGTATGGGGCGGAACTACATGAGGATAGGGGGCCTCCATTGTTCGCCAAAAACGTCGATTTTAGCAGAAAAAATTTTTACGACCATTTTATTAAAGTCTTATTATAAAATCAAATCAATCCACCTAACATCAAACAATGAAAACCTTGATCTCTATCTTAATCTAAAAAATGTCGGCTTTTTTGTAAAATTTTTTTTTTTCGACCTTTTATTAAAGTTCATCACAAATTTTATCAAAAATTTTTTCTTTTCACCGAAAATCCTTTATCCCAACGAAGATGTGATAGTGTACATGGACCTCTCTATTATAGCAGGCCAAAATTTAATAACATAGTTACTAGGCTAAAATAATTATAAAGCACGTTGGATTATATTTGCATAAAGAACTAGCCAATATTGACAAAAAAAAAAAAAAAAAACATTTTGTTACTGTTGTTTCAGATAATGGTTTTCGGTTCAAGACATATTTAAAAAAAAAAAAAAAAAAAAAAAAAAAAAAAAATCATCACTATATGTCATAGATACAGTCTAACTTTAGTTCAATCTCATGCTAAAATCTGTTATTCATTTTTCAATTCCCCCAATTCTATCAAAAAACTTTCCTTTTGCTATTTTGCATAATAAGTACGAATTCAGTGATAAGCCATCTGCCTTTGTATAAAACTAAAATTAGGTTTATAACTTTATAACCCAAGTTGAATATTTATAGCTTCATTTTTAGAGCATCTTCAATATGGATTTATAGAATATATTCATGGTGATATGGAGCCTATGTCGAGTTCATGCATAAACTTTCATTTGAGCACCAAGTTTATATAAATGAGAAAGTAACTAGTTCATGTATATATATGTACTAAAAAGAGACAAACTAAAATGAGACTAACCAACTTATTAACAAATTATATAATGTAATATAGTTTAGTTGAGATGATTATGTACTTTATGAAGTTTATAGCACTCTAGAGGCAAGTTTTAATGTTTAGTAATTACTAAAAGCAAAAATAAAGAGTTAAAAATAAGCTAAAAGTTGAGTGTAGCTTGTACAAATAAGCTAAAAGCTGAAATAAAGAGTTAAAAACATAATATACAAACTCGAGCTCAACTATTACAAATTCAAATAATCTAAGCACAAGCTTAGGCAACAAGTATTTAGGAGCGTTTTAAAGTTCAAAGTAACTAACAACTAATGTTTAGTATTTTCTACAAGATGCTGGTTTTGCAACAAGTTACTAGTGTTTGTAATCTTTTTAAACTAAATCGCTCCAAATCAAAATTTTATTTCTGGTAACATTTACTAGCAACCATCGTTTACACTTACTAATTATAGTTATATATCTATTTTGCCGAATGGTTTATTAAAACAAACAAATACTACTTACGTCAAATATAAGTCGATTTGACTTTTAATCAACTTTTTGACCTTAAATATTTTTATTATTATATAATACTTGATGAAAAATATATAAATGGTTAGTGTTTTAAACGTATTTTCATTTGGTATAACTTTCATCAAGTGTTATATAATATAAAAAAAAATATTTAAGGTCAAAGTTCGAGTTAAAAAGTCAAATTGGACTTAAGTTTTGGGATGGAGGGAGTACAACATTCACGATGCTAATGCTTTTCGCTATCGTTGTTTTCGCCCAAATATACCTCCGGATAGGGCTGAGCAAAATCCACCGTAGACTGAATCGAACCGGACCAAACGTATTTTCGCTTACATTTTCGAACATTATGTTTTTGTTAAACCGGATCAGATTGACGAACTAACCCGGACCTGGACAGAACATTTAAGTCCGGTCCTTAGTCCGCTATTTTTAGTCAAATTGGTTTTGGGTCCACGGTCCGGTCCGGTTTTCGAACGGTGCTCAACCTACATGCTTCGGGTGAGCCGGCCAAAACCCGAAAACGCCCTTGCACAAATCCCATATTACATTTTCTAAATAAATCACAAGAACCGCAATCAGAATTATTTACATATTTTAATACATCCAAAAAGCGGCTCCAATGAATAAACAAACACTTCCAAACTGAACTATCCGTACGCCGCTCTTTCACCGGCAAATAATTTTCCGGTCACCCTTCGTCGGAAAAACAGGTCGGAATATTCTCATCCCCAAAAACACACAGTTCACACACACATCTATTATTTCATTACTTGTATATCGTATTTATTAGTCTAAATGTTATATTCGATCTGTTGTCCATTTTGTTATTAGTTATATATATGTTATTCATAATTTAAGGTTTTTAGATCTAATATATAAATTTCATATGAAATTTAAGTTATTTTGTGGTATTTAGTTGAATACTATGATAATAATTTAAATGTTAATTTATTATTGTTATAGTACCAGTAGCATATAGTATAAAAGTTGAGTAGTGTATTATATTAAGTTTGTGCTGCGAATACTTTATCTAAGTTGAATAATGTTTAAATTTGCAGATTTTGCTATTAAAAATATCGATTTATGGGTATGTTTGGAAAAACTAGTACTCCGTCTCAAAATACTAAAAACATACGGTTTAAGAAAACTGTTTCACTACTATTTTTAGCGGTGGACAATTATTATGAGATACCTCAGAATGGTAAAAGATTGACAATAATATTGAGACGGACGGAGTATATGGTAGTTAGACCTTTTGTGTTATATAATAAATTAGTTTTTAAATGTTAATTATTACTGTTTTATATTAAGGCTGTGTTATGTAAGTAGAATAATTAAGAGTATAGATTTACGTGTGTTTTTGCCAAAAGTAGTAGATGTTATTGTGCATGTTATAGGGAAGGAGCGTTTAGCGTTTTGTGTTTTTCTAATATGCTAGTTGGAAGAAGGGTTTAACTTTTACATCATTTTACACTTTATAATTACAAATACAAATACTTTACCAAACACTTTTATAAAACAAACAGCTGCTGCCAGGGAGCGTACCATTACATGAAAGTACACAAGAATAAATACCCATATATGAACCATAATTAAATAAAGGGCATTTTGGTAAATTTGTAAATCACCTTTTTAAAAAGCTTCTTCAAAGAGGTTAATCATTATAAATAAAAAGCTTTAGCTCTTTAAGGCTTTAAGCCAGACAAGCTTATATGCGAAGGGAAACATAGAATAGTTTAGTATTTATTGTATGGGTGAAGTTGATTGCATGTTTTGTGCCTTTTTTTTTTTTTTTTCAGGTTTAATTTGTCGAAATCACTACGTTCACATTTAGCAAAGCGTGGGTTCTTAGGGGCATTAAGCTTTTGTTGAAGAGATGTGTTCAGTTAGCATTTAGCTGAGATGAAGAACGATCAGGTTGTTACCTTAGCTACTTTTATACAATGTAATCGCTATTGATTGGTTGACATTGTTAACTTTTATATAAATGTAGTGACTAAAACTGATAAGTTATGCAGGAATTGGATACACCAGAAAAGCAACATTTAGCACAAGCTTCACATGAATCTCAAAGTGACCAACATAATAACGCAACAGAGGCTCCTGTTCCTGACTCTGGGTCGGTTTCCATTTTGAGCAATGACAACAAAAAAGTTTCCCGCGAGGATATTGAACTTGTATGGAAATTTCAACTTCTTTCGTTCATATTGTTGTTTTTCCGTAAACTTACATAAAAGGTTAAGCTTTGTCGATGTTGATGTTATTTATTTAATTTTGTAGGTCCAAAACTTGATAGAACGATGTTTGCAGCTGTATATGAATAGAGATGAGGTGGTGAAAACCCTTTTGAATCGTGCTAGGATTGATCCCGGTTTTACCACTTTAGGTAAAACAAATTCACATTTTCGAGTTTCCGTGACTAATTATCTTTTTCTTTTGACTATTATGTTGCGTTCAAGCCTTAGATATAGATAAAATTCCATGCTATAATAGGAACGTCCAATGGTATACAATGGTATAGTACGGCATTGCATTTGATACTTTTTATAGTAATTTAACTAAAACCGTGGCATCATATTTACTATTTCAAGTTTCTTGTTTTGGTGGATAGTTTGGCAGAAATTGGAAGAAGAGAATGCAGATTTTTTCAGAGCGTACTACATAAGGTTAAAGTTGAAGAAGCAGATTATTCTTTTCAACCATTTACTTGAGCATCAATATCATCTGACGAAGTATCCCGTGCCTCCAAAGATGCCTGTGGCTCCCATCCACAATGGGATCCATCCCATGCCAGGTAACCTCTTGCTCTAAATAACTTTTATCTACAAAAGTCAAAAGGGTTAAAAATGGTAAAAGTACTAAAATTTGATCATTTTTGCGGTTTAAGTCGTAAAGTTATTTTACGTAGTGGTTTGTTTCCTTTAACTTTTATATGTCAGGTTGACAGATTTATCGATTAAGTCGCATTAACTTGGTTTTTCTTGTCGTAGCGTAATTCTCTAAACTTTATTTGTACTTGTAGAAAAATTGCTAATTTATGATCCGAGAAAGTTACAAGGGAATACACTTAATTATGAAAAAGAACGTTCAAAAGGTTAAAGTGTCGTAAAGTTGATAATATAGCGGTTTTGTCATTACTAACCCAATGCAAAATATAGAAATCCTCAAACTTCTGATTGCAAAATTTGGTTTAATTTCACTGATCGAAGTTTGACACTATTTTACTGATATTCTGATACAGTTCATACTACATAACATTGTTACATTGTTGTCGCTATGATTTAATATCACTTTTTTGCAGTGCAGTTAACAACTTACCTATGGGCTACCCCGTTCTACAGCAACCACCGATGGCAACTACAGGTCAGCCTCATATGGATGGCATGGGTATGTCTAGCTGTCACGTGGTTAATGGAGTGCCTGCTCCCAGTAACTTTCATCCCATGCGAATGAACTCTGGAAACGAGTGAGTTTTAATTCATATATGTCATTTCATGTTCCATAATTTACATGTCATTTAAATTATACATGTGAAAAGCATCGTCCCTGCTTTGCCATGTTTCCTTTCTTGTTATCATCCAAATTTTTGAAACTTACATGATGGTTATTTTTATTGCTTATAGGTCAAAATAGTATAATAGTACTCCAAATATAAAATTGCTAAAATGG
The DNA here is from genome assembly GCA_022545495.1 of Chrysanthemum lavandulifolium. Taxonomy (NCBI): domain Eukaryota; kingdom Viridiplantae; phylum Streptophyta; class Magnoliopsida; order Asterales; family Asteraceae; genus Chrysanthemum; species Chrysanthemum lavandulifolium. Next base: position 34,438,796 of record CM040242.1, read on the forward strand.
AAACAAAATTGCTAAAAGGAAACACACCAAATGGGTTGAAAGGGTCAAAGGTCGCCCAAATGGCTAAATGTATATTTAATGCATTCAAATTCAATATATTAAATCACTTATACTGTATAATACTTTCTTGTTACATTTGCTGATGATTGTTTGGTTTGTTACTGAAAGCATGGTAATGGACACCAGTGGAGCTGGTGTGTCTCCTATTCCAGCTAATGGGGCCATTTCACCCATGTCAGATATGCCTATGAGTCCTACATCAGTAGCATCCAGTGGTCATTTCCCCTTTACTGCATCTGAACTATCAGGAATGGGAGTTGACACATCAGCACTCGACACAGCGTTTACATCTGATGTGGGAAGCTCAGTAGGACTGCATCTAGCACCAGATAATGGCAATTCTAGATCATTTGGGCAACTCCCTTGGAACTTCAGCCTTTCGGATCTAACAGCAGATTTGTCAAACTTGGGAGGTAAATTTGATCTCATTTTCCCCCAATTCTCAAATCTCAAGTTATTGTTGCTTTTAAGATAGTTACATCGTCTTTGATTGTTTTCCTGCTTTAATTTTTATTTACAACCAAAGAATTACCTCAGCTTAAGGAAATAGTGTACACATGTGCTTATGTAGAAACTACAGTTACGCTTTGCGGTTCTCGAAATACAAAATCAGTTTATATATTGGTACAAACCAGTCAGTGCTCTAGCAATCAGTTTAGGTTGGATGACTTGTGATATCAACTTTAAGTAGTTTTTACACGTTACTGGTAAACTTCAAACCAAAAAGTTTTCCCTGAGGGATGTTTGTTGTTTATTAATCTTGTTTGTATGTTGTACATATATATTATCTATTCATTTCCTTTAACCATGTTGTTTTTGATATCGTGATATTTTCAGATCTAGGAGCTCTTGGAAACTATCCTGGTTCACCCTTTCTGCATTCTGATTCAGATATATTACTTGATTCTCCCGAGCAAGAGGATATTGGTAAGAACACTGGTGTCTTAGTTCCATTTTACTGCTCCATCCCTATAAATGTAAATTTATTTGCCACATTAAATGAAGCCCTTAGGATACCGTTAAAGTGAATTGGTTGAAATGATTGTGCTTCATTATACCACCATGCAACATTACTTAGTTTTGCTCAATCTTCACGGCCTTAACAATATTGTAATTTTATTTGCAGTGGACGAGTTCTTTGTTGATTCAGTTCCTGGACCCCCATGCTCACAGTCGGATGAAGATAAATCCTAGTTTGATGTTGAAACGTTTCCATCTTGAGAAACTATTTAGGAAAATGTAACGTAAGGGTCTGGTATGGACCGTTGGATGGGCAATATATTATGCTGATTTCATTTGTTATTACTTTAACATACACCATGGATTATGTATCTTGGTAATTTGAGAATCTCAAATAACATTATGACCAAGTGTTTCACCATATTATGCGTTGTGTATTAGTTTTGTCTGTAATTAGGGTAAACCTAACCACCAACAAGATGGCCTAGTTCTCGGCTTGGTTTTTGGGTGAACTTGAGTATGAAATCGGTTTTCATTTTCAATTTAAGATCTGTAAATGAAAGCGAGATAATTTTCTTCGATACAAATTTGGAATACTTGTTACACGAGAATGGGACTTACTGATACTTTGTACTTGGTTAAGTAACGCTCTTCCAACCATCAGCTTACCATCTTACTCATTCGCGTCAATAGACGATTTTATGAACATTTTGATCGATGTGAAGGTCCGTTGGAACGTACATGGAGTGGTAAATATAGTAGAGGTAACAGCTTACATAGAAGGGTGTGTGTGGTACAAAAAGCTAACATTACTTGTAAAACAAGACTGCAGAAGATTGTCGTTAAATCAGGTCATGAAAGTATGTACTAATGATCAAGTTAGTACAGTGGAGTCACAAGGATGAAGAGAGCAAGTTGTACGAAAGTTCTATGAGAACGTATGGCTATGCGGGCCGAATGTTAGGATTTTGGGTTGTTTAGCTGAGCAAGCGCACAGGGCCCTAAAGATTAACATAACATTTTATATCCATTACTTCATGTATATATTTATAAACGGAACCTGGAAAGTGATCCGCATCTACTTGAAATTCATTTGCATTTACTGATTTATCGATACTTTTCTTCTGAAATTTATGGGTACTTTTCATATCTCCTAACTTTTGTGTGAAGCTGAACAATGAGTGATTGTTGTAACTAACTTTACCCAAGGACAAAAAGCAAAACTACAAGGGAGCTTGTGAACAATGAGTAATATTGTTCAAAAATGAGATTGTCATCAAATTTGTTCACAGAAAAAAAAAAAAAAAATCTATGATCAAGTTAGTACCGGGAAAGTCACAATGATGAACATAGCAAAGCGTATGCAAATTTTATGGGAACGTTTAGCTATGCGGGTCAACTATTAGATTTTGAGTTGTTTAAGAATCAAGACAAGTACCCTCAAAAATTACAAATAATTTTAAATCCATTATCCAAGATGTATATTTGTGTACTTTGGAACCCAAAAACAAGTCTGATTCCACTTGAAATTTATCGTCATTTACTGATTTACCAAACTTTCGTTCGTCATTTACTGGTAATTCCATAAGTCCAACTTTAGTGTGAAGTTGGAACAAGAGTACCATTGTGCCATTTACTGGAGCACTAAAATCTTGAATATTGCCAAAATGTTATAGATCAAACTGGTTCTTGGGATGGAACTAGAGCGGGTCTCGAAGTGTCACAGTCCCATGGATTATTACCGTGTGGTGCAAAAATTTGTAAATGCACTCGGTCTATTTTTGTCCTTATTTCGACCCTGATTATGGTTATATTGTTTTACATTGAACATTCAAACTATACAACAAACCTATTTGTAAGCCAATTGGCCTCGTCACAAGAGGTCAAGGGTTTAAACCTTACTTGATACACATTTAGGGTGTCCGGATAAGAAAACGGCCACATATCGTGTGGATACAAGTTAAATACTCGCTCTCCCCTGGTAACATAAACAGGGAAAACATCATCCATTTTGTTCGAACTATACAATGATCATGAATTCTTATTCGGCACATCAAGTTTATACTTAAACAAAAAACGCGTTTTGAAAATCAGTAAAGTTCATCTATTCTAAGTTTTGAACCATAATGAACTCAAACATTCCATATTGAGAGTATGTAAAATCAAACCAAGCATAACCAAAAGAGATGTTTGTTCCAAAAAAATATATTTTAAAAAATAAAATTAAAAATGCGGTGAAGGTGGATCGAACACCTGACCTTCAGATCTTCAGTCTGACGCTCTCCCAACTGAGCTATCCCCGCAACATGTTTATAAACTTTACGTTAATTTATATAAATATTTAAAATCATTTTGTATATAAAAGCCTAACTATATAGTAAAAAAAAGATTATGCGGTGAAGGTGGATCGAACACCTGACCTCCAGATCTTCAGTCTGGCGCTCTCCCAACTGAGCTATCCCCGCTTTTTTTTCTTATTCAAATATTAACTAGTTTTTACCATAATGGCTTTGAAAGTGTCAAATATGTCATCAAGACTTGGTACTATTGCAACAAAAATATGATGAATTTGGAACCTGTTTAACCTAAAATATAGAGGTTTTTGTTTCGTTTTTATATAGCCAGCTTATGGCTTATTTGGTTTTGGTCTTATGTTTCATAAGCTTATTTTTATGCCTTATTTTGAAACTTTTTAACTTATATAAAGTTTCAAAATAAGGCATAAAAAATAAGCTTATGAAACATATACCCAAAACCAAATAAGCCATAAGCAAGCTATATAAGCTGAAACGAACACCCCCATATACGCATGTTTTACAAACATATCCATTACGTAATTTTTCACAAGGTGTGTTTGATGTCAAGCATTTTGAGCCGTTTAGCGTTTAAGCTAAAAAGTTTGTTTGGAGAAAACAAGCATACCATTTTCAAACAAATTATGAAGCCAACATTAGGTCGCCCTATGAGGGATTCAATCCCTACTTTTCCTCTCGCCACGCCGTTCTCTCCAAATGACCGCATACATGTAATGTAAGATGTAATATTGAATCGGGTCATGTATATGTTGAGCTAAGCTAGGCCGAATCATGCATGAGTTAGGACCGAACCATTTTTAATTTATTCGGCCTATGTAAAACAATTATCTGATAACTCTAAAAGTATTAATGAGATTAATCCGTTATGTCTATAGGTTCTGAGAAGAGGGAGTAGTTGTAAAACCCTAAAGATATAAACGCATAATAAGACTATTTTACCCTTGAAATCAAAAATATAAAATACGTAAAATATAATAACATTCATTTAACGAAACTAAAAATCTAACTTATAAATGATTTCAAATTTCAAGACCTAACGCGCAAAATAAATAGACCGACATTTGTTACGACAAAAAAATAAAAGTATACTATGAATTATTTTGGAAAGTCCAAATTGTGTGTCTAGCATCAAAAGTTCGGCCAAGCCCAAGCTTGGAGCCCACGGGTCGTTTTTTTTGAGAACCGAATACCACACAAAACCCATATGAGTCGACAACTATAAATACTCTTCATTAGTCTCCTTCAACGAAACCCTAGTTCTAAAAAGATACGGCAAAACCTTCTGCTCCTCCTTGTTTCTGATAGGCTGCTACTTTTTTGGGTTCGGTGTGATTTTGTTCCGAGCGCATGCCAAGGTATATCGACCCTCTTTCGTCTCGAACCTTCTTTACATGAAACTTATAAACTTTGAGCCGAGAGACATAAGAATAGACCATGCGAATGAAACGTGTAACCTGAAACCGAAATAAATAATTGTTAACTTTCGACCGTAGCAAAACCTTAATGACACGTAGATTGACTACTAAAACTGGAAACCTTAATCGAGAGTAATCAATGTGGGGCGAAGGGTTACGGCTTAGGACGGGTTTGGTTTTGAAGATTTTGATTTTCTGCATGCCTTAACTTGATAGTGAGTCATGTCGCATATGTTGGTGTGGGTTTGGAAGTCGAGCATGTATTACGTCTCATTTAATTTGTGTGTGCTATGTCCTGGTATCGATTTCCCTAGGGTTCGAGTCACTTGTTAATCATGATAACCATACGTGTATAATCGGGATTCAAAGCTTTATCTGTGAACGTGGGTTGTGTCTGGTACATGTGACCATGCAAGTTATTTTGGTCGAGGGTCGCATACGGTTAACATGATGGTAGGATTGATGTTGTGCTTGTGTGGGTGTCGATGTTGTGGTGTTTATGCGTGTTTCATGTTAGTCGCTGGTTGTGCTAAACATCCTGGTAGCGTATATTATTATACATGCATGATAAATAGATAACATTAGGTTGGTGCATGGTTGTGGTTTGTCATTTAACATCAGAAGCTAATAACATATGCATATCAGTTCAAGTACATGTTATGTGTGTGTGTCTCGACTCGAGTAATGTTAAAGGGTGAATTTCCAATTTGAGTTAAGGTGCAACAAGATGGGTGGGTCACTAATGCTATGGGTGAGTTTCATAGGTTGAATATTGGTCGCATTTTTATGCTAAAAGGGTAAACTAATGTGTCAAAACTGTTAGGAGCAATTGCTTGTTGAATACATGAGATTGGATTGTCACGTGGATTTTGATGTCACAACCGTATTTGCATAATATTTTATAAGTATAGTTTATTAAATGTAGTCACATATGAGGAATTGTTTTGTTCAACACTTTGCATGTATGAATTACATGAAATATATTAGCATGATGTGACTAATAAAATATTGTGTAAAAATTTAAAGGATGTCGTGTCTTGCTACTCTTATGAGTCCCGTAATTATTGGCACTATGGTGTGTTCGCGTGTGTGCTTTGAGTGAGTATTCGAGAGACAAAATTATGGTTTTATTTCTTGTGCCTAAATCGGTTTAACCCTAAAATATCTAATTCGGTTTATTACTAAAACAAGAATATGCTTAACTAGATGAACCCTATACTTTGAATGATGATCATATAAGCCCTCAAATAAGATGTATGCCATATTAAACCCTTAAGTTTACCGTTTGTCATTTGCAACCCATAAGTTTGGCTAATTAATGATTAATACTCTAAAATGTTGAAATTTCGTCCGTTACTAAAATGAGAATATTCTGACAAATCTAAAAGTATTAATGAGATTAATCCGTTATGACATTAATGATGCTAATAAGTATTAAATAAATCATAATCCGTGTAGATTCGTTGAAGGAGACGCGGCGTTACATCTTCGTGTTCCTACATTCGTTTGCTTTCCTCTCATTTTCTTTAAGGTACAGATATTCTGACCTTTTTAGTAAAGGTTCCTTATGATGTTCTTTTCGTTAGCTTTTCTATTTCAGTTATTAGGATTCCCTATGCCATTGCTATGACTCCCTTCTCGCTTATGTGAATCGTTTGCTACTGACTCAGAATCGTTTGTCCGAACCTCCGATGTTGAATCTTGTCAGATCCGATTTGAATTTAAGGTTATGAACTTCTCGATTTGAACATTTGATTATGAACTTCCGCTTATGAATGCATGATATATGACCGAGATATGAACCTTTGACTTCAACATTTTTATGAACCTTTCGATTTGTTTGATCCGTTGTTTATCCGAACATCCGCTTAGTGAACCATGAAATATCCGATTTGGACTTTATGATATGAAACCTCGATATATATATTTGTTGACCTTTATGATGAATTATGATCTCTGTCATTTATGACAACTGTTGACCTAAGTTGGTTTGATACCCGAGCCAAATATTTCACTAGTCATGGGGTTCCATGTCCGTGACGATGATGCACCTCGATATGACTCTAGGGCAGTAGAGTGATGTTCGCCACTCCCGGATGGTGGAGCATATTTTGTATATGTAGGAAGGGCGATGGATGCATCCTAGATCCGATCCGTTATCCGATATGATTTGTCGGTGAATGATGTCGCAGTGCAATACGCGCCTTCACAAATTTGGGAGCTAGCTACTCCATTTGTTATCGAGGTCTCCCTCATATTATATAAGGTATTCCGAGGTCACCCTCCGAATACAATGGTTACTTATGATATGCTATGATCTCGTTATGTTTCGCTGGTGCGATGACTAAACCTTATCTCGGAATTTTGTTTATGATTCGTAGCTTCCAATGCTTCTATTTACAAATCAGTTTATTATGATCAAGGTGAATGCTTTTACATGTTTATGTGACTATCGCTTACTATGCTAGAATATGATCACATTTGTCATCTCGATTATATAATATGAATGTTGTGATAACTTATGATTCTAAGCTTCCCTTGCCTATGCTTCTATTTACAAATCAGAACTGGTTTATTATTGCTAATGGCTATGTTTATCAAGGTGATTTTGCATTTGTTCATTAAATGCTATGGTGTTTGAACTTTATGGAGATATTTCGCGCTGGTAATCCTCAAAGACTATTTCTCATTTCGCTGTGATTTCGTTAATTGTATATTTATTATTCTATTTTAGCTTTTGTTTCGCATCTCAACGAGTTTGTAAGCTCACCGCATTTCTTTCCCGCAGTTTTGTATTCAACATGATTTATCGCTTACTATGCTAGAATATGATTATATGTTTTATGTGATTCATGTTGTCATCTCGATTATATAATGTCCGGATGTGAAGAGATCCACGTGAGAACTATGCTAGTGTGTAATGAGATTTTCAAAGTTTAGTAAGTATGATTGTTCGCTAACTTGAACCTATGTTTATCGGTTAAAATTATATGTAAAGGCCGCCGCCATGTGTATACTCACGATATTAAGAGTTCGATCTAAGAACCGTTTTAGCTAGCGATATCTGCTCGATAATTGCTAATGCCTATGTTATGTCTTTGTCTATTTAGGTTATAATTGAAATTACAGCATTTCAGAGTAGTGCTATGCTTGGTCAGTGACCGGTCGTTGAGTTTCAAATTTGGCCACAAAATCCTCAAAGATCGCTATTTCTCATTCGAGCATTTCGTTAATTGTATATTTATTCTATTTTAGCTTTTGTTTCGATATGGCTCACCGGGCTTTGTAAGCTCACCGCATTTCTTTTCCCTCGCAGTTTTTAGTTCGAGTGAGACGAGAGAAGAGACCATAGAGATTTTAGATTTATTTGATATTGTTATTTATGTTTTCTTTGAAAGATTTTGTAAGGCTTCCGCCATTGTATACCCAGAAGTTCGATATGAAACCGACAGATATCTTTACCCTTGCTCCAAGTGGGGTCAGTTACACAGAATTCATGAGAGTAGCCCGCTTTGTGATCATCGAAGTCTCAAACGAGGCCACAAAACAAAGCCGTGAGCCCACGGCAAAGTGTCACAATATTAGTGCAGCCAGCATGGAAACAGCAGCAGGCAGAGCCAGTTTAGATTCTGGTCATGACTTCAGAAGAGCGCGATTTTGACCTGAAGATCGACCATGACCTGTTAGGCGAGTGATTTTCTTATTTTAGATGAACCATCGCCGACAGCAGCGACAGCAGTCGAGAAAGCTGGCGTCACCACAAGATAGGCAGCGAAGCGACGATCAGAGACAGAGCCCGCCATCGCGAGTAGGCCGACTGAGCCGCCGAGCGGTACGATAGCCTGCCAGACATGAACAGCCACTGAGTACGGAGCGCAGCCTCTGCCTATGCCGAGCCGAGCAGCCCATGATGGAACAGAACCGATGCAGAATGCGAAGAGAAGACCAGACATCAGATTATGCGTGATCTCGATTGAACCTACTAGCAGTCGAGACCCAAACCGAATCCACCCGTGTCTCCTCTTCTTCTCTCTTCCTCGCCTTCCCCGCCATCCATCCGCCTCGCTTCCTTCATGCCGGTAGTGCGACCAGCAAAGCCACCTTTACGCCCTCTCTTCCTCCTCCCAGACACGATCCACAAAGGCATACAGATCGCGACTCACCGTCCTACTCCTTCATCCTCAACGAACTGGGACACCTATCGATATCTAGTAGTGAAACCTTCGTTGTCAACAACCTTAGTTTCATATTCTCCACCACCTCTCCGTCAATGGTCTTCAAGGTCGCCTCCCGATGGTGCATGGCCACATATAGGCCGGAACTTTATCCTCTTATTAGTCCGCTTCACTTTACCATACCCTGCAACCCTTAGCAATGACAACGCCCACTCATCTTCTCCTTATGTTGCCTAGCCGGTCCTCGATTACTCCTATCGATGAACTAGGCGACGGGAATAACCATCTAAAAGAAATACCAACTATCGAAAAACTTAAATACGATAGGTACGAACGGCAACGCAGAAGGAAAATCCTAAATCTACCCACTTCACACAGTCATAGCCTAAGCTCTATGGTCCTAAAACTCTCTCGATACCATAAATTGTAACACCCCGACCCGACAAGGGTAAAGATATCACAATACGGTTCCATATCAGAACTTTAACTAATGTACAAAAGCGGAAAACTTGCAAAAGATAATATAAATAACTTAATATTCAAAATAAATCTAAGATCTCTATAGTCAAAAGCTTGCTCTCAGCTCTACTCTCAAACCCATATCAGCTATCCCATAAGCTCATCTTGAATGCTTAATACCTGCCGCATGAAAAGAAAGTGCCGAGCTTACAAAGCCCAAAGGAATGATATAACGAAACAAAAGCCAAAACAGAATAAATATACAATTAACGAAATCAAAAAGAAATAATGACGAAGGATCTTTAGGATTCTGCGGAAGCATAAATATACAGAAATCCAAACAACCACATAACAATTTAACATCACATAGCACATTAAGGACACCAATACAAACACATCAGAACAACCAAACACATAACATATCAAAATGACAGATTACGTATAAGCCAAACAGAATGTCTAGAGACTAACGGAAACAGTCCTAGAAAATAGACATGGCATTCATACAAATCAATTATTCAACATTTAAAGCACTTAATTCAATAATGTAGCAATGAAATAATGGACGTGTCATGGCGTATATAATAGCTAAACCAGCCTCGATCAAATCCTAACCTTAGCAGAGTATAAACATGGCGTGTCACATATGCAGATAGATAATTAACCTTCAAAACACTCAATTACACACTAGCACATTCATCTCACAGATCAACGCATTCACGTAACAATAACAAATCATAATATCAGATATACGAATCATGTTTTAACGTATTAATCATATCCTAACATGGCAACTAATAATCACTTAAACAAATACGTTATAAGCACATTCACTAACATATCATATCATAATTATCTTTCTTCTTCAAAAGGTAACATCAGAAAACATATGGAGTAGCTAGCTCCCAGATTTTTGTGAAGACGCGATCGCACACCACATCATTCACCGATAACATATCGATAACAAATCGATCTAGGATGCATCCATACGCCCTTCCTACATATTCAAAAATATGCTTCACCATCCGAGACGCCAGGAACATCACTCTATCGCCCTAGAGTCATATCGAGGTGCATCATCGACACGGACATGGAACCCCATGACTAGTTAAATATTTGGTTCGCCAACTGACCTTAGTCAAACAGATTTCCAGATATAGCACAGATCATAGTCAAACACAAGGTCACAGATAACATATCAGATAGTTCATATCATAAAGTTCATATTCAGATAGTCAGAAATCATAAGTTCATATCATAGTGGCATATCATATGTTCATAAGCAGAAGTTCATAAATCAGAAGTTCATAATCATAGGTTCATAATCCAATATAGCAGGGTTCAACGAATGTATATATCAAAGTCTTCCTATCATAAGTTCACATCAGATATTGCATAGTTCACCAGAACATAAATTCATATAAACAACATATCAAACATTCAGAAAAGGGTTCATAGCAATGGCATCGGAAATCCTAATAAGCATGAGAGAATGACAAAGAAGGAAAACATGAGGGGCCTTTACTGAAAAGGTCAGAATGTCTGTACGATAACACAAGTGTCTTAAAGTAAGACAGAATATCCGTACCTTAAAGCAAATGAGAGAAAAGCAAACGAATGTAGAAATACGAAGATGTAACGCCGCGTCTCCTCCAACGAATCTACACGGATTATAATTTATTTAATACTTATTAGTATAACGGATTAATCTCATTAATACTTTTAGAGTTGTCAGATTATTCTCATTTTTAGTGACGGACGGAATTACAATGTTTTAGAGTCTTAATCATTAATTAGTTTAACTTATGGGTTGCCATTGACAAACGGTAAACTTAAGGGCTTAATATGATAAATATCTTATTTGAGGACTATATGATCATTACTCATAGCATAGGGTTTACAAATGTCAATAACGGATTTTAGGATTCTCTTTCAAAATAGTTTACATAATCTTTTATAACGTACATGATTAACCAGACTCACACGTAACTTTGTTCGAATGCAACCCTAATGAGACCATGCATATTCCAATTTAATTTATCATAACTCACGCATGTTTACGACACACTTAGTACTAGCTCATTTATTCTTGACCAATGGTTATTAATGATTCCAAGACTTACCATCTCTCACATGAAATAACGAATTTGCATATCTAGCTTTTAACCCTAATCAACTTCCTATTTATGTTCTAGGGTTTCCATACTTTTAATATTACTTATTACGCATTCAATTAACATGTTACTCCTTTTAATGATTTCCACTTTGACCTAGAACGATGAAACCCAAACGAAATTAACTTAACTCATGCATGTCCTTACGTAATTTATTTACACATGTTGACCCATAATTACTCGTAATTTCATGTTACCCCTTAACATCTTTAATTATACGACCTAACCTTCTATTATCGATTTTACACTTTTAGCCCAAAGGTTTTGAGTTTACAAAACATACCCTTTACGTTAAATAAAATTGAATGGCCCTCTAAATATCCAAAATTACACGTTTAACCCCCATACTTATTTTTATACGTTTAGTACCTTTATTTTACTGTTCACAAAAATAACCTTTAAGTTTCAATATTTACAAAACCAACCCAAACCTTTTATGTAAAAACCGAATAATGTACAATTCAAGTACAAGCCCTAAACCTAGGTGTAACCCATCATTAGCTCATCATTATTACTTCATTTATTACCCTTAATGATAACAAGAAAACCCTAGTTCATGCAAAACCCTAATCGTCCCTTTTTAAATCTTTCCTTATTTATATACGATTGAACAAATAAAACTCCAAACAAATCACACAAGCTTCGAATTCATAAATATGTATTTTATTCAGGTCTTATAACATGTAATAGCTTCTGGAAAAATCAAATCATGGTCTTAAAAATTATCATAAGCTCATTCGTTATTTTATACTTTTTTAGGGTTTTAAATCAAATTAATTCCATACGACTTATTTAACATGCATGGCTGATTTTTACGTGTTATATATGACTTGTAGGACTGAAAATAATATTAGGAACATACCCTTGATGAGCTTTGGTCGTTAGAACAAAAGAACACAAAAGCTTCCTATCGCCGAAACCCTAACTGACCCAAAAACTAACCACGATTGAAACAGCAGCTTAGGACCTCGAAAACGATTTTTCTCACCTTCTTTACCTTCAAACTCGTCCAAGAAAAATAGCCTTAAGCCTTGAAAACTGGAAGTCGAATTATGGAGGGTTTTTGGGAGTCGGTTTGGGGTAAATCGATTATTAGGGGTAGATATAACCGTACCTTATGTATTTATATGGTTTTACAATTTCCTTGTGGGCTTAATAATGTATTGGACTTAAAATAAATGGACTCTTAATTTATAAATTATATTGGGCTTTTATTTAATTAAATTCTCTTATAAAACTAATTTAATATTTTCGGACATATATATTAAATACAAAAACTGATTTTATAATTTTATAAACTATAAAATTAGCTTTTCAAAGTGTTTAAAATTTATTTGGATCATATGTGGTATTTCTTAATACTTTTCTGAATTTACATAGCTTATTTGGTATTCTTTAAATTAGTTATTCGTACTTTTTGATTGTAGGGGTATTTTGGTCTTTTTGTGAATTTTAGAAATTGTATTACAATTCTTCCCTCTAAAAGAAAATTTCGTCCCGAAATTGGACAAGACGAATGTAATGTAAAACTAATCGGATTTCGAATTTCTAGGAATATATCGAACGTTAATCTTATCTCGGAACAAATGGATTTCTTATCAGAATATTTGAACTCATACTTATTCAGAAATTTAATCAATAGTCAAATACTTATAATAGATAATTATATACATATCAGAATAATGGCGGAGAACAGATGAGACGCAGAAAGTCAAACGACAAATTCTAACTTATTCAGATAGCTAATGATGAGGACATCATATGCATAGACGAAATAAATCCTATCGGCCTCAATAGTCGCAGAAATATGGGGAGACATATAAGATTAAGGTGGTCATAGCAATCTATAGGTTCGTACAGATCATAACAACTTCGGATTCCAAACGTACAAAACTTATACGTAACAAATATCGACGAAATCTCACAAATAGGTACGGAATTTCAAACGAACATGAGGAGCACCAAATAACAGATACAAGTTAAAGTCTATACACACATCAATCACAGGCATTTCCTAGACGTCGTATACCTTCAATAAGTTCAGATTATGTGATCTCGGTATTATTACGTTGATCAGGCGTCATAATACTTGCATCACATAACAAGTTCTTATTGTCATTATATTCGGTCTCGGGTCATGACAAAAACACATAGCTACTATCAAAACAAAGCATACCACATACAGATAATACACAGATAGCAAGTAACCTACTATAACAAACCAGATACACATGAGTATACCATCATGATGGCCATACTTCATTCAAGCGGTAATTAAACAACATCACCAAGAAAACGAATAGCAGACGAAACTTATGAGGACTAACGGAAACTTAACGGATCTATCGGAAAGAAACAACAGACAGGAACTATACTTTCAAAATTTTGTTTTATTTCCATTTATCAAACAAAATTTGCAAAATCATCATAAGATGAACTTCCAAAACAAAACCTAATAATCCCAGACTCAAACGTCAAAATGAAAACAAAAGAACCTAACTCAAAATCAACTGTCAGAAAATTCTCATAAAGAGGATAACTAATCAGAAACGAAATTCCTATTCTTGTGTCGGATTGAACCTACTAGTAGCCGTACACCCCGCCTTATCCGACAACAATATTGTCCGCTTTGCCCGCAGGCTCACGGCTTTGTTTTTGTGGCCTCATTTGAAGACTTCCCGGCAGTCACCTAAACCAAGATTACTACTCACATGAGCACGATTAACTCGCCGCCTCGAACTCCACTCGCAGAGACCACAAAACGCGTTGTGTCATTGTAAGACGAATGTTATCTTATGAGCCCAAAGATCTCTCCGTGCCACGTACCGATGTGGGATTTGCCTGGTGTCACAATCACCCCTGTGGACTCATCGTCCTCGATGAGGTTTGCCCCACCATCCCGAGCGGCTCAGAGTGGCTCGATACCACTTGTAACACCCGCCTTATCCGACAACAATATTGTCCGCTTTGCTCGCAGCTCACGGCTTTGTTTTTGTGGCCTCATTTGAAGACTTCCAGGTCACCCAAACCAAGATTACTCTCACATGAGCACGATTAACCGCCAGCCTCGAACTCCACTCGCGATGAGACCACAAAACGCGTTGTGTCATTGTAAGACGAATGTTATCTTATGAGCCCAACATCTCTCCAGGCCACAGCCGATGTGGGATTTGCCTAGGGTGTCACGTGTAAAATATTTTATTAGTCACATCATGCTAATATATTTCATGTGAATTCATGCATGCAAAGTGTTGAACAAAACAATTCCTCATATGTGACTACATTTAATAAACTATACTTATAAAATATTATGCAAATACGGATTGTGACATCAAAAATCCCACGTGACAATCCAATCTCATGTGTATTCAACAAGCAATTGCTCCTAACAGTTTTTGACACGATTAGTTTACCCTTTTAGCACAAAATAAAATTTCATTAATAATTAAAACGTTACAGTTATAATTCAAATAAAATTAAAACATTACGAAACTTATTAAAACATTACAACACTTATTCAAAATGTAGGTTGTGGCGCTCCTTGATCGCCTCTTTGAGTTTCGCATTGTTTGGCGTTCTATCATGGGCAAAGATGGGTCGATTGGCGTGCAATAGAACAAGAGATCCGCATCATATTTCTTTTGAGCCTCTAATTCAACTTTTCGTTCTTCTAGTGCCAATTTTTGTCTTCCTAGCTTCTCTTTGTTGTTGTAGCTCCAACTCGATTTGCCGTTGTTCTAGCTCTTTCTTCTTCAAACCATAGTGCAGTCCGCCTCCTTCTTCTCCCGAATGCCTTGGACTTGATCTTGCCCCATGTCTCGCAACACCTTCCATAGAAAACTGCAAGATTTCTTTTTATTCTTTTTGCGGTATCACGACCAATTGGTCTATTAGGCACAAACGAAGGCACATCCGATCGCACATCCGAGTCGGTTGAAGTCCTTGCTTTTTGCGACCATCCTCTTGTTAAAAAGCCGCATCTCATTATCCTTCCAAGCGTAATGCTCCTCAAAATCGCCAACAATGCTCCAAAACAAGCGGATGACCACACATTAGTTGGTATTCATCACAAGCTCGTGTATAAGCGGTGAGGTCATTCTCACCACTTAGTAATTCTTGAACGCATTGTTGTAAATGGCACAAAATGACCAACTCTAGGACGACCTATTTTTCCACTTTGTAATGATAGAGTTGTATCGTTCTTTCCGAACCAACCTCCTTCTCAAGTATTCAATGGCTTTCGCCAAAATCCTCTAGCAGTTTGGTTGTTTCGATTACACTATTCTCGGATACATCACACCAAGCGTTGCACAAGGCGATCTCTTCTTCTTTGGTCCAAGGCAACGAATCATTCTTGCCTTCTTTCTCGGCACCCTTCTTCTTTCCCTTTGTAGCTCGTTTGGTTTGACCGGTGACGTCTCTTCTCGACATTCTTCTTCTTCTACGTCATCAAGGTTGATCGAATCGTGATACGATCCATGAGCCGAACCGCACCAACCGTGATACTCTTGAGCCGGATAACCCGATCCGGTTCCAAAGATAAAATTAGGATTGTTGTATAGTTGCTCATCAAAATCAAAACCCTCAAGATTGATACGGCTAACCGAGAATATTCTTGATAATTTGAATATGAAGACGTTGATGAATCCATTGTTGGACGGCACACGTTCGTGTGACCCATACATAGATTGGTTGCTTCTACGGGAGTAGCTTTGTTGTTGTTGTTGGTAGTGGATGTTTTGTTGTGGTGGAACAAATGGACGATTCATACTAAATGGATTGTTAGGCGTTGTTGTGGAGCTTGTTGGGATTGATATTCGAAACCAGAGGGTTGGAAATTGATTATTGGTGAGACACCTGATAACCGGAAATTCGGATCCGGTGTTAAAATATCGCGGACGTTTTGTGACAAACGGGTTTTCGGCTTTGGTTGGTGGTGTTTTCATTTTTGATAAAGAGGATTTTTGATTTTGAAGAGGATTGTAAGATTTGTGAGTTTAGTATGTAAATAACTTGTGTATTTATAGGATGGTTTTAGTAGGTTGTTTTTTTTTCTTTTTTTTTTTTTTTAACCAAACGGTACAAATTTGCAACGGTTGTATTTTTTTTTTGTTTGGATTCAACGGCTAGCAAGAAAAGAAAAGGGACAAACTTTGCTTTGTTACTATCGATCGAGTATACGAACGAGATGCCAAGTTTTTTGGGCGATCGATAGCTTCCACATTAGGACGATCGACAAGCGATCGATCGCTTGGAGCGACGATTGACACATGATTTCTACTACTGTGAGCAGCCTTATATTTTTGACGCTACTTTTACTTCACTTTATACATTATTACTTGATTACTTATATAAACTAAACAATTACTACTAACTAGGCTAGTTTTGCTAAATATGGCAAAAAAGAAAAAAGAAAAAGTAGGTTCAACAAGGATCAAGTTAGTAATTTACTACATTTTTTTCAAATGTAATCAAGTTTACTATGAAACAAGATAGCAAATAAAATGCTAAATCTATGAGTAACTTTTATGGGTGATATTTGTTACTTTATAGGATTAGATCTGCTAAAAAAAGTAACTTATATGATTTTTTTTCTAAAAATACAAAGTAGAGCATTATCTATATTATTTGACCAGTGAAGTAGGAATAAAGTGAAATTATTAGTTAAAGAGACAAACCATCCATCTTTCAAGGAAGTCCCATCATTTCTAAAAATCCTATAAAATCATTTCTTCCAACTTAAAAGGAGACATGCTTGATATCCTATTTACATTGCCATATCTTCTTTCAAGTGACAACATGATTTTGACTTTATGGATCACCATTGGTTAAATCCATTTTATAGGTTGTTTAAAGGGAAGACCAACTGTATCGATGAAATAAACAATGTTGATATTGTTGAGTTGTGAAAACTAATGTCGCATTGGGACTCCTAGGGAATGAGTGCCTAACGAGTGAACTTGTATAATGACGCGTTAGCACGTTTGTGCACTATCACTTCCTGACAAAATGATGCAACAACGTGTTCTTGTGATTTTCTTTCATGCATATAATGCTTCATCCCTACGTGTTCGCATTTTCTTGAGACAGCATAGAGAAAAAAACCAAGTGGACGTTGTAATTTTCTTTAGAAGGTCATTTAAAGTCTATGTGCTAAGTCTAGTAGCCAAACTCTAAAATAAGCAATCATATGTGATACCGAAACTTGCTACTCTACTAGCCTTACTGCAACAACGCGGAAAAATAGTTAAAGAAGTATCACCTCAGAAACTTATATGAAGCCCCACAAAGTTTTCACTTGACAGAAGCTAATGACCTAATGAAAGAGCACAACTGTCAGATGAAAAAAATAATAATAATAATCAAGTTAAATGTGTATCGAAGAAAGGTATAATTTCCACACTCCATAAATCATGAAACCTCAAGTAAATTGCTAAAAAAATGTCGGAATAAAGTACCGCACATAGCCAGGAATTACAACTTCTGATAAAGAAAATAGAAATTATTGGAGCTCTATTCTACTACCCCTTGTTAAAGGGATGCACAATATATCACGCGTTTTTTAAATTTTACAACTTTGAATGAAACCTAAAAGTGTCAATTAGAAATCAAAATTCATAAACTTAAAACAAAATCCCATTTTTAAACAACCCTTCTTGATATGTATAAAGTGTAATGTATCTTATCAAGAATCATCGGACCAAATTGCCATAAAGATGCTCTGATGGATTGATGTATGCTAACGAGGGATATGTACGAAAATCACAGTCCATTTCAACTGAAGTATCCTCATCCTCTTCCTAATGTTGCGTTATCGTATGCAAAACATGTAAACTTCTATGCAGCAATTTCTGTAAGAAAAAAAATAGCAAGCAATTAGTATCCTCATACTCCTGTAACAAGACCGTAATAGTAACAAATAAAATTAGAAATTCATGAACAAGTACGTCAATTTTTTTATCTTTCAATTTTGAATGCATAATGAACTTCCTATATAGTTCAAATAAGCAGCAGATGCAGGCTATGAAAACTAACAAGCAAAACCAATTTACAGATCATGTGACTTTAAGAACCATCCTACTTGGTTTTCATTGCATACAAAACACAAACACTACAACTTGCAAGAATGACTTCGAACAAAAAAGGCTTACATTTCCACAACTTATCCACGTTCGCTCATTCTTAAAAACTGTAGCTTCGTTTTTCTACCTTTCTAAACAATTTATAGTTGGTCTGCAATGAAAAGACAAGTACAATGTCTCAAAAAGCCGATCAAACTTTAATTATTTTCAAGATACATAAACACCACAAAAAAAGCTTTGGAATGATATAAATCGTATTAGAGACTTACCTCTACTCGTCTGTCTATTTGCAATACTATAATTCCCAACGTAACCTTCAGAATTTATTCCCACGACATCATCCGCATTACCAAGTCCATGGACAAACGGCCCAGAACCAGGACCATCAACCTCATTCGACTGCCAAGTTGCATCACTATACATCGAGCCCCCACGATACAAATTACCATAATACCCCTGCTGACCGCCACTGTTTGGTCCATTAAATGATGCTACATTGTTTCTTCCAATCGCACCACTTGCTGGTCCATAGTTATTATTAGTCTCTTCACCCCTAAAGCCAACTATATTTCCACCGTTATAACCACGAGGACTCCTCCACCTTGACCCCAACTGGCTGCATTGTTCCCAAACACTCCAAAACCGCCACTTCCTGAACCAAAATACGAACCCGGACCTGAAGCAGACCCACCGGGGCTAGTGAGTCCACCATTTCCCCATACATTTCGAGTTGATGAACCTATTGGCTCGTTTCTCCCAATACTTTGATTATTATATCCGATAGGGGTACTGTATCTGTTTGGATTTCCACCAAAATAAGGGCTCGGGCTCATTACTCTCGTGTACCCAGAGGACCCACCGAATGCACTTGGGCTTAAAGTGGGCTCCAAGTTCATCCCCATACCATAGCCGGTTGAATTAAATTGAGGAAGCCCGGTTCGACCGCCGATAACGGGACTGAACCGACTATCCATTCTAACTCCATAACCTCCAATCGGGCTCATACTCATATTTGTAAGGAACGTGCTTGGTCTGTTTAACCCGTAATTATATCCAAGTCCAACCAAAGGGCTACGAGTCGGGCCTGGGGATAACTCTTTAGGGACGGCTCGTTTCACTTCAACCATTTTACCGTTTAGTTCATGGAACGTTTTGTATAAAACCCGATCCACAGGTTCTTCTGAATCAAATGTGATGAAACCAAAACCTCTTGGTCTTTGGGTGTTATGGTCATACATTACTACCACGTCTGTGATAGTACCGAATTGATCAAAGTAAGCTTTGAAATCAGATTCTGTGATTGTTGATGGTAAACCACCTACGAATATTTTCTTTGTACGTCCTATGGGACTCGGTGATCCTTGGATTGTAGCTATGGTCCGGTTTAATCCACTGTGGTCTTCCCTTGGAACAGCCTTCTTTGCTTCAACCTGAAAATTTTACACCCCATTAACGTGTCTTATCTTTAATTGCTTATTTCTTCAAAATTTAGCAGATAAGCAATTTTCAATAGTGTTTGGGATTGCTTATTTCACACTGCTTAAATGGTTAAAAAGATAAGCAACTTGTTATATACTTTAAAACAAGTACCTAAATAGTTTTATCGAGACACACAAAACTACTTATATGCTTCAGAAAATAAGTAGATAAGCACTTAAATAAGCAATCCCAACCACCTTTAAAATGCTTATCTGCTTTGAATATCAGCGGGTACCAAACCTAGTTATTTTTAAGGGCTTATAAATAAGCAGATAAGCTCATAAGCATATAGGTGTTTGGGATGACATATATGTTTTAAAAGAATGAAAATTTATACAAGCAATCCCGTACACCCTCTAAATATAAACTGTAAGTATTTGCTAAATGCCAATGCACAAGTGATCACATTGTTTCAATCTATGAATACTTTTCACAAGTGCATTTCAAGTCTAGCTTCGGGGAGGTGGTTATATAATAGATGTGCATTTTCTAAGTGACTTCATAATTTTGATCAGAACTAGATATTCAGTTGTAATAAAACGCGGTGCATGAAATAGTAACCAGCTGTAAGTTGTAAACATCACTTCTGATAGTGTCAAGTGTTTGGTAAGTTCTGGTTATTTTAACAAACTAGCCGATAAAAAAAGCCAAGTTTTGCTTCCGTTAGTATCAAACTGTGATCATGTATAAACAATTTCAGAATAACACATCCAAACACCCACTAACATGACGCAAATCCAACTACATTGTATTGTATAGGTGTTAGAGCATAAGAAACTTACGGTTCGACCATCAATCATGTGCTTCTCCAATACAACTCGCTCAGCAACAAGAGGATCGGCAAACACAACAAACCCAAATCCTCGTGCACGACCAGTCAAACGATCTCTCATAATAACTGCCTCAATTACCTCCCCATAAGTACTAAAATACTCTTTCAAACGATCCTCATCGGTATCCCAGGAAATTCCACCGATAAACAGCTTACCGTTATCCGGTTCCATCTTTTCTACAATCCCGTGTGGAAGTGCCATGACTTTCTATAGTTTGAACACTAATGCTACCTTAATCACACTACAATTCAGAAAACACAACAAAAAGTATTAAAAATCAGAAAGAAAAACAGCAACCTTAATTCATATGAACACTAGTTTAACAGATCCAAATGTGGATACTAAACATGGAAACAAATTACTATTATCCGATTCCATCTTTTATGCAATCCCATGTCGTATTGGAACATGTTTCGATATTGTTAAATCTCAAATACTAACTTGAATACTAAATATTATTACAATCACAAATATAACAACTTTATATCAATAATCATAAAGCAAAACAACAACCACGCTAGTTCATATAAACCTTACTTTTACAGATCTGAACGTGAATACAAAAACATCTAACTTAGTCACCATTATCCAAATTACTTATTTTCTACAGTCTCACGTTGAATTCCTATAAGATTCAATATTCTTAATCTTAAAATTTCCGGGAAAAAATTAAAAAAAAAAACCAAAAAAAAAAATTTAAAACTTTTTTTTTTAAAAAAAATTAAAAGGGGAAAAAAAACCCGGAAATTTTGGGTTTCAATTTTTTAAAAATTTAAATTTTTTTTTAAAAAAACCCCAACCCCAATTTAATTAACCCTTTTCCATAAGTTTTTTTGGGGGAATTAAAGGGAAAAAAAAAGGTTTTATGTTTTTTTTCCTTTAAAATAACTTTTAATTTTTTAAAAGGTTTAAAAAAAAGGGTTTATTTTTTTTGGTTTTAAACAAATTTTAAATTTTTTCTTTGATTTTTAAAAAAATTTTTTTTTGGGGGGTTTTTTTTTTGGGTTTCAATTTTTTTTGTTAAAATTCCAAAACCAAATTTTTAAAAAATTTAAAAAAAAAAGGGGAAATTTTTTTTCATTTAAAAAAAAAAAAAAAAAAAAATTTATTGTTTTTCCCTTTAAAAAAAATTTTCCAATTTGGAAAAAAAAAAAATTAAATTTTTAAAAATTTCCAAAATTAAAATTTTTTTTTGAAAAAAACTAAAGTGGAAAAAAAAAAAAATTTTTAATTTCCAAAATTTTTTGAACCTGGGTTTTAAAAAAAAATTTAAAAATTTTAAATTTAAAAATTAAAACCCAAATTTAAAAAAACCCCAAATTTTTTAAAAAATTCAAAAAAAATTTAAATTAAAAAAAAATTTGGAAAAAAAAATTTTTTTTTTGAATTTTAATTAAAAATTTTTTTGGGGGGGGGGAAAAAAAAAATTTTTTTATTTTTAAAAAATTTTTAAAAAACCAATTTTTAAAAAAAAATTTTTAAAAAAAAAAAAATTAAAATTAAATTTAAAAAAAAATTTAAAAATTTTTAAAAAAAAAAAAATTTAAAAAAAAAAAAAAAAAAAATTTTTTTAAAAAAAATTTAAAGAAATTAAGTTTAATTTTTGAATTTAAAAAAAATTTTGGGAATTTTGGGGTTTAAAAAAACCCCCTAATTTTTTTTTTTTTTTAAAAAAAAAAATTTTTTTTTTTAAATTTCAATTTAATTTTTTTAAAAACCCCCCAAAATTTTAATTTTTTTTTTAAAATCCCCTTTTTTTTTAAAATTTAAATTTAAATTTTTTTTGGTTTTTTAAATTTTTTTTTTTGGGTTTTTAATTTTGGGTTTTTTAAATTGTTGGGGTTTTTTTAATTTTTTAATTTCATTTTAAAAGGGAATTTTAATTTTTCCCTTTTAAAAAGGAAAAAAATTTTTTTTTTTAAAAAAATTTTAAAAATTTTTTTTTTGGGTTTTTTTGGGGGGTTTTTTTAAAAATTTTTTTTTTTAAAAAAAAAAACCGAATTTTTTTGGTTTTAACCCAAAAATTTTTTTAAAAAATTTTTTTTTAATTTAATAAATTTTTTTTTTTTTTTTTTTTTTTTTTAAAAAAAAATTTTTTTTTAAATTTTTTTTTTTTCCAAAATTTTAAAATTTTTTAAATTTTTTGGGGTTTTGGTTTTTTTTTTTTTTTAAAATTTTTTTTTTTAAAAAGGGGGGGGTTTCCTTTTTTTTTTAAATTTGTTTGGGAAATTTTTCCCAAAATAAGGGTTTTCCGAAAAAAGGGGGTTTTAAAACCCCCTTTTTTAAAATTTATTAAATTTTTAAATTTTTTTGGGGTTTAATTTTTTGGTTTTTTTTTAAATTTTTTTTTTTTAAAAATGGAAAAAATTTTTTTAAAATTTTTTTTATTTCCTCCCCCCGGGGGTTTTTTTTTTTCCTTTTATTTTTTTTTTTTTTTTTTTTAATTTTTTCCCACCTTTCTTTGGCTTTTTTAAAAATAGGGAAAAATTTTTTTAAAAAAAAGATTTTTAAATTTAAATTTTTTTGGTTTTTTTTTTTTAAATTTTTTTTTTTTAAAAAAAAAAAAGGGGGGGGTTTTTTCCCTTTTTTTTTTAAAAAAAAATTTTGGGGAAAAAAGGGGGCCCAAAAAAAAAATTTTTTAGCCCCGGGGGAAATTTTTTTTTGGTTAAAAGGGGGGGAAACCCCTTTTAAACCGGAATTTTTAATTTTTTCCCGGGGGGTTTTTTTTTTTTAAAATTTTTTTATTTTGGGGGGGGGCTTTTTGGGGGTTTTAAACCCCGACCGAACCCCGGGGGAAAAGGGGGGGGTAAAAAAAAAAAAAACCCCCCCCCGGGGTCCCGGGCCCTTTCCCCCCCCCCCCGGGGAGGCCCAGGCCATTTTTTTAAAAAAAAATTTAAGGGGGAAAAAAAGGGGGGCCCGGTTTTAATTTTTAAAAATTGGGAAACCCCTTTTTTCCCCCCCTTTCCCGGGCCCCCCTCCCTTTTTTTTTTTCCCCCCCCCCCCCTTTTAAAAAATTTTCGGGAAAATTTAAAAACCCCCGGGAAATTTTTTTCCCCCCCCAAATTCCCCCCCCTTTTTTTTAAAAAAAACCCGGGAAAAAAAAAATTTTTTTTTGGGGGCCCCCCCCCTTTTTTTTCCCTTTTCCCCCCCAAAAAGGGGGGGGGAAAAAAAAACCCAAAAAAAAAATTTTAAAAACCTTAAAAAAACCCAAAAAAGGGGCCCTTTTCCCCCTTTTCCCCTTCCCTCCCTTTTCCCCCTTTTTTTTAAAAAACCCCCCCCCCTTTTTAAAAAAAGGGGGTTTTTTTTTTTAAAAAAAAGGGAAAATTTTAAAAAAAAATTTTTAAAATTTAAATTTAAATTTTTAAAACCCCCCTTTTTCCCCCGGGTTCCCCCCCTTTTTTTTATTTTAAAAAACCCCCCCCCCCCAAAAGCCCCCCCAAAAAAATTTCCAATTTTAAAAATAAAAAAAAAACCCAAAAAAATTCCAAAATAAAAACTTAAAAAAAAAAAATTTAAACCAAAAAAAAAAATTAAAAAATTTTTCCCCCCCCCAAAAAAATTTTTCCCAAAAAAAAAAGAAAAAAAAAAATTAAAAAATTTTTTTCCCCTTTAAAAAAATTAAAAAAAGGGAAAAAAATTTAAAAAGGGTTTAAAAAAACCAAAAATTAAAACCCAAAAACCCCTTTTTTTTAAATTTTTAAAAAAACCCTAAAAATTTAAAATTTTTAAAAAAAAAAGGGGAAAAACCAAAACCCAAAGGAAATTTAAAAAAAACCAAACTTTTAAAAAAAAAAATTTAAAAAAAAAAGGGGTTTTTTTAAAAAAAAAATTCCCCCAAACAATTAAAAAAATCCGGGTTTTCCCCCTTTAAACAATTTAAAAAACCCCCAAAAACCCCAAAATTCCCAAAAGGGGGGGGTTTTAACCCAAAAAAATTTTAAAAAAAAAAAAAAAAAAATTTCCAAAAAAAAATTTTTTTAAAAAAATTTAAAAAATTGGTTTTTGGGGAAAAAGAAAATTTTCCCCCCCAAAATTAAAAAAAAAAAAAATTTTTTAAAAGAATTTCCCGGAAAAAAAAAAAAAAAAAAAAAAAAGGGGGAAATTAAAAAAAAAATAAAAAAAACCAAAAAAAACCAAAAACCAATTAAAAAAAAAAAAAAAAAGGGGGGGGAAAAAAAAAAAAAAATTAAAAAAATTAAAAAAAATTAAAAAATTTTTAAAAAAAATTTTTTTAACCCCTTTTTTAAAAATTTCCCAAAAATTTTTCCCCCCAAAAAAAATTTAAATTTAATTTTTTTTCCAACAAAAAAAAAAAAAAATTTTTTAAAATTTGGTTTTTTTAAAAAAAAAAAATTTTTTTTAAAAATTTTTAAAAAAAGGGAAAAAAAAAAAAACCCCCCCCAAAATTTAAAAAAAATTCCGGTTTAAAAAAAAATTTTAAACCCAATTTTTAAAAAAACCCAAATTTTAAAAAAAAATTTTCCTTTTTAAAAAAATTTTTTCTTTCCCCCTTTTTTTTTTTTAAAAAAATTTTTTTAAAAAAAAAGGGCCAAAAAAAAAACCCAAAAAAAAAAAAAAAAAATTTCCCCAAAAAATTTTTCCCCCCTTTTTTTGGAAAAATTTTTTTAAAACCCCAAAAAAAAAAAAAAAATTTTTAAAAAAAGGTTAAAACCCCCCCCAAAATTTTTTACCTTTAATTTTATTTTTTTTTAAAAAAAATTTTTTTAATTTTTTTTTAAAAATTTAAAATTTTAAAAATTTAAATTAAAATTTTTTTCAATTTTAAAATTTTTTTAACCCAAAAAAAAAATTTTAAAAACCCCCTTTTTAAAAAATTTTTTTTTTAAAGGAAAAAAAAAAAATTTAAAATTAATTAAAATTTAGGTTTTTTTTTAAAAAATTTTTTTTTAAAAGGGAAAAAAAAATTTTTTTTTTTTAAATTTTAAAAATTTTTAATTTTTAAAACCCCTTTTTAACAAATTTTTTTTTTTTAAAAAAGGGGAAAAAAATTTAAAATTTAAAATTTTTAAAAAAAAAATTTTTAACCCCAAAATAACCCAAAAAAAAAACCCCCTTAAAAAATTTTCCCCTTTTTTTTTTCCCAAAAAAAAAAGGGGAAAAAAAAAAAAAGGGTTTTTTTTTAAAAATGGAAACCACAAGCAGATTTTCCACAAGCAGATTTTCACCAAGCAAGATTTTCACCAAGCAAGACTTTCACCAAGACTACCAATACAAACCACTATAAGAATCGGTGTTCATGGACCTAATGGGTGTACACTGCACTCCCAACCCATTACAAGGTGTGAACTAATCCCACAAGTGCACTAAATTTTCCAACAATCCTCCCAAATTTAGTTCACTTCCTTTGCATGAAAAATAAACATCAATCAAAACATGTGCATAAGCGAAAATGTCCCGAGGATTGAATTTCCATCTTAGTAAATTACACGTTCAAATATTCGAGAATCGGGGTGTTCTAAGAATTGAACCCTTCAACCCATTTGAATACCAAGATAAAATACACAAGTTTTCAAACACTTAACGACTCGACACTATACAAGCCATGTGTCCATATCCAAATTCATAAATGTTGTAAAGCTAAAGTCCAAAGCTTCACAAGCGGCAAAACTTCAACATTTACATAGGTGGTTCCTCTTTAGTCATGCTCCCGCCAAGCACTTTTCAAAGAAAATAACCATTAAGTAAATACTTCATCCTCCTTTCAAGAGTTACGAGCACAACCTTGGGATGTAAATAAAACATGTGCTCCATCCATCGAATGTTCAACTTTCCACATTGAACTCGGCCCTAAGTTTCCTTGGGAGGAGTTGGGTGTCCTAGCATTCAAATGACTAAGTTGGACTTAAACCCATCCCTTTAGCAGACTTTATAACCAAGTCTCTAGCCGACCCTTCGCCAAGTGATCGCCTAAGTTCGTTGAGATCTCACAAACTCTATAGATACCACCCATTCATGATAAGCTCACGAATCATGCTATGCCCGACACCCAAGTGTCTAGACTTACCATTGTACATCCGCTATAAGCCTTAGCCAATGTAGCCGCACTATCACAATCGGATAGAAATAGGTGCTATAGGTTTAGGCCACAATGGAATCTCGAAGCAAGTTTTCAACCATTCGCCTTCTTTACCGAAATGCTAAAGCCACAAATTCAGATTCCATTGTTGAACCGGTGATGCAAGTTTGCTTCTTGGATGCCCAAGAAATTGCACCTCCACCAAGTAGGAATACCCACCACCGGTAGACGAATTGTCTTCGATGTTCTTGATCCAACTTGCATCGATGTAACCTTCCAACATCGATGGGTAACGGTATATGAGAGACTATAATCCATAGTTCTCTTCAAATACTTGATACCCTCTGAATCGGTTGCCGGTGATGAGCACTAGGATTACTAGTATACCGCTCAATTTTCCCACCGCAAAACCAATATCGTGCCTTGTACAAGTCATGGCATACATCAGCAACCAATTACCCTAGAATACTCAAGTTGAGATACTGACCTTGCCATGATTAGGCATCGACTTCTCACAGTATCCATAGGTGTACTCATCGGAGTACAATCAAAGTAATTGAATTTCCTCGGTACCTTCTCAATATAATGAGACCGAGAGATAGAAATTTATTACTTTCATGTTTAATCCTTATACCAAGGATAACATCGGCCTCCCCATGTCTTTCATGGAGAACCTTGATGACAAAAATTCCTTTGTCGTCAACTCGATTTTGGTCGTGCCAAAGATCAACATGTCATCAACATATAGACAAATGATGACTCCTTTACCGATTCATCAAATTTGCTATATACACATTTGTCGACTTGGTTAAGAACATAACCACTAGACAAAACCACTTCATCAAACTTTTGATGCCATTGCTAGAGCCCGCTTAAGTCCATAAAGAGACTTAATCGGTTTACACCTTGTTTTCATTGCGGGCATGATGAAGCCACGAGGTTGGTTCATATAAACCTCCTCTTCCAATTCACCATTCAAGAAAGTCATTTTCACATCCATCCGATGAATAACCAGTTGTGAATAGATGCCATAGCAATCGCCAGCCTTATGGTATCGATCGAGCCACAGGGGCATAAGTATCAAAATAGTCTATTCGACTTTTGTTTAAAGCCCTCGAATAACTAATCTAGCCTTGAACTTTTCAATAGTTCCATCTACCTTCATTTTCCTTTTGAAAATCCACTTGCAACCCAAAGGTTTGCAACCGGTGGTAGATCAACCAACACCAGTGTTGTTCCCATGATGGAATCCATCTCATCATTGATTGCTTCTTTCCGTAAAGCAATATCACGGGACTTCATTGCTTCTTCAAATGTTTTGGGGTCATCCTCAACAATGAAGCAATAGGAGTATTGGTCGAGACCTCATCCTCGTACCTTCAACTAAGTATAGTTGAAACTCGAGTCCAAATGACTTTGGAGTCCCGACCCTTTTGCTTTTCCCGAGCACGAGTTCGGTTGTTGAACCACAACTTCATCAGGACCAGCGATGGTTCATCATCGAGGACCTCGATACACCGATGTCATGAGTTCCATTAGGAATCCTCGACTTGATCTGGGACCGATGAGAATCTATTCTCATCAAAATCGCATCCCTTGATTCAATTATTGTGTTAATCGAAACATGTTCATTAGGTTCAATAACATAGAACCTAAAAGCCTTGGAATGCTCAAGATATCCAACAAAGATGCAGATCAATGCCTCTTTCACCCAAAGTCTTTTGCTTTGGATCGAGTCTTACAAATTTCTACAACCCCAAACCTTGAGATAATTCAGGTTGGGTTTCTTTTTAGTCCGAGTTCATAAGGGTAACCTTGTTCCTTTTGTTTGGAACCCTATTTAATAAATAGCAAGTCGTTAACATAGCTTCACCCCGTAACCCTTGACTCGATCTGAATAGTGCAACATGGAATTAACCATCTCCTTGACCCCTGTTTTTCCTTCGAAATACCATTTCTTGAGGAGTATAAGGGCGATTGTTTCATGGATTATTCCAACAGACCGAAAGTCCGAGTATCCATGTACT
This sequence comes from Chrysanthemum lavandulifolium, assembly GCA_022545495.1. Taxonomy (NCBI): domain Eukaryota; kingdom Viridiplantae; phylum Streptophyta; class Magnoliopsida; order Asterales; family Asteraceae; genus Chrysanthemum; species Chrysanthemum lavandulifolium. The sequence goes on from CM040242.1 coordinate 34,467,812, forward strand.
CACCTCCCTATCGATCCTTAATCTTTTGATTAAAGACCCAGTTGTAATTCAACTTCGCTTTTAAACACTTTGAATTTATCTAATGCTTCATCCTTGGTATGTAACAAATAGACATAACAAAATCTAGAAGCATCATCAATAAATGTCACAAAGTACTTCTTATTCCCCAAAGAAGGAGTGGTATGCAAATCACACAGTCATTGTGAATAAGCTCCAAGATCTTAGTCTCACGACTAACACCTCGAAAGGTTTCTTGGTTATCTTGGTCAACATGCAAGTTTTACACTTTTCGGTGTCCATGTCAAAAGCGAGGATTAAACCATCCCTAGACATATCTTGCATTCTTTTATAGTGAACATGACCAAGTCTAGCATGCCAAAGGTTAGAATCGATCCGATTATATGTGGTCACAAAAGTGAAATAACACCGGTGGGTAATATTAAGCACGAACATTTGATTACATAAATAACCAAAACCAATAAAAACACCACATTTAGAAAGAACAAATTTATCGATTCAATAACTTGTTTATATCCATGATTATTCAAAACACTACTTGAAACCAAGTTTTTCCTTATATCGAGAACATGAATAACATTAAACAAAGTTACAATCTTTCTGAACTAAACCTAAGATCTACACAACCACGACCATGCACCAAGGTCATTGACTCATTTCCCATGTGAAGAATAGAACCATCATTCGTTGACTCATAAGTCTTGAACCGCCTTCTATCTTTACACACATGAACTGTTGCACAGTCAACCCACCACGCAACATCATCATCCCGCACATAAAAGATTCGGATACATATGTAACATAATAAATCGAAAAGACTTATTAAACATATTCGACCTTTCAGTGAGTTGGTGAACCACCACCCACGAACCATTAGTGTCCGATCCATTGGCTTTACCACCAACTTTAACACCCTTGCATATCCCTTTTAATGTGACCGGTCTTGCACATTTCCAACAAGTAGGTGTTGCCTTCTTGTTAGGATTTGCTCTTGTGTTGTCATGATATTTGCGTTTGCCTTTGTTGTCATTGTACAGTAGAGTTGTTATGCTCTACCATATTGACAACAGATGGTCCAAAGAAGATTGCTACTCTTTGGCTTGTCATTATCCCGCACCTTGAGAGATTCCTCAATATGCGATGACCGCCTTAACTCAACAAGAGTTAACTCCTCCTTCATATGTTTCAAGGTATGCTGAAATCTTTCCATGAAGGAGGAGTTTGTCAATGACACAAGAGACTTTGATAGCCTCATCCATGTTCATTTGGTGTTGTGTAAACCTTCCAAGTATTCCAAAGTTCATTGTATTGTTCCATAACCGGTCTTGAATCGGTCATTTTGTAATTTGTGAAATTACTAACAAGGAACTTCTTACTTGATGCATCCTCGACCATATATTTGGCATCCAAGGAATCCAGTTCTTTGGAAGATTCAAAGTTCGATAAATATCAAACAAAGAATCGACATACCATTCGAATAAGACCTCGCATATGTAGTCATCGTTCTCCCACTTGCTCCTCTTCCCGATCCGCCCACGGAGCATCATCACCATCATCGAAATTGGAGTAGTCGACATAGACCACACTCATGCTTGACAAAGAAGTGCATCTTCTTCGCCACCTCCTAAATCCACCCTTCAAACTTGTCCGACAGCAAAGTTTGAAGCCATGTGTTTCATTCGCGCGGTTGCCATTGATTATCACAAAATAGTTTACTTTGATTATTGGTGGTTATTCGTCCCAAAGCGGTGAAGATAATCAATTCACAGAAATGTGCAACTCTTCAAGAGAAACAAACAAACTGTTAGTAGTAACAGATACCACTTGGTGGTTACTGGATATCACTTGGAATCGTGTGATCACTTTCCAAAGTAAACTATTCGACTCTAATGCCCGGTATCACGAATATCTACTTGGGATAAGACCAAATGCGTTAGAGAATTAGGCACAATTCTATAACCCTTTAAGCTAGTAAGTGTTTACGTTTTACGTGTGTTTTCCATGCATGTTCGGATCTCCTATATATAGGAGGTTACTCTTGAGCTATTCAATGGAATTATGAGTATTAATCGCCCATTAATAGCCTCATAATTATCACCATTATAACCGTTAGTGGTTACATGACCAATTAAACGTGGTCATAAAGAAGTTGTAACTACCATTTAGCGAGACTTTCCATAAGCGATTTCCACCAGCGATTTCACTTGAAGTGGAAGCGCCTATCGATGGAAACATCGCTATCAAGATTTCATAGCACTATCGGTGGATACACCACTTGATTGGAAACATCGCCTATCGGTGGAAATACGCTTATCGGTGGAAACCACAAGCGATTACTTTCCACAAGCGAGATTTTCACCAAGCAAGACTTTCACCAAGACTACCAATACAAACCACTATAAGAATCGTGGTGTTCATGGACCTAATGGGTGTACACTCACCTCCTAACCCATTACAAGGTGTGAACTAATCCCACAAGTGCACTAAATTTTCCAACATAATACCTTCTTTTTTGGACACCCCGTGATGTTGTGATCCAATCCATGACAATACGAACAAGTCTTCTTTTTATTCCCTTGTAGTTCTATGGGAGGTTTGATTTTGCAATTTTTGGTCGTCCTTTTCTCCTAGGAAGAACAACAGGATCCCGAATAGATATTTGAGGCATCTTATCTACTTGAGAAACCCCAACAGAATTATCCTCATAAACATTCTCAGGCTCTTTTGACTTTTTCCGACTCATTTGGTCTTCTAAGAATTTCACCAACATAGTGTTTAGCCTCGTTATTTCAGAAGGGCAGTCCTTTGCTTGTTCGATCGCTTTGGTCGAGTTAGAATGCACACACCATAAAGTTAAGGCACTAACCGCTTTCATTATTTATTTCTTTGATTCCGATACTATCATTACCAACCTTGTACCTGGAATCAAGTGTCCACCTAGGTAAAATGTATTGATCGGAAGGGTTTCAACATGCTTCTTTTCATCACATATAGGATATGCTTGCATAATAACCCATATGTTTCAAACATAGCGCAAGAACATGTGACATCCACCTTATTCGATGAAATTAAACTTGAGGTCCTCCAATATTTTTCTCAACGTTCAATTGCCCGACACTATAAGTGACCTGTTCTAGACTCTTGTTTAAAGTGACGTGAGTTAGATTGTTGGTTGCTTCTTTCCATTCCTTTTCGAATTTTTCAAAAATCTTTCTAGTATAACATTTACCTACAAAATCAAGGTACATGAAACACAATGAATAATAGAAAAAAGGGTGAATAACATAAACGTAATGAATATGAACAAGTTACCTGCTTTTGCTTCTATTGGATGCACTGACGAAAGAACTGCCCTCGAGTTCATAGTCTTAAAGTCTTCATCTTCTTCTGCGGCTCTTCGAGAGTTGACAACTTTATCATATTGAATTACAAATTCGTTCAACATGGTGTTAGAATTAACAAATCCATCAAAAAAGGAATGAATACTCTCACATCGTCCGCTTGTTGTCATCCCAGCAAAAAACCCATCTTTCAAGAAAGACCAAACCCAATATTTACGTTGGTCATACATATCCATCATCCAATTACTACTTTCGAGGTTATACTTATCACGTATAACATCCCATTGGGTTTCAAATTCTTCAATCGTGTCACTTTTTACCCATTTTTTATAAGATTCATTGAAATCACTGTAACGGGCTTTAAATGGTCGAAGATTTTCCAGTTGGTGTTTCTTAATGTGCCATGAACAATAACGATGTCGAGTGTTTGGAAAAACTTTGTGGATTGCATTGCAAATTGCTTTATCCTGATCCGTTATTATTGAAGCTGGATATTTGTCAAACATGCACACTAAGAATTGCTCAAACAACCATTCAAAAGTTTCTTCCTTTTCATTTTCTAGCAATGCAGCACCAATGAGTATAGACTGACCATGATGATTCACCCCAACAAATGGCGCAAATGGAAACTTAAATTTGTTGGTCAAATACGTAACATCAAACACAAGAACATCCCTAAATTTAATATAGGCATCACGTGATCTTCCATCAGCCCAAAATATATTTCTAGGAGACCCATCACTATTCAAATCGATCTTAAAATATTGGTTAATATCTACTGATGCCTTATCTTGAAAATGTTTAATAAGTCCATAAAACTCCTTACCTTTGTATTCTTTTCGTTGCTCGGATAAAATATCGGAACATTGTTTTGAGGTAACATCAGCGACATATGGAGGTTTCATTGCATTTACAGCTTTTTTGACATGACAAGGTCTCATCCCGGATCGGCCAAGTTCCAACATAAGAGATTTGCAGGCTATAGAACGATGAAACTTCCTGTGAGAACGATGTTTCATTACTTTCGTAGGTGTTGTGCTCAAATCATGATTGTGTGTATCATCAAAAAAATCCACACACCATCTCCCATATTTTGTTATTGTAATTCGAAGTCGTGCTTGACAACCGGTCCTTACATCTCTGCGACGTTTCTTAGTATCCACACTTGTACCATCATCCTTCACACTTTTGAAACCTTCTTTGTTGCATACGTACCACTTTCTATAAATCTCATTAGTCATCTTGTTTTTATAATCCCAATGCTTATGTATACCAAATCCATGTGTAAAGGCATATTGATTATAAAATGTATAAGCATCATCAGGCGTATCAAACGCCTTCCCAATAATATTAGCATCAATTGGTCCCTCTTCATCCCATCTTTGACTTACATCAACATCATATGGTCTGTCACTTTCATTATCTTGTTCCACATTGCTGATCAAATAACCATTTACATCGATATCATCAATTGATAGAGCATTAGTGGGTTCATTTCCTGATGGATTATCTTGTACCATTTAGTCGCTAATAAAAGTTTCTATTAGGATAAAGTTTCATGATAGATGTAATTCATAGAAAACAAATAATAACATATGTTTTATATCACGAAGGAGATTACAAGTAATTGTTGGTATAAATTATATGAAGTTCTAATAACAATATTAGAGATGAGATACGTACCTGAATCATGTGATCAAATAACGAAAGTGTTGAGAACGAATTAGGGTTTAATTGTGATTGTAGAGAGCATATAAAGAGGTATCCTGATGTTGGAGATGAGTGGGAATTAGGGTTTTATTCGTGATTTTAAACAGTAGATAAAAAAACATTTTTGATGTTGGAGATGAGTGATATGGTTTTAATTAAAACGACGTAGTATTAGGGGGTTCTAGACCTAAGGTTGCATAAAATACAACCACACATTCACTTTTGCCAAAAACTAAACACTATTAGGAACATACTTGTTATTTAAAGAAAAAACTAAACAATATTAGGAACATACTTGTTTTTTAGACTACGTGCATTAAGAAAATCAAACAATTTAGTTGTGTATGTTTTATCTGAAAATAATAATTATGAGACAAATGAAGTATCTTAATTTTAACCTAACCATTTTGTATTTGGACAAACATGAAAAGAAGTAAAGATTAGAAAAAAGTTTAACAAAGTTAAGAAGTTGTTCCTGACCAAATTGAAACAACTTACTAAGTTATATTTTATTAAGTCACTCAAACATGATATGGAATAACATAATATCAATACCAACTTGCAAAATCAACATATTGTTATCCTTATAAGCAACTAACTTTTCTCTTGTATGACCTATGTGGGATGATAAAGCAAAATTTGTAACAAAGAAAAACGTATTAACACAACATACAAGTTATCTACTTCTCTTCTTTTTCTTTTTTGTTCGTATGCTAGTTCTCAGCTTACCTCCATTAAAAACTAAAACTTAACAACTCGTAAACAAAAAAGATTTTGTGTACTATACGTAAGCTTGAGGGAGGCTAAAAAAGGTTTATATACGAGGCCACCAACGCCCACTAACATGCTTTGTTTATTTTGTTTATTAGTGTTTTGTGATTAAAATTTTGAATTAGTTATTAAATATTAAATTTATATAACGTATTTTATGGCATTGTTTTTTGAGAATCACTTACTTATGTGAATAATAAAAATAAAAGAAAAACCACACGTATTTTCTCTAAAATTTTATGTTCTGTTTGATAATAACAAAAGAAAAACAATTTTGTATTTTTTTAACAACCAATTTCATATACTCAATATGCCGTTGTGTTAATTATACTCCTTTCATCTGAAAATTGTTGAACACAGACAAACAACACACATTTTAAAAATTATGCATTAATGACTGCTTTGGTATCTACGAAAGTGAACATGATTTTACTTTTCGACAATTAAATTGTGTTATTTTATTTTTGTAAATATATCATTTTTTTTTCTTTTTTTTTTGAACAAAAGCATGCATTAAAAAAAAAACTAACATCCATACAAATCACTCCTCGAAAGCGAGGTAAGTTCTTCGGGGAAAGAGACATCCCAACTAAACCCTAGAGTGGAAGAAAGCGCATGACGAGCAACCCAATGAGCTACTTGATTGCTTTCTCGGTTAACCCAAGAAAACGTTATTTGCATATTCTTTGCCCATAAGCGAATATCATCCACAAGAGCAGCTAAACTCCATGGTGGGGGTACGTCTGAAGATGAAAAGGAGATAGCTATTTGGGAGTCGGATTCTACCATTGCATTAAACCACCCATGATTAAATGCTAGCAAGCAAGCAGAGTGTACCGCAATGATCTCGGCATGGGAAGGAGATATGGCGTGGCAACGATTACCGAGAACATAACGGAGATAACCTGTAGAATCGCGAACAACAATACCAAAAGCAGCACCAGAATTCTTGAAAGCAGCATCACAATTCAACTTCACCAAGAGGGGGGTATCCACTGTGGAGAAGTGTGTGAGGTGGAATCAATGTTGGTGGATGCTGAGGCAAGGCAATAATTCGATTGATGGGAAACAAGCCGCTGATAGTCATTAAGCTGAGCACAAACAGATGCCAAGGTATTATGCGGACAGGGTGTCGCATTGTCAAAAACAAAGCTGTTACGAGATCGCCATATAAACCAACAAGTCGTTGCAACAACTGACAAAACACGAGAGACATCTCGGACAGAATAAGTTGTGTCAATAAAGCTTTGTATATGAGCATAAATATTAATACCTGATTGAGGAGACCGGAAGCATAAGGGAGAGCCAAACCAAACCGGACGTGTCCAGGCGCATTCAAAAAGTTGATGCTCGATTGATTCTGCACTAACATTACATATCGGACACGCTGGAGAGGGAGAGCAATGTCTTCTAAATAAATTTTCCTTTGTCGCAACAAAGTTTGAAATGGCTTTCCATAAAAATAATTTAATTTTTGGTTGTACCGGGATATTCCATATCATCTTCCAGAATTTTGATGATGGATTAGTACTTGATTCACCTATAACCACCGATGTATTCATCAATGCAATAGCTTGTTTGTAGCCAGATTTAACAGTGTATCGACCTTTTGGATCAAAGTGCCAAATGATCTTGTCGAGAGAGCCAATTTGTGAGATCGGGATTTGCATGACCATTTCAGATTCCTTAGCTGAAATATGCTCACGAAGCCTCCTAACATTCCAATGTCCATCATCAATAAAATCAGAAACAGTCTTGCAGTTGTGGAATGGTCCAAGAGGAGAATGAATGTAAAAATCATCCGTAAAGGGAATCCACTTTTGTGTCAAGAATGAAATGCTTTTCCCATTTCCGACTTGCCATCTAATACCTTGTAACAACAAATCACGACCGTGGAATAGGCTACTCCAAAGCCACGAGGGGTGTGACCCTTTTTTAGCAACAAGAAAATTAGAGTTCGGAAAATATATACCCTTGAGAATTCTTCCCCAAAAAGCGTCGGGATTAATAAGAAGACGCCACCATTGTTTAGCAAGAAGGGTCGTGTTAAAGGCTTCAAAATCACAGAACCCTAAACCACCTTGCTGCTTTGGTTGCGAAAGCATTTTCCAATTTTTCCAATGGATGTGATGTTCATAGGAATCACCACCCCAGAAGAATCTACGAACGTAAACCATTAGCTTGTTCAAGAGGCTTGATGGAAGCATAAAGCATTGCATAGCATATGTTGGAATGGCTTGGATGACAGACTTGATTAGAACTTCTCTACCTGATTGGGAAAGAAGCTTCTGCTTCCACCCTTGCATTTTTTGAAGCACTTTGTTCAACAAGAAACCAAATAACTCTGTTTTCTTCTGGCCAAAAACAGAAGGAAGGCCTAAATATTTAGCTTTAGAGTCCATTTGGTGGACATGAAGTTCGCCACAAATATCGTTACGTAGAGAAGTTGGGGTGTTAGGTGAAAAGAACGCAAATGATTTCTGGAAGTTGACTGCTTGACCAGAAGCCTCACAATACGAATTTATAATGCTGACAAGAGTACTACATTTAGCATGTGAAGCTTTCAAAAAGAAAAGTGAGTCGTAATATGGTAATTAGTCTAGTACATAATAAAAAAGAAAGCTATACAATAAAATTGCAACATAAAGAGTTAGGATTTGGTAATTATACCTTTTTTCTTTTTGAAAAGGTGAAGAACATGGGATCACCCTGCCTCACGCATCTTGAAGATGCCAACCGACATTCCTCCAAGGACCCGGCCCGGAAAATGAAAGACTGTCCCAGTTGATTGGTATTTTATCAAGAGGTGGGCTTTGAACCTCGCCATTTTCTCTAGTAGCCCCTCATTGACCAAATAATCGAGCATTTGCGGTGGGAAGATGCTACCAATTGAAAGCTTTTAGGCCAATGGAGAGATTCGAACCCCGATCTATTGACACAAGGTTGGAAGCTCTTACCATTGGACTAAAGGCCCATTGGTATTATACTTTTTTTCTTGTCTCGTTTCCGTATTTATACATTCATTTTATAGACTATATTGTAATCAATAAATTATGATTTGTAATAACACAGTCCTAATCTCAACTTACAAAAAGCGAGTGTACGATACGGGTTGAGTGTATTAATGTCAGAATAGATTTTTCATAATGCAAATTTAATTATTTTTAACTGACTCGTGTTTGAAAAATCAAAACAACAAAAGTATCTAAAAATCTTCTCATAATGCAAACTTAATTATTTTTAACCAACTCGTGTTTGAAAAATCAAAACAACAAAAGTATCTTAAAATCATAAAAAGTTGACGAACAAGCTATTATATATGAACATGTGATTGAAAAATTATCGTTCATAACATGTCTCATTAACTTACAAAATTAGCATAGATATTATTATATAAGCTAGTAGCTTTTATCTTTTATGTCCGATGTGGGAAGAGAAAAGACTTTATTTTGCTAACGTGGCATCAGGTGTAATCATTTATTTACGAATTCACGAAGTATAATGAGTTATCTTAGAGAGTACATAGAGTATTTTGGCTTTATATTTATGTTTGTCACAATATAATGTCCACATTTTTATTTCAATCAATCAAACTGGTTTTTAATGGTGAGCGTGACATGTTGTTGTACAATGTAATGGTTATTTAGATTTTTAATTGTGTGCAATATGAAAGTGAGTTTATAATTTGAGACGGATAAATATTTATGTGAGAGTTATCAACCAGTGGTATTCGAGTTTTGAAGAAAATAGTTATGTGAGTTTCGAATTTAAACGAGTTTGAATTAACCGGGTTCGGTCAACTCAAACAAGTATCGTTACATAAACTTCTTTAAATCAAAAGAGAAAAGTAATATACAAAGATAAGTTTGGTTTATGAACTAATTACGAGAATGATTTACTTTTGCTAATTGAGATATAACCTGAATTTGAACTAGGAGACAAATTTTACCCAATAGACCAAAACCAAATCGAAACAATAGCTCGAGTATTCATATTAATTTGACCGTGTACATATTATGTGTTCAGGTAGTGTTTCTTCCTCATTTTTTTAAACATTTTGGCTGATTAATTCACGGGTTTGAACTGAACACTTTACATATTCAATTCGGGTAAAACACTATCTTTTCAGTAGGTCGTCGTGATCATTACAAAGTTGTTTGCATAAAGTAAGAATTGAACTTGATACCCTACACATTTTAATGATGTTAATCACAAGCTTTTTGTGATAAAATTACCCATATAATGTGTTAAAATCAAATTTGCCAACAATGGAATACGAATCCAAAACAGCCCCTCTACCACTTGACCACTCCTTAGTTAAAAATATAACCCCATTTGTAAGTTTGTTGTATTATATATTATAAGATTCATAATCGACCAAATGCTAAACTAGATAATGATTATTTCTCTTAAATTGTGTGTTTATTGTTTATGAACAATTATTTTAAGACAAATAAAACAATTTAATTTTTTTCTAACCATTCATGTTTGAAAATACATGAAAAAATTACAAGTAAAGACAAAAAGTTAACAAGGTATACAAGTTATCTCGTCTCATATTTGAATGACATAATACGTATAAATCATGTCAGTCAAAGATGCGAAATAACATAATATTAAAGGTGAAGGCTGAATATACGTAACAAACTTTCTCAAATATACCGATGTACGTAACATACTTATTTTATTATTAACATGCGTAATATACTTTCAAATACTCACCAATGTACGTAATATTGACAGGTTATCATGTTTTAAAGTTACAACATTGGTCCCTGTCGTTTGCATTCCCTTTCACCGTTAGTCATTTGACATTTTTTCACTTAAAAAAATTACAGTAACGGTCCTTGTAGTTTGTTTTGACTTTCACCATTAGTCCTTTGTCTTTCATCTTTTTTATATACGTTTTTTACTTGTTTTTATACACATTTTTTAACATATTTTTATACACATTTTTTACACATTGTTTACACGTTTTTATACATGTTATTATACATTTTTTACACGTTATTATACACGGTTTTATCAACTTGTAAAATAACATAAATTTTAATTATATAAGATAGTAGCTTTTCTCTTGTATGACCTATGTGGGACAAGAAAGCAAACTTTGTAGTAGAAAGTACCAACGTAACATACAAGTTATATGCTTCTACTTTGTTTCGTATGCTATTTCTCTCATTACCTCTCATGAAAACTAAAACTTAACAACTCGACAAGAAAAGAGACAAATATGTTAATACAAATAAGCCGTAAAACGTTTATTTATATTTTACGATCTTCTAATGTTTTGTCGATAACAAACGTAAAATCATATTAATGAAACAAATAAAATACGTAAATGGTTTGAACTAATAGTTTTCTAACACACTTACGCTTTCACATAAAACACTAAAATAAGTACAAGTGATTTTATGCTTTAGATATACATATGTATAACAACTAGTGTTTACATATTGGGTTAACGTATACTTAACTAAGTATACACTAAAATGGGTAAAAACAAGTATATACTAAAATGGGTAAAAACAAGTATATACTAAATAGGTAAAAACTAGCAAATGGTTTTGACCCATAACCCATGGTTTTATTTATACCACTTAACCAAGTTCATTATATCCTTGAGATACATTGTATCTAGAAAGAAAACCATGGATCAACCCATAACCCATAACCCATGACCCATGACCCATAACCAAAAATACCCATGGGCAAAGAGGAGCGTTCCACGGATCCACGGCTTTGTGCTAGCGGATCCCAGTGGAAGGGATCCGTGGGATCCGGGGAACAGATGAAATTTTCTCTATAAAGAGAGCCATTTCTTCCTTTCTACTTATCACTTTACACACATACTTTCCCCAGTATTCTAACCTCTAACCTCGATCCAAGTGATCTATGTAGTTTGTCTTTTGTTTTGTGTGATCTTTTAGGTTCCTCTTAAAGGAAAGATCACCACTTCTTGAAGACGCAAGCTCAAGTCCATGAGTTGCCGTGCCGTCATCATCAAGACAACGAAGGTTCTCTTGTTGATAGTTATACCTTTCTCCATATATGTTGGGTTGAAGGCATTAGTGAAGAATGCCGAAAGTGTCAAAATGAAAGCATTAGTGAAAGGTGCTCATCATCCGTGTCAAAGCATTAGTGAAGAATGCTAAAGGTGTCAAGACGAAGGCATTAGTGAAGGATGTCAAGAGTTGTGTCAAAGGCATTAGTGAAGGATGCCGAAGAATCTAATCAAGTCGCATTTGGGAAGAATGCGTAGGTCGTATAATTGATGAGGTGCATCATTATACATATAAGTATTTGTTTACTTCCAAGGATGGTGATATCCTTGATGATGTTGTAACAAGGAGTAGATCTCCTTGAGATTAGGTGTTGTGTCGTGAAGGGTAGTAGTTCCTCCATAGTAATGGAACTAGGTGCTTAACCTAGTACCTAATAAAGGGTAGGCGACGTTGTGATAGGATTAGTTCTCCTAAGGTGTGAAAGAACTCGGTGGTTAGCCTAGCACCGTATAAAGGGTAGCCGACGTTGTGATAGGATTAGTTCTCCTAATGTGTGAAAGAACTCGGTGGTTAGCCTAGCACCGTATAAAGGGTAGGCGACGTTGTGTTAGGTGTGGTTCGCCTTGGTGTGAAAGAACTCGTATTTAGCTTTGTACCGGAAAAAGGTTAAGCGACGTTGTGAAGGCTTCTCGCCATAAGGAGTTGGTGTAGTGTTCACGAACTCTCGAGTAGGTGACTGGGGAGTGGAGTAGGGCAAGGAAGGTGTCCTTGTAGCCGAACCACTATAAATAACTTGTGTCGTGGTGATGTGCTTCTTACTCTTTATTTTTCATTACACGTTTATATATCTATCTATCAACGTCCAACATAAACAACCAAATAGATTGACATAAGTCGATCTAAATATTTAAAAGGAAGTTTTAAATTGGTAAAACTATTCAACCCCCTTCTAGTTTTCCACAAAATATACTATCCATATTCCATAACTCATGCTTGAGGAGGCTAAAAACAGAAGATGTGGGCTGTCTATGCTCTCTTTTTAAGGTGATAGGAGTTCGAGTATTCATGTTAACTTGACCATGTAACATGATATAGGTTCGGTTATTGGCGTCGCAATTAAAATACAACCCATTTGTAAGTTTGTACTTTGTAGTATTATAGGTTGTGGAATGTAGTTTAACATGGACAAAGCTTGGATAATTGACCAAGTGCATTTGAAAAAACTAATAAATAATGTTAGGAACCTAATTTTTTTAAGACCGAATAAAACTAAATGACGATTGACTTTTTTAAAACTATAAGTTTATCTGAGAACAATTATTCGAGATAGGGCAATTATGCAAACACACCTTTGCTCAAGGTGGCAACACTTTTAGGAAAAAAGTTGGCGTATTTCTTAAATATACCTTGAGACTTGCGACTTTTTTCTTCCAATCAAGGAGCGTCAAGTGTCCTCTACTTTTCGAACCCAATCATTGAAATTTACTTTTCGTACCTATGGTTTTAAATCGACCTAGATCCAACGAATTTTTAAGATTCGAGCGAAATTCTCTTTGTTAGTTTCGAGAAAAAGTCAAACTTTGGAAACTATTATTTTATTCCTTTAGCCCTTCCCAATCTTTGGCGACTTAATAATTACTTTGAGCGCCTTTTTAAAATTTGTACTTTTGTACTTTTATCCTTTTTTACGTAACTTTAAAATACTTTTAGATTACTTTTAGAATACTTAAGCGTATTTTTTTTTTACGTAGCTTTTCATATGATATCTTCCTAACCTTTATTCGATGAATTAGAATAACACATACATTACAAAATACTCCCACAAGCCAAGATCTATCCATCTTCTCGAAACCCCGCAAAAAATGTTTCAGATTCGGTATGTATTTCTATTTTACATTAAAATTTGTTTTACTTTCCTATATTGATATATATAAATTGTTCGTATCTTTGTTTTTCCGTATTTTATTTGAAATTAATCATGTTTAATCGTAGTTTTGCAACAACAATTTTGTTTATTTAACTTAGCTAAGGTTTTGATTGTGTTGGGATTTTTAATTTATCCGGTGTTTGGAGATGTCTTTGCTTTGTTGTTGTACCTTTGCAATAAGTGCACTAAGGAATGAAGTAATATATGGTATTTATTACAAAATTGTACAATATGCATTAATTGTAAATAATGTGCATGCTTGGATGATTGGCAATGAACCAATGGTCCACAATATGATTGAATGCGACTTTGTTACTCCCCTTATATGTAATTAAGTAGAATATGTTTTTATTTTTTTTTTTATTATTATTATTATTATTTGTAGGAATATGAGGCAAAAATCATCATCAAGTAAACCAAACTACTTTTCTTTAATAAAATCCAAGTTGGATAAAAACGAAGGAAGTTGTTTGAGGAACTTGTTTGGTAAATGGTTGGACCTTTCTTATTTTGACCAGGAAGCACATATGATAGATTATATTTTACAAAAACAATGTTATCCGAATGAAAATCATTATGATATGTCGATTGTATATTATATTGAAGACCGTCCCTACATTTCGGTCGTCCAGAGTTTTCGCTTATCACTGGTTTTCATTTTGGAAAAGTAAGTTTTGAAAAATATAGGTCTGGACACCTCAATTTTAGGTCAAGGGTTTTCCCAAAACGTTCAGGTTCAAAAATTACAAACTTAGATATTCTTGGTCTAATTGAGGATGAAGAGGCATTTGGTATCATATGCGACGAAGATGCAGTACGTCTCTGTCTATTGTTAGCTTTGGAGGTTATCTTCATGGGCAGATTATTGGTTCAGGAAGTTGATGATACTCTCATGCGATTAGTTGAAAACCTAGATGATTGGGATGCCTTTCCATGGGAGAGCATATTTGGAGGCATTTGTATGATGAAATTTTGGATGTTGCGGATAAACACAAGTGGGATTTCCTTCAAGGTATTAACAAAGACCACAAGTTTGTTCCAACCTATACGCTTGTCGGGATTCGTTTGGGCTTTCAAGGTTAATATTTTATGTATCAATATACACCGAGTCATTTTATGTATCAATATTTTATGTTATTTTTTATTGAACTTGCAACATCCGTATAGATATGGATACCGAGTCATTTGAAAGAAGCATTCTATGGTGGAATAAAGTTCTTGATATTATGCCAAGAGGAGTAGCGTGGTTAAAGAATACACCCTTCAAAAGATCTGATTATAAGTTTCTTTTGGAAAGGTAAAAGTCTTCATCAAATTTGTCTTATTAATGCAATCTTTTATTCTACATTAAATTTTCAATATTATTATTTCATTTTAAGGATTCCAACTCATTAAAGAACTTAGACCGACAATAGGCGAGAGGAGATCCGATTGGTATATAAAGTTTACGGCGTTTTTCCATGATTACATACCTAGAACTCCACGGTGAAAACCACACATCTTTACGACGAGTGGTTGAAGAAGATGGCATGACACGCAAACGTGGCAAGATTGAAAGGAAACATTTACCTATTATACGCAGGAGTGAGAGCAGTATAATAGAGATCAGCATAATACAAGATGGTGTTATTACAGAGTTAAATAAGCGTTTGTTCAAACTCGAGGCAATTATTCAGGTTATTTATACTTTATATTCTCCTCATAGACCCATCAATAATCACACGACTACTGATAATAATATACGTCCTTAATATTTTGTATCCTTTATTTCAGGTTCTTGCTCGAGAAAGAAATGGGGTAATATATCCTTTTTTTTCGTATATATACTTTGACATCCTTTTGATTAATTTATTTTTCAGATATATGCTTTTATAAATACTTTTTTCATTCTTAGGAGAAATTGGAGTTAACTAATGATCTTGTACATCTAAGTGCACAGTTTTGTGATGAGCTTAATCATGATTTTCTTGACTTGTTTGAGTCAAGTCAGTCAAGCATTGATACTAGTTCATCAGCGCGGCTAGATGATTTTTCTGATGACGATGTTGCAAAGGTAATTTACAAAATCAGTAAACATGTGTAAAACCCTTTCCGTACCATAACATATTATAACGATAGTAACTATATAAACGTTGACAGGAATTTATTATCCAAGAAGAATTAAGGTTGCGACATGAAGAATTACAAAGTGCCCGGTTAAAAGAGCAGCAGTTGATGCAACAAGAGAAGAGGTTAAGGATGGAAGAGGACAAGTTGATAATGCGGGAAGAGCAAAAGAGGTTGCAGTATGAAAATGAACGAAAGAAAAGGGGAGAAGCAATCATGAACTCAGATCATATGAAAGCCAGTAGAGCGCGTTTTGCAGTTTCAAAAAGGAGTGAACAACGTTCGGGTGAAGCTAATTCGTATTATTGGACTAAGGCATATGCTGAAAAGAAAAGACGATGCTCTAGCTTACCTGATCCAGATATGAGTGAAAAACTTAAAATTGTCACGCCTTGGGTTGAGGTATGAAAAATACTTCTTGACAACGTTTTAAAATATATCTTGTTAATGACAATTGATTATAAGTGTAATCGTTTCATATACTAGGATCTTGCACGCTCCAGCAACGCTGTCAACATAGTTCATTTTACAAATGAATTTGACGAATTTCTTGGACAAATTGGACCGCTTAACTGCAAGTTTCCTTGGTGTGACGATGTGTGTGTGGATAGAAGGTTTTGGGAAAGTTTGGTTTGCTTAGACCCGCCTAGGAAAGGTTGGCTAAGGGATGAGGCAAGTACTCATACAACTGTACTTATTGAATTGATTTCTTATAACGTTTATCACACTCATTCATGTTTCAAAATTTACAGCACATAGAGTTGTGGGTTAATTACCTTTGGCATGTTAGACCCGATACGGCTGATTGGGCGATGGTTAGTAGCTATTTTGTTCAGCTTCTGTTACAAAAATCGTTGCCGTTGTGGTATGCTAATGGTGAAAGATACTCTATTCCATGGTCTGATGTTAACCATGTAAGTGATGATATATATATTTTCTTCTAGTCCAGTCTCATTAATATAATTAACCCGTTTAGCTTTTGCCATATATTAATGTTATGTTTGTGACCCAAACGTTGTAGGTTTTCATGCCTATTAATGAAACTGAAGCTCATTGGTGTCTTGCGCGTTTGGAGATAGACACAGCATTGTTACCTTTATGATAGCGGTCAAACTTTTGAAGAGGAATGGCGAGAGTTTTATATCAAACGAGGGAGTGTTTACGGGTTTGACTATTTATTCATATGTCATAAGAATTAATACAAAACCGTTTAACGTGTTTTAAAACATTAGATTTTTATAACAATTAACTTTTGTCCACAACTACAACTACCGAGGTCCTAGCACAAGCGCAAGTATTTGAGAAGAAAGGCATTGATCCGCAAGTTATTTCATTACATTTACTATCACGAACAAGTACCAAGCGGTAGGGATATTTGGTGACTGTGGTATTTGGGTATGTATTTTTTTATACCGCTTGGCTTTTGGTCTATCATTGGATGTGAAGGATCCTATTCAGGCTGCGCTTTCATACCGTGAACAAATGGCTAGTTTTTTTTAAACACCGTGTTTGTGTTTAGTGATGCTTCTAGTTTGATGTATTATCTGAAACAAATTGATAACCATATGTTCCCTTGAATGGTTTTAATTTTGTATTCAAGATGTTGTATTATATTGTTGTCTTCAAACTAATGTAATAGGATAATTAAACGATTGCCATAACAAATTAGATACACTACAAAACATATTTGTATATTAGTAATATTTTTCTAAAAAAATAAGCAAAAAAAAGCACACACCAAACTATGGATATACAAAGTAGGGCAAACCAATGCATGCTACTTTACAAGTATTGTCCATTGGGTAATAGCTATTTATGCATTATCCAACATGTAACTAGGTGACTTTGTCTTGGTATGGGTGAGTTTGACCTTATCTTACATATATCATTAGATTTATTAACCAAAACTAAATTTTATCTTACATATATTTTGTGTTTTTCGATTTCAACTAACTATGGCATCACAAAACATAGAATCAAAGACCTATGGTGATTTATGGTATCAAGAATGGCTGTAAGTTTGTCCATTTACTTTTTTCTGTTAATGTAAACTAAAGTTGGTTTTTGTGTTAATATTTTGTTTTGCTGAATTATTTCCATTGTTACACAGAATGTCTGAAAACAATCAAGATTTTGGGTTTGATGTTTATCATGGCAATCGGTTATTTTTTTATCCCTTAAGATATTTAGGTGGAGATGTTTTACATTTGAGGTTACCTAGGTTGAGTAGGTTATCGTATTCTCAAATATGTGACATACTGTTGAAAGAAATTAAGCAGGATATTTGGGCTTGGTATTTTTGTCTTCCAAGTAGTAGTCTAGAGGAAGGGTTGACCCTTGTAGAAGGTGATAATGATGTCAAGAAACTGTATGTCATGGCTGAGCTCCATGGGCTAGTTGAGATCTATGTTTCTCATCAGCCACAGGTTCATTTAGTTAGCTACTATCACAAGAACCTGTCTTTTGATTCCTCAGACGATGAAGTGACATCTAAAATTAAAAGTCACGAAAAGAAAAAAAAAAAGATGTCGACTGTCTGTCGTTTGAAGAACTAATGGCATGGGAAGAAGAGGAAAAAAATTCACCAGCTTACCTTAGGACACCTTATGTCAAGCCTTTTGTTGAAGCTAGTTTATTCAGAGGAAAATCTGAATTTGGTGGTAATAATGACCTTGAATACATTCCTCCTTGTTTAAGGACTACAGTCCGACCTTATGTGTCCAATGACTTTGAAGATTCTTTAACACAGAAGTCCACTGTTACCGAGTGTTTGTCAAACGATTGTGGGTTCAAATTTAGTCCGTTAAGAGGTAAGAACCTTTTTAACGACTTTCGTGTCACTGGTAATCATGACCTTCAGGATCCACAGCTACTAGTTTACTCCCATCTATTCAAACCAGCCCTTTAAAGTGTAAGAGGCTTTTTGATGATATTGATGACCTTCCTACAGTTGGAAGCTCTACTGTTATTCAATATGTGTCCAAGAAAAGTCGTTTTGAAACTGGTACCTTGAAATCTAGGAGATTATTTGATGATTTTGAATCAGTTGGTAGTAAACAATCTGATGATATGAAGGGTGATGAGGCAATCCGTTTGGTTAATGATCCAGTGATAGTTGATGGTTCCACGGCTGATGGTTCCATGTCATACCCAGGCTCTCCTGATCCAAGTAATTCGAAGGTATGATGAAGGCTACCATGTGGTAGTTATTTGATCTTCCAGGGTGGTATGTACCCTGTTAAACAATTTGTATTTTGGTTCCTTTCCAGGCATGATGCCTGATGAAACAATTTATTTTCAGTCTGTGGTGAAGGCTACGACCTAATACAATATTTTCTTTATGATCGTTAAGGCTTCGGCCTTTAGACTAGTTAGTGTATGTTACAAACTACTATGTGATGATGGTTTCTACTACCATGTGTATGTTACATTGCAATCATTTTGATTAAATATCTTGATGTTGTAACAATTTTGATGGCAATACCATCATCACTCTTAAATGGCACTTTGCTATACACGGCAATGTCTATTTCGATTCGACTTGGTTCTATCGGTGATATTTTTCATTAACAACACTAAAACAAACATTTCAATAAAAAATTTCATAGATAAGATTTTCAACACAACCATTACATTCTCAACCGTTACATTCATATCCTTCATTATTCAACCATTACATTCATTCAAACATTACTGCTAGAACCACATCCTTCTTCATTTGTTTTCCTTTTTTTGAGTTTTTCATAGAATTCTTCCAAATCTTTAATCCTTTTTCCAATGCCTTAACTTTTCTAGTGTAATTAACTGGCGTTGGTTCCAATGCCATCTTGGTTCTCCTTCTCCTTAACATCACCATCAAAGCCATTGTAGCTTGTTGTATGTGTACTATCAATTCTCGTGACATCCTCTTTCCCGTCTGCACTTGTTCATAATTACCTTTTCCGATAAGTTCAAAGCCATTGTAGATTGTTGTATGTGTACTATCGAATTGTCTCGTATTTATGCTTATTTTGTTGCCTTGTGTTTAGGCGGGAAAAATATTTTGGCGGAAACTAGATAAGCAATTTTTTAGCTAATTATTTAAGCAACTATTGTTTAGCGATAAAGTCCGAGCGACTTTTTATAGCGACTTTTTATAGCGATTTATGATACACTTAAACCTTATCTTTTATCTTTTTTTGGCCACATCCACTTTCTACCGACCAGAACCCTAGTTTTTTTCGTGCAACTGTCGTTTTCGTTCAATTATTAAAATTGA
Source organism: Chrysanthemum lavandulifolium (assembly GCA_022545495.1). NCBI lineage: Eukaryota > Viridiplantae > Streptophyta > Magnoliopsida > Asterales > Asteraceae > Chrysanthemum > Chrysanthemum lavandulifolium. The sequence continues at coordinate 34,487,948 of CM040242.1, forward strand.
ATTTCTCAAAAGGTTTGTGATACTTTATTGTCATGGTCCCCATATCAATATTGATTTGTATTTTATGTTTCAATATTCATATCAAATTTTTGGCCACATTAACTTTACATGCTTGTTGCGTTTATGTTCTTTCTTATTCATAAAATTAGTAGAGTTTTAATATTTTTGTAATTGTTTATAAGGTAATCATGGCAATTGAGTTTGTGGTGCGACCAAACATAACTCTTTACCACAGGTTTCTTGAGCTTCCTCAATTATTTGTCGACCGTGCTTTTAATGGGAATCGGCATTTATATTTAATCGGGATTCAAAGACAACGGAAGAAAGTAAGGATTGTTGCTCGGTTAGGAGGTCCCATTAGGATTATAGGTAACAAATGGGTAGAATTTGTTCATGAAAACATGTATACGGATGTTCATATGTTACACTTTGTTCAAGAAGGTGATGACTCTTTTACGTTCGGCTATGATTCTAATGGGTTGGAAGTTGAGGAATATGTTGTTGTAGAAAGTCGTCATATAAGGTTTCAGAGTTATCGGCTGCCATACCCTCAAATTCCACAGGTTATTTATAAGAATTCATTTTTTTGTTTACGTTTTTTTACCAATAAGTGTATTTTATTACTGTATATGTTATAATTGTCAATCATGTTGTTGTCTCAGACATTGCCCGGAAATTTTCTAGATGGTATTGGGTTGCAAGGTATTGTTGTTGTTGTTGTTGAAGGAATGGAGTTTAATGTGGATGTTACTTGGGGCTATGAAGGAGGTCATGATCCTCGTCCTTTGTATGTTATGGATGATGAAATGTGGTCGGCTGCTCTTCAATATTCCGATATTGAATTTGGGGATGTTATTGTTTTTACTAAATTGGAGAACAATAGCTTGAATATAACCGTGTTTGGTTTTGATGGTAGGGCTAAGATACGAGGCGCTTTCTTGGTGTGGCGAATTGTTTTTCCACAAAATGATCTTGATAATGAAGATGGAGGTAGGCTTGAAATCTCATAATCATATTCAGTAATATCATAACATATATCTTTAAGATTTATTTTGATATTTTTGAAACAGGTGATGAGCGAATGCAACACATTTGCCAATGGTTTGGTCACCTTGATCATTATGGTGAGAGAACCGATCTCTTTTACAGAAGGTCTTCTGAAATTCTTGCGTTATCTAGACTTGTAAGTTTGTGTTTTGTGTGTACTTTTTTTCTATGCATTTATATATTTTTATATAAATTTTGTTTTTTTGGTATATAATTTTGTTTTTTTTTATTTATTTATTTTTTTTGTAAATGTTAAACACCGTGATATTCCGCACCATTTTCTTGACAATCATCCTATGCATTTTTTCAAAATGCACTTTTTAGGAATGATGAAGTCGAATACATGATGCTAATTCGATGGACTATCATAGAGACAATCCATACCGGTGAATCATGTGAATGCATTAGGTGACTGGAACCACTTTTTTGAAGATTGTGAGTTTGAGTATGGAAAGATGATAAGGTTTAAGTTCATGTATGTAGATTGTGATGATGATTTGGAGTATCCTGTTTTCCATATTTGTTAGGAAATCGGATACGTTTCTTGAATGACATTTTTTTTTTTTTTTTTTTTGTTAGATGGTTATGTTTGGTTACATGAACAAACTTTCAGTGGTGGATGTGTATATACTTGGATTCGATTGGACTGTTTAGACTGTTACAAATTTTAACAGTTTATGATAAGTACTTTTCAATATGGCCACTTTATGCGCGTATTGATCATGCGGTCAACCCCTTTATACGTGATATGTTTCATTAACAACACCAAAACAAACATTTCAATCAAATTTTTCATAGATAGATTTTCAACACAACCATTACATTCTCAATCGTTACATTCATATGAGTTTGTGTTTAGGTGTGAAAAAAAAGGCATGAAACTGAATAAGCGACTTTTTAACTAATTATTTAAGCAACTATGTTTTTGCGAAAATTTATAAGCAACTTTTTTTATTCGACGTTCTTACATTATAGTACATCGACAACTGTAAAGTACTATCACATAAACCAAAATATTCTGAGCGACTTTTTAAAAGCGCCTTTTTCATTTTAGCGATTTATGATACACTAATACCTTATCTTTTATCTTTTTGTGGCCACATTCACTTCCTACCGACCAGAACCCTAGCTGCTTTATAATCCAATTCAACTGTCGTTTTCGTTCAATTATTAAAATTGAATTGTGCAAAAGGTTCGTGATACTTTATTGTCATGACCCCCATATCAATTTTGTCTCTATTTAATGTTTCAATATTCGTACCAAATTACGGTTTACATGTAAAATTATATATATTTTTTAAAGTATTGTATTTTATGTGTTCTGTAACAGATGGCACCTAGTTGGACTTGGATCCTCGTTACTGCTTGATGTTCATGTTTTGGCGAGTTTTATTTCCAACCGAGGTATGAAAATGGGGTGTTTTTATTGGAGTGTGTCCAAGGATAGGAAGTCGGACTATAGTAGTATGTGCCAGTATCTTAAAGAACATATTGAGCTAAATTTCCATTCGTTGTTTTTCTGTTTACCACAATGTCAATTAGAGGTAGGCTTGAAACTAATAGAATGTGATAGGGATGTGGCTGCCATGTATGACCTTGCTGATCGATATGGGAAGTTAATGATGTATATGGCACATAATCCCCAAAACTTATTTGATTTTTATTATCAGAATCTTAACTTTTATGATTCTGAAGATGATTATACAACAAAATTGATTATCCATGGAAGAAGGTTAAAAGATGCTAGCAATATGACATATGATGAGCTTATTGCTTGGGCTGAAGAAGAAGCGAAAACCTTATTGATGTTGATGTCGATATGTACATTAGGGATGTAGTTGCGGTATCGATATGGAAAAAAAAAAAAAAAAAAAAAAAAAAAACGCTATCCGTGAGTGTTAGATGCTACTTTGTGAGACATAAATATAATAAACCAAAGCGATATATGTGTCACAAAATAGCATTTAATGACCGAGAATATCGCTTTTTTTTTTAGCAAACACTTCTATTTTACCCAGTGCGTCAAAGTTACCAATTAATTCATATCACACTTACCACATGACACGTACCCATATCGATTATCCATTATTTTGATGATGTAGGTTATTTTTTCAACACTACGTTGCAAGCCAGCATATCAAGCCATCATGTTATAACACAGATATGTTCCAACAAAAGTACTTAGGGCTTTTAAATAAATAAGTGCATATATTAAAAGATATCCAACAAAATAAACCTTACTAGGTTTATTAAAACATCCATAAACATAAACATAAACTTTAGACATTCCTTAAACCACACAACCCTAGCCATACCTTAAACCCAAAAGACATTTGACAAACACCAGAAGAAACAAGATCAGTACACCATAGACTTGAGCTTCTCAATGAATGACAGAAGCTCCATTGCTCGCTTCTGCTTGTTCACAACCTTCACCAACATGTTTGCAATATCTGCCAAATCTTCATTTTGCAAATCATTCAACTTTGAAATGCTTTGCACACCGAATCAAAAGGATACAAAAGCTCCAACTCGCAATCACAAAATCCTCTCGAAACACACGAGCCCTAATATCTAGGGCTTTTTTTGTTAATTATGCTTCATCCACCCTAGTGACAGTAACCTCCTTCTGAAACTTCTCCACCATCATGTCTCTAACGAGACTAGAACCAGCAGCAGCAACTAACTCTTCGCAGAAAGGCATTTTTGTAGTCATTTTCTTCTTTTGTTATTTTTTTTGTAAAAAAAACAGTGATTTTTTTTCTATGTTTGTGTGTTTGAAGTTAAAATTTTCCTTTGGTTTATGTATGTTTTTATATATAGGATATTTTGATTTGATGGCCACCTTGAGCCACTCATAGTAATTATGGCCTTTTGACTAATATGACATTTTGATTTGATATAGTATACTTGATTCAAAAATAACTAGTATACTTGTATACACAGTTGAATCTTATAACACTTGATGCAAATGTTATAACACTTGATGCAATTGTTTACTTGACGGTGGTATTTGCATCACAATAATCGTGACATTAGGAGACGGAAACATGGTGTAAACTTATTGCAAACGTGTATGGACTCGAGAATAGTTCTATAGCTAAATTGTATATTCGACAATTGTATTTAGATGCCCTTTATGTATTCATTGATACAATTGTCTTTCTTTCATTGACTTTCACATAAAAGGGCTATAATATTGTTATAGAGAATATTTTACCTAGTTTTTAAACAACTTTTTTAAGAGATATTTTTAAGCAATTCTTTTAGTTGACTTTGTTACACAATAAGACAAGTGTATAGTACTTTCACATAAACCGATGTATTCTAAGCGACTTTTGAAAGCGCATTTTTGCATCTTGGCGATTTATGGCCACTATCTCTTTAGCCCAACCGATCCCTACCTAATTTCGTTCAATTCTAAATGTATGGACAAGTCAAATGCAATTCTTTTTGTTGACTCTTTCACACAATAAGACAAGTGTAAAGTACTATCACATAAACCGATATATCATGTAAAGTACTTTCACATAAACCGATGTATTACGGCGACTTTTGAAAGCGCCCTTTTCATCTTGGCGATTTATGGCCACTATCAATTTAGACCGACCAGTCAAATACACCTTCGTGATACTAGACAAACATATTATGTTTTACTCAGAAAAATTAGATACAAAGAACTTTATGTTGTTGGTATTTTTTTTTGTAATTCAACGTCAATGTAGGTACTAGTCACGCAGACAAATTAGATTAATATTGATAACATAAACAAAAGTATCTACAGTTAACTATTACATCAACCCGAGGTGCTAGTCAACTTTCACCATCAAATTGCATCAACACATAACCCTACCTTCATAACCATATACTAAGCTAATCAAAGCTTGACATTACCTAAACAAACATAAACCTAACATGAAGCACCAAAGCTTTCAAAAAAATACCATAAGACAACAACTAAAAAGGCTTCACAAAGTCAAAGGACCATTGACTCCAGATGTTCAATGAAGGATAACAAAGAACAAACGCGAGCACGCCTTTCTAACACGAAGGTCTCCAGCCTTCCAATCTGAACCCTATCTTCAAGTTGCATCCTTGTCATGTCTCCAACACTCGCAACAGACGAGCGCGTTCCACCAACAACCAACAGCTCTTGAATTAGCACATCCCTATGTTGTACACGAGCGGTTAGCTCATCTATCTTCTCTTTCAGATCTAATTCATCCCGAGCAAAGTCCCTTACTTCTCCCTATATTCCACTAGCATCATAGCCTTCACAGGCGAGAGTTTGCGATGCACGGGCTAGTTGATCCAAAAGCACAAGACGGGGTTGGCCATTTTTGTTGTTGGTTGAGATAAGGGTATTTTTATGTGATGGTAATGTGTTGATAGTTGTGATAGGAGTTGTTAGAGATGATTAAATAGAGGGGAAATAGAGAGTGTTAAGCACAAAATGTGTATTGTCATTTAGTAGTTTGAAAATAGCAAGTGTAATGATGATCGCCTCTTTCCCATGCAAATAAACATATCAAACAATTTATACCAGTAAATTACATTTACGTAGTGTTTGTGACATCGCAATATGAGTGTCAAAAGAAATCGCTTTATGACGTAATGAAAATATTACAAACTTTATTTTTAAAAGAAATGTTACAAACTTTATTTAGATATGCATTTTAATACGTTTAATAATTTTTGGTTGCATAAGTATGGGTGAGTTTTGGGTATTTATGTTGTTGCTATTTTTTTGTGACTTTCATAATGTCGATTATGCGATACTTTGTGGGATCCACTTCCCATAAAAAACAAATCACTCACTGACACATCAGCGAGTGTGGGTTTTTAGTGGGATTCTTATGTGGATGTAGCAAAATTCTTTTATAAAATGTATATTGTTTAGAAGTTATCCTCATTTTTTTTAACATGATGGAGGTTTCTCATATATGTTTGACTATTCATTTCTGCATGGAAAAAGGTGTTCATCATATATATGGTTGGATTTGGAGGACATATTTGTGACAAAGGATAAACATTAAGGTTTTTTTGTTACATTTTCATATACTTGTTTGTTTTGTGATATTAAAAATGTTTTTTCAAAAAAAAGAACAGTTTGTTTCAGTTATGTTTTGCAAGTATTATTTTTGCGTAATATCTAACTTTTTTAGTAGATTTGTTTTAAATAAGATTTGGGTAGATTTGGGTATTTATATTCTTGGGGGTATTAGTGTGTGGGTATTAGTGTGTCTTATTATCTCCTCCCTGTGTGCGTCCACCTACCAAAATCAACCATGGCGGCTTTCCCCAATATTGAAGAACTGAAACAGGCAAGTGGTACCAACGATCTCGCTGGGGCTTTTAAGTTCCTCTTTAGAAGTGACATCAGCGAGGATCTTTGTTTTATGCTTCGTATGGAGGATGAGACAATGAAATTGCGTGAGAAGATTCGCAAGCTTCAAGATACTATAAGGAGACACATTTGATTGGGCCAAACGATGAAAAGGCGTGGATGCATTGGGGTGTCTTGTGAAGATGGAGCGTATGGGCGTCGTGTACTCGATGCAATGTATGCGATTCTTCTTTGGGATACGTGCATGGATTGATGATAAGGAGGATCATGTTACGTTGATGGAGATCGATGAACAGCTATCTCATGGGTAGCGTCGTTCAGAGTCTTTTGGGTAGCGTCGTTATGAAGTTGGTATGGGTATGTTGATTGATAGTCTTTTGAAGGTTTATTAGTGTCGATATGGGTATGTAGATTGGTAGTCTTTTATCGCTATGAAACAATGTAATTATGATGACCTAATTATGATAACCTATGAAACGTTGTTTGTTTTTGTTGTGTGTGGATTTGGTAGTGTTTTGTATGTCATTGTCTTAAGTTGTTGAGTATAATTGGCCTCTAAATTATAGGCTACTCCGCGATTGTGTAGTTTTGATGTTAACCGTTGTTGGATGTTCTTGTGTATTCTTGTGTCATATTATGTAGAACGTCAATGTTGTATTGTTGCGGCGCAAAATTTGGAAACCAAGAAATGGATGCAAAAGGTCGACGATACTTTAACAATGAAGGGCACAATGTTATGTTAATGTGTTCTATTGTTCATTTTAATCTTTTTCGCTATCTCATTTTAAATTGAAATCCCATAGATTGGAGAGGATAACACGAATACAAGAGAAAAGACAAATGATTCAAGTCCATCCAACTCTTGAAGACAAGAAAAAGGTAAGTAAATAAACCGTATTTAACTCCTACTTACTAGGAAACTTTATTGAATAAAGTATCTTATTAGAAAAGCATATAACATACTTGATATAACACTAAGTACTTGGAAATCTCTTAGTTATACATTATAACACTAAGTACTTACTAGGTGCATATAGTACTCTTAGTTACTATTTGAAATCACATACGATATAACACTTAGTACTTGGCATATCTCCAAAGTCAAGAATCGAGACACTCAAGTAATTAAAGGTTACTTCATTAATTTAATTATGTATTCAATTGATTGTGTGTATGCTTGCATGTTCCTCATGTCCGGCTAATTTACTTGTGTGTTTGCTTAGGTAATATGAAACTTAGTTATTGAATATTGATTGGTTGTCTCTTATCTTAATTGTGATTGACCTAGTATTGCGATAGGTCATTCATTGTGTTGTTAATGCTTGATTAATCTTTGTTGAACCTTAGTTTATAATCACCTAGAGTAATTGTAGGCTATACATCCAAAGAATACCTTAGAGTTAAAGTTTATAAATCCTAGAGATTTTGTAGTCATTAACCTTTGGTAGCTTCAAAGAGTTAGGGATAAACGCATACCCGACGACCTTAGAGACACAACGCGATTAAGAATAAGGACGTGACAATTCAATCATCAATAGGAGATAACTAGGGAGTAATAAAGCCTAAGTAAATACATTTTTAATCATCATACGAGCACACAATAATAGACATAGACTACCCTCACCTTAGCTTAGATAATTAGATAGTAGAAGTAATCGGTAGAAATACCAACCCCAAATTCAAACCCAGAGATTCGTACCTTTCCATTTCCTAAAAATATAAAAGATAAAAATAATCTTCCTCAACCCCAACCTTAGCGTAGTAACTCCTCACTAGCATTCCTATTCCCTAGAGAATGATATCAATTCCCGTGGCTTACCCTAATACTACACTACAGCGATTAGGTTCATTGCTGGGTGTTGAAAAACTTGCTCGACGAAAAGGAAGTTCCTTTGACCCCGAGCAGCCGTAAGCGTATCAAGTTTTGGTGCGTATGGGGAATAGAATAGCTAGTTAGAGTCCACCTCGTTTAGGTTTCCTTGCTTGATTCGTATCAAGTAAGTTTTTTTTCCATTTTTAGCTTCCTCGTAGTCTATTCCCCTTCTTCGTGACCTTTGTTCGTAAAACCTATCACTCACCATGATACGTGTCTTCCGCCGAAGATTCTTCATACTACCCGCCCCCAATCCTCCTCCCAATCACGAAATTGAGAACGCAATCCCACAAAACCCTTCACCCGTTCACCACTTTGAAAATCACCTAGGGCAGAATGAAATAAATTAGCAACAACAAAGTCCTTTCTTTGACTCAGATTCAGATGAGGAATTTGATTATGGTGAAGCACTTGACAACGGGGAGGTCATTGATGAAGTTAGTTTTGAAATGGAAGAAGACCCCTCCCAATGTTTTGACCCTAGGTGTAGAATTGAGAATTATGGTCCCTTTAACATGCAATTCCCTTGTAAGATAGGATTTGAAAGTTTTGATGCTAACTTGTACTCATTCTTACCTTTAAACTTAATCTCCAGAAACCTATATAACAAAATAAAAGTAGATAAATTGGCCTATAAAGGGGATAATGTTGTTGACGCGGTCACTTACTTGGATGTGTTTATTGGAAGTTTTGCCTATGTGGTTGAATTCATGGTCCTAGAGGATTTAGGAGAATTCATTGATGGAAGTCTTACCCAAGTTATCTTTGGAACGAACTTTAAGAGAATGACTAGGTTAAATGAACGAATGATCGATGGTCTAATCACATTCTCCGATGGAGTTAAAGATTTTGTCTATCAAATGCCCCGTACACACCCTAGGTTTAAGCACAAAGATATAGAAGCATGCAATCGGATGGCTTCCATTCCGATACTTACTGAGAGAGATAAACAACGTGGACTTAGGCATACTTATGAAAAAAAATGAGCGGTACTATAAAAATGCCTAGAGTTAGGAGATGATTCTGAAAAGAATGAGAGAACATTGGAATGGCTTAGGTATGGGCACGTAAGCTTGCACGAGACAACGTGAGGGCACGACTTGAGTCTAGCTACAAGACTCATAAATAAAGAAAAGCGCTTCGTGGGAGGCAACCCATGCTTAATTGTTTGCTTGTTTGTGTGTCGTGTATCTTTTATTTATTGTTTATTCTCATGTTCAAATTTGTAAAAATGCTTTATTTTGTCTTTAACCTCGTCTTAATTACATATAAAGGTATTTTACATAAGGGATAAGTGTAGGGAGGATTACATACGTTTTCAAAAGAAATGTGAACATGATAATTACAATTAATTAAAGATATACATGTGTGTTTGTTCGAGTCAAATGCTTGTATCGAGTCATAATGGATGTTTTGCGGAAATTTTTCCGATTCTAAAGATGTAAATTTTTGAAAATCGCAGACCGGTTTATCGGGATAACTGACGGCGTTAGGAGGAGCAAAACGACTTATTACTTTTTCTCGTTTTCCGAGCTACTTATAATATTTTGGAATTTTTCGGTCTTAATTTTCCAAAATCAGTAAACATCCATTCCACAAGCATTGTATCCTAGTTTAGTAGAGTCTTATATATATTGTTACCACCGATTTTATGCGAAGGTTTCGTTGGTTTTCTTCAAGTGTGCATGTTTAATTTACCAAGAAGAAGATACATAAGATGAGAAGGAGCTTTTAACGCAAACGTTCTTCTTGAATAAAGATGTAACCACCACTTCACACGGATCCTACCGAGCTAATCAGGGGAGTATTAGTTTCTTTCATCTTTTATTACCTTCCATTATCATAACTTTGATACTTTCGGGGAACATTGGGGACAATGTTCGGTTTAAGTGAGGGAGGAAAATAAAATGGGAACTTTGAAACTATGCTTATCCTTGATTATTTGCTTTGTCCAATTGCATTTGTGTAATAAACCATGAGAAATATCGGTTAGGGTAATTTTGGCACCAAATTTAAATTTTTTTATGACATATAGGAGTGGACCATTAGTCTTAATAAAGCGTCTCATGGATAGGAAATTATATGACTAGCACAAAAACCCTTTACCACTAAAATTCCACCAAAAATGTGAGGATCGCCTTAGATTTGTAAGAATTAAAGCATTCATCTTTGATGCTTAGAGTGTGAACCAAGAGTATAATAGATTCTAGAACTTGTTTTGTGATGCATCCGAGATCGCTAGTAAGACTACACTTGTGTAGTTAGGAATAACTAAATGATAAGAGGCATTAGGATAACCCTTGTTTGATACACGTAATATAATTACTTCTTCCACATCGGTTGAGTAATTCCCCACACCTTTGTGTTGTACTCATATTTATTACGATACCCTAGTTAACCCCTCGAGCCTATCCTTTCGCGGTTCTCGTGATGTTTCGGTTTCAGGAATATCAATGAAGAGCATTGTTTACAATCCACCCCCAAATGTACACCCAAATCGCCTTAGCCTACCTTGTATACACTCAATTTTAGTTCATTTTTGTTATCACACTAAACCCTTAGTTCAATTATCTTGTTGCTTGCATAAGTTGCTAAGTCGAGTCATATCCTTTGTACACAGTTTTGGGATGATTGGGACTCATGGGAAAAGTTAAACTTTATGAAAAGACGGGAAGGGAACGTTAAATTCAAATTCCCTTTATTTGCATAATAATGTACTCCAAGTGTTTTGATCTTTTCAATTCGGGTCAAAAAAGTGTTAGAGTAATAAAAACTCAAGTGTAGGGATGTGCCTATAAATCTCTATCATTTTGATGTTATCGTAGAGGATGGTAGAGTAAAAGTGTATGAAAAAAAGGGCTACCATCCTACATCTATCTTTCAATTTATGTTTGTTTATTTCAGTTATCTAGAGTTTAGAGTGTCGAGTCTTGGCTTAGCAACGCCATTTTTCGCATGCTTGTAACATAAAGATTTTTGACTTGCCACCATTAAATCGCCTATCCCACCAAACCCTTTGTTTCCCTACCATAAGCCTAACATTACAACCCTTTAAAAGACCTCTTGGATAGTCTTTCCTAGGTGGTTACTGATTGGTGCCAAACAGTCAAGTCTAACCGACTTAAAACAGCTCAGACACAAATACAAATGAAGATCAGAGAATACAGGGGATTCCCGGGTCGTTAAGTCCCAAGGAGACTCAATGGTGTGTAAACACTGGTTCAGACGGTAGAATGATCACTAATGATAGCGATCAGAAAGGATTAGAATTGAATATTACACTACTGAAAAAGGTAATAGATAACAGCGACTTAAATGCAAATTAAGAAAAAAAAAAATTAAAAAGTTAAAATCTATTAAATAAACGCTATCACTATTTTTAAAGTGATGAACGTTTAAAACTTAAAACGAAAAACTTACGTTTAAATAAAAATAACGTAAACGTATAAAATAAAAAGTGAAACTTATACAATATAAATCCTAAAAATATGAAAAATACATTTTTACAAACCTAATGATATGAGAAAATTTATAGAAAAGAAAATTAATTTTATAACTATTTAATTAATTATTATTAATTAAAGACTATTTTAACTATTTAATAAATACTCTAAAATAGAAGAAAATAGGAAATAAGGCTAGAAAAATAAACTTAAGACTTAGAAAAATCTAAAATATGATAAAACTAATTTTAAAACTGAAAATATATTTTTACACTTTTTATATATTTATTATTAATTTAAAACTATTTAAAACTAATTTAAATTATTAAAAATACCAAATAAAAGGAGAAAAATATGGAAAAATACTTTTAAGCTTTTTACATTTATCTAAACTTAAGAAAAATGAAAATTATTTTTGAGACTTTTCTTAATTATTTGTATTAAAAGCTAATTAAAATACTTAAAACTAGTTTAAATTAATAAAATAGCAAATGAACTTGGAAAAATATGAAAATTTCAGGAAAAGTCCTAAATAATATGAGGAAGCAAGGAAAATTAGAAAAACAGGGGCTTGTGTGGGAAAATATGAAACTGATATGCAAGAGCTTATGAAATAAGCACTTTGAATAAGCTAGGAAGCACCAAAGTCCACCAAACAGAAACAGAAGCTATAATAAGCTAATAGAACCAAAATGTAACAAGTTACAACAAGCTCTAACCACAGGATATCAAGATGCAAAGATTTGGCTAACTGAGATTATAACAGAAACAGTGAAAGGGGCTTCCACTTTGAGCTGAAAATTAAGCACTTAAAATAAGCTACAACTACAAAACACCAACTGGAACATGGAGAAGACCTGGCTAAGAGTATCTAAACCAAGTTACAGACCCAGAGGAGCTCAATTGAGCCCTGTGCAAGGTCTGCAAAACTGCACAAAACCTGTGCAGGTAGCAGTACCCTGCACAGGGGATTAAGCCCCATAATCATAAGCTCTTTTGAGCTTTTAGAAAAAATCACAAAATACATAAAAATCATAATAAGAAACTAGACCAAGGGAAGTTTCAAAACAACTAGAATCACTTGAAATTGGCCCAAGAATGAGTTCATTAAAATTCTTGCTAGAATGGCCAAACCGAAGTTTTGAACTTTTGACTTTTTGATAAAATGAAATTTTGACTTTCTCCAAGTTTGATCTAGATTTTAGGACCGAAATGGACTATATTGAAGAAATGACACTCTTGCTAGCTAGGGTATGGAATTTTACACACAAAATCGATTATGACTTGCTAAAACATCAACAATTAGTCTGCTAAGACAAGTAAAAGAAACTTTTGACTTTGACAAGTTATGAGGACCAAAGTAAGATGATATGAACTAATATGTGACAAATAAACTTAAACCAACAAACTCTAGTCACGACTAAGACTAAAAGATAGGTAGATAGGCAGAACCAAACACCCCTTTAGAATCTGCTATGCAACTCAAACTGAAATAAACACTTTTCCAACTTAAGCTATTATTTAAACTAAGTTATAAGACTTAAAAGCAACTTAAGACAACAGATTACAACTATTCATTATCACAGATACTAGTACAAACTTAAAGTGCAAAATGGACTTAAAAATGGAAACTGAGAAACTTTACTCACAGGAGGTCCAGCTGTATGCAGGCTAAACCAAAACCAAATCTACTCTAATCCTAATCTATTTCAACCCATGTCCAAGTCTGCAACACCATTGTTCATCACCATTGCCAAATTGAGCTCCTGTTGACTTTTGTTGACCATGGTTTAAAATTGTTTGAAACTGGTTTAAAAGCTTTTCAAAAGCTATTAATAACTTAAACTGATTTGATTGAAGGAACAAATAAGCTAATTGAGCTTAAATCTAAGACCATGAGTTTGAAAATACCAACATAATCACAGTACATAAATGTTAACCAAACCTTAAAATGGATTCTTAAAGCGATTACAATGCTAAAGTAACTTGAGTTTGAATCTTAAAACAAAAGATTACATAAGTTAAACTATTCTAAGACATTTTGTAAAAAACGACATTAAAGGAAAAACTAAAACTATCTACCTACTCTTTTCTTGCTTCACTCCTCCTTTTATATCAAAGCACCTTCTCTCTCTTGAGATAATCCCACCATCTTTCCGACCCATTGGATGACTTTTGTGACATTTGCCAAATTGTCAATTTTGGCGGAATTGGTTTTAACAGTTGTTGGATTGAGTGAAATGGTGGGAGGGCAATTAATGTTTCTTGGATTATGGTGTTTGGAGGGGACAAGTATGTGGAAAAAGTGAGGAGGGATGGATTGCTTGGGTGTCAGGGAGTAGCAGTTGAGAAGATGAGAAAATGGGCGCCAAGTTAGTGTGGGTTTGGTAGCCATGGTTGACCGGATATTAATAAAGGAAGGGGTTCAAAAAGGGTTTAGTGAGGGGTCATAGGTGTGAAAGGGTCCAAATGGGTATTAAAGGGTTTATAACTATAAGGACCTAAAGTGTAAATCTGAAAGTTCAAGGACTTAGGTCGCCAATCTTGAAAAGTTTCTCAAGGACTGAAAATGACAAGTTCCAAAAGTATAAGGACTAAAGTTGACATTTTGTCATTTTCGAGGACTAATTCCGCCAATTTTCAAACTTGGAGGACCATTTTGTAATTTTCTCAAAATTTTGATATTTTTCACCAAAGGACTAAATTTGACAACTTATGATTTAAAAGGACCTTTGGTGATTTTTCTTTGAAATTTTGACTCGTGGACTATTTTGACAATTCTTGAAACTTGGGGACTAAAGCGCAATTTTGCAAATTTGATATGTTTTCATCCGAATTTGATATTTTGCTTTTAAAACACATAAAACACTGATTTGTGATAATTTGATCATTTTGATGTGTTTTGAGTGTTTTCGAGATGATTTTGCGCTTTAGATTATGTAAAATGATGAGTTTTAGACACTCATCAATCCCCACATCGAGATATTGCTAGTCCTAGCAATGATTTGAGAAAACATAATGGATTTTAATCTCTTTACCAAAAGCCATTACTTACGGAGTAGCCAAATGTTTCAGTTCAAGTAAGAACCATGGTACATCGATAACCATGTGATTTTGAGCAAACCACCGACTTTCAACGGTTTGATTTTGTCTTTACGAGAAGCCGTACCATACGGACTAGCCAACTCTTAGATAAATTATCAACATTATCTTTGGTGGTGATTACCAATTATGGTTTTCCACGCCTTTACCACAAGCCATAATCTTGCGGGCTAGCCAACTCATTATCTTTTGAGGATGATGGGGGTCGAGGAACCATACAATTTTGGGCAAATTGCAAGCCATATAAACGGTTTGATATATCTTTACCAAGAGCCGTTTGCTCTGGATTAGCCAATCCTTTTGTCTTCTGAGACATGGCGGATGATAACCAAATGAGTAAGTGTAAAACACTTACTCCAAAAAAATTTTGGCCAAAACGGGAATTGGGTAGATAATATATGAAATTAGTGAGAATTCCCCACACTTAGAAATGAATATTGCCCTCAATATTCAAAGTACCGCGGTTATGCGAAACAAAAGAACGTAAAAGGAAATATTACGGCCATTATTTAGAAAGATTTTTTTTTTTTTTTTTTTTTTTTTTTTTAGAGATATATATATATAACATGTGGGGCATAACCCCACACTTAGGTGGTAGAAAGGGGTAAGAAGGCGAAATATGGGTGAAAACCCATATGGTGCGTGCTCTTGTTTTTGATTTCGAGTCGCTAGCTTGACTCGACCCCAATTCATTTGTTCATGGGAAGCAAAGTGGAAGAAACAATCTCACTCGGACTTTCGTTCAAGATGTATGGATAAACATTGAAGCACGTGAAAGTTCCACACCGATGAGATATACATAGAAAGACAGACCCGGCTCACGGATGATAAATGAAAATGCGGGGTCAAAGATAGTGTCCTCACTCCCAAAGGAGTGAAGAAGAGAGAAGTCACCGAGTAGGTGAAGAAAGAAGGAAGATCATGATAACAATCATAACTAGATCTTCTTCCTCGGGATTAAGTGCAATTGCACTTATTTGGATTTTATCGGTGAGCTCTTAGGTTTGGAAGGCATCTCGGTGGGAGGGTGGAAGGATTTGTCATAACTATGCAAATTGAGATTCTCTCCCAGATCATGATTTTTGCCATCCAAACAATCATACTCCAGTGGAGATATGATATGAGAGAGTTCACCGGAGAACTCCTCATGAAGAGAATCATTCACATGATGTGAATTTGTGAACTCTTGTTCCATTGTGGGCTCATCACTATCCTCGGTCGAGTATCAAAGAGTGGATTCTCGAAATCAAAGTGAATTCAGTCGAATTCAAATAGAGGATTAGTGAAAGTAGCTTTGAATGTTTCGGGAACAAAGTGATCAACATTCTCATTTGGATTGTTGGGATAAGAAGTGAGTGAGCGATCATTATCAATGAGACTTTCGGTCTCTCCCGGATCGGCTTGAAATCAAAGAGTGGATTGATGTGAGTGAGTTCACGGAGAACTCCTCAAGAATGGGATCAGCATCAGTTGTGGAAGTGATGCCTCAACGTACTCGATGTTTCCATAGGAAGCACAATCGTCGCTAAGATCGGAGAAAGTTTCAAAATGATCTTGAGAACACTCAAGAGGAAAGGATATCACACATGATCGAAATTCCTGTGACTCTCTCGGGATTGGGATAAGGTCCTCAACACTAGACGATTCCATTTACGGAATAGTGCTAAAGCTCATCCCCATGTTTAGAGAGTGAGTGGGAATATCGGTGTGATAACAATGATATCGAGGAGATTAGATGGACTAGCATACATATGTTTAATGCTTAACATTTGTTCTTACGCTAGTAATTCCATCATAGTCTTTTCTCACGATGGATCATGGAAGGAGTCTCAACCGATGAACTTGATGAACCGTTATAAAATTGTAAGATATCAAGGATATCTTCATCATCATCGTCATCGGGAATGAAACGGAATCGAGAGCTAGATTTGGCGCTTTTTCTATTGCAATTGATTCCCTAACAGTTGTTCAAAGGCAATTTGGGAATCTAATTTAGCGACCCGCTCTTGACTAACAAAACTTCCATTGATTTTTCATTTGGATTATCATGGGAGTGCATAGTGACTCCTCCTTAAGTTCTTTTAATAACTCCGAGTCTTGATGAAGATCCATCGTAGTTTCATGAGGAGTCGCTTGAATCATTTGGTATTGTGGAGGTTGGTCATTATCTGAAGAGCCGTAATCGTAACAAGGAAATGGATTCCTGTTTGACAATCCGAGCTAGAGTGAGGACCTCCACAATACTCATGATGAAAGCGATGTGGTTGTGAGTGGTATGTGTTGTAATCATAATTGTTATCGGGAACCCGCTCATAGACAAGCGTGTTTCCGATTGACAATCGAGGCTGAGTGTGAACCACCACGGTACTCACATGATAAAAGCTGCTTGAGTATCACGGTGTGGTAGGCGATGGAATAAATCGATCGAGTCATGGTAGGAATAGGGATCTTGGTTATAGGCGGACCCGTTTCACGACTCCACCATGCCTGGCGGGGCAATTGCCACCATTATAAGGACTACCACACCATTGACAACCAAGAGGGTGAGGATAAGACATAGAAAGAATCAAAGGTTATCAGAGGGTAAGAAATGAAGAATCAAAAATGTGAGAGGGTAAAGATGAATATTTTTGGTGTTTTTGAAAAACATGACGATAAAAACAAGGAATGAAAATATTTTTGGCGTTTGATAACACTTTAGGAAAAGTGTTAATGAACTTTTTTGGATTTTCTGAAAACTTTACAAAAAATTTTTTACAAAAGATGGGGTATGTGCAAGAGTGGATCCGAAAAGGCTAAACACATTTTTTGATTAGTCAAACAACAAGTCAAAAGACTTAAAATACTCGAGACACAAATACAAATGAAGATCGAGAGAATATAGGGATTTCCGGGTCGTTAAGTCCCAAGGAGACTCAATGGTGTGTAAACACCGGTTCGAGACGATAGAATGATCACTAATGATAGCGATCGGAAAGGATTAGAATTGAATATTACACTCTTGAAAAGGTAATAGATAAAAGACTTAAATGCAAATTAAGAAAAAAAAAAAAAAGTTAAAATCTATTAAATAAACGCTATCACTATTTTAAAGTGATGAGCGTTTAAAACTTAAAACGAAAACTTACGTTTAAATAAAAATAACGTAAACGTATAAAATAAAAAGTGAAACTTATACAATATAAATCCTAAAAATATGAAAAATACATTTTACAAACCTAATGATATGAGAAAATTTATAGAAAAGAAAATTAATTTTATAACTATTTAATTAATTATTATTAATTAAAGACTATTTTAACTATTTAATAAATACTCTAAAATAGAAGAAAATAGGAAATAAGGCTAGAAAAATAAACTTAAGACTTAGAAAAATCTAAAATATGATAAAACTAATTTTAAAACTGAAAATATATTTTTCACACTTTTTATATATTTATTATTAATTTAAAACTATTTAAAACTAATTTAAATTATTAAAATACCAAATAAAAGGAGAAAAATATGGAAAAATACTTTTAAGCTTTTACATTTATCTAAACTTAAGAAAAATGAAAAATTATTTTTTGAGACTTTTCTTAATTATTTGTATTAAAAGCTAATTAAAAATACTTAAAACTAGTTTAAATTAATAAAAATAGCAAATGAACTTGGAAAAATATGAAAATTTCAGGAAAAGTCCTAAATAATATGAGGAAGCAAGGAAAATTAGAAAAACAGGGCTTGTGTGGGAAAATATGAACCGATATGCAAGAGCTTATGAAATAAGCACTTTGAATAAGCTAGAAGCACCAAAGTCCACCAAATGAAACACAAGCTATAATAAGCTAATAGAACCAAAATGTAACAAGTTACAACAAGCTCTAACCACAGGATATCAAGATGCAAAGATTTGGCTAAGCGAGATTATAATGAGAAAGCAAGTGAAAGGGCTTCTTTGGGCTGAAAATTAAGCACTTAAAATAAGCTACAACTACAAAACACCAACTGGAACATGGAGAAGACCTGGCTAAGAGTATCTAAACCAAGTTCTGAGACCTAGAGGAGCTCAATTGAGCCTGTGCAAGGTCTGCAAAACACATAAAAACATGCGGTTAGCATTACCATGAGGATTAAGCCCCATAATCATAAGCTCTTTTGAGCTTTTAGAAAAATCACAAAAATACATAAAAATCATAACTGTAAACTAGACCAAGGGAAGTTTCAAAAACAACTAGAATCACTGAAATTGGCCCAGTAATGAGTTCATTAAAATTCTTGCTAGAATGGCCAAAACTGAGTTTTTGAACTTTTGACTTTTTTGATAAAACTGAAATTTTGACTTTCTCCAAGTTTGATCTAGATTTTAGGACTGGAAATGGACTATATTGAAGAAATGACACTACTGCTAGCTAGGGTATGGAATTTTACACACAAAATCAGATTATGACTTGCTAAAACATCAACGTTAATTGCTAAGACAAGTAAAAGAAACTTTTGACTTTGACGGTTATGAGGACCAAAGTAAGATGATATGAACTAATATGAGACAAATAAACTTAAACCAACAAACTCTAGTCACGACTAAGACTAAAAGATAGGTAGATAAGAACCAAACACCCTTTAGAATCGCTATGCAACTCAATGAAATAAACACTTTTCCAACTTAAGCTATTATTTAAACTAAGTTATAAGACTTAAAAGCAACTTAAGACAACAGATTACAACTATTCATTATCACGGATACTAGTACAAACTTAAAGTGCAAAATGGACTTAAAAATGGAAACCGAGAACTTTACTCATGGGAGGTCCGGTTGTGCCAGCTAAACCAAAACCAAATCTACTCTAATCCTAATCTATTTCAACCCATGTCCAAGTCTGCAACACCATTGTTCATCACCATTGCCAAATTGAGCTCCTGTTGACTTTTGTTGACCATGGTTTAAAATTGTTTGAAACTGGTTTAAAAGCTTTTCAAAAGCTATTAATAACTTAAACTGATTTGATTGAAGGAACAAATAAGCTAATTGGAGCTTAAATCTAAGACCATGAGTTTGAAAATACCAACAAGAATCATCACGGTACATAAATGTTAACCAAACCTTAAAATGGATTCTTAAACACGATTACAATGCTAAAGTAACTTGAGTTTGAATCTTAAAACAAAAGATTACATAAGTTAAACTATTCTAAGACATTTTGTAAAAAAACGACATTAAAGGAAAAACTAAAACTATCTACCACTCTCTTTCTTGCTTCATCCTCCTTTTTATATCAAAGCACCTTCTCTCTCTCTTGAGATAATCCCACCATCTTTCGACCCATTGGATGACTTTTGTGACATTTGCCAAATTGTCAATTTTGGCGGGAATTGGTTTTAACAGTTGTTGGGATTGAGTGAAATGGTGGGAGGAGCAATTAATGTTTCTTGGATTATGGTGTTTGGAGGGGGGAGGCAAGTATGTGGAAAAGAGTGAGGAGGGGGATGGATTGCTTGGGTGTCTGAGGTAGCGATTGAGAAGATGAGGCTGTTGGCGCCAAGTTGGGGTGGGTTTGGCGCCATGGTTGACGAGATATTAATAAAGGAAGGGGTTCAAAAGGGTTTAGTGGGGGTCATAGGTGTGAAAGGGTCCAAATGGGTATTAAAAGGGTTTATAACTATAAGGACCTAAAGTGTAAATCACGAAAGTTCAAGGACTTAGGCGCCAATCTTGAAAAGTTTCTCCAAGGACTGAAATGACAAGTTCCAAAAGTATAAGGACTAAAGTTGACATTTTGTCATTTTCCGAGGACTAATTCCGCCAATTTTCAAACTTGGAGGACCATTTTGTAATTTTCTCAAAATTTTGATATTTTTCACCAAAGGACTAAATTTGACAACTTATGATTTAAAAGGACCTTTGGTGATTTTTCTTTGAAATTTTGACTCGGGGACTATTTTGACAATTCTTGAAACTTGGGGACTAAAGCGCAATTTTGCAAATTTGATATGTTTTTCATCGAATTTGATATTTTTGCTTTTAAAACACATAAAACAACGATTTGTGATAATTTGATCATTTTGATGTGTTTTGAGTGTTTTCGAGATGATTTTGCGGTTTAGATTATGTAAAAATGATGAGTTTTAGACACTCATCGATTCGCCAAAGCGATGGAGGTTTGATCTAGTCTCAAGCATATGGTAATCTATGTACTAGGACCGGTTAATGAGTGTTTATCTTCCATTTCCAACTTGTTATATTTCATATACACCCAGAGATGTGAGTATCTAAACACCCATGAGGTGCTAGTATGTAATTCCGTGCTTGTTATGACTTTTGGGGCTTATATGTGTTATGGATCGTTCTAAACTAATGCTTCATGACCTCTAACTTATAAATTAATTGGCTAAAAGCACATTTGCTTGAGGACAAGCAAATACCAAGTGTAGGGATATTTGATAAGGTTTTAAAATATACCTTTTGAGGGGTCATTAAGCCCTTATTTGATCACTTTTGTATCCGTTATTACTTAATATAGTTCCTTTTCACTTTTAGGTCTCTTGAAGGCAAATTCTTTGGAATGACACTTATTCGGATGAAAAGGCGCGAATATCTGAAGAAAATGGCCAAAGTCAAGAATCGAGACACTTTCAGTGCTTGAATTGAAAGGGATGGCGTCGAGTTATACTTGTGGCCGTCGAACAAATTTTGTGACGACTCGGTAGCCAAATTGCTTATTTTCAAGTGACGGCATCGGTGTTAAAAGAGTAGGCGTCGCACTCGGACGGCCTAGATTTGATCCGAACGACGTCGAGGCCGAAGGAGGCAGCGTCACCATAACGTGACACCGTCACAATGCTAACGTGGCCAAGATGAAACCCTAATGACGGCGACCACGCGTCACAAACTAAAAGGTGACGCCGTCGCGGTTGTAACCTTATATATAGAAACCGAATTTTTAGTTTTCGATGTGTAGTTTGTGGAGTAAAACCTAAACCGAGACCAAGGTCAGTCTTATCTGAGATTTTAGGGTTCCATACCTATCTTACATCAAGATAAGTGTTTTGCTTCATTAATTTAATTATGTCTTCAATTGATTGTGTGTATGCTTACATGTTCGCCATGTCCGGCTAATTTACTTGTGTGTTTGCTTAGGTAATATAAAACTTAGTTATTGAATATTGATTGGTTGTCTCTTATCTTAATTGTGATTGACCTAGTATTGCGATATGTCATTTGTTTGTGTTGTTAATGCTTGATTAATCTTTGTTGAACCTTAGTTTATAATCACCTAGAGTAATTGTAGGCTATACATCCAAAGAATACCTTAGAGTTAAAGTTTATAAATCCTAGAGATTTTGTAGTCATTAACCTTTGGTAGCTTCAAAGAGTTAGGGATAAACGCATACCCGACGACCTTAGAGACACAACGCGATTAAGAATAAGGACGTGACAATTCAATCATCAATAGGAGATAACTAGGGAGTAATAAAGCCTAAGTAAATACATTTTTAATCATCATACGAGCACACAACAATAGACATAGACTACCCTCACCTTAGCTTAGATAATTAGATAGTAGAAGTAATCGGTAGAAATACCAACCCCCAAATTCAAACCCCGAGATTCGTACCTTTCCATTTCTTAAAAACTATAAAAAGATAAAAAAATAATCTTCCTCAACCCCAACCTTAGTGTAGTAACTCCTCACTAGCATTCCTATTCCCTAGAGAACGATATCAACTCCGTGGCTTACCCTAATACTACACTACAACGATTAGGTTCACCGCTTGGGTGTGAAAAACTTGCTCGACGAAAGGAAGTTCTTTTGACCCCGAGCGGCGTGTAAGCGTATCGATTACTATAGCGCAACGTACCCTCAAGCTTATGAATAAAGAAATCCTTGTTTGAGCACTCACCTCGGTTCACCGCCAAGATATTCATTTGCATCACTTTGTGTTCACTAAGGGCTTGCTCCCCTTGAAACTCAGCAGTTTTTGTGGCACCTTCTTTCATGATTGCCATCTCTTGAATAACGGCAACCCTTTCACGATTAAGTCTAGCCAATTCTTGAGTTAGGATATTCGACTTTCTTGTCAATTGAACATCTTCAATTGCGGCGTTACTGGCGATAGTAAATCATCATGTACATCCGCTTGTTACTCTTAGCGACAACTCTTACCTCATCACATTTAGGCAGCCCTGACATTGTTTTTGCTTACTTATTTATGGAATGATGTTGGGTGAAAATATACTTGCAAGTTTGCTCTTAAATACACAAAATGAAAGGTAAATAAATAGTCACATGCATACCATTGATGTTACACTATATGCGTGACTCCTATATGTTTTTATAGAAAAGAACAGAAAATATGCACATGTTCAACAGTTGATTGTATAATATTGTCACAAAGTAACATCCAAAAAATAAGAAAAAAAATGGTGCCTCAATAATGAATAACATTGTCACAAAGTAACATCCAAAAAAAAAAACAAATAAAAGCAAGCCACTCCTGTAGCTATTATTATTCAAGTAACATCCATAAAATAAAAGTAAAACATTAAAAATCCTAGATGATTGATAAGTTGTGCTTCCATTGTGTTAAAGTTCAAATTGAAATAACAACTATAAATCGTCCAAATGAACAACATTTGCAGTACTAAACGTCACAGGTTGTGACTGAATGTTATTAGGAAGGTTGTTTTCAGGAGTAGATGATTCAAATTTCCATACGAAATCGTTGTTTGACTGACCACTTGCTTCTCCCTCGTTCGAACCTCTACACGCGTTCTCATCCTCCGTGTCGTTCTTGTTCCACTGCTTCTTCGTTAGTAGGGTGCACGATTGTGAGTTTATTTTACGTTTCTGAGATGTGACATTAGTTCAAACAACCATACCAGTAAGTACATACAAAATTATATACATTGAAATAAAATATAGAAACACACTTGCCTTTTTGTCATCAACGGTTGAGTACATGACCGTCTTGTGTGTCCCGACTTTCCACACCGCCAGTTTTTTCTTTTGGCTCTTCCCCGTGATTGGATACGTGTTTTTCTTTGGGTCTTCCAGGTTGCCGCTTATCCATAGCCGGTGGTTTTACGATTTGTACGTCGTCAGGAGTACGCCACAAGGATACATCTTTTAGAGGATAAACCGTTGCTTAGTATGTATTTTTTAGTGGCGTTTTCTTAAACCAATCCATCGCCTAACCGCTAGTGTCGGTCAAGCCTTCAACTCTAGACACAAAGACAAACATGACCACAAGGAAGACCCGATGGCGCCATTTGCGGCAACTGCATTCTTTGTTCTCAAAGTCAATAATATGAACATGTTTCGGATCAGTAACTTGGTAAATTTTGTGCATCTCAATTCCGTTAACATCCCAATTAGCACTCTTTGCCATTCTATTGTTTACTTTTGCAGTTGCCCATTTGGTAAGTTCATCCGTTGGAGCATCTGAAAAAAAAAACATTTTCGAGCGATATACCAAATATGTGATAAACCAATTATAATAGACAATTTTTTTTAGTTACCTTTGTATTTTGCTCGACGTTCAAAATATCATTTTTGTAGAAGCCTTTGGTAGTACTCCATTAGCTGGGTTATTGGAACTTTCCTAACATCTTTGGTTACAGAGTTTACTGATTCTACACTATTTGAGGTCATGTAATTGTACCTGTTTGCAGGGCAGAAAGCACGTGACCATTTATCAAATCCACTTCATCTTTTAGTTTTCTATACACTTGAGGCTTTAATGATTGAATCTCAAAATTGAAGCATCAAACTCCCTACATGTAAGCTTTGCATGTCCTCCAATATATAGCCTTCCACTTTCTAGTTTTCAAATTGCGGTTCATCATTAAATGACGACAACAAAAACCATGAAAGGCGTTAGGAAAAACAGTACTACATGCATGTGCAATTGCCGGATGTCTTTCAGAGATGATGGCTAAATCTTTTACTTCACCAATGCATTCTTTCGGTTTGCTCAAAACCAGTCCATGATTCATTGGTATCACCTTGAGAAACACCAGTTGCAATAGGTATAATCTGGTTGTTTCGTCCATTCCAACAACAACGGATTTGTACCAAGGTATCTCCTTTAAGATGTGCGGCATCAATGATTAGCAATGGTCGCATAAAGCGTGAAGCTCGAATCTATTTTAAATCGATCGAAATTGCTTAATTAATACTATTTACATAATAATGAAGGTAATAATTAGAAATAAAAGATAATAGAATTTATGAAAAACTTACAAAGAACACCAAAAGCAATGAATACCATCTTAAACCGATCGTGTCATCTCGTCTCAATGTGTGTTCTGTGCCCTCATTTTGCAACTTTAAGTTATAGCGATGTCGACAACCGCTCAAAAGAATCCATAGGACTACCGCTCAACAAGCGTAATGCAATGTTTTTCCCACCCCAAGCTCGATGGTAAGAAATGTCTACTTTCCAATCAATATTAAAATCTTTTTATGTCCTCACCAGATAGACCCTTTTGTAATTCCTCAATTTATCAACAAGTATGTGACCCACTAATTTTTGGGTAGCATTTCGATGATTAGGATAAATTTTGTTCGGAACATGTATGATCATTAATGCTAGTAACATAGAAGTATCGGTTAACAACACTTTTTCGATGCGTTAATGTACCGGTTGCAATCTTCTTCAAAACAAGCTACACTGTACCTTTTCTTACATGACTTAGTAACTTTATACTCAAATAAATCAACCAACGCTTTTACTCCTATTGCATAAATGCATCCTTGCTTATCATCAAACCCGACTACCACCTTTAATTTAGATACTACAGGTTTTATGGTTACTTAACTTTTTAATTATGGGATCGTGAACTGGGTGGATCGTGATATTTTGAAATGTGGTTTTTCGCCAACAAGGTCGCACATCTACATTAACGTTTACTTTGCACCCTCATTATTATGATCTTCAACTTTTGGTGTTTGAAAATCAGATTCTTGAGGCAACAAAGGAACATTAAGATCAATATAAAGAGGCTTAGAAGAAGTAGACGGCTTTACCTCGAAAGATTTCTCGATAAGTTTGATGTATAGTGTCCGAATCACGTTCTGCTTACAACATATTTCATGAACGAAGAAAGAAACATCATCATTGTCACTTACATCAATTTTGGTTGAACCGGACATGTAGTATAAACGATGATCTTATCTTTAATCGATATTTGTTAGTAACATATGTAATCGGATGTAGGTAGTTGATGTCAATGGAAGTAAAACTCACGAATTGATCTCTCAAAATCCAAATAAACTTTGAATATTTGAGAATTAGTCAAGTCATTTTATTTGGTTGAGGAATTATTGTTTGTTTGACTAATTTGTATTATGGGATTTGTGTTCGGGATTGTACAAAGCAATAAACCCAATCAAAATTATTTGAAAAAGTGGATCTTTTAGTCATTGAATACAAAATTCTCTTAAACTTTTCCCTCCACAATATTCATTACCCGCTCATTCACAAAGTATATTTCCCACCAAATTTGGATGTCACTCTACTAGAAATGCGTCAACTGTACTCATTTGCATATGTGAATACCCATTAACAATTGGGTGAAATAAAACAGTGCCTTCCTCCTCTGCCTCTACTTCCATATCTAATCGAAAGCCCTTGGAATACAACATTAATGCTACACACTGTGAATGTCCAAAACCATTACCGGTCGAAGTACAAACCTCTTGGACCTGGAAGCATCCTGGTAGAAGATTCAAGGCCTGTCCAATTTATGTAATATTATTATCCATTATACTTATTTTACTTGTTAGGTTGAATATGTGAATTTAACAAAACTTCTTTTTAGGACCAAGAGACCAAATGTAACTTCTATGGGTTCATCGACCCGGAACTACCAAGTCAGTATTACAAAGATTTGTTTTACAAGGAACATGAGGAAAAGAAACATTTAATGAAGACGGGAAAGTGTTCAGTCTCGGATGAAGTTATTGAGGTTTCAAAGAATGATATCATGAAAATGTTGGATGAGTTGACTTTTATCAAGTCAAGAGTGCAAGTTCATGACAAAGTTGTGTTGGTTTTCAGTTTGATTGTTCTCTTGATGGTGTAGTTTGGTTATGGTAACTGCTTTAACAATAAGTGTTATGTACTACGAGGTTATGGTCTTTTAGTAATAAGATTGGTTGTAGTCAATTGTCAACGTTTGTTGTAAACCATTAAATGTTGTCTAATCAAATGGTTGTTTGTAAAAAACATTGCAAGTTACACCTAATGTTTGTTGCAAATCATCAGTATCACAACACGTATATACAAAACAAGTGCTTAAAGAAAGCCTACATGGCTGTTAGGAATATAACAAGTTGCACTACACAGACAGGCATAAGAAGTTGTCTTTTGATGTCCTACACAGACATACAGTTTGTGGTTACATTTGGTTGAACAACAAAAGTCTAAACCCACATACAAGCCATACCCAAAGAGTTGAAATGCTTCTTTATTCATCATTTGTATGAACAGCCACCTTATACTTCCAAAAGTACTCCGCCATATGCTCTCGATACGCCAAAGCAACTTGAAGAGGATCATCGACCTTCATGCTTAAGTTGTTACCCAACCTGTGCAAAAAAATACATACCCAAACTCCCCAATCGCCGTATGCATTGGCTTGTTTAGGGACATCATCCGCAACTCGAAATGTGATCTTATAATCAGAAACAGATATTGATTTGGCTTGAAGTACTTTACAGAACTTTAGATATTGTGGTAGCATTCTCTCAAAAGTGGCCCTCATTTTTATATTCTCTTCTCTCGTCTCAGGTTCTGGCGTACCTAGTGAGTCATAAATAGTTATAACTCCTGTACGAATTTGTAACTCGGCGAGAAACCAGTGGCAGCCGGGTACGTTCACAGGAAAGTATACCTAAATGTGAACAAATAAACTTTGTCGTAATTCAAAACATTTTGAGCATGTATATCACCCAAGTATCTAGAAGAAAGTATGGTCTTTATATACAAACCTTCTCGACACTAGACCATGGCAATGGATAGCGTTGACCAGTGGCGTAGTAGGCACGCATAGACCCATCAAGGAGAGAAGACGAGAAAAATGGTCTAGCCATAGCCCAATCGGCATTGGCCGGCCTGAACTGCCACATTAGATCAAACCAAAGATCCAGATGCTGCAAATTTTTTTGTAAAATACATACCGTTAACCTTATTCAAATCAAAAATATTTTTTTTATGGAAATTAAATAGCTGTTAAGTACCTCATCTCTAAGCCATCCTTTTTTATTACCCCTTCCATAACCTAACAAATCCAACCAAAATTTTCGATGAACAACGATGTCGCCGTGACCCCAAGGAAAGTTATGCGATGACTTATATTTTTTTTATAAAGATATCCATAGACGCTGGTTTAGTAATCTTGTTGATATCGCAACCTTCAAGACGTGACAGATCCTGAAAATTTTTAAAAACCAGATTAATGGATATGTCTTTACGCTGTCTGTTTGTAAAAATAGTTCTGCTATACCTCTACCCATGTTTCCAACTGATTATCTTCACCACATGGGGAATTAATCTCTTTTCACAGTCTTTTGGAATGCCGTTTCAGCAATTGTGGAGTCATGGGAGGGAGGTTCACGTATGGGTCCTGCAAACACTTGCCTACCTGCTTTGACCTTTTTGAGTCAACATCTTCTTTCAAAACAGGAGTTGTCTCTTGGGTAACTTTGGCCTTACTCTCTTGGGTAACTTTGGGCTTTCTACTTTTCTTTATTGTTGGGCCATTATAAGGTGACAGTAGAGCCTTACTTGCATTTCTCTTCCTTTTAGCACGCATGAAAACATCCTGTATGCAAAGTTCATCATTCAAGTAACATCGACGTTTGAAGTACATATGGTAACTTTAATAAATAATGTAGTTGTACCTCAGAAGCTGTAGTCAAAGGCTTATTGGCTTGTCCTTCAGTTTGTGAAACAGCTTGTGTGTTTTTCTCAGAATTATGAAATATGGCCTCTCTTGCTTTCTCAGCATCACTATCAATTTTGTCAAATACCGCCTTGGTTGCGGTCTCATTTGCAACCACTAACACACCCCCACTTGCTTTCTCATTAACGTGGCCATCAACATTGTATGCTTCATTATGAATAACCAACTCATGTAATTTCTCGTTAACATTCCCATCGCCATCCTTATTCTCTTCAACATGATTCATATGATCATTCCCCATCTGTGCCATTTGTGACACTGCTTCACTGACTTTCTGACCATCATGAGAATCTATAATGTTATTTTCATTACCTTGAACCCCCTCTACAGATTTCTCATCCACATTTAACACTGCCTGACTTACTTTCTCACGATCATGAGAATGTTGATCAGTAGCATTGCAATCAACAATGTCATTTTCATTACCTTGAACCCCCTCTACAGATTTATCATCGACATTTGAAACTACTTCACTTACTTTCTCACGATCATGAGAATCTATATCGGTAGCATTGCAATCAAAATGTTATTTTCATTACCTTGAACCGCCCTCCGTTTTATCGTCAACATTAAACACACCTTCACTTACTTTCTCAAGAACATTGGAATCATGAGCATGTATCTCAAGAGCTTGAACCGCCTCTCGGGTTTATCATCACCGATTTATCATCAACGTTATACACACCTTCACTTACTTTCTCAAGAACATCGGAATCATGAGCATGTATCTCGGTGAGCTTGAACCTCCTCTCCGGGTTTATCATCAATGATTTATCATCAACGTTAGACACACCTTTACTTACTTTCTCGAACATTGGAATCATGAGCATGTATCTCAGTAGCTTTAACCGCCTCTCCGGGTTTATCATCAACATTTACCACTACCCCACTTGGTGTTTCGCCATCTACCTTGTTTTCAGCAGCCTTTTGTTCATCTTGCTTCGGCTGTTGATCCTTGTATTTCAAAGATCCATAAACAGAGAAATCATCATCAAAGTTTTTGCCCTGTAATTATACAAGAAAAACACAACTATAATAGATGACCAAATGTAGCAAACATCTCTAGATAGTGCAGGTGAAATTAATATATACGTATTTCAACACCGATTGAGAAATTTTTGATTCAAATTAGGTAAATTCATATGACCGGGATCATCATCGGAATGTGATCAACTACCGCAAGAATGGTTCGTCTGGAAGACAAAACCTCAAGCTGCGACATAGCTGATGGATAAGCGGTAGGGTCTATATAATTAAGCCCACCTTGTTCGTTATCAGCAATAACACAACTCGATTTCTCGCATGATTGATCAGGTTCTGGGCTTAAGTTTTGTAGTTAACAAAGCTGATTTAGGCATGTAACAAAATAACGATATAAAAAAGTACTATTACGGGGAACATAACCTTTTTATAATCAGCAGCATGAACATCATGAGAATGAAGATCAATCAAAATAGGGCTACCATTCCGAGTTTCATTATGAATTGGACTTGAAGATTGGCCAAAACAATCGTCACCCGATTTGTCGTGCATATGAGTTGAAGTTTGAAATTTAAAATATGCAATCAATTATACTACTAAAGAAAGGAGACCTAAATGATTACCAAATATTAAAGGAGATTACCATGGCATATTTGGAAGCTAAATTTTCATCAACACATTGCCTTATTTGCAATTGTTCGTGAATAACCAGTGACGTCTGTACATAAATATATATAATCCATTAGTTGGTGAAAAAAATATTGCTATATAAATGATGTTGATTAAAAATGAATGTAAAGAGCATGTTCACCTGTGGACGTTGTATCTTTAGAGCTTCCTCAACAACGGCAATTCTATTTTTAATATCATTAAGGACCTCCACATTGGCTCCTGTTTTATCGATCATAAATGTAACCACCGGTAAAAATCCGCCTTTATATTAATAATAATCCATTTTCTACGTATATATTTTTTTATTTTGATTACTACAACTAGATAATAAGCCGCACTCACAAACTGCTCTCTTGCATAGTTAATGCCTTTGATATACACACTCTTGAGTGACAATGGAAATCTCACCACAATGTCTTACTTGAAACTTCCCGGCATGGTCACCCATGCCAGTTGTGTCCTCACACAAGATACGGGATGTCTGGTATATAGTATCCTTATATCATTAGCATCATTTCCAATAGAATGTTTACTATATAAATTAGGGTTTTCTTAAAGCTTTGATTTATAACAATTTCGATACTAGGTCATAAACCCTAAGGTACAAACCTTTAAACTTAATGTACAAGCTTACAAGGCACAAAACCCTAACTCTAGAGTATTTTCCGGTTAAAACCCTAGTTTGCAAATCCTATGATTTTATGTAAATGAAATCACAAACTAAAATTAAAAATACATATGAAACTTTTACCAATTACCAAAGTACAAGTTTATCAAGCCAATGTACAAGTCATTGATGCATAGGTGTATTTAATTTTAAACACATTATAAGTACAACATTCTAATGTTTAGAGTACAAGTGAGTATTGCACCATACTTTTATCAATTTAAAATATATGATCACTACACTTACATAACTAGACTTGACAAGAAACTAACTAAAAACCTAACTAAGTTCCTTACACTTTGTAACCATATGTACAACAACATCTAGCTAAGGTACAAACACCCTAAGCCAAAAACATGCCCTAGTTCATAAGCCTTGTCCAAATCAAACTAAAGTTAAACCAAATGAGCCCTAATCAAACTTTAAGCCACTAAAGCTTCTTAAGGCTTAAGATTAGCCACCTCATGAATATCTCACCATGCCCCTTAAGAGTTTACCATGGTCAAAGATTAGGGCAAAACCCATGGCTGGAATTCAGCCACCCTACACCACCTTAACCTTCATCACATGCCACCTTACAAACTCCAAAGCACTACCTCACCATGTCTCATTCTTCCATAAACCTGGTAACTACAATTTTTCTGGAACCTTACTCCTTTCATCTATATATAGCGACACACACATTGCCATTTTCTATCATCACCATTCGAACCATACCAAACCATACACACTCATATACATTCTGAACTAGAGCTACTAATAGAATCAAAGGAAAGGCGTAATAAAGTCCAGGAGAAGGGAAGGAATTTGGGTTTATATAAACATTGCATTGGTTAGACTTTCAGCTAACTTGAGTCCTAGAGCCTAGTAAGTACTCCAACCTTTTTCTTAATCATTCGATACATTCAATAACACATATATATGATTATGGATTAGTGTCATGTGGAAAACAAGGTCAAAAACTACTTTTTTTTTTCTTTCTGTAAGTGGCGTGCTCAATGATAAACACCCTCTTGTGGTGCGTTTTTCTCAAATGTTAAAACACATTAGGAGTCCTTTGATCAAGCTAAATAAACACTTAGTATAATAACTAACACCCTATAAGTTTATATTAAATGTATGCATGTTTATGTTTTACGCTACGGTCTTGACCTTAAAAACAGTCCCCAGCCCCACTTTGCGCCCCATTTATTTACATCGGGTTAAAGGTATTAGGGCCAACCAAAGTACCTTTGTAAACACCACCTAGGACACTCTAAAACGCCCCCATAACCTGGTTGAAAATCCTAGGTGTCATGCATAGGTGTCATGCATAAAAACGGCACACCATTAGGGCCATAAGTCCTAAAAACCAAAAGTCCTTTACAACAGGCCTTTGGGAAAAACTTGGGATTTTTTATAAATTCGATTTTGAACTATCTTAGAAACATTAAAAATGAGTTAAAAAAAAATTCACAAGGTTGCATGCAAAAGATATAAAGTTTTATGGTTGGAAAACGAGAATTTCAATTTGTCAAAACTGGCCTGAGTAGCCCTTTTCCATAATTGATATCTCGTTAATTAAAGAGTTGTTAAGTATGAGAGTTACATCATTTTAAAGATCCTGCTGCAAGGATTTTAAAGCCCCGATGACGTCTTTAAAAACGCTTATAGTCTCTTTTATAATCAACCAAAAAATAGGTGACTCGTGAGATTTTCATAAAAAGACCTTGCATGCATTTTTCAAAATTTGAGTCGTAGGAGTTATATAATGTTAGATAATGACTTAAAAAGAGTTAATTAACATATTACAATGTCCCTAGGTGACACCGTAAAAGTTAATGGGTTAAAAATGAAATTTCCTTAAAACGCGTCATGGCCAAGTGGCCATGTTCACGGACTTGTTTCTCTCTAACCAAAGATGACTAGGATATGAGACCTATACCATTTAGAAGAGCTTATAGCAAAGTGTTTAAAGGATCAAATGCGTTATAAAAACATTGGCTTGCCTCGTGTAAAATCTGTCCTCATTTGGCCCTATTATCTCCCAGAACCAACACTTTTCACAAAAGGCACCTAACCCCTACTTTAGGAAAGCATTGCGACCAAACCATAAGAGCTTAATACTTCTAGTTTGAACCATTAGAAAGACCACCGGAAAAAATCTTGAAGGGATCAAGAACGTAGTAAAAACCTTGTAAGGCCTCACTTATATTTACCCGCACTTTTGTCAATTTAGGCCTAAAACAAGTGAATTTTTCTTAAAAAACTACAAGTATAAAAATTGTAATTTTTGAAAGATTAAGTTTTCTTGGGCTAAAAATGTAATTTATTCAAAGTTAATTATACAAGGGCTGATTTTGTCAATAACCCATAGTTGAGGGTTTAACGTGTCATTTTTGAAAGTGCAAGGGTAAAAACTGTAAATATTTAAAATTATAAATTATAACATTTTGGAAACATAAAATATTTAACAACTTGGGTTTCGATAAAATTTAATATCCATCATCCGAGCCATAAAAATAAGAAAGATAAGTATTGCTAATTTTTGAAGAGACTTCATGTTACCTAACTATCGATAAAGCATCATTATCACATAAACTTGAAACTCGAATACTAAAAACATGACATACCAACTCAGGTCGCGATTCGGAGCAGTTTTTTCATAGTACTTAATTTGTTTTCCATCCAGACTACGATAACACCAAGGTGAGTTCACAGTCCCACTCTTACATATTCTTTACAAAACTCGTGGGGAGATACATGCTACAAAAACCGAACACAAGAATTTTTCTGTATGCTATCCTGATTGATATTGCCTAAGTACCTAATGTTGCCACTAAAAGTCCCTCATATCATGAACCATTAATCACTTGCGAGTGAACGCGAATATCGTGAATAGATCTATTGGCAGTTGACGCCCCATTTGTGTTAGCCGGATAGGTAACCAAATGCACTTTATTTCAGAATACTAGGAGAATGGCAAACTCCTACGGAGGGCATTGTTTCTCACATTATTACTATGATGTTTGTAACTTACGTCATTATTATGACGCGTTCGTGTTAAGGTTTGCGTGTCATGAGACTTAGGCAATATCTTGTCTTTGCAATATTACCGATTTTACTATCGCTTATCTTGTGTTCAACGATTATTATACAAACACTATGGATTCACTCAACCTTTGTGTTGACTTTTTAGCATGTTTTATCTCGAAACTAGAGCACGATCGGCACGGGTGGCTATGGACTTTCTTACAAAAGGGCGTCCATTTTGTTATCATTCACCGA
Organism: Chrysanthemum lavandulifolium; assembly: GCA_022545495.1. Taxonomy (NCBI): domain Eukaryota; kingdom Viridiplantae; phylum Streptophyta; class Magnoliopsida; order Asterales; family Asteraceae; genus Chrysanthemum; species Chrysanthemum lavandulifolium. The sequence continues at coordinate 34,522,295 of CM040242.1, forward strand.
ATAAAACTATGTATTTCAAAGATTTCCGTTGGGACCTTTATTTTGTAAAACTCGATTTAAATAAATGAATGATAAGCTGTTTTATCTAAAACGTCTCTTTCGAGCCGTTTATCTATTATTATGACTGTGATCCATGAAGTAATACCCCAACCTTAATTCCGCTGCGTATACCGAATTTGGGGGTGTTACAATAAATACAAGTGCCTTCAATGCCGCAACCTCGGCATGCATGTCTAGATTATTGGAACTTTGATCTTTAGCAGTTACTGGCACATCTTTATCAGCTAAGGCCACCTCTTTATCAGTTACCGTAACCTCTTTATGAACTGCAACTTCATGTACCTACAAAGATATTGATAAAAACAGAATGTGCCAGTGAGTAGTCGCATAAACGACGTAGTTGATACGGATGAAAAAGAAATGATACAAAATGTGCAACTTACACCATTATTGGGATCATCGGCAAGTAATTGTTTTTCTAGACTATCCAACTCGCTAAAATAAGCATTACTAGGTGTAAACCATGGTTGTAACCTTTCTGCATTTGTTGGAACAAGATCCAATATTGGATTCGAACCCTAGTAAACAAACAATTATAAAGTCAAAAACAAATATAAAGAAGTAGTTACTTATTTGACAAATACAAACAAATGGAAATGCTTACAGGACCAAAAAGTTTGCTATAATCGCGTTTGGCAAATGTTTTACCCTTTGACTAAGAAAGACAATGTGGTATCTTTGTCGGGTCTTTGGTCCACCATGAACTGCTATTGGGATAACTCTCAAGAATCCATATCTAAAATGAACGAAAATAATCAAAGTAGTGTACAATGAAAAGCAGTATAACAAATTTGTATCCAAAAACTGATATGTTCATAAATGTCTACAAATCTAACCTTAAAAGCCAAGAGAAAGCCACAAATATTATATGTTGCAGGTTTAGAAGGGTTTTCTTGCAATTTCTCTTTCTAGTGAGCGTTGTAATGCCGGGGTACCACATTGGCTAAATTTTTGTAAAAACGTCTCCACAAGAACTCTCCCCATGGATATGCATTCCATGCCCCAAAATCCTCAACTAATTGCAACAAATGATTGTCAACGATGTACCAAGGTCCACGACCTCAGCGACTATCAACAGACATACTCTTACCGCATCCTCATCCGATAACTTTGAAAATTGTGTATCGTTCTCAAAAAACTGTAAAAGCTCACTCCCTTTTACAGTTACTTTTCTTAGAAATTGTTTTTCAGATGAGACACGCAAACCAAAAGGATTGCGCTCAATTTCTACAGTGGCAGGAAAAGTACCGAAACGAAATCCGGTCATCAATAGAAACTCTCCACGACCGAATTTCAATAAATTATTCCCAATTTTGTATAAAATGGGGGGACAAGAATCAAGCAGTTTGTCAATATGTACCTGGTGTTGTAAAACGAAATTCACCATATAATTGCCTTTACCTTGTTTAGGAATATCTAACCATGGCCGAAAAACAGTTGCTCTAAAAAATCTCATTCGATCTGGATTGCTTAACAACTTAGACTTAATATCTGAAAGCAGCTTAACCTGGGAACGAACCGTTACCTTAGCATCAAAATATTGCGCAATGTAAGCCATTTGGGAGTTTAATTAACTGACTAATTAGGGTTTGAGTTAGGGTTTCAGTTAGCAACTTAACCTGGGAACGAACGACTTGATTTCACTTTTTGATTTGTGTTGTTGGGGTAGTAGAGTGTTGGTGTGTGTGGGTAAAAATTAAAAAAAAATGGTAAAAATTTAAAAAAGTGTAAAAGTTATGTAAAAAAAGTACTAAAAGGTACAAAAGTATAATGTAAAAAAGTCGCTAATATTTTTTCGCTTAAGTCGCTCAGCATTGGGAATGAGCTAAAAGTATAAAAAAATATTTTAGTAAGTTTGACTTTTTTTACTAAAGGACAAAAATAATTTCGCAAGAATCTTAAAAAAGTCGCTCAGATTCGGTCGTTGTACTAGCATAGCTGTTAAAAGTCAGAAAACAATAATTGGGTACACAAATGACGAGGGACACTTGGCAAGCTAATATTAAAAGTAGAAAAGTCGCAAGTCTCAAGGTGTATTTAGGAAATACGCCAACTTTTTTCCTAAAAAGTGTTGCCACCTTGAACAAAAGGTGTGTTTGCATAATTGCCCCTATATAAAAAGTTAACAATGTTACAAGTTATCCAATGCCGTATTAAGGTTGAAGTCATATTACTTCAGCCATATATGGCATAGGATAACATAATATTAATATCAACATGTCAAACTAACATAAACTTTATCTATATAAGCTAGTGGATTTTCTCTTGTATGACCTATGTGGGATGAGAAAGCAAAATTTGTAATATAAAGTATCAATGCAACAAACAAATTATTTGCTTTTTTTTTGGGTGCTATTATTTCTCAGTTTATATACATTGAAAACTAAAACTTAACAACGCGATAACAAAAAAATAAGCATGTTGGTTTGTGGGAGTTGTAAACACGACAAAAGACTAAGAGTGTTTGAGCCTATGGTGGCACACACGATAAACACGAGTATACGTGATAAACGTAATAATACTTGAATATACATACCCGTTATTTGACCCGATCATTAATTCGAACCATGGGCTATTCTTGGACTTGACATGGGACGACTTGGGTTTTTGCCTTGGGCCTTGATGACTCACTAATCGGGTATAAGGAGGGAAAAGATTGCATGGGTTTGATTGGGTTAAGACTTGTCGTACAAGTCTTTGACTCAAACTAGGAGTCAGTTTGGTTTGTATATAAGCAAACACACCCTCTGCCAAAGCTCACGATTTATCATTATTCCCTATGCCCTAACCGATCCAAAATAATTCCCAGCTAAAATCCCTGAGTCGACTAACACTTAGTTGTTTAGGGTTTAACTTGTTTTCTTGATTCCTAAACTTGCTACACATCAAGTGTTTAGGTGTTGATCTGTTAGAGGTATTTTACTACTGATTCCAAGTTGAATTGCAGCAGCAAGAAGGTTGAAAATTTTCTGGTCGTGATCTTTTTTTCTCGGACAGAAGCTATAGGATATCGGATAGGCTTATCCGATATCGGGTATAAAGTGAAAAACAGTTTTCTTGACTGTTTTGTTATGTCGGACAGCAGCAAGTTAGAGTCTTGGTGGTTTTCTGTTCGTGGCTTATTCAAGTGGTCAAATTGTTGATTGGGTTTTATATTACGTTCTCGACTAGCCATATATCGAACGTATACGTTATTGGGTTTGTGTGTGATACTTATAGAGATATCTAATTTAGATATTAGGGTTTCGTTTGGTTTATCTTGTTCGTTTACTTGAGTTCAATTGCCAAGCAAGGTTAGGTTTTCTATTTATCCCTTTAATTTATTAATGTTTATTAATTACGTGTTTAATCTAATTGCGATTACTAGATCCTTATCCGCTGCGTACTCGTAGAGGTTAATGGTTATCTTATTTCTTAAAATTCCAACAGTGGCATCACGAGCCAACTCGTTTTTGCGATTATGGGTTACACGTTTCTTATTAATAAACATTTTTAAAAGGCTGCATGAAACTTAATTTAGTTATTCGTTTCATTTTTTTTTGACAACTATATGCAATACTTGTCAATTTTTAATAAATAATTAGTCACACAAAAATTAAATTATATTGATAATTAGAATTAATTTGTTAATTAGAATTAAATTTGTTAATTCTAATTAAAAGTTAATTAGAATTAATTAATTGTTAATTAGAATTATTATGATAATTAGAATGACATATTGTTTATAAATACATAAATTGCGTAATTAATTGTTAATTGAGATTGCCATGTTTTATGTGTTTTTCGGCCAAAAGACCCACTCAATTGCTTTTTAAGTGATGTATGGGGCGATCTAGGTTTCGTACCTAGTGACGGTCTTATGGTTCTCCGTTTGGGGGAGACTCGCAAGAGAACTCGGAACAATATATGTTTTATATTGATGTTTATGCTTATATGTTTGTGATTCCTATACGTGCATTATTACTTGCTTTGACACCTAATTGTATGCAATATGGAATAATACATATCGTAACCATAACATTAATATTGGTCTTTATTTACACGCCTAAATAACATGCTCATTGTGACATGCTATTTGATTCGTGGAAAATCGTTTTGTAAAATAAAGTGACCTAATATATGAAACACGTTTTCAAGAATTTAAAAGCGACGCTATGGAAACTTGGGATGTCGGCTCACCCACTAGAACAAACTCAAAGGGGTTCAAAGAGGTGCTCACAATCGCACCGAAAGGATGTCTAGGTTATTGCTTGGCACTTACACCGGTCCTCTCCTCCTTGTGCGTTCGATTGGAGCTACCGTGAACCATGATGATCACTACGGTGTCATTACCAAAAGTTTTAAAATTAGTGTTACAAAGTTGTTTGCATGCTTCTTTGTACATGACTTTATCACATTTATATGTGCATACCTATTTGTTAATTTTAAGTCTATGTCATCCAACTATGAACACGTGCATTTGGATTGACTTCTCCGTCGACCTAAGGACTTTCCAACCCATGGTAATTATTTCGCTTTGGTCGACCTCCGTTGTTTTACATCGTTCATACTTGGTCGACTTATCTCGAGTTAGCTTGGTCAGACCTTGAACCCGAGCCGTAAGATGAGAACTAAACATGCTTTTAACATTATTACTTGATACTAATGCCTTAAACAGTCTCATAAAGTCTAAGAGTTGCATTATGCAATTAAAGCTCGTCGCTTACCTCTTGTCCTATTTTTTTAAGCACTAGTCAGACCTGTGGTAATTAAGTCAGAGTGCAAGATGGATCTTATTCTTATTAGTAATTAATTGGGTAGTTAATTCTTTTAATAATGTAATTATCGAAAATACTAATTATTTGAACTTTTCAATTGTAGATGACTACTTGATCGGAAGCAGATTCGGTACTCGGGAGTTTCTTTAAGAAACAAAACTCACTGGACCTAACTTCATTGATTGGTATCGCCAGCTTCGCATTATACTATCAGCTGAAGATAAGGAAACTTATTTGGAGCATCCTATACGTGCAGCACCTGTTTCTACTCCTAACCACCCTATCCTGTTGAAGTCCTTGCAGCTCACACTGCTTGAGTCAAAGGCTCAAAGGATATAGCTGCCTTCATGCTCATGACCATAGAGTTAGAGATCCAACAAAATCTAACTCATCTTGGTACTTATGACATGCTTCAGGAGTTGAAGTCTATGTTTTATCAACAAGCAGAACAAGAGCTTCTACAAACTGCACGTGAATTTCACGCATGCAAGCAGGAAGAGGGTCAATCGGTTAGCTCATATGTTCTCAAGATGAAGAGCTACATTGACAATTTGGAACGTCTTGGTCACCCAGTTACTCTGAACTATGGAGTTAGTTTGATCCTCATTGGTCTTTCTAAAGAGTACATTACGTTTGTGTAGAACTTTAATATGCACAACATAGGGAAGACTGTGAATGAACTACATGCTATGCTTAAGCAACATGAGCAGATGTTGCAAAAGAAAGATGATGCAACTGCACTACATTATGTACGTGGGGGTGGTGGTAAGGTCGGAAAAACCACAAAAAGAATAAATCGTTTAAAGTCATAAGGGAATCATGGAAATGGAAACAACAAGCTTGGTTATGCTACACGAGTATAAGCCATACATCTTCTTATTCTAAATCCAAATCCAAGATTCCTCCACCACCCAAGAAGGATAATCCAATGAAGGACGCTACATGTCACCGGTGTGGTGAGACATGACATTGGAGAAGAATTGTCCCGATATCTCGTCGAGTTAATGAAAAAAAGAAAGCAGTCTCTTCGACTAGTTCTTGGTATTTTCACTATAGAACTCTACTCTTTCCTAAATCATCCTTAGTATATGACCTTTGGTTGTAGTACTCACATATGTAATAATACTCGGGTCTAAGGCGATAGGAAGTTGAAGCCGGGAGCTTTAAGTCCATGCGTGGGCAATGGTCAACAGCGTAAGTTGAAGCTATTGGAATTTATCATTTATCTCTCCCTAGCGGATTAGTTATTGTTTTAAATGACTGTCATTATGCTCCCTCTATTACTAGGGGGATTATTTCAGTTTCTCATTTGCATGACGATAGTTTTATTAACCGTTTTGAATCGAATAATTATATTTTAGTTACTAAGAATAACGTTGTTTATTTTACTGCTATTCCTCGTAATGGTATTTATGAAATTGAAATGTCTTGTTCTAATACAAATGAAAGTTCTATGTTTGCTGTAAGCAATAAAAGAGCCAAGTCAAACTTGGACTCTGCTCTCTTGTGGCATGGTCGTCTTGGACACATTAGCAAGAAACGCATGGAGAAGTTGCAACACGATGGACTTCTCAACTCATCTGACATTAAGTCTCTTGAAAAGTGTGTTGCTTGTATGCCTGGTAAGATGGCTAGAAAACCTTATTCACATCAAGTGGAAAGGGCTAAAGATCTACTTGGACTTATACACTCAGATGTATGTGGCCCATTTAGAATCACATCAAGACAAGGAGCAAATTACTTTGTGACTTTCACTGAAGACTATAGTCGGTATGGTTATGTTTACTTGCTGAAACATAAACATGAAGTGTTTGAAACATTTAAAGTGTTTCAAAAGGAAGTAGAAAATCAACTCGGGAAGACCATAAAATCACTACATTCTGATCGTGGAGGTGAATATATGAGTCAAGATTTTTTGGATCATCTGAAGGAGCATGAGATTATTGCCCATCGAACTCCTCCTTATACTCTACAACACAATGGTGTATCCGAGAGAGAAATCGAACCACGCTTGATATGGTGCGTTCTATGATGAAACAAACTACTCTTCCAAAGTCCTTTTAGGATTATGCCTTGAGTCTACTGCGCATTCTCAATATGGTTCCAACTAAGAAGGTTGAAAAGACACCATACGGTATGGCATGGCAAGCCCCTAAGTTGTCTTTCTTAAAAGTATGGGGTTGTGAGGCTCTTGTTAAGTGTGATACACTTACTAAACTTGAAAAACTTGAACCTAGAGCTGTTAAGTGTATCTTTGTAGGATGCCTTAAGGAAACTATGGGATATTCTTTCTATCTTCCATCTGAGAACAAAGTTATTGTTGCTCGGAATGTTGAGTTCTTTGAGAATGATCTTATGGATCTTAAAGCAATGATGATCTTGAATTAATTCAAGAAGAAGATACAAATCCTTCTTTAGACACTAGCATTCATCATGATGAGGATGATCAAGAAATTAAAGAACCTCAAAGTGATATTGTTCTCATTTGAAAGTCCACAAGGACAAGCCGTGCTCCTGACCGTATGTGTTTATACATTGACGAGGAACATGAGTTAGGGGATCTTGGTGAACCCAATAACTATAAAGTCGCATTCTTTGGATCACGAATCCAAGAAATGGCTTGATGCAATGAATGTGGAAATGCAATCTATGAAAGACAATGATGTCTGGGTCTTAGTTGAGCTTCCTCCTAACTGCAAGACAATTGGCAACAAGTGGCTCTTAAAGAAGAAGACCGACATGGATGGTAAGGTATACACCTTTAAAGCTCGTCTCATAGCAAAGGGCTTCACTCAAACCTAAGGGATTGATTATGAAGAAACCTTTTCTCCTGTAGTAGACATTAGAGCTATAAGGATTCTCATAGCTATAGCTGCATACTATGACTTTGAGATATGGCAAATGGACGTCAAAACCGCCTTCCTCAATGGACATCTTTACGAAGAGGTCTATATGGAGCAACCTGAGGGTTTTGTTGATCCAAAATATCCTAACCGTGTATGCAAGCTCAAGCGTTCCATTTATGGACTTAAGAAAGCATCGAGGCAATGGAATAAACGTTTTGAGGATGAGATCAAGAAATTTGGATTTTCTCAGAATCAAGATGAGCCATGTGTATATCAGAAAGCTAGTGGGAGGTATGTCACTTTCCTAATTCTATATGTTGATGACATACTGCTTATGGGAAACAATATTCCAATGTTACAAGATGTAAAATCCTATCTTGGAAGATGTTTCGCCATGAAAGATTTAGGTGAAGCTGCATATATTCTTGGAATCAAGATTTGTCGAGACAGATGTAAACGATTAATTGGTTTGAGTCAAAGTGCTTACATTGAGAAAATCTTGAAGAGATTTTGTATGGAGAACTCAAACTTGGCGCTATCCCAATGCAAGAAGAGCCAAAATTAAGTAAGTCACGAGGTCTTTGAAACACACCTTTCGGAAGAGCGCGTGCAAAGAGTTCCTTACGCTCGCTATAGGTTCTATTATGTATCTTTGTGAGATGTACTCATCCCGATGTTTCGCTCGCATGAATGTGACAAGCCGATTTCAACAGAATCCGGTGAACTTCACCGACTGTTGTGAAAATTTTCTTAAGTATTTACGCAATACTAAGGATATGTTTCGATTTATGGAGGAAAGGATGAACAAGAGCTCGGGGTTTCTTGCTACACCGATCTTTGGATATCGATGATCTCGACAACTTAAAATCTCAGATTAGATATGTATTTGTTCTAAATGGAGGTCTTGTTGATTGGAAAAGCACAAAGCAAAGTATCTTTGCTACTTCATCTACTCAAGGTGAGTATATTCTTTGCTTGTGATGCATCAAAAGAGGTCAGTATGGATTCGTAAATTCATTTCTAGGTTGAACATTGTTCCCACAATTGAAGAACCCATAAATATGTATTGTGACAATCTGGAGCCAATACTATAGCTAACGAAGCGGAATCACTAAAGGTGCTAGACATTATCGCGCTAAAGTTCATTATCTTGAGACCATTGAAATGGGCGATGTGAAGATATTAAAATTCACAGATGACAATCTAGTGATCCATTTACGAAAGCTTTGAAGTTCCCTAAGCATTCTAAATTGACTAGAAATATAGGTTTGGTACCTGCTAGTAGTCTCATGTAAACTGTGTGTTAATTAGTATTTGGATAATTTGGAATTGTAAGACAGTTATTATTTTCTGATTAGTAAAGATACGAGGTATTCGTTATTATATTCATATAATTTGTTATTCCATATTTGCATGTTTAATCCATGAAATGATTTATCATTCTAAATATGTCCATTGTCGGTTAACAATATGGGAATATTGTTATGATAAGACAAATGTGTGTGTTGGTTATAATTCTAACGAGAATTTGGATTGTTCCATGAAACTCATATGTATTCACTAGAGATGCATATTGGATTCCCCAACTTTCAAACATTTACTTTTGGATCCTTGTCATAAGTAAAATATTGAAAATGGTTTGTTATCTTCGTCCTTAGACTTGAGATGCAAGTAAGTTCATTATGTGTGGATATCATTTTTTGTAAGTATCGCAAAACGCTATTTGAACAAGGTAGTTATAAAGGCTATATTTCGGAGTGATGTGAGCAAGCATCCACAACACTTGTAGTCAATAAAGGATTTGTTACTACACTTGATATGTGCGAAAGATACCATGGCGCCTCTCGGTTTAATCGATAACTGTCGGCGGAACCAAAGGGTAATGCAAGATGATACTTGATTACATTTTGTAGATCTGAATTAAAATCTATAACGAGATTCTAAGTGGTTAAACTATATGGAATGATTTAAGATCCATAATCCATGGTTTAACAGTATCTATAACAAAGGATAATTAAAGCAAGACATTGAATGACCATGCTACTAAGAAACTTTTCCGAAACTATTCTCTCAGACACTTTTAGTTAAAAAACGAGTGAGAGTGTTGCTAGGCGTTTCTGTCATTTGGTTTGTATACAAGCAAACACACCCTCTGCTAAAGCTCACGATTTATGATTATGCCCTATACCCTAACCGATCCAAAATAGTTCCCAGCTAAAATCCCTAAGTCGACTAACACTTAGTCGTTTAGGGTTTAACTTGTTTTCTTGATTCCTAAACTTGCTACACATCAAGTGTTTAGGTGTTGATTTGTTAGAGGTATTTTGCTACTGATTCCAAGTTGAATTGCAGCAGCAAGAATGTTGAAAAGTTTCTAGGCGTGATCCTCTTTTTTCGGACAGAAGCTATAGGATATCGGATAGGCTTATCCGATATCGTGTATAAAGTGAAAAACAGTTTTCTTGACTGTTTTGTTATCTTGGACAACAACAAGTTTGAGTCTTGGTGGTTTTCTGTTCGTGGCTTATTCAAGTGGTTAAATTGTTGATTGGGTTTTATATTACGATCTCGACTAGCCATATATCGAACGTATACGTTATCGGGTTTGTGTGTGATACTCATAGAGATATCTAATTTAGATATTGGGGTTTCGTTTGGTTTATCTTGTCCGTTTACTAGAGTTCAATTGCCAAGCAAGGTTAGGTTTTCTATTTATCCCTTTTATTTACTAATGTTTATTAATTACGTGTTTAACCTAATTGCGATTACTAGATCTTTATCCGCTGCGTACTCGTAGAGGTTAATGGTTAACTTATTTCTTAAAATCCCAACAAAGCATACTATACATAACTCATGATTGTGGGAGGCTAGAAAGATTAGTATATGCCAACGCTCACTAGCTTGCTTTGTTTCATTTTGTTTTATAGTGTTTTGTGATTAAATTTTGAATTAGTTATTAAATATCTACAACATTTTTTTTATGACATTGTTTTTTAAGAAACAATTTACTTCTGCAAAAATTAAAGTAATTTTTTATGTATTTTCTCTAGACTAAATTTACATGTTTTCTTGACGATAAAAAAGTAGAACAATTTTGTCTACTTAGTATCCGATTGCGGCAACCATTTTCTTTTGTTGTAAGTAAATATAGAAAATAAACCAAAATAAAATTATATAGTGTGTGTACTTTCTGAAAATTAGAATAACAGATATATTTGTAAAGCTTTGAAAACTACATTCCACCTAATCCAGACCGAGTTCAAGTCTTCATATTAACTTGACCATGTAACATGTTATGTTCAGGTTATTCGTGTCTGGATAAAAATATAACCCGACTGTAAGTTTGTAGCATCATAGGATCTCTGATGTGGTTTGACAACGACGAAAGTATGAACAAAATTGATCACGTGCATTTAAGAGAAAATCAGATTGTTAGAATACAATTTTTTCGAGGATCAGTTGCATTTAAGAAAAAATAAACAATGATTATAGCATTCTAAGATTATGTATTTTGTGTTTGAAGACAATATTTTGAGATGGATGTAATTTACTTTATATTCAACCATTTATGTGTGAAAAAACTTGAAAAAAGAATACTTAAAACATAAAAGTTAAGTAAATATACAAGTTATCCTATACGATGGTGAAATGACTTATATAAGTCACTTGACTATGATATAGAATAACATAATATCAATACCAACTTGCTATATCAACATAACCTTATCCATATAAGCAAGTAACTTTTCTCTTGTATGATCTATGTGGGATGAGAAATCATATTATGTACTCCATAAAGAAAAAAGTATCAACACAACATACAAGTTATCTACTTCTCTTCTTCTTTCTTTTTCTTCGTATGCTAGTTCTCGGTTTACGGTTTACCTCCATTGAAAACTAGAACTTAACAACTCGCTAACAAAAAAGATTTTGTATACTATCCTCAAGCTCAAGCTTGAGAGAGAGGCTAAAAAGGTTTCATGCTACCAACGCCCACTAGCCTGCTTTGTATTATGTTGTAGTTTTAAATTTAAGTGTAGTCCATAGGTTGGAAAGTCGCAACCTTCAAGCGCAATCTTAAAAGGGTCTTCAGAACTGTTATCAATGCATTCATAACCGTTATCAATGCATTCATAACACACCAAAAGTCTTAAACTAACGAGTTTATGATATGGGTGGAATCAATGTATTGATGCTAGAACGGGTTTTTCATAATGTATGATACGTTATAACTTAGTTACTTTTAATAACATGATAAACAAATACAGAAGTTTGTTCTTTTTCATTTTAATTGTGTCAAGTATGATACATTATAACTTATAAATTTGAATGTAATTCATAGGTTGAGAACTCGCAAACTTTATGTGTAATCTTAAACGATCTTTTGATCGCTACCACCGCATTCGCCTTTTGGCAACTAAAAAAGAATTACAAATATTTATTTTTAACCATCTTGGGTAAAAAAAAATGACACAAGAAATATTTGAAACTAACGAATTTATGGCAAGGGTTAAGTGTATTAATGTTACGACGGGGTTTTAATAACGTATACTACTGTAATTTATTTTTGACCATCTCGTGTTTGAAAAATCAGACACAGTATAAGAGTCTAAAAAACATAAAAGGTAAAAAACTATGACTTATTATAAGCCACATTAAGATTATATTTTAATCAATAGAATATGGTTTACAATAACACAAGAGTATTGCTATATATCCTCTTACATAATTATTCTACTCAGACAATTATACAACATACGTCATGCACTAACGCTCTCTCTTGATTTAAGTCAATGATATTTTCATTTATCACAATCTTGCAAGTAGAAAGATTTGTTGGAACAAATAGTTGAAATAAATATCATTTTCCATGACACAATAATAATCTCAACTCACGAAACAAGCGAGTCTGGTTGCTAGCGATACCATATCGTGTTTGAAATATAAAAAACACAAAAGTATTACAAAGATAAAAAGTTAAACAAGCGAGTCTGGTTACTAGCGATACCATATCGTGTTTGAAAAATAAAAAACAACAAAAGTATTACAAAAATAAAAAGTTATCGGACCAATTATTCCGAACAACATACAATTGATAAACTATGGTTCATAATAACGGTCTCATCAACTTATTGAATTGACATAAATAGTACTGTATAATATAAACTAGCAGCTTTTATCTTCCGCGATCGATGTGGGATAAGTGGATAACAAAAGAATTTTATAATACAACTATACCACCCGAACAGAGACACCACACCATGCATTAGCTGATTAAAAAAAATGCGTCAAAATATTTAACCAATGGTTGTAACTATTAACCACTACCGGTCGTAGTGCTCCTTACAAAACTCCATCATGATCTTATGTTAGGGCTAACTTAATGTAATATTGTTATAACTAGTTAATCAATATGTTTATTCGCTTAAGTCAGGCTTTGATATAATGTATTAATTTTGATTATAATGTGTGAATTTGAGAATTTGATTATACAACGTACATGAGTAGCTTTGTTGCGTCACAAAAGCTTTAGTGCGAATCTAGAAATACGACATAATGTCTTGAATAACTGGCTCTCTAAAATGACCGTCTCTTTATGACCGAGTCTATAGGGCAACTTGTTAGACTAGAGGAAGTGGTCACACACACTCCTTCACATTTCATATCAGCGCTACATCAGATTTTTATTTATTTTTTATTTTTATTTTTTTTTTCACGTCACTTATACACACTTAATATAAATATACCTCACTAAATACCCCATACACTCTTAAACAAAATAAAAAAACAATAAAATACAAAGGTATTGCACGAGGACTGAGAGGTGACCGACTCACTTCTATCTCACTTTTCTTCTCTTCCTCATGCGTGAGGAGTGTTGTTTGGAATGGGGTGACGAGTGAGGTAGTGTCTCACGGTTGAGGAGTCACCTCCCACTTCGGTTAGTCTTATAGGAAGCCATTTGATTGAACCCAGACATCCTATGGCTTCGCTTCTAAACGCTATTTCTTTATTTATTTTGTGTTTTTGTTGATTTCAAGCATAACCACTTTTAAGTTCAGAATTATCAATAACTTGCATTTGACAACATTTGGGCAAGTAAACTAAGAGAACAAGTGAAAAAACTCGTAAAAACAGTTATAAAATGCCCGAAAATTAGTGTATTTTAGGCCTCCTCAACACGATAGGTGTATTAATGTTAGAACGGGCTCTTCATAATGTATAATATGTTATAACTTAATTATCTTTAACCATCTCGTACTTGAACATACAACCGAATATAAGCACCTAGTAAACATAATTCTTTAACTAAACTCTTCACCCAATCAAATATCATATACTAGCTTAAAGACCCGTTGACACCGGGTTAGTTTTTAAAGAAATAGATAAATGAGATGATAATAAAAGTAATAACGTAAATTTGTTAAATTTAAAATATGTGTGAGTCACAATCGATTTACAACCATCGCGTTGCCAATCTAAAATAGATTTACTCGAACATAAAATTATGTGTGATTTCAATGATCAATTGAGTTGCTAACAAACCTTGTAACATTAAAAATAATGAACCATAGTATAATATAACGTGATTACACCAATGATACATACATGATATAACATGAACCTTGTTCAAAGACCTTCAAGTACTTCTTTATACACTGTTGTGGTTTTGGAGAGATTACCATCACAGTACAAACGACAACCTTCAAACCCCGCTTGCTTTTTATTTCATCCATTGTTTTGTCCAACCTGATGCACGGTCTTTAACTACTTTAGATGCATAAAGTAAAAAAAATGCCAATCAAGGTTCTAAACTTTTAAGAACATACTCATGACTCGGAATCATAACTTACTTGAGAAGAAACAAACCATGAAACACTACACCAAACTTTGCAAAGGCTTCCCTAAGTCCATATAAGTTATATGTAAATTTCATGTTATCATGGTTACATGTTCCTGCAAGCTAACCACGTCTCTCTTTTCACCTTATAAAGAAGCACATAACAACTTTATAAATATTTTGAATACATTGACCAAATGATAAAAACCCACTTGTATGTTTTAAAGCATTCTCATTTTAGTATGTACATACCTTCTTGTCATCTTACGCCATTGTCTCACCAATTTCGTGCCTTCGGATGTGACATCTTTGTAAACACAATAACATAGGGATTAGATTAAAAGAGTTTAATAAATCCAATATGCGGGATGGAAGGTGGGTGATGGATCATACCTATGCCGAGCCATTGCTTTCTGCATGGTTGACGGTAAGCAAATGAACGGAACCTTTGTTCACACCTGGCCACGTTAGGAAACTGGATATAATAGCTTGTCTATAGGCCTTCATGGCGAAGATAGAAACCGAATGATGTTGACTATTTATAGTTTGGATTAAGTTGAGGTTTTATTGTGATTATCATTTTCTTGACATATAGTAGCAGTGGTTCATACACTTGCTTTGCACCAAGCTCAAGAGGAAGTTTGTAAATATGTGCTCGTGATTCGGCATTTTACCATAACACGAAAGTGCAATATCAGGTCTTGAATTTAGATTCTGATGAATCAAGCCAATCCGCCAAGGGCCATGGATCTTATCCGAGTTTATGTAACCGTGGAACTTAAAAGGGTCAATTTGAGTTATGAAATGCCACATCTATGGCATATCCACAATTATATCACTCAAGAATAAAACATGATTTCAGAGCATGAAATTCATTTTACCAGGAAAATAGTTGATGTCAATAACGTAGAACCGATCTCTGGTTCCATGCCCACGAATCATATCCAAGTTGAACAAATAAAGACCGTACATCAAGCATGTTTAAGTGATCTTACAAATGGGTCGTGAGAAAAAACTACATCTATTTTATCAGTCCAGATTTCAGAATAAGCAATAATGTTGTAGAATACTCACGCTGCTGCCATAATTTGACTTTATATGTCAAACCTTGTTCCTTCATAACTATAATTATGACACTTATGGTCATATTATGAATATCTACTACCTCTTTTTGCTAACAGTATTTTTACTTGCAAAATTCTATGTAGTTATCGTTTTTCTTCAAAGCACATTAATATCTACTACCACTAATTCCATTTCACTTAATCAAAACTTATATCTAACCGGTTGTAAATTCAAACATTGCGTATTTGGTACGGGAAGCCCTTAAAAAGTTAAATAGCAACGGTGCCGAAGTCAACATTTTAGGTTGTGCTAAGAGACTCAGTTACTTAAGGAGTCTGCCCACTCTGAGTATAACCAGCTACAGTAATTACCCACTATATTATGATTTACTTTCCTTATTCATAGCAGTCAACATTTCATCACATATATTATAGGTATCTCGACAAACATGAGTTTCCTTGGATGTGTGATGGCACCAATATCCATTGGCGCCACTGCTGTTGCATTAGTTTGCGGGAAACAATACCAAGGAATCATCATAAGCTGTTTATGTTGTTATTGACTCATTAATCTCTGCTTTTTTAATAAGCAGCTAAAAACAACTTATTTTACTCGCAAGTAAACACATAATCCATTTTAAGCAGCTCCAACACCCAAAAAAATGGATATCAGTTTACATCAAAAAATGGATATCAGTTTACATCAAGAAATGAAAAAAATGGATATCAGTCGATCAATGTGACCACAAAAATGTACTATATAATTTCTGTGAGGGTGTTTGGGATTGCTTATCAAGTGCTTAGTGCATTTTTTTTAACTATAAAAATCCCTTGACATATTTTATCAAACACATAAGCAATGTATCACCATATTTTTTCATCTTAAAGGCAAAGTGTAAGAACATTAAAATAACGTTGATGCAAAGCTATAGATGGGAATCAAACAGAGTTGTGTGGCGGGCGTCTCATAGTAATTCTTTGGTTTCAGAAACAAATAACTATAAATGGCCAATTAAGACGTGTTTCTTAACGATACAGGAAGAGGGGTATGATTAAGACGTGTTCAAAAACATACCTTCTGGCCAAGTTTGAAAGGAGGAAGACCCTTGTAAGGGCATGTGCCGCACCTGAAAGCATCACCTAATCCACACTGCATTTCATCAAGTAAAATTTCAATCAGGTTCAATCCCCTTTTAGCAAAAGAAAAAATTAGGATTTACTCGCAACATGTCAAATAGTCACTACCGAAATCAACCAATTCATAAATATATTGGTTAAAAGCTCAAGTTTTCCATCTCTAATTAGTCTAAATTGAAAAAGATAGATCAGGACTGTATATAAAATATAATCTCGCTACCTATTGTTGAACAATGAAAGCTTAACTTGATCAATTAGTCCCACCGGTCCTTGTTCCTGCAACAAAAAAGCAAAACTCAACAAAGCAGTGTGGCCCAAATAAATTTTTTAGGGTTTTAATACACAAATTATGTAATTGGTAATTACTCATATCAAATATATACCATCCATACTAATCTGGACCTCCGATGGATTTGATTTTCTCTTCATATTGGCTTTAACCTTTATTGCATATTTATCATCCGTATGACTCTCTTTAAAGACCGTATCTAACAACAATCAAAAGAAAAAATATCACAAATTCGCATACATCATCTCACTTGACTGGAAATCGTGCTTAATTCAGAAATGCCCATATTATAAGTTCAGAAACATAAATCATAACTTTATGAAACATAGAATAATTTTTCAGAGAGTTGGACCAAGAAAGCTACCACCAAATAGCTTGATTGAATCTAAACAAAAGCTTTGACTAACCTCTTTATCTAACGTATTTTTGGATATTAATCAAGTTTGAGGAACTATAACTTGGTAATTGTTCTAGAATTAGAATTAAGGACAAATTCTCTTCCACCAACTCCATAAAATAACCCTTATAACGGTTTAATAGACTTAGCAACTTACAACTTTATAACGGTTTAAGGCATGTGAATAGAGTAGGCCTTGTTGTAGGTTTATTTAGAAGGCTTTTTTTATCACTACTCTAATATTTAAATTAAGTAAACATGCAATGTCATATCGTTTCAACTAATGGGTACTTTTAGAGACCGAAATGATATAATTTTCTAATTATTTCAAGTCGTCCATAATATGCTCTTTGATGTATGAAACATAAGTGGAAGACTCAAGCGTTTTACCCATACTAAAGTTGTTTCAATGGTCATAATTTCAAGATTCCTCCACTTGGATAGTAATTGGATCTCGTTCTCATCAATGGGTTACCCTACAACAATTACTGAGTAACAACTTTACTCAAGATAAAAAGCTATACGACTTGAAATAAACATGAGAAGTGAACTAAACAAAGTAATTAAAAATATGTTAAGGCAGAAAATATAAATCCAATCTAATCAAATATGCTAAAGGGATCAGGCTCATACTGATTTTCAGGTAACAAAAGTTAAACACGGGATCCCCGATTTTCAATGTATAGTTTCTTGAATCTATCTTGCAATAACCATTCTCATGATTATTATATATTCAACAAAGATAGGAATTACCAATACTATGTTATACATATCGAACACTTAAATCTTGTGATTACCATTTCTAAAGAAGAAAATTTGTAGGAAGCAATGCTAGTAAGAGTTAAAACCCCACCGAGTATAGACACATATTATATATCAGTATAAATCCAATATCAACCACAATCACAAAATATGCATAACCACTTACCGGGTCAAAATTAGCTAATGATTGTAGCAAATTAGTATGATAAATGGCTTCTAAAATGTGCGGAAATTTCATTAAAGACTATTAATAACCGTGACACAATTAAAACTACATAACCAAAGAGACATTCGCTGAATAACTATGAAACTAATGACTATTATGTTCTTGTTATAGTGACTATTTATAATTTCATTAAAGACTATTATAACATTCAAGTTACAATTCGCTGAATATTCATGCAGGCCCAATGTAAATATATAATTGGCTAACCATTCAAATTATAATGACTATTAAAACTTCACTGTGAAGATTAATTCTTGAAAACATACCTCTGTGTAAACAAAAATAGCACACCCATCACAATGTTCTTCTAATAAAGGGCTTTGAAGTTCAAGATAACTTGTCGTGCATATTCCCTCACATGAAGTATACAATTCCATAGTATCATGTAATATATGTAGAATTTTAGACTCTGTAATAACATGACCGGAAGCAACAAAGGCATAATAATTCTCATCAATCTAGCATCAAAACTATCATAATATTGAAGCATTCTTTTTTATAAATAAACTATCCAAAATACCCATCCATTGTGGTTTTAATATCTCGAAAAGTATTACAACCTGATATGAACACAACATCACTAAATATCAAATGTCAAGTTAAAAAGATTTAAAAGGTTTTAGATTGCGTCAATTACTTTTCAATCAGCGGGAATGAGGTCTTCAATACTAATTAGAAGTTTCATTTATGTTAAAAAGTTAAGTGACACACTGATATATTTTTCTTTTTCCAAGAAATTTGGTTATGTAGTATTATATATACATAACCACGAAAGTAAGAAAAATAAAAGGCAAGAGAAGCAAACCTGCAAATGAAGTGTGCAAGTTGGACATTCTACATCTTCCGTTAACATGAGCAACATTTGATTTCAGTTCTGTATAGTTCAATTAGAAACTAAATTAAGTATACGATACACTGAAGGTACTTATCGGTTGTTTCTTTCCGCTTTTCCATCTCATCCTATCATCAAGAAACAAATGAGAAAAAATATAAGATATTGATCGTGCTTCGCTATATTATAGGAGATAGTTTAGCTTACACTCGGTCGATGATCAGTTCAACATCAAAATATTGACAACACTAATAACAGGTGTTGGTACAAACCGATGTATAATATTGACAACAACACCAATAACTGGTCCTTTGTCTTATAAACCATTGTATTTACTATTGTAACGATGTAACACATTATATGCTCCCAGGTTCATATTCCGAAACTTCTTCAACACATAAATTTATTTACAACATTATGTTGGAATGTGCAAATGATATTGACTTATTCATCTACAATGCAGTATTATTTTGCTACTGATTGGACACACAAAAAAACGCATCGCTTGGCATTCGTCAAGCAAGGAGGACAAAACATTATCACAACGTACCTGCTAGTGACATTGTGTTTTGCTTCATAGTTCCACTTCATTTCAAGATAATAAGAGAACAAAACAACCTGAAACAATAAAAGATGCAATTCATAACGAAATTAGCTTCTCACGCATTTCATCGAACACATGGTGTACATAAATTCCATCATCAATTTTATACACGCCAAACTCATAGTTGCTTCCCAAATAAAAAGTAAACGTAACAATCAAAGGTTAAAAAATATGTGAAACCTTTTCAAACAAAAAACATCATCTCTTTGTATTAAGGAATCACCATTTGCAGCATAATTTCCTACAACAATCAATGAAAAAAACGAATTGATTAATGAACTGATTAAGCAATCTTAGGTTTTAGTTCAATTCATAGAATCATAATTTAAAAGATAAAATAAAAGTAAGCCAGAGATATAGATGAATCATATGCCAAGGTTTTACTTTTAGAATAAGTACCTGAGTAATTATGCAATAATCTATTTCAATCACCAAACTTTTCTAGGGTTTTTGAAAACATAATTGAATTGAACTTAATCAAAATAGCTATACTGTGAGATTTAAATTAAAACCCTAAAAAAATAGATGCGAGTACTTACCAATCGGATTATGTATCAAAAGATTTCGATGTGTGTTTTTGAATCGGTGAATTATATGAAATTCATAACTCATTGTTGAATGCATTAATTCTTTATCCGAAACTGACACTTTGATCAATAACAATCGTATAGAAGAAGCTTCATCATATTGTTGAAGAAGAGTTGTACTTTCCAACTTACAGAAGAAGATGTGTTTTAAAAACATTTAATTTGTTTTTAGAAAAATAGATGCATGAAGGTGTTGTATTGTAGTGCTAAATAAGGTAGCTTATTAAATGAATTTTTAATGCTTGGTGCTTAGAAGGCTTGTACAAAAGCTTATTTTATTATATATAATAGATTTATATCTACCCACTACACTTTATACTCATTCGTTGATAAAATGGACATTGATTGAGAGATAAAATGACCTCTTATTATAAGATACCCAAAAATAAAAATGTGACACTTAATATGAAACGAAAAAAGTAACAAACTATACGAGTAATTATAAACGACATTTTAAAAACTATGTTGCAGTCGATAAAATATGAATTATAATAACACAGTCTTAATCTCAAACTTAAAAAAGGTGAGTTTATAAAACGGGTTGAGTGTCAGATTGAGTTTCATATTGCAAATTTAAATATTTTTAATTGACTCGTGTATCTTAAAATCATAAAAAGCCAAGAAGAGAATATTATGAACGACATGTGAGTGATAACTTACGGTTCATAATGATAGTCTTATTAACTTATAAAAATAGCATAGATAGTAACATTTATCTTCTATGACCGATGTGGGATGAGAAAGGAATTTACAATAGAACAATACCACCCGATCCGACACACCATTCATGAGAAAGGAATTTACAATAGAACTATACCACCCGATCCGACACACCATGCATGAGCTAATTAAAAGTAAACCGCGACAAAATATGTAACCGAGGGTTTACCTTTTAACCACTACCGCTGGTGGTAGTGCTCCGTACAAACTTCCTTCATGATTTTAGGCCTAACTTAATGTCATGTTATAACTAGTTAATCAATACGGTGAAAGCTAAAGACACACAACATATTTATTCAAAAAAGACGATTTACGCAACGAACTTTGAAAATTACCATTCTACGCAAAAGGCTTTCAAATTTCGAACGATCTACGTAATATGACCAGGAACTAGTAGGTTACCAGGTTATAAACTTTGAAAATTTGCAGAAATGGTCACTGTGGCTTGCGTTGACTATCACCGATCATCCTTTGACTTTTTTTTCACTTAAAAAAGTTACAGTAATGGTTTGCATTTGCTTTCATTTTTGGTCCTTAGTTAAAAATATAACCCCATTTGTAAGTTTGTAGTATTATATAGGGTTATTGTACAAAAAAGTCACTAAAGTTTGCGAGAAATTTGTCCTAAGTCACTATAGTTTAAAAGTTGTCATTCATGTTACTCAACTTATTGTGACCGGTTATATTTGTTACTCTTGTTTTGGTAACCTAAAATTACCGGTAATAATACTACGTGGCAAATATTTTAGATTTCATTTATATTAAAAAAATTAAGTTAATATACAAATAAGTTACTAAAGTTTGTCAAAATGTTCATTTAAGTTACTATCGTTTACATTCTTTTATATTTAAGTTAATATACAAATAAGTTGCTAAAATTGTGTATATTTTTATACGCTTTTTACAACAACTTTTGGACGTTATTATCGTTTACATTCTTTTACATTTTTGTCTGCTTTTGCACGTTTTTTACAATTTTGCACACATTTGTATTTTTATTTTTATTATTATTTTATTTTTTACATAAATGGACGTTATTAGACTTTTTGGAAGTAATTTTTGTTTTGATATGCTTTCATCGTTATTATACATTTTGGATGTTATTATCGTTTTGGATGTTGTTATCGTTTTCTTACATTTTATACGTAAAACGTATAAAACATATAAACGTTTTAAAGAAGATAAAGCGTATAGAACATAAAACCATATAAAACATACAAATGTATGAAAATGAACGAAAATGAACAAAACCATACAAGAATGTATGAAAGCGTAAAAGGTATAGAGAAAACGTACACACATATATAAAAGCGGATAAATACATACAAAACGTGCGAAAATGGACAAACATATATACAAAATGTAAGAAAGCGTAAAAAGGTACGACAAGAGAAATGCATACACAAACGTATAAAAGCGGATGAAACGTAAAAAAACATACGGAAATATACAAAAAGTACGAAAATGGAAAGAAACTTAAAAAGAGCGACAACAAATAAAAGCGTACACAACGTTCAAATACGTATAAAAGCGTCGAAAATGGAGAAAACGTAAAAATCGGCGATAAAACATACATAAATGTATAAAACGGATAGTAACTTTTTAAAAGTTTAGTAACCTATTTAATAAACCCGTGAACTATAGTAACTTGCTTGTAACATCTCAAACTATAGTGATGGCGTGGACAAGAGAACCGTAAATCATCCGGTTGCCCACTCGTAGTAACAAGAATGTCACTTTTTTAAACGTTGAGTAACCCATATAATTAACCCGTTAACTTGAGTAACCTGAATGAAAACTTTTAAACTATAGTGACTTAGGACAAATTTTCCGCAAACTTTAGTGACCTTTTTGTATAATAACCCTATTATATATTATAAGATTCAGAATCGACCAAATACTAAACTAGATAATGATTATTTCTCTTAAATTGTGTGTTTATTGTTTATGAACAATTATTTTAAGGAAACTATATCCTATAAGACTATCACACACGAGACTGCATGGGCTCTCATCGAGACTAAGTCATCATCACACCCAAATTACTGCTTTTGCGTGAATGGAATTCACGGGTTTGATCATCATAGCATCACAATCACGATTATATTGAACGACCTAAAGTGTCATTTGGAAAACACATCGTTTGATTTAATAAAACATTCGAGTTTACAAAGTGTAGGTCCCAAATGAAAATCAAAATATACGGAAATAAGTTTGATACAAGCCAAACGATGTTTTAAAGTGCATAAAATTCCTGTGAGACGTGTCGTCATCGCAATTCTATGATAAATCCACATGCATGCCATGAAGTGTATACCTTAGATACCTGAGATAAAACATGCTTAAAACAGTCAACACAAAGGTTGAGTGAAATCCATAGGTTTAATTAATTCGTTTGAACACAATATTCGTAGTGTGAGTTACATTGATTCACCCTCATCGTTGAAAAAACAACAACATTTATTTCACTAAGTTCATGACAACCATAGCGTAAACCTCGTACCAATAGAAATTGGTAAAACCGTTTCATTGCAGCCCTAATAGGTAAACTTGCCAATTTACCTTAATGATTCAAATATAGTGCGTTCAATTTCCCCTAACTGGGTCAATAAGAACGGGAGTGTTAATTCCAATAGGCCTATTCACAAAATTTCGCGCTCACTCGCAAGTGACTAATGGTGCATGATGTAGGGACTTCAAACATGGCAATTGATTACTTAGTGACAACAAAACATTTGGATATAACATATAGTTCAAAGCATTTGTGTTCGATTAAAAATATAGCATGTATCTCCCCCAAGAGTTTGTAAAACAATTAAGTAATAGAAAGTGGGGCTATGAACTCACTTGGTACAATGATGCGATGGCAAAAGTGAGTACACTGAAATGAGGCGCAATCTCTAACTGCGCCCTATTATGAATGATATGATCTATAATAAGTTATGATGTAATGTTATGCATGCTACTCGTATGATATCTATACCACTTGTGAATTTTTGAAAATAACGTTTATCGTCGAAAAATAATCTTATAACGTCTTGACAATTTATAAATTACTTCACGAGTATTTATGTTGAAATGATATTCTACGATAATCATTTAATGATTTATTATGAAATTATAACTTTTCGTCGTAAAACAATGTCATTTGACATTTCATGAAAGTGACTAAATGGCCTCGAAAAACTAGTCGTAAAATGATGCATATCAAGTGTTAGGAAACAAACCCAACGGTTTTGGAAAGCTTGTAGTATTATCTCAAAGTCTTAGCTTTTAAATTTTATCATAGAGGTCTCGATCATGGAGAAAAACGTAGGTAAAGTAGGGTACTTGTACCCAAAATATTGTTTAAGGGTAACTTTCGGCAAAGTTTGAGTGACCGTATTTTATTCGTTACAACTCCGTTTGACGAACGGTTGAACATTTTGAAAAATAGGCTAGACAAACTTACTTTTTCTAGAAGACATCGTTTTCTAAAAAGTATTCCATCGATGTTAAAAACAACCCTCAAAATAGTCATTCGCGGCCGTAATTTTTGGCTATTAGAAAATATATTAGTTATGCTTATATGAAATAGTTACGACAACCTTGTTTTAACGCGTGTAATTTAATCATTACAAGTCCGTTTTCTACGTTTTATATGTCCTTAGCTTCGTGTTAAAGTATACTAATATATTTTTGATAAATCGACTCATTTAGATAACGCTTAAGACTCATTTTTGACTCGTAAATGTTTGGGACAACATGCTGAAATTTTCTGAAAATATAGTTTTCGTCGTTAAACTTGAAAATAGCATAACTTATTCGTTATAACTCTGTTTTAACCCATTCAAGCGGCCACATTTTCGTTTTAAAGTATATTTTCTGAATGTCTAGCCCAAAAATTTTTACAAACTGTCGAAATTTCCAGAATTAACAAAAATGATCATTCCCTTATATATTGTTGTCGAAATGGATTTTTCTCGCGTAATACTTATTCTAACCACTTCAAACCAACGCCAAAGCTATTCTAAACCTACAATACACCTTCTTAGGGTGTCATGGATTCCTAGACATTATCAAAAATGATATGTTTCAAGGGATAATTATAGGATAATATATATTCATTAATAGTACTTAAAAACAAAAAAAGTGGTATAGATAATCATATAACTTGCATGTTTTTCTCAAGCATGATAAAATGACCAAAGTCTGAATATGAAATATGAAAATGATCATGAAATGCTTACTAGTTAATTGATGAGGTTTAAAGAACAAGGGTTTATCCTAATACCCTAGGTTTTTATCTCAAAATCTTGATTAAGAGTATACTAGAGTTGTGTAATTAACTTGTTCTTGAAAAAATATGGATTTCTTGCTTCTTTTCTTCTTTGGCCGGTTGCAAGAGATGAAAAAGAGAGAGTATGTTTTTTTCTACGCCTTGATATTATGTTGGTATGTGTTATGTATTAGAATATATTAAACATAAGTAAGTATAGTTGTATACATGAGATATTTAGTACTTCAAAAGAAGTGTGTCATCCTTGTGTGTCGACAAGGGCAAGACAAAATAAGATTTGGCGTATTTTGTTTAATTAAGTGTATAAGTATAGTAGTAAATGTGTAGTTGTGTAAGTATAGTTGGTAATGTGTATATATAATTAAGTATTTAGAGTAACGTTAGCTAAAAATAAATTTTAACGGAACAAAATAAAATATATCAAAGCCATAAAAATTATAAAAATACATTTATTACAAAAATTTAGTGAAATACTAATTATCGAGTAGTATTTACGAAAACCGTCGTAATTATATGAATATAACAATTTATATACAAAATAAATTTAAAACAACGGGTAAACTAATAATATAATTTTTATAATCTTAATATGAGTATAAAAATATATCAGAATAATTTTTGGAAGTGTCGGATCGAATGTTCAAAATAAATAATTACGCGATAGCGTTTATTTAATAGGAAATTATACGTTTAATGTAAAAAGCAAAATCATACTTGAACTAATATGATGATGATGTTACTAATGATATGTAGACTAAATCTAGTCTATATGAAATGTCCTCGATGATATGTTCATGAATTCGCAGCTAAACCATTAAGGTTACGCAAATTTGATACTCGTAAACCTAGTTTACGATAAATGATGAATAGTGAATCATGAATAGTGATTTTCTCCGGGAATGAATAGTGTTTCGTGAATAGTAAAATTTTGAAATATGTTATCATAATATCAAATCGACTTCGAAAACGATTAATAGTAAAATGATGAATAGTAACCGATCAATAGTAAATTCCCAAGATGAATAATAAATTTGAGAAATGACCTGAAATTACGAGTTGTCACAACTTCCCTCTTCATCGCTCCCCCCCCCCCGATCCCGATCTCCGTTTGAGAATAACGTAGGTGAGAGAGGTTCTACCCGATACAACTGGCTATCCCTTTCCCCTCTATCGCCTCTTTCACCCCAAAACCTTAATTGGCCCGCAAGAGCCTCCCCCCTCTTCCCGGTCAAGATAGATGGGAAATAGCCCTATCAAGGCCATAAGCAGTCTCTTTATTTATGTACGTACACCTTTGTTTGAGGTGGGTCCGCCCTTCCTCCTGCTAATCCGGCCATTTCAACACGTCTTTCTCATCCCATTCAATGGAGGACTTTTAAATTCTTGCGATTCCCATTATTAGCTTATATATATATATATATATATATATATATATATATATATATTTTATTTATAAAGGGTTCCGCTCGGCTAAATAGGCTCAATGATCTCTTTCTTCGCCCGATAGGCTGATGCAGGCGCTCCGCGTGGTTATATTCATACATGTTCCGACTCGCCGGTCATTATGGATCTAGTGGCATGGCGGGACAAAAGAAAGGGGAGAGGGGGGAAGATTTAAAACAAATAAAACAATTTAATTTTTATCTAACCATTCGTGTTTGAAATACATGAAAAAATTACAAGACAAAAAGTTAACAAGGTATACAAGTTATCTTGTCTCATATTTGAATGACATAATACGTATAAATTATGTCAGTCAAAGATACAAAAAAACATAATATTAATATCAACTTGTAAAATAACATAAACTTTAATTATATAAGCTGTAGCTTTTCTCTTGTATGACCTATGAGGGACACGAAAGCAAACTTTGTAGTAGAAAGTACCAACGCGACATAAAAGTTATTTGCTTCGACTTTGTTTGTATGCTATTTCTCATTACCTCTAATGAAAACTAAAACTTAACAACTCGACAAGAAAAAAGACAAATATACTATCCATATTCCATAACTCATGCTTGAGGAGGCTAAAAATAGAGGATCTCTTTTTAAGGTGATAAGAGTTCGAGTATTCATATTTACTTGACCATGTAGCATGATATAGGTTCAGTTATTGGCGTTGCAATTAAAACACAACCCATTTGTAAGTTTGTAGTATTACAGGTTGTGGAATATAGTTTAACATGGACAAAGCTAGGATTAAAATTAGGGTAAAAGCTAAAGATACGCAACATATTTTTCAAAACAGACGATGTACTCAATGAACTTTGAAAATTACCATTGTACGCAAAATACATTCAAATTTGAAACGATGAATGTAATATGACCGGAACTAGTAGGTTCTGGGGTCACAAAGTTTAAAAATTAGCGAGAAATGGTCCTTGTGGCTTGCGTTGACTTTCACGGTCATCCCTTAACTTTTTTTAGTTAAAAGCGTTCTGATAATGGTCCTTTTGGTTATTAACTTTCGATTTAGTCCGTTTTATACTTTTCACCCGTATCTTACGTTTTTATCCGTTTTTCTTACGTTTTTATCGGTTTTCATCCGTTTTTCTTACCCTTTTTTAGGTTTTTGTACATTTTATCTATTTTCTTACGTTTTGTCTACTTTTATTCGTTTTTGCCCGTTTTCATCCTTTTTTAAAAATTTTGTCCGTTTCTTACATTTTATCTGTTTTTCTTACGTTTTTATTTGTTTTTGTACTATTTCAACATATTGAAAAAAAAATTCAAAAAGAAAAAAATTTGAAGAAATTTGAAAAAAAAAATTTCCAAAAAATATTGGAATTTTTTCGCAAATTTGAAAACAAAATTTGAAAAAAAAAATTGCAAAAAATATTTCCAAAAAAATTCCATTTTTTTTTTTTCGTAAATACTTCTTTTTTCAAAAAAAGAAAAAGAAAAAAAGGAAATTGATTTTTTTTCTAAATTGTTTTTTTCGAAATTCTTTTTACAAAAATAATTTTTTCGAAATTTAAACATATTGAAAAAAAATATTGAAAAAAAAATTGTACAATAAGTTAAAGAAATTCGAAAAAAATTCAAATTTTTTTTTTAATAAATCTTTTTTCAATTTTTTTTCAGTATGTCCAAATTTCGAAAAAATTATTTTTGCAAAAAGAATTTCGAAAAAAATTTGAAAAAAAGAATTCCAACTTCTTTTTGTTTTTGAAAAAAAAAGCATTTACCAAATTTTTTTTGGAGTTTCTTTTTTCAAATTTTTTTCTGAGATTTTTTTTTTTCAAAATTTTTTCTGAAATTTTTTTCAAATCTCCAAATTTTTTTGGAAAATCTTTTTTCAAATTTTTTTTCTTTTTGAAAAAAAATTTCAAAATGTTGAAATAGTACAAAAACAAACAAAAACGTAAGAAAAACAGAAAAAAAATATAAGAAAAACGGACAAAAATGTAAAAAAAAAAAAAAAACGGATGCAACGGGCAGAAACGAATAAAGGTAGACAAAACGTAAGAAAAATGGATAAAAACGGACAAAAATCTAAAAAAGGGAAAGAAAATGGGATAAAAACGGATGAAAACCAATAAAAATGTAAGAAAAACGGACAAAACGTAAGAAAAACGGATAGAGACGTAAGATACGCGTGGAAAAATATAAGAACGGACTAAATCGAAAGTCAATAACCGGAAGGACCATTACTCTATTTTCTGGCGAAAAAGTTAAGTGATGACCGGTGAAAGTCAACGCAAGCGAGGACCATTCTGCCATTTTCAAACTTTGTGACGTGATAACCTACTAGTTCCCGGTCATATTACGTACATCATTCCAAATTTGAAGGTATTTTGCGTACAATGGTACTCCGTAGTTTTCAAAGTTCATTGCGTATATCGTTTGTTTTGAAAAACTATGTTGCGTATTTTTAGCTATCACCCTTAAAATTAACCAAGTGCATTTAAAAAAAAGAAAAGAAAAGAAAAAGGTGTTAGGAACATGATTTTTTTAAGAGCAGATGCATTTAAATAAAACTAATGATGATTATATTTTTTAAACTATAAGTTTTATTTTTATATGAGAAAATTATTTTGAGATAAATGAAATAACTTATTTTCTATCTAACCATTTTGTATTTAAAAAACATGAAAAAAGAAAATACTTAAGGTAAACATAACAATTTAACATGATTTAAAAGTTATTCAATGTTGTATTAAGGTTGAAGTCATATTACTTCACCCATATACAACATTGGATAACATAATATTAATATCAACTTGTCAAACTAACATAAACCTTAATTATATAAGCTAGTAGCTTTTCTCTTGTATGACCTATGTGGGACGAGAAAGCAAATTTTGTAACAAAAAGTATCAAGCAACAAACAAGTTATTTGCTTCTACATTTTTTTTTCTCGTATACTATTTCTCAGTTTACATCCATTGAAAACTAAAACTTAACAAGTCGATAACAAAAAAATAAGTATACTATACATAACTCATGCTTGTGGGAAGGCTAGAAAGATTAGTATATGCCATATGGCTTGATGATTATCTCTACTACTTATAATAGAGGGATGCATCTCTTTTTTAAAACAATTTCAGACTTTCAGACTTGCAACAAATTAAGCATGATGTACAACATTTGAAAGCACATAACTTTTAGACTTACAACAAAATGAGCATAGTATACAACATTTTAATGCATATATTAAAAAAGAAAACACCACATTAATGCACACTTTAATGCACATATTAAGAAAATAAAACACCACATTAATGCTATTAAAGTGGTCAATTAATACACAATTTAATTTACCCTTTCAAAAAAATATACAATTATCTAACCACAATGTACATTCTAATTATACTATTAACCAAAACAAACAACATCAAACCACAACTATCTAAAACCCATCTCCTGAGCTTACAACCAAACTCAAACAAGAATCAAAAACAAAAAGATCTTAATGATCTCAGATCCGTGTTGGGGTTATGAAACCACTATATTTAAAGATTAACACATAGTGAGGTTATACGTTAGCAATGAAGATCCGGTCATTCCGGCAACAACCATGACGACCGTGGCATTGGCAGCGGATCTATAGAAGAAAAAAAAATAATATAAAAAAACCATAGATCTACAAATATAATTTATAGATCTTAATAATAAAATCTATTGATCTATAAAAAATTGCCTCAAAAACTTATTAATATACATAAATCTATTAGAAAACTAAAAATAGACCTAAACTTGAAAAAATCATTTCAAGGCGGCGGCGACATTGGTTGGTCACTCTGGTGGTGTTTATGTCGTGTGATGTTTGGTGGTGGTGGTGTTCGGTGGTGTTGTAGTTTTGTGGTGGTGGGATTACGTGGTGGAAGGGTTTTGGTTGTGGTGGTGATTTGTGTGTGTATATTGGTGTAATGGGTATGTATATATATATATATATATATATATATATATATATATATATATATATATATATATATATATATATATATATAGATGGATCATTTAAAAGTTGATCTCAAAAGAAAAGTGAGAGAAGTGATCTCAACCGTTAGATCAACCCTCTTCCCTCCCTTTTTCACATCAAACTATAGGGACCTAATTGTATTTTCTTTCATTCTTAAAGGGAATCTTTTGTAAATTTGAACCTATCATATATAATTCATAATTTTTTTCATTTTTTCTTTCTCTTCTTTCTCTTCTTTCTCTAAATCATTTTTCTAATTTGTTTCTCTCTGATCGCTCTCCAGGAACTCAATAAACACGGTGATTATGGCTTCAAATTTTCACACATTCAACACAATAAATGCAGTTGTTCATCAGATTCATTATATCCTCCCGTGTTAATCTCTCAAATTGTCAATCAAAGTAAGTATCATAAATTTTTTGAATATAATTTTGTTAGTTTTGGTTATTTAAGATCAAATATAAAGATCGTAGATGTGTTTGTTTGAGTGTATTTGCAAAAATTATTGCTTGCTATGAGTTAGGTTTTTGTTTTATGAGTTTTGCTTCGGTGATCATAAGGTGTGTTCCTGGATATACCAAAATTTAAGAGTTTTGTGTGAAATGATGTTTATGAATTAGATATTTGATGCAAGTTTGAGAAAAAAAGACATGAAAAAAGTGTTTACGAAAACTGCACACAAGATGTTTGATAAAATGCCTAAATGAAATTTCATAACTGTGATGCACTGATTTTAAATTGTGACACATCAATTGCTTATCTGATTGTTTTTGGTCATTTTTGTAGTGGAACGGGTTTCGCGATATTGTTGAAATGATGAGTTCATGTTATTTATTATCCAATAATGTGACCTACAGGTTTGTATCACTTGATTTAATATCCAATCTTGTTGTTGCTCCATATGTCACTTTAGTTTGCCAAATGGTAGGGATAGCGGGTGGCGAAGTGGGACAAAGACACAAAACCGTCCGTGCACTGCCTATCTATAGTCACTTTTATTTTCCTTTTTCATTTCTATAAATATTTAATGTGCTAGAATAGGATTACGTGAACTATGTTATTATAACAATAATCCAACTCATCTGCTAACAAAAAGCGATTAAGTAGGTTTTTGTAAATTTGAATACACTTTAGATGAATTCCGAAGCCATTCAAATATGAAAAGATAACTTCCGACCTGTATCGTTTTTAGTTAGCTCAGTACATTGGTGACGATCAGAAAATTTAGCGGAAATGGGTCAAAAAGCCCACTTCTGATGCCACCTTCAGTTGCCAAATTTTGACCTCTTTTTCAATGCAGGGAGTTGGTAAAGCTATTGGGTGGTGCAACTCCAGGGATTCATTCCATGAAAGATGAGCATTTTGGCATTAACGTTGTATAGTACATGGTTGCTGGAGCTATAACCATTCACAACTCCATATACACCTTGGTGGTTACTTTTGTATTTATCTAGAGCCAGTTTTCAATATATAAACGACCTTTTTGGACCCTTATCAGCTCACAACTCATCTGGCTCGAAGATGGGAATTGTTTTACAAGAAGAAGGAAAGCAAAGTGGCTTTCTTGCACAAACTGTCGAAGAATTTGCAGACGCGATTATAAAGATTTTGCGGATGTCAGAATTCGAGAAACATGAATATTTGAACACAGGGAGAAGACGAGCTAATAGGTTTTCAAGGCAGAGATTTTATGAAGATTTTAAAGCTGCAATCAGTCCAATCTTAAACTAGTCTTTCGAGTGATGCTAACTAAAAACGATACATTCCCAACTTACCCCGCTACCAGATTCTGGAAATCAAAATGCCAACTAAGAATGTCGATTTTTGTATTTTTGATTTGATCATTTTTTGTGTTTGATACTTTTCCGTATTGTCTATTCTTTTTCGGAATATGAAACATTTGTAAATAAAATTTTCATTTATATCGTTAGCACTATGAATATACGTTTTAACTGCAAATGTGCACTTTTTGTTTAGCAATGATGCACCTTTGTTATTAACATTGATGCACCTTTTCTTTAAACATTTATTGTTGACAAACATACAAGTACACAACCAATGGTTTAATATTATCACCAGAGGAAAAATGAAAATGAGCAAAAACTCTAATAGTTACTGTCATTTGGAATTTAGTAACATCCACATCAATGTATTCAAACATGTAAATGTTAAACTGAACCACAATAAACAACTTAAACGTCTTGGTGGGAGCTTTTACTGAAGTTACAGATTTTTACTGTTGGGAAGTGTCATAGATAGCAATTGATAAGGTTGACGAAAATGCATACCGTCTCCTTTGTCTTTCCAAAGTACACCTGGAATTGCCAGATTAACAGTAAATATAACTTTTCACTGCATGAACCTTAAAGTGGTAAATAAAGTGAAGATGACAACGGATAAAAGTGGTATACCTGGTTAAGTTGATTCCTCAACTTTCCCTCAAATTCTTCAATAATTTTCCCCATGTTGCACAGATGACCATCTTCCACTGAGATGTCTGCTTTCATCTACGCAAAAGTTTTATACGAATAGTTATAAAAATGAACCAACCAACGATAGAGTTACATGTGTAGTAAGAATGACACTAACGTGATACTACCAACATTACAGACTCTACACTTGCAATAATCTGGTTCTAAATGCCTTAACGACTTCCAAGACATTAAAAAGTGGAATTTAAACACACCAAGGCATTAAACGACCTCCAAACCCACTAAGCACGATATCACTAAGGGCATTCATTTGGTAAAAAGCATGAAAGTGTGTGACAAATGCATGAAACTTGAAACGAAATTCGTTGGAACTTCCAAAGCGGCTGCACAGTTCAATCAGGTGGTGATACTACTATAAGTTCATCAATAGAAAATACCCCCGGACTGTATGAAAACCAGAAAGATTAACGACTCTAGCTTAAACAACCCACCCTTGTTCAGAAAAAAAACACCATAAACCAGGACCCTAGATCAGGAACATCATGATGGACCCTTGAACCAAAAAGCATATAAATGATGCTTGAAAATCTGAGCCATAATGTACCACACTGAATCTAGAGAGAACGTGATGGAAAGAAATGATTCCGTATCTGAACCACAGGAACGTTGTCAAAACTACCAAACAAGACACGTATCACAATTGCTGAAAAGTGAACAAAAACCAGACAAGAAGCATCTGAACTGGCGGTATCACTACCTGCACCCGCCATAACAAACCCTCATCACCACGACACTAAGGATATGAACCATCACAAGAGCAACTATCCATTAGTTGAATCTATGTCATAACATTACCGGGAAAAGGACCGATTAAATCAAATGAGTTATGCTTGCAAGATATGAGTTATTCCAAACGGATGCACATATTATTTACACAGATGCACTAATAAGCCTTTATCATATTTCGATGTCTTAAAGGGGACTGAGATACTCGTTTTGATTTATGCTGTCACGATGGACAATGACAATATACCATATTATTTACATAGATACTCGTTATCAAATGAGTTAGGCTGTCATGATGGACAATGACAATATATCATATCAATGCCTAGCATACTCGTTATTTGAGGTTTGCTACACTTTATGTCCCTATGCTTCTGTGATAGTCAGAGCTCTCTATATATACAAACTGATACACTAATTATTCACACTGATGCCTTAATATGTCTAACAATGCAGTAATCATAATCATTGATGCTCTAATATGTTGAGTGATGCACTAATCAAATAAACAAATGTTGTAATTATACTCAATAGATGTCGTAATGTATCACACGTTGCTTTAATCATACACACTCGGAGCGCTAACATTTTATGAGATGCTCTAATCATAAACTTTTGATGCACTTAATTTTTCATTTCATTCTCTAATCATACACATTTTATGCCCTAAATTTGTCACTTGATTCACTAACTATACACTCCCGATGCCTTAATTTTGTAACATGATGCTTTCATCGTTCTAAAAGATACCACAAACTTAATTGTTGAGGCATTAATCAAATAAACAAATGCCTTAATCTATCTTGCGATGCTCTAATATAACAAACAAGATGTTGTAATTAATTCCTTATTATGTAATCATCTATATTAGTCACTTAATGTTTATCCTAATGCACTTATGATGCACTTATTCGAGACAAACAAATGTTAACATATTTTTAACACACGATGCACTAAATATATAAACATCTAACAGAAAGCAAAAACCACAAACACAAATGCACTAATACTACACGATCATTATTATAGTATTTGTCATACGTAATTTTAGACGAAATGATTTAAACTCATTATTCAATATAGGTTTGTTTTTCAACTAACCTTTACGATAGAGGGATCAAGATCAAATACCACAAACGGCCATCCAGCTTCACTATCTATCCCCGTGGCCAATGGAGTCGACAAGAAGTTGGCAATAACCTGCATTCTAAAAGAAATAAAAATTCTGACCAACTTATGCGTCTTTTAATTATCAAAATACGAGGAACTTATGTACCTGACTCATTTGTCCAAACCCAAGATGGTTCTCTAGCATCATAGTTAGTAGCATTCTACTAAGAAAGACCAAAGGGAAAAGAAGCCTATGAACAACATAAAAAACAAAGGGAAATGAGATAGCTAAAAGTTACTAGTGGAGGCAAATAGCTATCTACATACGCATGAAGAACAGAAAATCCACCATGGGTGCTTGTGTCTTGCAGTAAGTGTCTTGCAGAATGAGTGAACAGTGCAACTCGGAGATTTAGGAAGTGGAGAATCTGAACTTGTTACCTCACTTTGCTGATTCATCGAAAAACATAAGAATAAGAGACCAAATTATGGGGATTGTGCACTCTAACAAAGAAAAAATATTGTTCATATGA
Organism: Chrysanthemum lavandulifolium; assembly: GCA_022545495.1. Taxonomy (NCBI): domain Eukaryota; kingdom Viridiplantae; phylum Streptophyta; class Magnoliopsida; order Asterales; family Asteraceae; genus Chrysanthemum; species Chrysanthemum lavandulifolium. Next base: position 34,557,981 of record CM040242.1, read on the forward strand.
GTGATCATATATGCTCACATCTCGCGGGCATCAAAGTTATTCATGACCAATG